>JAGSMT010000091.1:0-1200000 GCA_029286875.1 Lamproptera curius | reverse complement strand
CTGAGGCCCAAGTAGACACAATTAACGCTGTGCATCGAAAAAGAATAGCCTGACTATATGTTCAAAGTTGACTCGCATTATAATGTTATCATTAAGAGTCTATCACAGAGATTGACATTAAGTAAAATGTAAAGACGATGGGTAGACATAACTACTTTAATTAAATTGTATGGAAAACATTAATACCTATATGATTATATTAGTTTCAATTTAGTTTGATCTTGACATTTAAATGTACATGCATCAATGTGCATTATGTTAAGAGTATCACACATTGTTGTATAAAATAATATTACCAATTTTATAACGTTTATATGCAATACATTAGTGAAAGTATCATTGTATCACCTACATACAAATTTACTCTTTAATGCAAGGAAAAGCAGGTGTTTTTAGAAAGGATTCATGGCATTTTTTTAATAAGATAAAATATGTTTACACGTTACTGACAATAAAACTATGGTTAGTTTTTAGATAATTTTTTTTATTTTCCTTTTTTGTTTAGTAACAATAGTTACACTGAAATCCTACATACAAACAGAGAGTAATTTAAAATAGTTTTCTTAAATGCACAAACAATAGATAAACATAGCATGCCCAATTTTTGTAGCTAAACACATTTATAAAAAAAGGAAAACAAAACAAGTTTACAAATAATAAGGAATAAAATTAAAATTAAAACCCGGCTGTGTTAGTTCTTAACAAAACTACTTGTGTGTATTTTACAAAAAAATAAAACAACTATTACTAAAACTACTAAAATAAAGAATTTTAAGAATTTGCTGACTTGCATTAAACAAAACTTGCATAAAATAAATTATAATATTCGAAGCAATTATTAGACTCACAAAACTTCCTTAACTGTCCGTTTAAATTTCGATAGAGATGTTCCGTAAATATCTAATTGAACGTTATAGGTACTAAAGAGTTTGCTTATTCTATGAATAGGAGAGTTAGCCATCTTGCGAAACGGATACGTCTAGGGTAGCATAGGCTTACGAGGCATTTTTAATGTTACCCTGAATTGCAATTTGCGTTAAAGTTGAGGAGAACGTAGGTAATGATTTTATAATTTCTAAATTATAAAAGTAGGTCTAATATGTTACTGCGTTTAACTAAAGTTGTATAGTGTTTATTCTTAAACATCTTCACTATTGATAACGAATATAGCAGCAAGAAGTTGGAATTATAGTTGCAAAAATCATAATCATATAATATTATTTTACATCTGGCTATTTACTGTAACGTACAGACAGTTTAACCATGGGTTGCCCACTAACTCCTATTGTTGCCGATATATTTATGGAGTTCTTTGAGAAAAAGGTGCTGCCGTTCGTTTAAGACTTATAAGCGCAATGGACATAACACTATAGTCATCTTATCATGAGATAAATTTACTATTTTTGATACCACCCTAACTTAATAAACATCTTGTTAGTTTACAATGTAATTAGATTGCAGTATGTAGGACCTCAAAGACCTCCATAAATATATCGGCAAAAATAGTAAAATAGTAGTTTACTTTACTTATTCTTAAATATTTTACATCATGAAAGTAGTGGTTAGAGTTAAAATAATAATGATTTTTTTTTTTTAAACCTGTGGTTAAAACTAGTACTATTTACGTCTTCAACAAAATTTTGAATCTAGGTTTAAATCTAAATAATTCTATACGATTTACATGGATAATCTTTCAACTTTTATTCACTAGATATAATCTGGCATCAATGTATATTCCCCAACGAATGGAAGAACAAAAACTACATTTAAAGATTGGAAATTCAAAATTGAACCAATAATTAATCATTATTCAATGTATACGTATAATAAATAAATAAAGAGGTGGGGATGATAATTTCTCATTTTATATTCCATTTTTCAATAGTTAAGTTGTGGTATGTCTCAGCCTGTACAAAAGTAAGATTTAATTGTGTTGGAGATATTTAATTACAAGTGTAATTTTTTGTCAATATTTTATTATGGTCCAATAAAATAGTTTTAACAAACGTAACCTCAAAAAATATAATCATTAATTTTTATGTTTATCTAAATTGATAATTATTCCCTGTAAATTCCAAAATGTAACAATATAAAGTAAAAAGAACTAAAAAAATTGGCATCTTTCTTTTTAACAGAATAATGAAATAAAGAGAAACCCGCATAACCCGAAGTATCTATCGAAAAAGAACAAAATAGAATATTATTAGGCACTAAACAACTACAAAATATTTTTTTTAAAACTAGCACTATTCACTATCCATTTTATAAGTATTCAAACAACTAACTAAAATTATCATTATAAATATCATATTCCTAAAAGTTTAAGAGAAATTACGTTTCGGTAGCAGATGTTCTAAGACGAGGAAAGGACTAAGGCGAATACATCATTTAGGACGTTAAAACTCTACTTGTTTTGATATATCAATAAAATTATTTAAATTTACACCGACTTCCCAAAATAAGGAGGAACTCAATATGAAACACGTACCTTTTTATATATTTATGTATCGCTGCTCCGCTCCTAGACTGCGATTTTAATTATGCCCTTTTTACTTGTTACGTAATAACTATCGTGTGCTTAATAATTTCTTAGAAAGTTAAGAAATAAAAAAATACAAAGCCAAATTTCACACAATCATCATCATCATCATCAGCCACTGATAGTCCACTGCTAGACATAGGCCTCCTAATACACGCCTATCCGTTAGGAGGTTTTTGGACCGTATGACCACGCTGGTCCAATGCGGGTTGGTGGGTGGACCGACTTTTTATATGCCCATCCGACGCATGGATCATCTTACTTTTCAGACAATTGGGTAATTAGCCCAAATTGTCATAACCAACTAGGAAACAACCATGAAAATTTGTTGAGTCCCCGCAGGATTCGGACCCACGACCCCCGGTTTCTAAAGCACACGCCCACACCACTTGGCTACGGAGGCTAGCTTCACACTACAGTGTTATTAAACTACGCTAGCTAAAACTTTAGATGAGATGGTGATGATAAGGGTCATGTTTAAATCTCACTTGTATAATTTGCATTATAAAATGATTAAATATGCATGCGACAAAATGCCAAGATTAGACCAATTTTTTGCCTGTAATTACATATATTATGATTTTTTCTCTCTAGACTTGACGTGATTATGCCGTCATGTACTTGTCGATAATATGGATTTAATTTTGAAATAAAAAGCTAAAATTATAAGCCAACTTTCCTATAAATCATCGATCAGCCCGATTCACTCTACGATTTTGTCCCTATTACACTCCTTTCCTAGAGGTTTTTGACGAGACCAGTGTACATAAGCAGAGTGTGACACTTTATCGCCCACAAATGATTGATGCATGTTTACTTTCGAGCATTGTATAGTTTAATTTCTTTCCTACCAATAGGAAACAACCACTGTAATTGTATAAAGTCACTAGGACTTCAGTCTACGACCTCGGGTATTGGTAAAAGCAAATGCATGCTGTAGGGGCTATGATTGCTCAAATGTTTCAAATCTAACAAGAATTAGATATGACATATCTTATTCAATTTTAACTCTAGTGATAAAGATAATATGCAGAAATGCAAAGCTGAATTAGTTTTTCTGTAATCATATCTGACCGAACTTGATCTCCTATCTTCACTCTGTACTTGGTTTATTTGCATATAAAGCATCAGTTAAACCGATCAACAAAAACTATCCTACACAGATTCATCTTCAGTACTCATTCTGTTCAAACCAAGATGCATGAGAGGAGACAGTGACGATTTATCTACGATTTGAGTTGCTGCTCTGGAAGACCTTTCTCAAGCTAGCATGGGCAGGAATCGAGCTTTTAAAAGCAGTGAATATATCAAGACTCTGGTTAAAAGTGTTTAAAGGCTAAAGTTATTCTCAACTAGTAGGTCTTAAGATGAACATAGATGACAAATCTGTTTCAATTTCCTATGTAGACCTACAGAAAGAGTTCTCTGTCGAATTGGATGGGCTAGATAGAGTCCATCGTCGCGATATCTACAGTATCTTAAGATTAAGATACTGTAAAAAGATCACGTGAAATGAACTTGGCCATAAAAAGTTCATATAATAAGCAGAATTCACCTTGATGTAGACAAATCTTGATGTGATCACTGTTGGTGACTTTCGAGAGATCAAGATGGCATAGAGCCATGAATTGTTTTTAACGTTATTAGTATGTACGTGGAAATTGAGTGTGATGGCTGAACTGATTGCTTTTAACGTTCGGCTATGGCCAGCAGTGGACGTTTTAGACACTGAGATGATGAGTGAACTATTAAAAAATAATCCAGAAATATATTATAAATTGAATGAGACATTTAATCTTTTAATTTTTTAATTGTTTTTTGATCTTGATATGCTTGAAATAGATCTTGGTAAGTTTATTGCAAGTTTCTCGTTAGGACAGAGCTTCAGTTCCGAACTAAAGGTAGCAGATTGCATAGTAAGTGAATTAGCTATGTTGATTATATTCAATTTGAAACATTTTTCAAATTGAAAAATATATACAAGCAAATGTTTAAACGTGTTTTTTTTTTAAATAGATAAGAAAAAAATTATGTAAAAAATGTTTTACAATCAATAAATTATAGCAACCACTTTTAACTTTCAAATTGCCTTCCTGTGTAAGATTCTGAAAGTGATTCTGAAAGCAAAATTAATTTCACTACAAAATTAATGTATATTTTCGACGACCGACCCGGAAGTGTACAAAACATCTTAATTGGCGTTGAATAATCGTTTCAAAATTGTTACTAAGAAGCGGAAATTCTTACATTTGTAAATAATTTACGTGAACATTGTTAGGATTCTATGGAGAGTATTAACAGTCTTAATAAACATTTTTATCTTGGTAAAATGGAATACTTCAAAATTTTGTAATATTTTCATTTAAAATATAAAAAACATTTTAAAAACTTAATGTAAGTACTTTCTATTATTGAAAAAAGGATTTTTATATTTTAGGGCTGGTATATTATTGCAGGCTTTCAAAACTATATTTTGTAATTATTTCCTTAAAAAAAATCTTCATTAAACGCGTCTACAGTTCTTTGAACAAAGGCTACAACTATTTTTAGATTTTTTTTTAGCTCGGTCGTCTTAAATCGCTTTTAAAGAGATGCACTGTGTATGAGGGTTCTTAAACATCCTCTTCAATGTTCACCTCGATCCGAAATTTTACTACTAATAGATCTTTCAATCGAACCATACTTGTGTATGGTTCTTACTTTATCTATGGTTTCAACTGTTCGTATTTATTAAAAATGAATGGAAGCACAATATTTTTTGTAAATGAAAATTTATAAAAAATATTGTGGTTCCATTTCACAGTCTCGTCTTTACAGGGAACGTCTGGACAAGTACCATCACGGCTGTGTTGTTATAGGTGTGTATATTCATGTAAATAAGTAGTAGCGCACCACTACTATATTCCACATAGCCAATTAAGGGTAAACCAGAACCAAATGTATAGTTCTTTGTTTCAGGGCTTTTGAATGGATTTAGCGCTTTACACTGCGTTTCTACTGGGCAAGGCATACCCGTTACCAGGTAAACGTTCTGCTTGTCTAATCGCTTTTTGATTTAAATAGGTTGTCAAATGATGTGCCAGAAACAAACCCAACTTTGTCACATTAAAAACATGGCGTAATATATATTGTAAACGTCATGTTTTATATATATATTAAAGGAACAAAGATTGTTCAGTGACATTTTGAATACCTTTTTGTTTTATCTTATACATTTGATAGCGATGGATAACGTTTCGTTTGAGTTCACAGCTGTCAATAGCTTCGGATTATTGGTGATTTATCAAATCGTGAGGCAACAAGTCGAAGCAAATCAAACAACAAGGAAATATCTGACAAAAATATTAGAGTCATTTCAGTTATTTCATTCACTGACGCTTTCAAATAATTGTTAAATATAATTTAACAATAGCAATATTGATAATAAAAATTGATTGTCATCACGATATTGACATTAACTCCCTCAAAAATTATAGTAGAAGGGCGAATATACAAACATCTAGTGGTTCAAGCAATTTCTGATTAGATATTAGGTGACCTGTATCTAGTATATAGTATTTAAATTAGTATCTCAAGCAAATACTGTAACATTTGGTCCCATTCCTTACTAGTTTAAGATTTACTACTAAACTACTTTGATATTATAAACAATCACAAATTATCGATACATCATTAAAATTTAACCTACAAAAATTTCATGAAAAATGAAAAATGAAAAATGCACAAATAAATACTCGAGTCGATCATGAAGAGTTATAATACTTGGAGGATACAAAGTGTCTAAGTTTTTAGTCATAGAGACAATATTAAAAAAGTTCACAAAAACTAAGGACCACAAATCACAGCCTCCTGAGACAATTCTACAAAAACGTTCGTGGAACATATGGCGTTTTTTGGTTGAAACTTCGGACCGCGTAATAGGAATGGGCCAAACAGGAGAAAACGAAATTAGAATATAATGTCGATCACACAAGAATAAAACCTTATAGGATATAACTGTATCTGATCTCATCAATCAGACGGTCGCTTGTAAAAAGGATACCACAGGCAGCGTATTCAGCGTAATTATTGGGGTAAAGGAGACGTAACATCTCATGTCTCGTCTTGCCTTGATTTATGGGCTCAAATTGCGTTTATTATAGGCACAACTTAACATCAGACGAACATGTAGACGCTTTGACCAATTAAAAAAATAAAGGCGTTTGTAACTAATCGTGTATTAGGAAAACGATCTTTACCAAAATTTTTCTGAAACTTATAAATACATAGTATTATTTGTATGTTCGTCATATTGTTTTTTATCACCTACGAAGGCAGGCGAGTAGTCAGGACACCCGATAGAAAGTGGTCACCGTCGCCCATGAACATCGGCAATATCAAGACTATCCAATGCGCCGCCTGCCGTGAAACATATGATGTTACGTGTGGTTGACCTAGTAAATACGCTGCCCTACAAATCGGGACACTGTAGGGTTTAACACTACTGCTTTGCAGCAGAAACAGACACCGCCGTGGTACCACCCCAGACGGCCCCCTGAAAAGAGGACTTACCACCTAAACGAAATAGTTAAATTTATAATTGATACCATCAATATTTACATCATTTACATTATTTGAAATTGTAACATTATAGAATTTGCCTAATTATAGGTGTGTCACCTGTGAGAAGGGTAACTGGAACGTATTAAGTGTTGACATCGTAATGGGAACATACGAGTGATGTGGGACTTCTTAGTGATCGCTGCCCCAAAGGGTTTTTTTCTTTTGAAATCATTATTCTTCTCCTTAATGTCTCGTCCCTATTTGCAAAATTTATAATAATGTAGAGTACACGGTCAGAAAAGCAAACGTATCTATAACGTATCATAAATTTTATGCATAATACAAATTGAAATTAAGAGACTTCTTTTGAAAGAATTCACGCATTAAAGGCACAATAAAACACATCAGTCAAATGGTTTTATTCTTTACATTTAAGAAAAATTTCAATATCGTAAAGCAATGAAGAAATTTTTACTTCTTTCAATCTAGAAATATTAAATAAACGTCTAAAATTGATTATGATGCAACGACAACGAAAATTTTATAATGTTACTAGATTCCGCCCCTGACTACACCCACATCGAAAAATAACTTTGGACTTAAGCTTATTTTAAACCTCTATTTTATTCAAGCATGAGATGAATATGTGATTAAAGAATTCATGAAAACCCATATGTAATGATGGTGGATAATTTTTCTCTAGCGCTCCACTTATGTAAGGTAAGGATGATTTATCTACATTGCCTTTTTATTAAGTCTTCTTTAATAAACGGTAATAGATTAATACGCGTTTTTGACAAAATCCATAGCTTTGAATATTTTTATAGATTGTTTGCTTTATATTCATTTAGATGTATTTGTTTCTTTTTATAAGTGTCGAAAGAAAACAAAAAAAGAATTTATTGAAATTTATTGCATATGTCCCATTTATTGGCTTTCATTAAAGAGCTTTGAATACATTACGAGTAATTTTTGAGGTCAAATTAATTTACTAAAGAAACAAAAAATTGCTCCTCGAAGCAATAATATCTTACGTAATCATTAAAAAAATTGTTTACGGGCGGGGGTTATTTATTGTCTTTTTTTCATATTGATCTAAACATTAAATAAACTTTTTCTTTATGTAGTTCGTCCGAAACGTCGCAATTGCCCTCAGTTGCGCGCGATCGTGGAGTCTGGAATGACGCATGAATTTGCTCTCTGCGATATTCCCGGTTTCGTGTTATTGTTAAATCGTAAAAGTTTGTGATCTTAACGGGTTTTTAATCTCTTCAAGTGCAGTTTATTTTAAATACATGTTTTAAAGGCTGAGTATTTCTTGGAAGTACGGGCTATTTAACCCAAAACGTGTCGCAATAAATATAGTGTAAATGGTTTTTATAAATCGCTTAAGCGTGCTTTCCTTTTAACGAAAATTTTATATTAAAATTAATATGCAATAAAAACCTACTTTTCAAAACTTTTTTCTAAATTAAAATTCTCAAAATGCCCCTTTAGCAGATTTGTGTTAATTAATGACGCAATTTTTTCTAAACATTTATAATGCTTTAGATTGCAAGCGAGTTGTTTCTAATGGGTTCTCCTTAAGTGTACAAATTCTAGTACGACTTTAGGAAGGCAAGATACAATTAATTAGTACCCTATTATTTAATTTTTAACTAATGTTTACTTTTTTGGTTTTTTGAGTTTGATAACCAAATCAACTGTTAGTCTCGAATGCTCAAATTAAAGCTTTGAATTAAGGGACATAATATGACTCATTGTAGAAAGTAAAATGCCAATTACCTTTTTGAAATATTTATATAATAAAATACATTTCTAATAAGATTTTTTAAATTTTTTTTATTAGTTAGCAGGACCTAAACCACATTTTGAATAATCCCAACCAACAAGTTAGACAAAATGCACAATTGACTAATAATAGTTAGGCACAGTGTGATATTCAGTGAATAGTTAAATGGACAATATGTCGTTCATTTCGAATGATACGTCCACACGTGCTGGATCCTGGAACGATTCGGGGCAATGGGGAGTTGCTCCCATGGACCTCGGGGTTTTCTATAAACCGGACTTCGTTATAATTGTTATGTACGTAGCCGTTCTCACCACATCGCTGTCAGCAAACACACTGCTGATTTTCATCGTCATCAAATTCCAATACATGCGAAGGTTAGTGATAATACACAGTTTATAAGTGCTATGTATTGTATAATAATAAGACATAAATTATGAGACTTGTCCGCTTAGTTGATTTATATAATTGGCCTCCTTGAGAAATAAATGATTTCAAATAACAGTTGAACGGTTACAAAAGACTAGAACATAAGCACCGCTATCTACTTTGATTAATTTAAAGTGATAATTGAGAATGTAGTAGCGGATTATATTCTGATCATTTTAACAACGGCTTATATTCAAACTTTATATTAAAGGAATATTATATTGGTCTTCATTATATGTTTTGATAACTTTTGATGACATGTATTTGTAATGCATTTTTAAGTCCAATCTTGAATTTAGTACTCTAAAGTTACAAAGTTCTCAAAAACCTGACAAATTGTAGGTTCTTTGATTGACAAAATTAAAATAGAATTCAAATATCAATAAAATTTAACATCAAATGTTTAACTTGCAAAATAAACTTTGATTCGTATAGACTACGGAATATTAAGAGTAATTATATAAAGTAATTTATTGAACATTTTTTAGGTAATTATCTTAATTACCCTAGGTACCCTAGGTAATGGCCCTAATATATTTATCAAATAGAAGTAGGCTTTCTCTTTATAGACCTATTAAAATTATCTTTATTAAGTTTATTTCACTTTTAATTACTATATCATTTTAGAGCACATTATAAGCTTTTCATAAACAAAATTCTAGTAATTTAAACCAAAAACTCACCAAATACAATATCTATTCATCGATGCTTTTTCTAATTAAAAATTTATGTGTTTTTACGTTAAGGTTTATAGCACGATTTCATTAACAAAATAAAGTAAAAACACTGTAAAATGCTTGTTACATTTACAAATTAAAGTATTTTTTTGGCTATCCGTGTGTAAGCACTAAAGTCGCAGCGTATAAATATAAATGATCTAATTTTTGCACTTAAATTTGTAAGAAATTAACTTTTTTGATACTACAAAAACTTAGTTAAGGTGTAGCATGATTTTCCTCCAAGTATTCATTATAAAAGATGTATGACATAATATATACATGTTAGTTTCTAAACCATCGGATCCTCCTTAGTGAGTACGTTTATGTTATGAAAAAAATAATATCAGTAGTTCAACTGCATAACCGGTGGTAGGTCCCCTGTACCGGTGGTAGGTCCCCTGTTTACAGGGGACCGTCTGGGTGGGTACCACCGCGGTGCCTATTTCTGCCGCGAAGCAGTAGTGTGACAACACTGCTGTGTTCCGGTTTGAAGGGCACCGTAGCCAGGGTATTTACTGGGTAAACGAGACTTAACACCCTATGTCTCACGGTAGGCAGCGCGTTGGCGATACCACTGGTATTGCCAATGTCTATGGGTGTCGGTGACCACTTTCCATCAGGTGGCCCGACTTCTCGTCTGCCTGCGTAGCGAACAACAGCAAAAGTTAGGGTAAAGACAGAGTATAGTAAGAGCTCGCTTACGCCTAAGAAGCGATGCGTGCGTGCTAAGCGGTAGCGCGCATTAGCCGCATTAGGAGGCCTTTGTCCAGCAGTGGACTTAAACAGGCCGATAATGATAATGGATGTACCTTAAAAACTACTACTAGAAACATAACGCTAGATGATGGTTGATGTGAAGAGATCATTTTATATATGAAAAGTGATCTCCGTATATGTCTACTTAAAAAAAACTCTTGTTTCTGCGACACTTCCAACATGATTTCCATTTTTTATGTTCAAGCTAAATAAGGAGTAATGAGGAAAGAAGTCTCATTTTACAAAGACCATTTCTGCCGAAAAGCAGTAGTGAGAAAACACTACCTTGATCCAGTTTTAACAATAGGTATTAGCAACACCACTGGTGTTGCTAATTCTTATTGCTATTGTTATTGGTGTCAGTGACCACTTTCTATCAGGTGGCCCGACTGCTCGTTTGCCTAATCAGTATAAGGCTTAAAATTGAGCTATGCCTATAAAAAAGGTCAAGTAGTTCTTCACATATTTGTTGAAGTCGTGGAATTCTATGTCTCGTATTCTTGAAACTTATATCAGCTACTTCAAATTCTTTAAAAAATGAAACCATGTCAAAACCAAATTTAAAAACAATTTATTCAGTTTAGGATCTACTGAGAACTTATGAGCGTCAATAATTTACCAATGGTTTATGTACAATACTGCTTTACGGGAGCCTTCCCTTGACGGTGCATTGTAAAATTGAGACCTTCAAGGACCTTTAAAATCGAAATCCAGTAATGGTTATCAAATATTTATTCCATTAAATTAAATACATAGTAACGATTATAGTATTAAAATATATGTCCAAAAAATCTTACTAGTCGCTTACGAAGAAAATTAAATAAAAAAAACCTTTTTTGACATAATTATAACACACGCATTCTCCATTTTATGCAGTAGCAATTCTTAATTTGCAGTACCCATAATATTGATCATATATAAAATTACATATAAATTAAGTTTGGTAAAGTAGGTAAAGGCAGTTCGGAGAGGGCTTATATCGCCGAGGATTTCAAATTAGTTATTGACTTCCAGTTGATCTTGATGAAATTTTTGGTTGTATACTTGTGCTTATGTCTCTTATATACCAAACACTATTCATAAAAATATATACATGCATATACATGCATATAGGCACTACCCTTAATAAAAGAACAAAGTTTAAAAATCGATCCTTCTGAAGCGAAGTAATAAGGAAAACGTATAATAGTTAAAGAGTCATCATCATCATCAGCCTGTGATAGTCCACTGCTGGACTTCCCTAATACACCGCTATTCATTAGGGGGTTTTTGGACCGTATCCCACCACGCTGGTCCAATGCGGGTTGGTGGGTGTTTAAGAATAGTTTATTTAATAATCAATAAGAAGTGTGTGGTGAAAATGCTTCCATATTGAATATTAAATTATTTATTTGACTTTGACATACAAGTGGCCTGATCTTCGTATTGAGTATCTTTTTCCTTTAGAAATTGGACATAAATACCGTACACTAGGAACGACGGGTTACTAAATTGTACCCACGGCATTTAATGCTCATGTGTCAAGTCTAGTATGAAACAGTTTGTCGCTGATATTAATAGCTTTAGGCATTGTTTAGTTTAGGCATTTTTATGTGAGTTTTGTAGTATATTTGTTTTCTTTTCCATTCCAGAGCAAGGTTTACAACAGTATTTAACGTTAAATTTAATTTATATTGCTTCAAAGTTCAATGTTTTATTTTTTAAATATTTTACGTAGCCAAGAACACCGGTTTCGCTGTTCTTGGCTACGTAAAATATTTGAAGTAATCTTATTTAAGATATTTATTACAAAATAATTAAAAAACTGGCTAGTTCCTATCTATCTGAAATGTTTAGAATGAAATAAGTAGAAAATTTTATCATCATCAGCCTGTGTTAGTCCACACGTTAGCTAGTGCTAGACATATGCCTCCCCTATGTTACGATAATGTTTTTGACCGTATCCCACCACACTGGTCCAATATAGATTGGTGTTGATCGACTTTTACATGCCCATCCGACGCATTGATAATTTCTTTTCATACAATTGAGCGGTCCATTGTCCTAACTAACTATTAGACAAAGACAACACAAAGTTGCTTTGTTGGAACTCGAACCTACGGTTTATAAATAAAGGCCACCAACCACACTGCTACACAACACAGACAGTAGAAAAAATGAAATCATGTAAAATGTATAAAAGCAAGGCTGTCGTAGGTAAGGTTTAAAAGTATGGAAGTATTAATTTTATCCTTTCCTTTGAACAACTTTTTGGTTTTAGTCAGACATGACCCGTCCTTGCCCTGCTGAGAAAAGCAGAAAAATCTGCTGAAATGCTAAGTAAAAAGCCAAGAATACTCGAACTATATTACTAACTTAAATAAAACAGCTTTATTAATTTGCTGTGATCAAATGTTGTTTCGCATTTTAAATGAAATGTAATATTTAGGTTAACTAAGGTTGTCACTTGAATTATTTATATATATGTACATATATATATGTCTCATGATCTTTTGTTTTATTAATAATTCTTTAAGAAAACAAAGGTAATATAGGTTTTGGTATCAGATTTATTCATTTTACAGCCTTGGACGGTACCACCATTTCTGCCGTAAAGTAGTAGTGCTAGAACACTACCGTGTTCTGGTTTGAACGCATAAACTGTGTCCCTTAAAAGGCAGGAATTTGGTGGTACTGCCGATGTTTATGGACGCTGTTGGCCACTTTCCGTCAGGAGGCACACTTGCTCGTCTGTTTGCATAATTGTTATTTGCCTAGGATGACAGACGAGCAGTTAAGCTATATACATTTCTTTGTGTATAAATGTGATACCGCCTTTCTGTTAACAAAGACCTACCACGTTTTATATCAGATGAAATTGGTCATACCGAACGAACGCACGGTGGTACCAACCCAGACGGTCCCTTGCAAAAAGGGGACCTCATTTAGGCCTTTTATTTATTTGTAAGAGATAGGAAGAGATAGTTTGGTTAATATCATTACTTTTTTTAATCGGTAAGCATCTTAATAATTGTTAAAAATTATGATAAATCCTTCCGAGATGTATTATTTGTTTAAGATTTGAAACCGGTCTGGCATATTTAATTTATTGGTATTTATTTATAGTTCTATCCCTGAGCCAAGTAATATATAGTTCAGTAAATACATATTCTAGCACCGCCAAAACACCAAAAAATTAAAATCATTTGCAATTAGCTCCTAATAAAATATTCTGCCAATAAGATCCATTTTGTACTTAAAACGAACCGTGAACATAGCTCTTAAAAAAATACAATTGCATATCCTTCCTTGCAATCATTGTACCTGCAAACTTTATCTGGAAGTGTATTGCCAATTATAAGTTAATTGAATATTGCGATTTTACAACAAGATTATAGTAAATGGTAAAAATTAACATTTACTAAAATAAAAAAAATGTCGTGGAATGTTTGTTTGGACAGTTAATTTGAATCTTAACGACTATTTAAATTAAAATAAGTAAAAAATGTTAGTTTCGTTTTATTTTTAAACCGATCATGATTGAGTATCTAAAATATTTGATAGCTAACTTTAAATAATACTAGCTAAGAAAACAGACAAGTATAATTAAAAGTGGGGGCATAAATAAAATGGACAATGTGTATTAATTTTATATTGAAATCACTTGCATTAGTGACTTACTTAACAAGGCTCATAAACGAATAATTTTAAATACATATGTAATATAATAGACTGACATCGCCCATACAAAGCTTGCTCTTCTATACCGTACCTCAAAAAGACGGCCACACTACGCTTCAAAGGTATTTCGATTTTTTAAATCTTTCTTATAATATCGGAACGTTTCATACTGTCCCGATATAATTTGATCCTCTGGGTTTCAACAAGTATAAAAACTAGATTAATGTTGCTTATTTTAAATAAAACGCTAATACTTTAAATTTAGTTACTTGTCACCTCTCGCGGAAGTCATAATTTATAAAATATAGAAGAAATAAAAAGAAGACGCCGTCGAAAATCGTAATTTTATTCGATTACATAAAAATTCAGTAGTAAAGCTTTAAGAAGAATACCAAAGTTATGTCTTACTTAAGTGTACTTATCGAATTAATTCACAACAAGGATAACGTTACGTATCCCTCATATGTAAAATTAAAATTGATCAACGATAAAGTAAAAACCTAGCAATTTCTTGCAGAATATTTATATCAATATACTGCTCTACAGAAGGGGTGGATTAAATGTTATATTTATAAATGCATTGTATGTTAGGACAATTCGGGCTGATCACCCAGTTGTCCGAAAAGCAAGACGCATGGATGCGTCGGATTGGCATGTTAAAAGTCGGTCCACTCACCAACACGCATTGGACCAGCGTGGTGGGATACGGTCCAAAAACCCCCTGATGGAGAGGCATGCATTAGGGAAGGCCTATATCCAGCAGTGGACTCACATAAGCTGATGATGATGATGATGATGAGAATAATAACGAAGACAATTTTATGTTTATTTTTTTTATTAGCAATATTAATTTCACACATTTAATGTGTTATTATTACCGAAACCAAAATACAAAAGCCGCATAGAATTTTCGCTGTACATAATCGTAATTTATGCAAATTATTAACAAACAGCTAGTCAACAAGGGGCCAAAGTTTTGATGTTTACCGATATAAGGCATAAACTTAAAACAAACAAAAGTTTGATTATAACAATCTGAAAGTAAACATATTTAGATTAAATTGAAAAGCAGTGACGTACATTACTATAATAAAGGCAGCCAGTTTAATGTAAATTATAGAGAACAGTTTGAAACATATTAAATATAATTATGGATTATTTTTTTATTTACGCGATTATTATAGATTTTAAATTCACTAATCTAAGGATTTTTTGCGTTAGTTATATATATTATTATTCACGACTTTTCGAATTCTTTCCTGCATCCATGATCACAGACAGGGCAGGGCAGACTAAGTTAGTATATGTCTGTATCTCATTGAGATATATATATATAACTACCGCGAAAATCCGTAAATCAGTGGATTTGATATGTAAAAATATGAATGTTTGATTAATTATATAAATAAATTGTAGATCTACAAAAATATAGCAATGGTAAATGTCTTTCTACTGGAAAGAATTTTCAACAAGGTTTTAAAGCTCACGAATGCTATAAATATATTGATTGAAAACTGTCAAATTGTTAAAGTGTTTAAAATTTATGCTTATTATACATATCAATTTAGTTGTTAAAATTCGGGAAAACTATTTATCTTTTTAAAAATTTTTTTCTTCAAAAGAAAAAGAAAAAATTTCAAAATCAGATGACCAGAAGAAGCGCAACTTTGTATCACACAAAAAGAGAAATGCTTTTGTCGTGCGAATAAATTCGTGTCTGAATTTACTGGAGAACATGCATTTGCCATATGATACAGCGTTGTTGCAATTTCTTCACAAATGTGCTCGGAAATATGTGTGAGAGCTTGACGTATATCATCAATTATGGTTTCTGTAGTTAGTAAAATAAATTATATAAGAACAATTTTCAGCATATTCAACAAAAATCAATACTCCAAGTTATCTCTAAAAGTTCTATTCTATAAGTAGAACATAATTCACCGTTTAAAAAAGTGATAAAACGCTTCAAGTGGACAGCTTTATCTTGCTGTATTTTATATCATATAATGTTTACTATAAAATTTTGATGCATAGAATTAAGTAAGTGAAATATTTTCTTACCAAAATATGTTTTATTATTGCAATATCTAAAAAGATATTCGCATGTTTTGTTAAGATAAACATAACGTAAAAAATATATGTATTTGTAACAGTAATGCTAAGCAGACTTAAGTTACAATAACAATGATACTTTCATTATATTGTTAGTATTATTATTCTTTTATTAACGGTGCCATTTCTAATGCAATGGAAAATATAAAAAAAAACTTATTAAAAGTCTCAAGTGGCATAATATAGAATCGTCATGTCCATTCAGAGGACGACCTGGCTACTTTAGAAACTATTGAGGTCTTCATCATCATGACTGCCATCACAATATTTCATATGTTAACAAATAATTTTTATGCTATATGTAGAACGGATTCATAGTGATACTAGATACGAAGAAGAATAAACAAAAAGCGACACAATCTTACTAACCCAGGTAAGAGATGGAATTAATGTAAGTAAAGTAAAAGTAAAAGTAAAAGAAAGAGCGAAAGACGCGTTCTTTATGCTAGGCCATTTTTAATCCTCGATGCATGATCGAAAAGAGTGTGAGACCTTTATTTTCACGTAAAAAGTTTTCCATTGTACTTTGTTGACGTAAAACCCAGTGATTTGCTTAGTTATATCTGTATTTATAAGAAGATAGATTGCAATTTGAAATCAAATGTACATTGCACATGAAACAAGATTTCAAACGAAAAAGAAAACCGCTTGTATCCCTTACACCTAACTGCTCCTACAATATATGGTCGGTTACGATGCATAAAACTAATGGACCCTATTAAAAAAACTGCTTGAGGGGATAGAAAAGCGAATTATTCCCACTTATCCCAAAGGTTCTCCGATAAATCAGAAACTAGCCGTCAGCTGCACCGATTTGACGTAAGCCCAACGTCATTTTAATAATATAGAAAAATTTGAGGATTATTTCAAAATACCCAGTGTATTTAAAGTTTCTGTTTATTTAGTGACACCATATTCAAAGAAAAAATTAATGAATTCAAATCAAGTTTAACGGCAAGGCAGCAAACAGATAAACTGATTTTTCTAATCTCAATAGCCTCATGGATCATCCTCGATACGAATCAGTGTTCTTTAGCGCGGATTTGTGGTCGATCAAATCTAAAAGTATTTATAAATTAAGATCTGGAAATCCCGCTTCGGCACTAGTAACAAGACTCATGACATCCCAGTCTATCCCGTGAACACGGCCGTCGGAAAGATTTCGAAACGACGGGAATTTAAGCGTAAAATAAACGCGATAAAATCCGTTAAAAACTCTTTTATTCAATAATAAAATATATTTATTTTAATTATTGATTTATTATGGAAATCAACGGAATAAGCATAAATAAAATAGTATAAACAAGTACAATTTGTAATAGCACTAATATTAATGATCATTCCCAATTTCTTATTCATAGTAAACGAAACGACTTACAGACATTTAATATTATTAGAATAGCGAAATAAAGTAATATTATCCTACCCCGAGTTAAAACGTTTTATTTGATTACAATTTCTTGGAGACTACAATTTTTATTATTTATATATTTCTGGAAAGCAATATATAACTAATAGATTAGGACTATTTTAATAGTGTTGACCAATAAAATGATAATTAAATTGGTATTTATACATATCGATATCTTAGGATAGTAAGAAAAGGCAAACGGTGGGACTTGGGATTTAGTTCGTCGTAGTAGAGTTTGTATGAATCAGGTATACTGTTCATAAATTAATTTTATTGTATTGTTGTTTTTTATTTTATGGAAATATTTATTTTTAATATTATTTTAGAAAACTCGACCGTACTTTTATTTTCAGGTGGGCCGGGCACCTATAAAGTGTCAGAAGAAAATAATGGAATAACGAGAATACGGAAATCAACTTTTTGTCTCAACGATATAGTCCTTTGGGTAAAGCACCAACTGTCCATTGTTTAAATACTTTCTTATAGAATCTGACATGTTTCTAAACTCTTTGTGATTATATAAAAATGATTGGAACCTAGTTGATCATATAAAAACTTTCCTTGTTTTATTTTTTTTAATATTTAAAAATTTATTTACTAAAAATAATTTAGTAGTCCCTTGTCTATAGTAAAGACCAATACGCAATCGTAATAAAAGCCGACCCTATGATAATTTGCGCAAATGGCTAGTTGAAAAATAGACGATAATATACTCGTATATATAATACTTACGTGTAGTATTAATTCTTGCCGTGAAATTCGTTTCCTTTGCTCATTAACAGTTTATAATGCAGTACTGAGAGTTAGTATAAGAACGTATTTGTTAAGTTTATCTAACATACGTTCTAAGAAATCGAGCAAAGAAATAGCCAAAAAGTAAATGTCTTGAATGGTATTAATAGCCTCCGACGCTGCTACTAGCAGCTGTTTATGTATCAATATTAATAAATCAGATTTACTGTTGTCTTCACGTTAATGTGTTTATGTACTTTTTTTTTAATAAATGTAAAAAATATAACATAATTATAATAATAATTACGGCTGGAACTCTGTGACGGACCGCTTCTAGCTCAAACGCAAAAAGCGGTGCTTCTGGACATCGCTCGCGTTTCTTTCCTTTCCACCTAACCCAAGATCAAACCACCAAGCCGTTTGGTATCCCCTACCGAGGGCTTCGATCTGGCTGAGATGTATCTATATATTTACTGATTATAATATTTATTACTTTATTATTCCTGTATACGTATATTTTATTTATTGTTAAACATTTTTCTCGTAGCCAGATGAAAAATTTTTTTTGATTGCCTGGATTTTCGCAATTATTTAATTGAACAATTGAAAAACAAAGATTTCCGTTAATCATGTATGATAGAATATTTGCATTGATGATCGGAATCAGCGTCATCGTGTCATAGATAATCTGCGGGTATATGTTATACAGAATTGCAAGTATTTGTTTTCTAAAAAAAATTACAGTAATTACTAACAAAAATATTTGTAGTTTTTTTAAGAATTATTAATCGAAATAATTACATTATTTAGATTAACCATTCACATAAATTTGCAATTATATCTTTTACGACAATATCATGATTTGTGAACAAGAATTTAAAAATAATTTACAGATTTTATGAGAATCGACATATTATTTACGATTACAATTAAATTAGATTGAGAGCACTTTTCTAAGAAACGCCATATGTATTACATCTTTTTTCTGACAAGTATAGTACAGTAAGTTAATATTCTTATCTTTATTTGTTATTTGCACTTGTGTAGTTTATTAAAATAGAATGAAATCCGTCCAATATATTTTCTTTTATATTACATACTAGATGTTGCTCGTAACTTCATCCGCGTGGTAATATATACCATTTTTATCGAAAGAAAAAATTGCCTGACTTACTCTCACATTAGCTATTTTTCAGTGAGAACCCCGTCAAAACTGCTACCCAATCCATAGACATATAGACAGACAAGCGAAATAAAAAAAAATACGTTTTTATATAGCTATCGGTTATATAATGTAGTTATTTAAAAACGGTTACTATTATGTTACAAACAGACACTCTAATTTTATTTATTTTGATAGATTTTTTTACGAAACAGTTTTATCACCAGGTTTTAGGGTTTTGATTTGGCTTTTAGCAATCACTTTTTGCTTATAAAAAAAATTGTTTTTGTTAAAAACTCTTCTTGTTTGAACTACTATTATTAATAAATTATGCATTGTTAGTGAAGCTGTTAACCATTATTATTACCATTATTATTACAGTTTAGTAGTATTGTTATTAATTAACCCTTCTCATTACTAGTTTTATTTTTTTATTACAAAGCTATTAGACTCTTGTGTACCCAATTTAAAATATTAAGCATTGTTAGTAAAGCTGTTAACCAGTGTTATTAATTTACTTTTCTTATTACTAGTTTTATCTTTTATTACAAGGCTTTTAGACTCTTGTGTACCCAATTTAAAATAAAGAGACATACAGATTTTAAAAAACAATTTCAGTAAAACAAAACGTTTCCAGCTTTTACTATAAAACGCACGAAAAGGAGCAAAAAAATGTTGTGAGCTAAAGAAATCCTGTACAAAAATATAAATGATCAATACAAATTCTATTATGCCTGCCCTTTCATAAAGTTAAACGCAATAATTCAAATTGGTACCTTAGAAAAATTTACAAAAGATCGGTACTCTTGTTATATAAATATAAAATTTTAAACAAGTAATTGAAAAAGTCTACGGGAATCTACATAATCGTTCAAACTTGGGTCGTTTTAACTTGGTAATTTGTTTTATTACTGTTAATTTCGAAAATAAGTGTTGAATTTAAAGTTAAGAAGTTTTACTTCTATTCTTATAAGTTGATGCAAAAGGAATGAATTCATATCTTAAGGTAAAGTTCGTGTTATATCTCAAATTCTAAATTTGTTATTAAATATAACTTAATAACGCTTGCATTGCTTGCCTGCAGATTGCACATTGTTAAATAGATGGACAATTTTTCATCTTTTATAATACAAAACATCAATTTAGTACTCTATATACCATTATGTAAAAAACTGTAACACAAACTCAGTTTTTTTAGCGTGAAAATACCTACTATGTACTTAAAACTATAGCATTTTTTTTAAAAAGAACGAACCGTACATATTATATACATATTGAATTCGTCTATTTCAAAAACTTACTTTATACATAAATAAAAATTTATTATTTATATTAGAAATGGGCACTAATTTTATATAAAGCTATCTTGAGATATAAATTAATATAAAATAAAATTTATTTAATAGTCAAATCAAACTTTTTTAAACAAACGTTATTACTATTATGCTTTATATTTTACGTTATACTATTAACGTTATTACTATTTATCCCTAGTGAGGGAAACTACGAGGTTATAGGTATTCGTATTAAATACGATAAAGTTTATTTAGGTAGAGAAAATAAGGTCAAAATAAAAACAACATCTTTAATTAAAGGCGGGAAAGAGCTTTGACAAGAGCATTTAGGTCGCCGCAGTGCGATGCTCAACACCTAAATTAATTAATACATATGAAAACTATTTTAATGTGTAGCGTTTTTTCTAGACTTTAAATAGCTAGACTTTAATTTTTAATATTAATTTAAAGGAAGCAAATACGCTTGATATGAGTTCAATTTTATTATAAAAATCACAATCACAAAAATATATAGCACTTGAAATATTTTATGTACGTATGTTTATGTTTGTTTATTCATGTGTTAAAACATAAACAAGTATCTATGTGATATGTTCTGATCAAAATATTTTCTTAAATCAGTCTTTTAATAAGTTAAAGCATAGCATTTGCCAAATTACAAATGTGAAAAACGGAAGGACTAGTGCAGGAAGTAATATATTTAGTATTTTTGCCCAAATGCACTTTTATTGTATAAAAGTCAAAATAAACACAGGTCAAATATTGAATTAATGTGAAGACTGTAGTGATGTGTACTAAAGCGTACCGGTATTTAAGTCTTCTATCAAATTAGATTAATTACTACTTATTAAAGGACGAAATCCAGGTAAAAATCAAAGACATTACATATTTAAAACATTGATAAAGGTCACCTGGTATTTCACTTACGGTGGCGCTTGGTTTCATCGCAATTACTGTAATTAGTATCCAGATATATTAACTTATTTTATGTTAACTTACTTTCTATACCATCATCATCATTCTGTGTTAGTCCACTGCTGGACAAAGGCCGCCGCAATGCACGCCTCCTCCGTTAGAGTTTAAACCGTATTCAATCACGTTGGTCCAAAGCCGGTAGGTGGGTGGTGGTCTATATACGTAAAACGGTCCATAATACTAAACTCATCAGAGATCGGTTTTAGAAAATTTTAAAGCTGTATTAAATATTTATAAAAGTATAATGGCGTCTATAATAATATTAATGTTCTGAAACAGGTATATTATCTCTACAACCTCGATTAAGTGTATGAGTAATATGGTTAATGTTTTATTTTATTGTAGACGAAATTGAAAATGACAGCTTTCATCTTTAATTGCTTTAAAATTATTAAAACGATCGCAATTTTTTTTTAAATATAGAAACTAAATTCTATATTTCCTTTTAGAAATCTCAAAAAGAATTCCGAAAAGTAAAAATGATGACAACAACTGAACATTACTTAAATCATTGAAATGACTCCCCGTGACGTGACCCCGATGTCACGTACGGACGAGGCCATGCGCAACACCGCCTTAAAACACTCGACACAATAACACTATTACAGATGCACAACACTTATTACACACGAGGAGAGTTCTGTTCTGGGCAGGGGCTAATACGATGCTCTCTCCTTTCTATATTTCAGACCCGTCCTTTATGCACGATGTTAAACAGACATAACATCAATATCGAGACTTCTTTTCTCTAAGTACCCGCATTAAAAATAGTAATCTGACTTTATTATATTCATCTTCACAGATAAAATCTGTTTTTAATAAACTTTTTAAACCGTTAAATATATTCGATTAGACGTTAGGGGAAATATTTGGTTAAATGAGACAAAATGATTACGATGCACCCGAACACCGTTACGAAAAATCGATACCCTGAAGTTAGCTATAGTCGGCTGACAATTGTATTCACGATATTTATTTCAACAAATATAGAATAAGGCGGAAGACATAATTTTAAAAAATATTTTTACCTTGTTGGTCATCATCATCATTATCAGCCTGTGATAGTTCCATTAGGAGGTTTGGACCGAATCCCACCACGCTGGTCCAATGCGGTCCAAACCGCATGGATCATCTTACTTTTCAGACAATAGGGTGATCGGCACAAATTGCGCTATAGAGTCCCCGCACGATTCGAACCCACGACCTCTTGTTTTAAAACACACACCCACACCACTAGATTGCGGAGGATGTGTTAGTCAAACAGTATAATTTCTAACGCGTGGTCATAAGTCACCCACCAACCCGCATTGGACCAGCGTGGTGGATACGGTCCAAAACCCTTTATGGATAGGGTGATTAGGGAGGCCTATGTCCAGCAGTGGACTATCACAGGCTGATTATGATGATGATGATGATGATGTACATAAGTACATACACACTTTTTATTCTTTTTATTCCTTAGAAGTAAAAAGACGTGATTCCCCAAACATACACAATATTTATTATGTTTCATTAAAACATACATACCGATCCTATATATAAACACAAACAGTCTTAAAAGTGACGTTTTATTTTACGTATGTTACTCAAAATATTAAAAGGCCAATTGCTCTTCTAACATGACTAACAACAATTTTAAATATCAAAGCCGCTATCAAAGTGATGCCGATGCTCACAATTAAAACAGTGCATCCTTGATTTTTGATGCGAAAAATAATTTTAATTTGAAACCAAAACGTTTTTATAAAAAGCATCCCTTCATAACTACGTTAAAAGCTTTTTGTTCATTTTGTACGGTCGACGTGTACTCACATTTTGACTGAATTCCTAACGAAAGGTATTCAACTCGGATCGTGTATGTGTTATTTTATGCTTGTCGTGTAGTCCCTTTTTTAACAATATGCAGTTTTTATTTTAAGTAGCAAAAGATGCGTCTTTCTATATTATAAACATTTTTGATAAAATTAAAACAAAATTTACCGAAAACATAAAAATACGTCATCAAATTGTACGTCTTAAATATATGACGCTTATAGGCTTTAGGATAATTAACTATAAGTTCATTATCCTAGGACTATAAGCAATCAACCGACGCTAAAAATTTTATGCAAGCAAGGTGAGAAATAAAGAGAGGCCTTTTAAATGCTTACTTAAAATTCTACGATGAAAGTCGATTATGCAAGAATATGCAATAAAAAACTTATGACATTTCGTATCTATTTATTATACCATCGTAGAACCTCTAGATTTTAATTCTATAATTAATCACACATTTTGAATTTTTATTGAACTATTTCATCTCGATCAGAAAGGTATATATCATATAAATAAAATTGAAACATTGAAATTATTGCCTGCGCCCGGAAATTTTTTAACACGGAAATTTTTATAATTTTTTAAGTTAAGACAACACGTGCCTCAAGATGATTCAAGTAAATTTTTTAATCATGTTTTTTGATAATTTCTAATAATAAATACGGTTCCATACAAAATATAAATTGGCAATATAGTCTCATCATAAAACACACATTTTATTTTGCATAAACGATAAACAAACATTGCATAAAGTAATAGCTACTACAAAGAGAGCAAATAGCTAATAGTGTAAAATTTCCAATCTTATTGTATTTCAAACAAAATAAGCAATGTAAATAAGAACAGGCTCAAAAGTTTTAACTTTTCTTTGGCGAAATAAAATTCCGATTTCAAATTACTTTCTGCGTTTGTTATTTGAATTTTAATAATGATTGTTATTAAAAGAAACCTTTGGAAAAAGTTTCTTGAATTTAGTGCTTACTATTTCTTAATTAAAGTAGATGAAATTCTAAAAGTAGTTGTAAGGAAATATTGAAATATCATTAAAACAAACCACATTGTAACGCATCGCAATTTTAAAAATTCTGCAACACGGTCTAGGTAGACTGGCTATAGAACCTTAAAACTGTTGGTAGGTCCTTAAAAGTCGAAATTTGTAGATTTAATGAAACGATTTTTAATTAAACTTTTTTGTATATAAATATATATTTAAAGGCGCAATGGCTGGATCATTCTAGGACTAGTCAGTTTTCGAATTTATGTTTCACGACATTCATTTTCAAAATGAAATGAGAAAATCGAATAATTTATGTCAGAATCATATGAAATACGATGTTGATAGGTAAAAATAATGTTCTTTTTGTATTACGTGTACAAAATAGGTATTAAAATAGTAATTTTAAAAGGTTTGTGCATTTAAACAGCGTTTCAGTGTTTTTTCGTATTATCATTTATAAACACGTTGCTCGTTTATCCAATTATTTCCCAAAATATCTGAAACATAAAGGTAACACCTTTGTAACACTTTCTGCACATTAATATGTTTCGAGCTATCTACGTTGTGTATATAGCAAAGTATGTCTTGATTTTTTCTTAGGCTTAGATAAAACTTAATATATTTGGATTCCAAACCAGAGTACAGCAATTTTTATATTATTTAAAGTTCGTGCGCTTCTGAGGCTAAAGAAATTTAGAACCACTTAAACAGTCCTATAGCTAACCAATACCCATATAAAAGATAAACAATTATTTTAGAACTATATACAAGACAACAAATTCTTTCATTTACGCGATTTCATAAATCGTCGCCTGACGTGGGAATGACACTGTTGATGTTATTCTTTCAGACTTTTTACACATTTGAACTATGGACTAATTACACCGTAAAACACATGTTTAAGTCTACATTTACATCATTACATTCGTATTACGTACAATAACATTTACACTAACATTTTTAGATTCACTGGTGGGTATATAAAGATTATCACACATTATCGTATAAAATAATAATACCACTTTTATAACGTTTATATGCAACACATTACTAAAACCTACATACAAATTTGAGAAGAACGTAGGTTATGTCTTAAAGTTTAATATAAAAAAAAAAGGTCTAACAAGTCCCTGCGTTTATCTTGAGTTGTTATAGTGTTCATTCTTTGTTAATATATTAACTATTGGTGACGAATATAACATTACAATTTAGAATCAAAATTGCAACAACGTGAAAGTATTGAAAACGTGTGAAGTTAAAATTATAATGAGGTTTTTTTATAACTACTAACTAGTTCTTCAACAAAAAAGCCAAAGAATATTTAAAAGTCTAAGTTATAAATAGATTATCTTAAAGGTTTAAATATAAAGAATGCTATAAGGTTTATTTGGATAGTGTTTCAATTTATATTCATTAGATATAAATATTTAAACACTATCCATCTATGTATATTCGCCAAGAAATTGTAGAACACGATTGGAAATTTAAAATTAAACCATCATTGTATACGCATAATAAATACCAATGGAACTGGGGGTGTTCATTTCTTTATTTATATTCCATGCCTATAAAGTTGATCTTTTTTTCTGATCTGCGGAGTAAACCTATTAGAACATACCGGATGATACCGAATGTGGAGAAGGGGGGGGGGGGAGTTGCCACAAGTGCATCTCCCCACTGAGTGACTAAACTGTATCAAGAGCACCTAGATGGGCAGTCTCGGCTTGGGCTGCATGCTGAAGAGCCTTGACGCCTTGGCTGGATTCAGACGCTTTCTTAAGCATGGTTTAATAGCTAGAAGAGCTCTATCTAAACTATACTACCACTTCTTAAAGCGTTGGTGCTGGGAGAAGAAATGGCGTAAGAAACTCCAGCAATGCCCCTATGTAATTTGGTGTTAAGCTACAGTCATATAGAAAAGGGTGTGTAAGTTCAACCTCACCAGTGGCACCGAGACCGATGTCATAATATGTGTATTGACTTACGCTTCTAAGTGTAGGGTGTGTCTGGCTACCTAGGCAGGTATCGCAACCTGCTATGCCTTAACGGCGTTAATTAAATTCTTGTATTTTACAAGAACTGAAAACTTAGCCATAGCGTTGCCGGCGGCGAATACATCAGCTGCTTGATTGAATTCATCTAGATCCAAGAGATCTAGGGATTTTGAAAATGACGTGTAGTTATTGTCAGTGTTGCCATTGCTACGGCTAGCATAATGGCTATTTGAGGCGGTGGCGGGACGCTGTATGCTGGCCACGCGGGGCGAAATTGCCAAGCGTTGCAAGGACGGAGGGCTGGAAAGGCAGAACTGTTGGGTGTGTGTGGTGGTCGCCTGAAAAAGGCTTCCCTAGGGCTTGAAGGAACCCTGCGTTTTGACGCCTTAGGGAAGCCAAGGTCGTTGGCCGTGTGGCCTTGATTGCGGCAGTTAACGCACGCAGGGGGTCAAAAGAGACGAGGACTTTTTTGTCCTTGGGTCTGGGACAATCGGCAGTGTCGTAATCCCCGATGCATTTACCGCAATGGGGGCGAGGGAAACAGTTTCGTGAAGCGTGACTATATAACTGGCAGTTGTTGTGACACTGCTCTGGGACTCCATTAGAATGCTCAAAGGAGAAAAGACTGATTTCACAAAGTTGTTCCACGTTGTATGTGCGCTTACCTACCTTGGAGCGCTGTAGCGTAACCAGCACCATGCCATAAGAGTGATTGGTGCGTAGATGCTACATACGTTATACCGAAAGGGCGGGAGCTATAGTTGAGTTGTGGTTTTTCTCACCCGATAGAAGAGTTAGATTCAATTCCATTCGAGATATTTAAGTCTAACTTTAATTTTTCGTCAATAGTTTATTATGGTCCAATATAATATTTATAACGAAAATAACCTCAAAAAATATAATCATTAATCTTTGTGTTAATCTAAATTGATAATCAATCCCTGTTAATTACAAAATGTACTAATATGAAGTAAAAGGAAATAAATAATATTTGTATGAGTAGTTAACCCGTATAACCCGAATTATTCAACAGAAAAGAACAAAACAGATTATTATGAGGCAATAAATAACTACAAAATCGATTTTTTATGAAATAAGTACTATTTACTGTCCATTTTATGAAGATTAAAACTGCTAATTCAAATTATCACAAATGTCCTAAAAGTTTAAGATAAATTACGTTTCGGTAGCAAGCGCGCTAAAACGGGGAGAGGACTGAGGCGATTACATCATTGAGGACGTTAAACTCTACTTGTTTTGATATACCGTTAATTTTTTTATGTAGTAAAATTTAATTTATTTAAATAAGAGAATCCAAGGAGATTTTGATTTACACAAACTTCGCAAAAGAAGAAGGTGCTCAATATGAAACATGATTCTTTTTGACCGACTTCCCAAAAGAAGGAGGTTCTTAATTCGGAGCGTAGGTTTTTTTTAACACTTTACCTAGTTATTCCGCTCCTATCGCTCCAGTTAATTCTTGTTTTAAATTATAGGTATTAGCTTCCTATGAGAGATTTAAAATGACGGGGGCAGAAATCACGGGGCACTTTCACTTTGTTACCGATTGTATTACTCCGTACTGTTTGGAGTCTGTTATATTTTTTTTTCTAAAATTTTCACTTGTTATATATGTATCGTTGCTCCGCTATCCTGATTATAGAGCTGTGATTTTAATTACGCCTCTTTATTACTATGCTAAGTTATAGCTATCATGTGGTTAATCATTTTTTTTCATCATGTTTAATAGACATAGTGTATTAAACTACGATTAGCTCAACCTTCAAAGTATAGAACTTTTACGTAATTGTGCTTCTTGAATCGGTCCATAATGAATTCGTTAGTAAGCAATAAATAATTCATAGCAAATTAAAAGCTCGCTTGTATACGTTTCATTTTAGAAATTATTTATTTTATAGCAAAAACGAGCCATAGACTCATTTTAATAACATAAATATCTTCAAACTTATAAGAAATTTCAAATGCGTGGCAGTAATCGCGAGAGCAGTTTCGTGCATAAGGCCCGTCGTTATCCGCTTATATTACGCAAAATATTAATTCAGTACAAATAAATAATTAAATAAAAGAAAATTTATTTAATTTATGACTCTTAATGCATTTTAAAAGTGGGAAAGCCTTGTTCATTTTATTCATTCATTTTTAACATAACATCCACACTACTTCAGCTCAGAAATCTTACCTTTGCCTCTTTGAATTTCAAAACCTAGTTTCAGCTTCCACTTTTCTAGATTTCATTTAAAGTATGTAAAGCATTGGCTAAGCGTAATCACACCTTCAAGCAATTGAAAAGTCACTAAACGCCCATACAGTGTTGAAATTTCTTACTGTTTAGGTGTCATTAAACCACCAAATATCTCTAGTATGTATGTTTTTTCTCCAGAAGATATCAACGATAAAAACCATGTTATCCGTATTTTAAAGATAACTTATTTGGATTCATTACAGCTCACAAATTTTGAGCTTTTAAATTTTCTCCTGTTAGTGGAGGTGAGGTCAAAAAGCTCTTCTGGCAATCTAATCGAATGCTGCTGGCAGCGATGATATAAGCAGGGTTATAATTTCCAAAGTAGTAGATCAAATTTTTGCCTGTAGTTACACATATTTAAATTATTTCTCTAGATTCACGTGATTACCCTGTACTTTGGAAAAAGCTTTTGTAAGATAATTTCCAATAATATCTAAAGCTTGACTTCCTGCCTATTTTCGTCCTATTTTCCGTGTACATATGCAAGTCGCCACATTTATCTACAAATATAACCTCCTGAGCTCTTATCAGTCTTGTTCCCGTTCAGTTCAGTTCTTAAGGTTTCAGTTCTTAAGGTCCTGGGCATTACACCAAGATAGTATTAAAAAGTCACGGATGATATACGGAGGCTTTCAGTTTCGAACTGGAGGTAGCATTGATAAAGAAACATATGTACGTTGAATAAAAATATTTAAATAGAAAAATATTTTTTTATGATTAGATCAGGTAAAAAAATTAAGTAAAAATATTTAACAACTGAAAAATTATACTTTTAACTTTAAAATTGCCTTTCTTATAAATTAATAATTTTCTTGAAACTGAAGGCAAAATTAATTTTACTTCAAAAATAATCTATATTTTCGACGACCGACCCGTAAGTGTACAAAAGATCTTCATTGGCGTTGAATAATCGTTTCAAAATTATAACCAAGAACCGGAAATTCTAACATAGTTTTGAAATAATTTACCGTAAGCATTGTTTGAAATCTATGGAGTATGAACAGTCCTTATAAAAAAAATATCTTGGTAAAACTGAGTAAATCAAAATGTTGTCATATTTTCATTTAAAGTATAAGGAACTTTTTAAAATTAATAATGTAAGCACTGTTTATTATTAAATTTGTAAATTATTATATAATATTTTAGAGCTGGTATATTATTACTTTCAAAAACCCATAACTTGTTAATGTCTCCTTATAAAAAAAACTTCATTAAACGCGTCCACTGTAGTTCGAACAAAGACCGCAACTTTTTATAGTTTTTTTTTCTTTAGCTCGATCGTCTCAAAATGCTCTTGACGACATGCAATGTGTCCGAGGGTTCTTTAACATCCACTTCAATATTCACCTCGATCCGGAATTTTACTACTAATAAAACTTTCAGGTGTTTGTTGAAAGATTGAACGAGCTTTACGTAACATGAAGAACTATATAAAAATATTCGTTTTTTTATAAATAAAGAAGAGAATTTTAAATAAAAATTATTGTGCTTCCGTCAGACGGTATGCTCTTTACAGGAATACGTCTTGAAACGTACCACCACGGTGGAGTCTAATGTGTGTATATCCGACGTAAATAAGTAATTTGCAAACACTACTATGTTCTACTTTGAAGGGTTACCATAGCCAACCAAAGGGTAAACCAGATGCAAAGTTATTTGTTTCAGAGGCAGGCGGTGAATTTGTGGCGCCTTACAATCCTTTTCTTATGGGCAGGGCGAATCAATAACAATAGAATGAAAATCCTGCTCATCTAATCGCATTTGTAAATAAAAAAGTTTCTCAAAGGTACACGTATCCTGCTTTGTCAAATTAAAGAACTTGACGTAAACAATCTTAGTAAAAGCTTTATGAATTAGCATTTCGCATATATCACAATGTACAAAAATCACATGAGCAAGAAATATTAAAACGCAAATAACATTAATACAAAATAAAATGGTTAGTTTTTTATCTAAGCTCTAAATGTTATATGTAAAGGATTTCCTAATGTTTTATGCTATATAAGCTATATTCCTGAAGTCGAATATAGCTTTAATTCTTTTGAATTAAAATATGAAATCAAATCAATGTTTAGTCGTTCTGAATCAAATGCATAAACAATTACTTTAAGTAGTTGACTAACTGAATATCAGTTAGTAATATTATAGAACAATTATATGTTTTTAAAAACAAAGTGTTATATTTACAAGCGGAAGATATAGTCAAAACCATAGTATATTTTAAACTAGTGAAGAGAGTATACATTCGAGAGCTTAAATATAAGTAACAACAAGGAATCAAAAATCTTTACTTTGCGAGATCCTAAGGTGACGTTTCTAAAAATCACTACTCTAAATTATATTGAACACATTTTTTTGAATCTTATACATTTGACAGCGATGGATAACGTCTCTTTTGTATTCACAGCTGTCAATATAGCTTAGTATTATTGGTGATTTATCGAATCGTAAGACAAGTCGAAACAAATGAAACAACAAGGAAATGTCTGAGAAAAATATCTTAGACACTTTAGTTGTTTCATTCACTTACGCTTTGAATCGAGTTTTAACGATTGATGAATTTAATTTAGCAATAGGAATATTAATAATAAAATTGATTGTAGGAGGGCGAATATTAGAATATCTAGTGATGCAAGCAATTTCAAAATAGATATCAGAAAACTCATACCTATATGTATATGCATTTATATTAGTACCACAAGCAATTACTGTAATGTTCGGTCACACTTTATGCTGGTACAAAAATTAATATCAAATTAGTATGATATTAAAAACAATCAAAAATTATCAATAAAATACATCTACAAGAAACTTGAAAATTTGTATTCGTTACGTATAAACAGACAAAGTAATACCAATCTAAAAGAAAGTCAAGTATAATATGAAGTTAGAAACTTAAAGAGAATCAAGAATTGAAAAATTATAGAAAAAAATCTTTCTATTTCTATTCAATCAATCAATCGGTCCCTTATAAAAAGATACCAGCCAAGGCTAGATATTCAACGGAAATATAGGAGTTAACGGACGAAACATCTCATTATGCTTCACTGATTTGAGTGTGATGAGAATCTTTCTCATTTCAGTGATACTTACCATCAGATCAACGTCTCGTCATCACTTGACCATTTAAAATGATAGCTACCACAGGCATATATATCATAAATATTAAGTTAATTGGACGTAGAACTACGATCTTTTATAGAGTATTCTGAATTATAAAGTAGTTTTATTATTTGTGTCTCATTGTCAACGTTTTTTCATCGCATCGAGACATACAAGCATTTGCTGCCTGATGCATGTCACTGTGCCATTTAAAGCTATACAGTCAAGTATATCTATACCTAATGCGACTCGAATACGATTTGATTTGTTAAATAGTTTATTGTTCAACTCGTACGTTTGTTTCATCGCTAGAAATACACTGCATTGGTGCCCCTATGCAATCCGACGTACTTAAATATAGGTGTTTCCAACCCTACATATCATAGATTTAGTCTTGCAGTAATACATTAGGTCACCTCAAACGAATACGTAGTGTTACACTCGCTTTGGTCAAATGGACCCCTGTAAAAAGGGACTTACCACCCATAAAACATATTCGAATTTACAATTAAAACTATCAATTTATTTGGAAATGTTACATTATATTAATTTTGCCTAATTATAGGTGTATTACCTGTGAGTAGGGTAACAGGAACGTATTAAGTGTTGAAATCGTAATGGGAATATACGAGTGATATGGGAATTCTCAGTGATCACTGCTCCTAGGTCTTTTTTCGTTTGAAATCATTATTCTTTTTTTTAATGTGTCGTCCCTATGTGCAAATTCAATAATTATGTAGAAAGCATAGTCAGAAAATCAACTAACGTATCTTAAGAAAGTAAAAATGTCATGCATAATACAAATAATAATTAAGTGACATGTTTTCAACGAATTCACACAGGAACACCACAACAAAACACATCATTAAAATGGTTTTATTCTTTAGATTTAAGACAATTTTTAATATTAATTGCAGCAATGAAGAAATTTTTACTTTTTTAATGTAGAAATATTAATGAAAAGTCAGAAATTTATTCTGATGCAGCTACAACGACGCTTTTATAATGTTACTAGGTTCCGCCCCAGACTTTATCTACGTAGATTAATTATTTGGGACTGAAACTTACTTTAAATCGCCATTTTATTCAATCATGCATCATATTTATGCAAAAATCGTAAAAACCCGAATGTAATAAGTTTGGATAATTTTTCTGTAGCGTTTCACTTATGTAAGGTAAGGCATAACGATTTATTTGCATTGCCTTTTTATTAAGTCTTCCTATATAAATGGTAATAGAAAAATTACCAAAATCATTTAATACGCGTTTTCAAGCTAGTAAACAAAATCTAAAGCTCAGAATATTTTTATAGAAATATTAGCTTTACGTTTATTCAGTAAAGTAATTGTTTCTTTTATAATTGTCGAAAATTTGTTTTTAATTAATTGAATATGCCCCATTCATTGGCTAACATTTAAGCGCTTTGAATAAATTACGAGTAATTTTTAAAATTAAATTAATTAAATAACGAAACAAAAAATTGTCTCCTCTAAGCATTAATATATTACGTACCCATTAAAAATATTACTTTGCGAGCTGGGGATTCCATAATTTTTTTTTCAAATGAAACATTTACAATTGATAATAAACTGGTAGTCACTTTAATAATATAAACATTAATAAACGTTTTCGGCAGAGTACACTTAGTTATTTATTATCGTTTTTTATATTGAGCTAAACAATAAATATTTTTTTTTATAAAGTTCGTCCGAAACGTTAACGTTTGCCCTCAGTTGCAAACGTATGGATTGTTTAGTACAATTGTTAAATCGTAAAAATTTGTAATGTAACAGGTTTGTAATCTCTTCAAGTGCAGTTTATTTCAAATACGTGTTTTAAAGACAGAGTGTTTCTTGAAAGGTATTTTTAACCCAAAACGTGCTTTAAAAGTCCATAAAATGAATAAGTAAAAATGTATTTAAATATCTCTTAAAAATGTATTTAAATAGTTTTTATGCATCGCTCAATCGTGCTTTTCTTTAAACGAAAACTTTATATTAAGTAATATGCAATGAAAATCTACTTTAATTTTTTTTTAATTTAAAATTCTCATAATGTGCCTTAAGCAGATTTGTGTTAATTAATGGCGCAATTTTTTCGTAAGCATTTTATAATACTTCAAATTGCAAACGACATATTTTAAATGGTTTTGCTTAAAGTGTACTTATTCTAGTTTGCCTTTAGGAAGGAAGGTATTTTTAATTAGTACATTATTATTTAATTGATGCCAATTAATGTAAATTATTTTGTTTTTTGAGTGAGATTGCCAAATCTACTGTTGGTCTTAAATGCTTCAATTAAAGTTTTGAATTGTTGGAGATTATACGGCTCATTGTCCGAAATAAAATGTCTGTGCTGTGATTAACGCCAATTACCTTTATGAAAATATTAATATAATAAAATATATTTCTTTAATTTTTTCAAATGTTTGTATCAGTTAGCAGGTCCTAATAACAATAATAATAATATAGCCCTTTATTCAGATCCTAATAACACTTACATGAAAAAAGAAAAACACGTAATACACCATAAACTTACAATTATATAAACCTTCTCTTATTCTATAAAATCTAAATTATTATATAATCTAATATTTTCCTTGACTCTACTCTTCATGTATTAGGGATCTGATTGCCAATCGGCATAGGCCTCCTCCAACCACTAATGTCATTATTTCATGATCAACTTTTTTGTATTCTATTTTATAAATATATATTGTTGTCTTTATCTCACTTTGTTTTTGTAAATTTACTATACATTGCTATTTCACTTTTTTCACATTCATTATCTATTTCTTGCTTATATAGTTTTCTTCATGTTTGTTTTGTTTTTATTGTTGTTTTTTACTCTGTGTTGTTGGCGGGTTATGGTCTTTTTCCACCACGAGGACCAGTCGGCTTGGGGGAAGATGCTTTTTTTTTGTTCTTATTTTCCTTCAAATTTGGTTTAATTTTCCGGTAAACGGTCTTGTTGCATTAAAGGCATTTTCTTTTAGCTTTTTTGAGTTTTCCGAGTTGAGGTTTCGAAAATAACGGTAAAGTTTTTTTGTTCAGTTTGCATTTTTCAGCATTTGGATCTTTGACTATTAGTTGATCATAATTTATAAAAGTTATATATCCTTTATTTCTTTCTTCCTCAACCGAGGTAATAATGCTTTTCTTATCTGCAAAACTTCTTTCGAGTAATCCTGTGATACGTAAATATTCTTAAAACTCTTCCTATTCTTCATAATTTTGTCTTTATCCAAGCATTAAAAAAAGAACAAAGCACTGACCTTGGTTTATTATGAACCTTCTCATCATCATCATCATCATCAGCCTGTGATAGTCAACTGCTGGACATAGGCCTCCCCTAATACACCCTTGCATTAGGGTGTTTTGACCGTATCTCACCACGCTGGTCCAGTGCGGGTTGGTGGGTGGACCGACTTTTACATGCCCATCCGACGCATGGATCATCTTACTTTTCAGACAATTGGGTGATCGGCATCCAAATTGCCCTAACCAACTAGGAAACAACAATGAAAATTTGTTGCGTCCCCGCAGGATTCGAACTCACGACCTCCGGTTTCTAATGCACACGCCCATACCACTAGGCTATGGATGCAGTGCAGTTATGAAGCTTATATTTTCCTAATCGGTATAAATTGTTTATTGCAGATTGCTCCATATTATGTTAAGGTCTTCCTTAAGGGTCGCCTGTACACTTTAGAATAACTCCGATGTTGAGTTTTCTCGCTCTTCCAATCCAGAAATGATTATATTGTTACCTTTCTTTACTCTTTGCAAAAATTGTAACTGTTTCTTTAGATCATTTACTTTTTGTTTAAACTGTTCATTTTGTTCAATTATAGGGGTAAATTTCACATCTATAGTATCCATTAACTTTTTTGTTAGTGATTCAGTTAGCTCAGCTGTTTGCTTTTGCATTTCTTTCTTAATATTGGCAAATAACAATTTAAATTGTTTATTCATACTAAACGCAAAGTTAAGAATATTAAAAAAGTTATAATTTACTTAACTTAGTAAATTGATGGTTAAGTGTTTTATTTGACAGAATCTCTTGTTGAAAGTTGTAGCCTTAGACTTTTTAGTGATTTGTATGTTTTAACTTATCCGAATTTGTTTTTAGATTTATAAATACCACAACAAATTTTTTCTATTTTTTTTTTCTAATCCAATTTTATTTTTAATTAGTAACAAAAAGTCTCGGTAGGAGTGGGAATCGAACTTACAATTATAGCCGTCTAGCCGTCACCGCTTTTAAAGTCACTTACAACATTGAGCTATTCCTCCGTTTACGTACACAGTTTACGTATACAGGACCTAAACAGCATCTTAAAAAATTCCAACCAACAAATTAGACAAAATGCACAATTGACTGATAATAGTAAGGCGTTCATTTCGAATGGAACGATTCGGAGTAATGGGGAGTTGCTCCAATGAACCTCGAAGTTTTCAATAAGCCGGACTTCGTTATTATTGTTATTTATGTGGCCGTTCTCACCACATCCCTGTCAGCAAACACACTGCTGATTTTCATTGTGATCAAATCCAATACATGAGAAGCTTAAAGATACTACACAGTTTATAATTGCTGTATTGTATATTAATAAGAATTAAACTATGAGACTTGTACTCTAAGTTGATTTACATAATTAGCCTCCTTGAGAAATAAATGATTTCCAATAACAGCTGAACGGTTACAAAAGACTAGAACATAAGCACCGCTATCTACTTTGATTAATTTAAAGGGATAATCGAGAATTGACTAACGAAATATATTCTGATCGTTCAACAACAGCTTTTATTCAAACTTTAAAAAAATGGAATATTATATTGTTCCTACTTATTTGTTTTGATATGGTTTGATTAAATTTAATTATAATGCAGTTTTAAGTCCAATCTTGTGTTTGGCAATATAAGAAAAGTTACAAAATTCTTAAAAACCTGACCAATAATATGTTACGTTCTCTGATTGACAAATTTTATTAGAATTCGTATCTATAATTATTTCTTTTGTTTACGCGAATACTATACATTATAAAAAAATGTCGGGAATTTAAAAATATAAAGTAAACGCGATAAAATCCGTAAAGTTATTTTATTTAATAAGAATTTATATCGTTAATTTAAATATCAAATATAATTAAACAATATTAAATAAATTAGAAAAAGCTTATTAGAAAAAGAAACTTGGAATTGTATAGACTACGGAATATTGAGAGTAATTATATATAAGAATTTATAGAACATTTTCCAGGTATTAAAGATACTGACCCTAGAATATTTATTAGATGGAAGATGGCTATTTCTTCATAGACCTGTTAAAATTATCTCTATTAAGTTTATTTCACTATTAATTAGTATATAACTTTAAAGCATTTTAAGCTTTTCATAAACAAAATCCTATTAATTTTAACCAAAAATTTACCATTAACAATATTTATTCAACGAAGCTTTTTCTAATTAACGATTTGTGTTTTTTACGTTTAGGTTTATATCACGAGTTCATTAACAAAATAGAGTAAAAATGCCGTAAAATGCTTGTTACTTTTACTAATTAAAGTATTTTTTCGCTTTCCGTGTGTAAGCACTAAAGACTCAGCGTATAAATATAAATTGTCTAAATTATCTACGAAATTTGTAGGATATTACCTTTTTGTGTAGCATGATTTATCCTCCAATTAAGTATTCATTATAAGAGATTTATGATATAATATATGCCTGTTAGTTCTAAACCGTTGGATCCGTCTTAGAAGATACGTTTATGTAATGAAAAAATAATATCAGTACTTCAACTGTATAACCGAAACAACACCAAAAGTTAGAGTAAGATAGAGTATAATAAGAGCTCCCTTATGCCTAATAATATGCGTGCGTGCAAATAAGGAATAATGAGGTAAGAGGTCTTATTTTTATAGTGGCCATTTCTGCCAAGGCAGTAGTGGGAAAACACTACTTGGTTCCAGTTTGAAACGCAACGTAGACTTAACATTCATGTCTAACGGTAGGCAGCAGGTTGTTGATACCACTGCTGTTGCTAATGCCTATTGGTGTCGGTGTTCACTTTCTATCAGTTGGCCCGACTGCTCATTTGCGTAATAAGTATAATAAGGTCTAAAATTGAGCTATGCCCGTAAAAAAGGCCAAGTAAGACTTTACATATCTGTTGACTTTAACACATAGAATGTTATGTCTCGTTTTCTCAAAACTTATATTGGCTACTTCAAACTCATCAAAATTATGAAACAATGGCAAAAAGCAAATTCAAAAACTATATATTCAGGTAAGGGTCTACTAAGAACTTACTATTGTTAGAATTTTATAATGGTTTATAAACATTATTGCTTTACGGCAGCCTTCCTTTGACGGTGCTTTCTGAAATTGAGACCATGTGGGACCTTAAAAATCTAAATACTATAATGTTTACCTAATATTTATTCCATAGGAATACATATTTGGTAGAAATTGTTGTATAAAAATATATATCTAATAATATAAATTAAAATCCTTCTGTACATAATTGTAACCTACACATTGTCCATTTTATGCAGAACCAATCCCTAATTTGCAGTAACCATAATATTGATCATATATAAAGTTATATATAAATTAAGTTCAGGAAAGTTGGTAGAGGCAGTTCGAATAGGACTTTGTCGCCGAGAATGTCAAATTAGTTATATATTTCTAATTGATCTTCTTTGTCCTACGTACGTACGTCGTCGTAAGACATTTTTTGTCGTATACTACTGTTAAGAGACCTTATATACCGAAAACTATTCATAAAAATAGGTACATAACGGGCAATACCCTTAATAAAAAAAAATGTTTAAAAATCGATCCTTCTGAAGCTAAGTAATAAGTAAAACTTAAAACAGTTATAGAGTAGTTTATTTGACAATCAAAACGAAAGTGTGTGTAATGCTTCCTTATTAATTATGGTATTATAAAATATACTTGAGTTTGATATGTAAGTGGCCTCCTCTCCGTATCGAGTATCTCTTTCTTTTAGAAGTCGGTCATAAATACCGTACACTAGGAACGACGGGTTACTAAATTGTATCCACGGCGTTTAATGTTCATGTGTTAAGTCTAGTATGAAACAGTTTGTCGCTGATATTAATAGCTTTCGGCATCGTTTAGTTTAGCCATTTTTATGTGAGTTTTGTAGTTTATTTGTTTTCTTTTTCTTTCCAGAGCAAGGTTTACAACAGTATTTAACGTTAAATTAAATTTATACCGCATCAAAGTTGCAATGTTTTAATAGTTTTATTTCGCCGGTTTCGCTGTTCTTGCCTACGTAAATATTTGAAGTTTATTGTATTTACGTGAACACTATTTAAGTTATTTATTGTACAATAATAAAAAAAACTGTATATTTCCTTATCTTCTGCGAAATCTTTATGTATTTTGCTAAACAAGAGTATAAAAACTCCATCATCATCAGCCTGTGTTAGTCTTTACATTAGCTAGTGCTAGACATATGCCTCCCTTACGTTACGCTAATGTTTTTGGACCGTATCCCACCACACAGGTCCAATGTAGATTGGTGGGTGGATCGACTTTTTACATGCCCATCCGACACACGAATCATGTTAATTTTAGACAATTGAGCGGCCCATTGTCCTAACAACAGAAAACAACGATAACACAAAGTGGCAAACCCATGAGCTACTATTTATAAACAAGGGCCAATACCGCTGGACAACACAGGCGTAGAAAAAAATTAAAACATGTAAAATGTATAAAACCAAGGCTGTCGTAGGTGAGGTTTAAAAGTATGGAAGCATTTATTTTACCCTTCCCTTTTAACAAACTTTTTGGTTTTAGTCAATGCCAGATATAACCCGGCCTTGCCCTGCTGAGAAAAGTTGTGTAAAATTTTAACAAAATCCACTGAAATACTTAGGAAAAAGCTAAGAATACTCGAACTATATAACTAATTTAAATAAAACTGCTTTATTAATTTGATGCGATCACATGTTGCTTCGCATTTTAAATTTAATGTGACATTCAAAAGAATAAAAGAAGGTCTGCGCTGTGTATAATAAACAAGCTTCCAGACTGCGTAAAAGTACAAGTTTTCGGTAAATGACTTTTAATAGTTACATAAATGTAGAACTTGGAGATAAAATAATGAAAAATTAAACAAAAATTGTAAACGGTTCTAATATCATTCTGTATATTATTACTTTAACGATGTCATTAGCAGAGCCAGCTTTGTCTCAGCTCGTTGGCCGCCATCATTTAGATTACTAATAACTTGTAAGAAATCAATAATTACAACCTGCTGTAAAGCATAGTTTTAGTCTTTCTAAAATGGACAGTGTAAATGATGGTATTAAATTTATTTAGGGTTGATTAATTAAGGTTAACTAAAGTTGTTACTTGAATTATTTATATATGTCTCATGACCTTTTGTTAATATAAATGATTTTATAAGAAAAGAAAGTTAACATCGGTTTTGGTATCGGATTTTTTTAAATTACATACCCCATTTTACAGCCTTGGACGATACTACCATTTCTGCCCAAAGTAGAAGTGTGAAAACACTGCCGTGTTCTAGTTTGAAGGGCATCGTAGCCAGTTTACTGAGTAAAAATGGACGTTTTGACCTGTGTCTCTCCAAAAGGCAGGACGTTGGTGGTATTGCCGGCATTCATGGACGCTGTTGCCCACTTTCCATCAGGAGGCACACTTGCTCGTCTGTTTGCGTAATATTAGGCCATAAAATGAAAAGTGGGCACCGTGGTGGTACCGCCCCAAACGACTTCGAAGGACCTACCACGTCTTATATCAGATGAAATTGGCCATACCGATCGAAGGCACGGTGGTACCAACCCCGACGGTCCCTTGTAAAAAGGGGAACCTAATTTAGGCCTTTGCTAATTAGTGAGAGATATTATGGTTAATATCAATATCATTACTTTTTCTAATCGTTAAGCGTGTCGATTATTGTTGTAAATTATGATAAACCCTACCGAGTCCAAGGCCTGGCATTCGTAATTTTATTGGTATTTAATTATAGTAATAAATAGATAAGTAAATCGTAGGATGGCCAAAAAACCATTAAACAAAAAACATTTCGAATTACCTCCTAATATAACCCTCATGAATGGTTGCAGCGTTCCTGGAATTAAACATCATCAGCCTGTGATAGTCCACTACTTGACATAGACCCCTACTAATACACCCCTATCTATTAAGGGGTTCTGGACCGTATCCACCACGCTGGTCACCTGCGGGTTGGTAGGTGGACCGACTTTTTACATGCCCATCTGACGCATGGATCATCTTTCTTTCCAGACAATTGGGTGATCGGCCAAAATTGCCCCAACCAACTAGAAAACAACAATAAAAATTTGTTGAGTTCCCGCAGGATTCGAATCTACGACCCCCTGTTTTTAAAGCACACGCCCATACCTCTAGGCTACAGAGGCTAAAATTAAAATTAAATTAAATTTTGTTTTTGACACAAGGTTTGGTAACGTTGCAGACCATTTTTATTGGGTTTAATGATTTTAAACCAATTTCATTCCAATTTGTGTTAAAGTATCGGATGGTGGTCAAAAAAATAGAATTTAGAGTAAGCAAACACCTATTTAATGGTGTTAAATTAGACATCAACGCAGATATCAATAATGAAGTTATGAATATTGACTTCCGGTGAAACCTATAGACGTATTCACTCACCAACACGCATTTGACTATTTTAAGCAATTTTAATTTAACACATTTAATGTGTGTTATTACTACCGAAACAAAAATACAAAAGTCGTACAGAATTTTCGCTGTATATAATCGTAATGTATGCAAATTATTAACAAACAGCTAGTCAACAAGGGGCCAAAGTTTTGATGTTTACCGATATAAGGCACAAACTTATAACAAACAAAAATTATATTGTATTAATCTGAAAGTTAACATTAATTAAATTGAAAGATTTTACTTAATTTTAGTTAATTTGCCATTTTAATGCAAAAATTAAAGAGAACAGTTTGACTCATGTCAAATATTAATATGTATGTTTGATTAATTACATAAAAATATATTAGGTTTGCAAAAATATGGCAATGGTAAATGCCTATCTACTGGAAGGAATTTTCAACAAGGTTTTAATTATTAAATTGTGAAAAGCTTAAGAAGCTAAACATATTAATTAAAACTTCAATTAAAGTGTATATTTTGTAATACATATCAATTTTACTAGTTATTTAATAAATATTCTGAAAAACTATTAATCTTCTAAAAAATTCTTTCTTCAAAAGAAAAACTACAAATTTCGAAATCTGATGACCAGAAGAAGCGTAAGTAAATTCGTATCCGAATTTTCTGGAGAACATGCATTTGCCATATGATACAGCGTTTCCGCAATTTCTTCACAAATGTGCTCGGAAATTTGTCTTAGAGCTTGAGGCATATCATCAATTATGGTTTCTATGGTTAGGAAAATAAATTATACAAGAACAACTTTCATCATATTCAACAAAAATCAATACTCCAAGTTATCTGCAAAAGTTCTATTCCAGTAGAACATAATTCACCGTTTAATAAAGTAATAAAACGCTTCAAGTTGACAGCTTTATCTTGCTGTGTTTTATATCATATAATGTTTACTATAATATTTTTATGCATAGAATTAAGTGAGTGAAATATTTTCTTACCAAAATATGTTTTATTGTTGCAATATCTAAAAAGATATTCGCATGTTTTTGTTATGACAAACTTAACTCAAAAAATATATGTGTTTGTAACAGTAATTCTAAGCAGACTTAGGTTAAAATAACAATACGACTTTCATTATATTTTTAGTAATATTATTCTTCTAATAATGGTTAAACTTTTATGTTATGGAAAATATTTAAAATTTTATTATTAATTAAAATTAAAAGTTTCGAGTTTCGTGATACATTATATGGAGTGGCATATTATAGAATCGTCATGTCCATTCGGTGGACATACCGGCTAGTTTACAAACTATTGAGGTCTTCCAAAATGACTACCGTAACAATAGTGCATATGTTAAGAAATATTTATGCGATGTGTGGAATAGATTCGTAGACATACTAGATACGGAGGAGAATAAATAAAAAGTGACACAATCATACCTAACCCAGGTGAGGGATGGAATTGAAGTAAATAAATAATTAGTGTTAAACAAGAACGGCGCCGAAAGATGCGTTCATTATGATTATATTTTCAATCCTCGATGTATGACCGAAAAGAGTGTGAGATGTTTTTTACCAAAAGAGTTTTCCATTGTACTTTGTTTACGTAAAACCCATTGATTTGGTTCGAGTATAGCGAGTTATGTCTGTATTTATTAGAAGATATTTTAAAATAGCAAATGCACATTAGCACATGCACAACAAATGTTTCAGACGAAAAAAACAAAACACTTTTATCCACTATAAGCGATAAATCAGAAACTAGCCGTCAGCTACACCGATTTGACGAAAGATAAGATAGAATAAAATATCGTTTTCATAAGATATAAAAAAATATAAAAATTTTGGAATTATTTAAAATACCGACCATGTATATTTATAGTTTCTGTTTATTTAATGACGCTAAGTTCAGGCTAAAAATCGATGAATTCAAATCAAGTAAAACAGCAAGGTCGGAAAAATGGTTAAAGTGATGTTTTTTAATCTCAATAGCCTCACGGATCATCCTTGGTAGGAATCGGTGATCTTTGGCGCAGATTTGTAGTCGATAAAATCTATAAGTATCTTTATTATTAAGATCTGGAAATCCCGCTTCAGCACAAACATGACGCATGGCATTTTAGTCTACCCCATAACCAAGGCCGCTGAAAAATGAGGAAATGTAATGAAATGCACGTCGGGAAATTAAAATGTAAAATAAACGCGATAAAATCCGATAAAAGTTATTTTATTGAATAATAAAAAATGCTTGATTTACTAACTGATTAATTATGGAAATCAACAGAATTAACATATAAATAAAATACATACAATTTATAATAGCACTAAAATTAATAACCTCATTCCCAATTTCTTATTCATAGTAAACGAAACGACTTACAGACATTTTATACAGTTTGAATCGTGCCTATAGCGAAATAAAATAATATTGTTTTACTTTTAGTCAAATGTCTTATTCGATTACAATTTCTTGGAGACTACAATCTTTGATATTTGTATATATTTTGTATAAAACAATTTAGTGACAAATACATTGATATATATACATATCGATATCTTAGAATAGCGAGAAAAGGCAGCGAACGGTGGGACTTGAGATTTGTTTAACAATTATTTGGTATAAATCGGGTGTGCTGTTCATCAATTAATTTGATTGTATTGTTGTTTTTAACTTTATTAATAGAGATAATTTAATTTTAATTTTTTTTTAGAAAACTCCACCCTAGTTTTATTTCCAGGTAGAGCAGGCACCCGTAAAGTGTCAGAAGAAAGTAATGGAATAACGAGAATACGGAAAACAACTTATTTTCTCAACGATATAGTCCTTTGGGAAAGCAACAACTGTCCATTGTTTTAACACTTGCTAAAAGAATGTGACATGTTTCCAAACTCTTTGTTATTATATAAAAATAATTGATGTTTAAACATTTATGTACTGAAAATAATTTAGTAGTCCCTTGTCTATAGTAAAAACCACTACGCGATAAGATTAGAGGGCGACCCTATGATAACTTAGGAAAATGGCTGGTTGAAACATAGATCAACATATGTATACATATATGTATACAGTACTTACGTGTTGTATTAATTCTTAATATAAAATTCATTTACTTCGCTCATAAACAGTTTATTTTGTACTATTGAATTTAGTGCAATGCAGACTAATGAATTTTTCACTCTAACAAATACCTCCAAAGAAATAGAAAAAGATAAATAGACAAGAAGTATATGTCTTGAATGGCATTAATTGCTGCTGACCCTGTAACTGTTTTTGAATCAATATCAATAAATCAAATATATTTTAGGTTCAAATTTAAATTAAACCCTGTTAAAAGCTTAGACTTATTGTCTTTACGTTTTTGTGTACGTATTTTTTAATAAATGGATAAAAGATGTTATTATTATAATCATAATCAAGCATATTTCACTGGGTGATATTCACAGGATGACAGAATTATTCGGAAATATTATTATTTTAGGTGTGCTGCCTCAACCATCTACTGAGGTGATTTTTGCATTGCAAGAGTAAAAGCTGAAGACAGAGCACCTCCTTGACCAAGAATGGGTAATATAAGCCAAACGTAGCCTTCTTATTACAGTGATATAGAGAAAAAAGATATCGATCTTAACACCATTATTCATGTACTCCATGCATAAAAATTAAAATCCGAATTTTTTCGCAAGGATTAAAGAAAAACAAGGATTTTCGTTAATCATGAATAATACCGATAGAATGTTTGCATTGGCGATAGGAATCATCACGTCATAGATAATCCGCGGGTATGTCATACAGAAATGCAAACATTTGTTTCTTGAAATTTTATTTCCTAAATTACTAACAAAAATAACTTAAGCAGATTTTCAAGAATATTTTTTTCATTTTTTCGACCTCATCATTAACAACCATAACGAATCAAGATCATAACTCACTGCTGGGTATAGGTTTACCGTACTGCATTAAGGCATTTTTCGACTGTATCCCACCACACTGGTCCAATGCGGGTTGGCGATTTTTTACATGCCCATCCGACGCATGGATCATCTTAATTTTCAGACAATGGGGTGATCGGTCCCAATTACCCTAACCAACTAGGAAATAACAATGAAACTTTGTTGAGACCTCGCCGAATTGGTGTTGGTATTCGGCCTCCTGTTTCTAAAGCTAGGCTAGGGCAGTTTCGATTTAACTATTCAAATAAATTTTCAATGCTACCTTTTACGTTTATATAATGATTTATGAACAGTAATTAAAATATCATTTACAGATAATACGTTTTTATGAGAATCGACATGTTAACTTACAATGACAATTAATTTAGATTGAGACCACTTTTCTACGAAACGCCATATTTATTACATCTTTATTCTGACGAGTATAGTATTGAGTTATTATATTTATCTATTCCACTTATTTCCACTTGTAGCTTATTGAAATATAACGAAATCTAATAAAAATGTAGTGGACACATTGTCTATTATATTACATACTAGCCGTTGCTCGCAACTTCGTCCGCGTGGAAATATATAACTTTTTTTCCAAAGAAAAAAATAGCCCAAGTTTTATTTTGCATACGGTGGCAGACGTGCAGTTAGGCCACCTGATGGAAAGTGGTCACCAACGCCCATTGATATCGATTAATAGGCGTTGGGCAACCTATGCGCTGCCAACCGTGATACATAGAATGTTAAGTCTCGATTTCCTAGTAAACTGGCTACGGCGCGCTTAAAACTGGAACACGGTAATATTTACACACTATTACTTGGCGGCAGCAATAGGCACCGTTGTGGTAACGCCCCAGACGCCCCTAGTAAAAAGGGGACCTACCACCTCAAAAACTCTCACATTGGCTATTTTCCAGTCAGAGCCCCGTCAAAATCGGGCTAGCCAAATTAAAAAAAAGTATTTTTATAGGTATCGGTTATGTATTACAATGGTATTATTTAAATACGGTTACTTTGATGTGACAAACAGACCCTCCAATTTTATTTACTTCGATTTTTTCTAGAAAGAGTTTTGTCACCAGGTGTCGGGCTTTTGAACAATCATTTTTTGTTTATCAAAAAATGGTTTATCTTACAAACTTTTCTTATTTGAACTACAATCATTATGCATTGTTAGTAAAACTATTACCAGGGTTATTAAATTACTCTTCTCATTACCAGTTTTATCTTTTATTCCAAAGCTATTAGACTCTTGTGTACCTAATTTAAAATATTTTAGAAATATTTGCTGACAAGTTTATTCGGATGTAGTTAGAAATGTCATATATCTCTTATGTGAAATGGTTTTAGCAAACATGAAACTTTTGTGCGCACCAAACCTTTCTTCAAAAATTTATTAAATATTGGGTATTAACATCATAATCATAACCGTTAATGGTTCTTTGAAACGTTTAATCATCTGGTTAGTCAAATGGAAGTCATTTGACTAATTAAAAGTTACAGTAATGGCTAGGAATAAAATAATTATTATTTTTCTGAAAGCAAAGAAGTATTATAAGTAATATTTTAATAAACGTTTCATTTAAACTAAAAATCTGGTAAACTTGCTTCTACGTAATAAATAATATTGGGAAATACATCTAAAAAAATAGAAAACAATTTCAACAAAAGAAGAGATTTCCTGCTTTTACTGCTTGGAGTGCAGAATTTGGAGGCAAAAAAGTTCAGTACAGAAATATTAAAGATCAATTTGGTACAAATTATATTTTGCCTGCCCTTTCTTTAGTTATACGCAATAATTAAAATTGGTACCTTAGAAGAATTTACAAAAGTTCGCTACTTTTGTTATATAAATATAAAACTTTAAACAAGGAATTGAAAAAGTTTACGGGAACCTATATAATTGTTCAAACTTGGGTCGTTTTAACTTGGTAATTTGTTTTATTACTTTGACTTTCGAAAGTAAGTATTGAATTTAAAGTTAATAAATTTTACTTCTATTTTTATTAGGTTGAAGCAAAAGGAATAACTTTATATCTTACTAGCGATCCGCCCCGGCTCCGCACGGGTGCAATACAGATATCTGTACAATTATGATTTTATCAGCTTTTCTTGACAATAATAGGCATTTTTTATACATTTAAAACTTCCTTTTAATCATTATATTTATTAGAAATACTACTACTATTAAAACGCTCAAATTAACTAGCGATCTTATTAAAAAGCACTCCGAAAAACTTAATCTTGACGTTAAATTGATAATACCTTCATGTCCCAAGCCCCCAAAATTGTATGGGATAATACACAGATCTAATGCTCTATTGCACCCTTTTGTTAACCAAATTGACCCACCTACTTATAAATTGGCTCAACATTTAGTTAAAATCCTCTCACCACTCAGAGGACAAACAAGCGCATTTACAAACGATTCTTACCATTTTGTTACTGGTTTTGGTACCCGGTAAAACATCTACATCTTGCAGACAATGAAACTATGGTTAGTTGTGATATGTATCTTTGTTTACATATTTACCTATAGAAGATTGCATCAATATTGTAACAAGAAAGTTAGAGTAAAATAACATCCCAATAGAATATGCATTTTTACTAAAACATTGCTTAACATCTGGCTATTTATTGTGAAAAGATGAGTGGTGTAGCGATGGGTTGCCCAGTGTCTCCTATTGTTGCTGACATTTTTATGGGAGACTATGAGGAGGAGGCCCTACTCACTACTCCCATTCATCCAAGATTTTATAGGCGCTATGCAGATAAATGCATTTTTAAACCACCTTAACTCCATTAATTCAAAAATATAAATTTACCATGGAGTTAGAAAATAATAATTCTTTAGCTTTTCTTGAAGTTTTAATTATTCGCAATCCTGATAACACCTTGAGCCATACTGAGTATAGGAAACCAACCCATACAAATGAGCTACACCATGTTAAGCAAGTACTGCGAGACAACAAGCTTGCTGAGCCACGGCAGCGTCACAGTGACCGAGTGAAGGCAGCCACAGTGGAGCAAGTACCTGCTGTTCTGCCCTTTGTGAGAGGCGTAACTGACAAGATTGGTTACATATAGCTTATAGCTTCAATCAAAAATTATTTCAAGCCGCTGAAGAAGATTGGTCAATTCCTACCACCTGTCAAGTGCAATATTACTCTACAAGATTCAGGAGTGTACAAGCTAGATTGTGACTGCGGCTTCTTTTATATTGGACAAACAAAGCGAGCAATAAGAACCCGCGTGAAGGAACATATAGCCGACATTAAACATAAAAGATCCAATAAGTCGGCAGTGTGTGACCATACTTTAAATCACCCAAACCATTACATCAGATTTGATCGACCACAAATCCTCGCTAAAGAACACCGATTCCTAATAAGGATAATCCATGAGGCTATTGAGATTAGAAAACATCCAAATTTGAAAAGAGAAGATGGTTGGGTTCTGCCACCTGCTAGGGACCCCATAATTAATAAATTAAAATTTAAACCCAAGCATAATACCACTACTAGCTCTAATGATAAAACCAGTTCATTTTGCATAGGTCGGAGTACAGACTAAAAATAATTAATTACAATTAAGATCTGGAAACCCCGCTTCAGCACTGGCAACAAGACGCATGACATCTCAGTCTACCCCGTGACCACGGCCGCTGGAAAGTGTTAGAAACGTCGGGAATTTAAAAATGTAAAATAAACGCGATAAAATCCTTAAAATCATTTTATTTAATAAAATAGACGCAAAAGTATTGCCAAAATTTTAGTCTAATCAACTAGTCTACTAAACTAAATTATCGTCTTTATGATTCGTCCTAATGAGGGAAACTACGACGTCATATGTATTGGTATTTTATAAGTTTATTTAGTTAAAAAAAAAATAAGTTCAAAATAAAAATAACATTTTTAATTAACGGCGGGAATAAACTACGACAAGAGCATTTAGGTCGCCGTGGTAAGATGCTTATACTTAAATTAATTAATACATAACAAACACTAATGAAACGATTTAATTGCTGTTATGTAAAAATCCAGTAGATGCAAATTAAATATAGGTTAAAAAGTTACGCATGTTCTCGTAATTAAAAAAAAATAAACATGTTTAATTGATTTATTTACATTTTCAACAAAAACCAATTAATACTATATTGTGCTGATTTATAGAGTGATATGAAGTGTTTTTATTAAATAAGTGAGCTAGCTTTTCACTTTTGACCCCATAACGGCTTAGTTTCAAATAACGAGTAGTAAAATGTAAAACTTTAAGATTTTATGGACAGTATTAAGTTCAAATGTAATTTCATCGTGCTTTCCGAGTTTTATTATTTCTGAAACCTGAAAGTTAAATCTCGAATTATGTCTGTCAGTATTCAAAACTTCTTGCAGGTGCTCAAAGTGCGTGCGTACTATATTTTATTTTTGTAATATAATAACATTTTGCTACGAATAAAATATTTTGTTAACATTTTCTTAATACTTTTAACTAAGGTCAGGTAACGAAGGATTTTAGTACTTTTATTAGTCACTTCTTGTTGCTGCTATCTTGTCCTCGCAAGATAATTAAAATGCTAGTAAAACAGTCACTGACTCTATTAATTCAAGTAAATATTTATCTTACTTGGGACTTAGCTGTAACCATCCATATGCCTAATGTGAAATTGTTATTCATATTTTAAAGGGAGTGTAAGATGTCATTTGTATACGCATTGCCGTGTATCGGGCGTCTAAAATAATTATGTTATTGTGAAAAAGATATTATCTCAACAACCTTTATTAAGTATATGAGTAATATGATTAATGTTTTATTTTATTATAGATAAAATTGAAAATGAAAGCTTACATCTTCATCTGCTTTTAAATTATTAAAAGGATCGGCATATTTTTTCAAATAAAGTCGTTAAGATCCTCAGTATTAAAATTTATTTCTAATTTTATATTTCTTTTTAGAAATCTCAATGAGAATTTCCAATGATGATCACAACGTAGTATCTCTAATAATTAAACTATTAAAATGGCTCACGTGATCCCGACAACAGCCACCAGATGTCTCGTACAGACACAATAATACTATCACAGATGCACAATACTTATCACAGACCAGTCTTTCATACACGATCTCGGACAGTCATAACGTCAATATCGAGACTTCTTTTCTCTAAGTACCCGCATTAGAAATAGTATTCTGACTCGGCTTTTCAAATAAACAATATTACATGTAAACGAATCCGCCTGGACAGATGCATCACCATACCGCCTGTCCAATAAAACACATGTGAAGGATTGTATGTCCAACACACACACACACACACACAAACATCATTCGTGGCAGAGGCGCCATTGAAACGCACGTCCAACACACACAAACAATGTACAATGACAGAGGCGTCCCTGAATCTCAAAGAGATTTACAAAAAAGTAATCTCAATGAAACCCGAAAAGTTAAAATGATGACAGCAACTGACTGAAAAAAGACTGAACATCTCTTATACTTAAAACATTGAAATGGCTCACGTGACCCTGACAATAGCCACCAGATGTCTTGAACGGGCGAATCAGAGCGCAATACTGCCTTAAACCACTCGACACAATAACACCATCTCAGATGCACAACACTTGTCACCCACGAGGAAAGTTCCGTTCCGGGCAGCGGCTTATACGAAGCTCTCTCCTTTTTTTATTTCAGACCCGCCTTTTATACACGATATCGGACAGACGTAACGTCAATATCGAGTATTCTTTTCTCTACGTACCCGCATTAGAAATAGTATTTTAACTTTATTTTATTCTTTTCCACAAAATCTGTTTTTCAATAAACTTTTAATAATTTTCTTGTAAATGTCGTTAAATACATTCGTTTGAAATTTTAAATCCATAGGGTTCAAGCTCTCCTCCACAATGTGCTAGACAACCCTATTAGCATATGTCCCGTTTTCGGGTTAAGATGTGATTTGTAGTTTTAATAAATGCCGTAGTAATACACCGCTTGGCGCCGACTAAAAGAATTTTTATTTAAAATCTGATAAAAATTTATGCTTACATTGATGGTTGTTGCAATAATACTTCTTTTGGCGCGTTAGGGTGTAAAATGTAAGTTAATGAGAGTCACGAAAAATCGTCACCCTGCAGTTAGCAATAGTCGGCTGACAATTGTATTTACAATATTTATCTCTATTTTACCTTGTTACCTAAAGAAACATAAATTCTAACTGCTTGTTTATAAGTACACACAGACTATTTTATTACAATAGAATTCCCCAAAAATACACAATATTTGTTATGTTTGATACGAACAGACATATATCAACGTATACAGAACAAACGAAATTTATTTCCAAAGATTAATTTGCTCGTCGAAATAAATATATTTGTTATCAACAGGTCTTGCACATGTTTTTTAAAATATTTAAAAGCCAGTTGCTCTTTTAATATAACTATTGAAAAAAATCTAAAACAAAAGCGGCTATCAAAGTGTTGCCTGCACTCAATTAAAACAATGCATCTGTGATTTTTACGCACAAAATAATTTTATTTTGAGAAAAAAAAAGGCATACCTATAGCTACGTTATGAGTTTTTTTTCGTTTTCTACGTTTGACGTGTACTCGCTTTTTGACTGACGAAACGAAAGGTATTCAACTCGGATCGTGTGCGTGTGTGTTATTTTTATTTTACCTTATAGGCAGTTTAAATTGATTGTTTTTTGAAGAGTTTGTTGTGTAGTCCCTTTTTTACAATATTCAGTTTTTATTTTTAGTAGCAAAAGATGTGCTGTTCTATATTATACGTTGTACATTGTCAAAAAACATTCTTCACCAAATTGCCACCAAATTGTACATGTTAAATTGATACAAACTTAGCTGGACCTTAACTATCCTATAGCCTCTAAAGAAACCCCGACAGCAACGGGGTTAATGCAAACAAAGTGAAAAATACAGAGAGGTATTTTAAAAGCTAATTTAAAAGTCTACTATGTAAGTGTTTATGCAAAAATATGCATTAAAAAACCTACGGCCTTTCGTATCTCTCTATTATACTATCGTACAACCGCTAGATTTTAACAACGCCTACACAACTCAGAGAATAGCTTAACTAAAGGCGATTATCAGTGATAACACTATTTAATTATTTAATTTAAGTGTTGTAAATTCTCGGTGTTTGAAAATTCCTTGAGTCTAAGATAACGATTACATTTAGGCGGTTGCAGGATGAGGTGGGTCCACCAACATTGTAAAGCCACCCCGCGAGAGTTGCTACTTTTCAACGGCATGTTGGTCTTATTACCACCTAAGTTATCTATTACATATCTTGGAACCCCTTACTATTGCCACTACATAATATTCAATTATGCATAGCGTACCAATCAATAGTTCCCACAACCAACAATTTAATAGCATTTTGTTCAATTCAAGAACTGTAATAATTTTTTAACAAAACTGATTAATTTTGATTAATGTACATCCTTAAACTTTTTATTGGATAATTTAATCTCGATTAGAAATGTTTATAACATATAAATAAAATTGAAATATTGTAATTACTGCCCGAAATAATATAGTTTCATATTTCTGGACGAAGAACACATTATCATCTAGTCCATAACTAAGAAAAACTTGTACTAAGGAAACTAGAAGACTGGTATATACGTATACTTACTTTTTTTTAGTTAATAAATACATATAATATAGATACAAATACCCAGACCTGAGAAAAACGCTATGTTCATAATCCACTTTTTTACCGTGAGATAATGCGTTTATCGTTTATTTGATGGCTTCCGTTGGTGGAGTAAAACATTACAACCGGCGTGTCGAGGGCTGTGCAACTTTAAGCGTGCACAGGCTTCACCTCTTAATTTGTTGGCTTAGCTCCGAGGGTCCCCAGAGGGGAGACCTCGGCTCGGGCTGCCACTATTTTAAACCGTCAGCGATCTAATCGAGGGTGCCCAGGAGGGCCGAACCTCGGCTCGGTTAGTCGCTTTTTGATCCTTTCTAACCCGTTAGCAACATGTATCGAGGGCGCCCCGGTGGGCCGAACCTCGGCTCGATCAGTTGCTTTAGGACATGTTAATTTTTAAGCTAAAACCGCTCTATCTAGTTGGTGAGAATCGGCCTGGTACGTGCCGAAATCTGTTGTACGGGGTATGCGTTTGCCCTCGGCGGCGAGGGCAATAGGTGTTTCGATAGTACGATTTAACACGTGCTTGCACGATCGTTATATCGTCGTCCGGATCTGTAAGTATATGGCGCGGTCGCCTATATCTAACGTGTTTCCTATGTTTAGGATGAACTAATTTGCGTGGTACGTAATCGGCGGCGTTACGTACCAGCTCATTCGGATGTTGCGAAGCCGAGTCGAAAAATTTGATTGATGCTTGTTTTAAAAAGTTATGAATGGAGGGCAATTCCAGGTCCACATGCAGGTCAAGGTTGCGCACGCACCAGTGCACACCCGTGGCCCTGCGTATGAACCTGTTTTGCAGGGCTTGGAGTTTGTGGATATTGGAATGGGATGCATGAGCGAACACCGGACTGGCGTAAGTCATGATTGGACGGATAACTGTTTTGTATAGCAACACCTTGTTGCGCAGAGACAGCTTGCTTTTGGGATTGATTAAAGGGAATAGGCGACCTAGGACGTAGGCCGCTCTGTTTTTGACCTGCTTGATGTGCGGGCCGAAGCTGAGGGATTTATCGAGGGTTACCCCGAGGTATTTGACTGTGTTTACCCATGGAATTGGGTGGTCGAGGAGTCGGATCATGGATGGGATCGTCGGCATTCTGTGTGTAAACAAGACTGCCGCGCTTTTGGATGGGTTAATTTCGATCCTCCAACGTCGAAACCAGTCGCCGAAGCGCCTGGCTGCGACTTGGAGACGTCGTTGGATGGAGATAGGACATATGCCGGATGAAAAAATGCAAGTGTCGTCTGCGAACAAGGCGGTGCTAACTTTATAGTTTCGAGGGATGTCGTTGGTGTAGAGGGTGAATAGGACGGGGCCTAACACTGAGCCTTGTGGTACTCCGGCTAGTAGCGGGTGAGGTTGGGATTTTGTTCCCTCGACGCGGTATCGGAACGTTCGCTTCCAGAGAAAGTCTCGTATGATGAGTACGAGACGGTCAGGCACGCCGAGCTTATATAACTTGTATATAAGCCCGTCGTGCCATACTTTGTCGAACGCCTTCGCCACGTCGAGGAAAAGCGCTCCTGTGTGTTGGCCCCGTGTCATGCGGGATTTGATGTGCTCCGTGATGCGGTGCACCTGATGTGTGCAGGAATGTTTGGCCCGAAAGCCGAACTGGACTGGATTGGGTAGCCCATTAGCCTGCATAAAGTCCTGCAGGCGGGTCAAAACTAATCTTTCATAGATTTTCCCGAAGCCCTTAAGCAGGCTAATGGGGCGATAGGAGGTTGGTTGGTTGGGAGGTTTTCCCGGTTTGAGAAGCCTATAACTCAGCATCCTTCCAAGTGTTTGGAAAAATACCCTTGGAAAGAGCTGCGTTATAGATTAGGACTAGGAGGTTGATGAGATGAGTCGGAAGAATCTTTATGACGCGGTTTGATATGCCATCGGTGCCCGGGGCTTTCCGTGGTTTAAGCTTTTTGATTATCGATTTGACTTCGTTTTCCGTTACGGGTGTGAGTACGTCGCGTGGGGTAGATGCGTCAACCGGTCAACCTCGCTCTCTACCTTGCGGAGATGAGCGGCGCTCACCGGTTGTGAGCTGGGCGAGCATTGAGCCTCGAGACTGTCGGCCAGACATTCGGCTTTTTCCTCATCGAGAAACGCTGTGGGCTTGTCGGGTTGGATGAGTGGCGGCATAGTTGGATGGCTGCCGCCGCTTGAGGCTTTGGGAATGCGCCAGAAGGCCACATGTGAGGGATGTGGTTGCTCAGATCGCTATCCCACCGATCGTTCCTGAATTCAGCTATGCGCATCTTGGACTGATGTTCAGGGCGCGTAGCTGCCTTCGTTCGCTCGGTTGGATACCAATCGTGGGCGTGAATCGCGGCTCTCTTGCGTCGCAAGAGGTCCTTGATGTCGTTTGGCAAGGCCCAGCGGGGGTTTTCCTCCACCGGGATTTGCCTCGAGGAGACCTCGACGACACTTTGGACATGACTTGTGAACGCATGAGCGGCGAGATTCACGTCGTGAGCGGTGCTAGGGTATTGGGTATGGTGTCTAAATGAGGGTGAGCTAGTAGAGTCTAGCTGTGACTTAAGCTTGTGCCAGTCGACTTTAGTTCTAAGAACTGTGTTTTGGTGATTTGCGGGTCCTAGCTTTAAGAGCACGGGACGGTGGTCTGAGGTTAGGTCATCGATGACCTCTATGCTCCTAAGAGCGAGATTGACGTTTTTACGATTGCAATATCAGCACATCCGGTCGTTGTCCCACTACTGTGGGAAGTGTGTTTGCATCAACGCGCAACCACACTGAAATTGAGCTTGTCTGACAATTCGTCAATGCTAGACCCCGCGGATTTGTAGTGTATGAGTTCCATCGGTGTGCTTGCTATTGAAATCGCCGGCGAGGATGACGGCGTCTCCTAGAGATAATAGCGTCTCGAAATCGGATTGGGTGATGCATGAGGTGTCTCTGCATGGTAAATATACCGAAGCTATTGTAATCGGCGCGTGACCTGACATGGCTAACCTACAGATCGAGGCTTCTAAATGCTTTAGATTCGACGGCGTGTCGATTGCTACGCAGTGCAGTGACTTTTATAATAAATAGAGTGCCGCCGTGAGATAATGCCTACGCTTACCCATACTTTCGGAAGCAAAGGCCCCGCCGAGTCACGGAGGATAGGGAGATCTATCTACGGTATACCGTCACTCCTATTTCCCCGCGACTCATCTTTAGCTGCAGAAGACAGAGATGATAGCACGCCTGCTGCCCCCATCCGCCGCACCCACCTAGGCGTATCCAAACTGGACTTATATAACCCGCTTGGAGCAGACTCCTCCACGGCCAGTCTTACACCCCAGGCCAGCCAGGTTCCTCCTAGTTTACTCGCGGCTGCCAAGGCCACAGGTACTGAGCCCCATCGCAACGACAAAGCGAGAAACTGTTTGGAGGGATCACTAACCACACTAATTTTGTATCTCCCTTTAATAATTTCATTTTAACAATTGCCTTTTCAATTTTTACATCGTATAGAAACATTCTAAGCGTTACATATCATGGGCATTCATAAAAGAACATGTTATGCAGAAAAAGGAGATTTTTTAGGATAGGCTCATTAACCTAAATTAGTAACAAATGAACGATCAAAAAAATTTTATACAAATTTAGAAGAAACACTTTACTATTGAGATTAAATTTTGAACAAATTTATAACTTTCTTTGCGAAGAAACTTCTTCAAAATACTTCTTACTTTGTTTGTCAAGTTAATAACACCGATAAACGTAATAACTTCATTATTAAATAACTTCCTTGCTCCTAACAGAATGTTGCGCATAATTAATCTTGCTAATTTCAATATGACAAATACGTTTTTTTTACTATTTGTCGAAAATTTTACCAACTCTGGCCTTTTTAATAAATTGAAAAAAGTAAAAAAGTTATAAATTTAGTCTAACGTAATGAGGGAAAATAATTAGATAACAAAACAGCGTGAAATGAACTATAACAAATCGGCAAACATTATTATATTTCCTGATGTACAGACAAATTATTATAAATGAAAATAGCAAAAATTAATACCATTTATACAGCATTCACAATAGCGGAAAACGAACGTCATAATTGTGAAAACCAAATTTAAAACCAGAACCACAAACCAATTGTTGTGCTGAAATGATTCAATACAAATAGTAAAAATATATAATATATAAGTTTATACAAATAATACGTCATGATAGTTGCTAGCTCATAAAAATGTTTTACCTGTACGTTATTTATTTACACTTTATTAAGAATAAAAAAATAAGAGCGGACTTCATATCAAAGGCAACATTTAACACTCAACCATTGGAGGGATAAGATAATGTTATGTGGGTGTGATCTTTTAAAAAGAGCAAAAATTTTATACTTTGTCCATTTTAAACGTTATTAAGAATGTTATCTTTCTTTTAAAAAATAAAGTGATTATCAAATATTTTTTTAAACACGTAAAGGCAAAATTAACTTAAAAGTAATATCGTTTAATTTTTTTTTAATTCTTTATATAGGTAATCAACAGCTTATATTTAGACACAATAAACAATGAAAAGTATTTACAAGTAGAAAAGCCAATGAAAGATTACCACATTATCAAATGTTATCACACAATAAATTGAGTTTTCATTAATAATAATAAAAAAATACTAATAGACAAGCATATAACTGAAGTAAAACACTACACCATTACACATGCTTGTATAAATCAAATCAACCACATATAATTTTACACAATTAATATACAAGTACAGATAACAACAAAGATGTTTAACAAATAACTTTAAATCAGTAGTAATTGAATTTTGAATTTTAAATTTAAAATCTGAAATCGGACTCTTGTTCGGATGATATTTCTAAGACGCTCTTTTTAAATTTGATTTTGTACAACAAAAGGACCGAGTTAACTGAAATGTGTGTTATATATTTTACACAGTCTATTAATGGTCTCATTGCTGGCCATAATGTCCTGTGTGAAGATGTATTTAGGACAGAAGTGTGACGCGTACGGCGAGCTGGGACACTTCACTACTAACTCTAACTTGTTTATAAGCTCGCAACAATCAATTTGAGAATTAAGTAAGTCATAAAGTAATCACATATCTAAAAGGATTCTTCTTTTGTAAAGAGGTAGAATCCCATCCTGCTTACAATCTAATTCGTATGATTCTGTAGAATAAAAAGTTTTAAAATGTACAAATTTAATAAATTTCTTTTGAATTTTTTCTAATCTATTTATAAATGTTGCATCCAAATTCTAAAACACTGCGGACATATGCAAAGTATACACTTTTGATACTATCGGCATTTCGAAACGGGGAGCACGTTCGTATAACAAACCGAAGAGATCTAAAGGCTTTTGTTGTAGTTGCATTAATATGGTAGTTAAAGTTAAATTTAAGATTTTTAATTTTTTTCTAATCTACCTTTTATTTCTTCAATTTGGTTACATGTAAATTCATAGCTCTGCAAAATCTCACATATTTGTCTTTGACTTTGAGCAATATTACATTTTATTTTCATTACTGTTTGTTTGTTAGATCATCATGATGAGTTTTAACTGCGTCTAATTCCAATCGCATTTCTGAGATATTCCAATTCAATAAAGTAAGCTCTTCTTTTATATTATTAATGGCATCTTGCATTGTCTTCGAAAGCTTTTTTTCTTGTTCAAGAAGCGAAGTTGAAAGAAGTTTTTTAATACATCCATGTATCCTTTCCACTATTCTTCATTAAAATGGTCTCTGGTCCTTTTACGTTCTTGGCGTGTCGTAACATTAGTAGCAGCCCGATTCGCACATCGATGTTGTGGGTCCGGACATAACGATGAGAGCGTTAGTTTGAGCGAGACAACAAATGTAGCAACCGGAGGTATTGGGAAGATTGCAATTATGTTTTCGATCCACAATGCACGGAATTTTCGTCTTTAATTACACTTGATTCTAATATTATTTTAGCTTAAAAATATTATTTTGCAAGCGTTAGTAAGTGATATACGTGTGATCACGAATGCGGTTGAAGCGGAACTGAATGACTATTTCAGTATCAAATCCACTAATTTACGGATTTTTCGCGTTACTTAAATATATTTATTCCCGACGTTTTAGATTCTTTCCAGTACCCATGATCACGATGAGACTTTTGATATGTATAATAATCGCGTAGATAAAAGAAATAATTATGACTATTTTAGTTTTAGACTATACAGTTTTTGTTTATAGTTTTGAATTAAAATCTCTCTCTTCGGAGTGAACCACTAATCCATCTTGACAGAGTAATCGTGGTTGATGACGTTGCATTGTCATTATTGGATATAACAGCACTGGCGATGCGCCTTCACTTGTTGCGGTCTTCGGCGTCTCGTGGACACTAAACTACGGAGGTTTGTGTCGAAGCTTTAATGAGACCTGTCCAACGCGCAGGTGTACAACCGCGTAACCGCTTGCCAGTGACATATCCCTGAACAACGAGTCATTCCATAGGGTGTTTGTTTCGAATAACGTATCCGAAATATTTGATTATTTGTATTTGCACAGTCGACGAAAATCTTTATTTGATTTTTAGCTCCGCGAGAATTGAAATATTGGTCCTATACCTGTCCAAGGAATTTGCAGTAATTAGTTTAACTAAGGTAGACAACGGAAAAGTCAGAAACGTCGTAGGCGACTTTGGATTAGGGATAAGGGATAATCGCGGTGAATATCTTGTACATTTTTTCAAGAAAAAGATTTTGTTATTACAAATACCTGTTTTATGTTACCACCAAGAAGACTACACATACAAGTCAGTCCGAGACACGTCTTATTGAATTGCACGTAGTCAGATAGAATTCGTTTTGGTTAACTTTAGATACCGAAATGGCATATGGCTATTTCTAAACCCAAAATCGGTGTGAAACACCTTAAAGAGAAAAAAAAATGGATAAAAGTATTCTTAGAAATTTATAACAACATCTATTTAGCATCAGAAACTTTAGTAAATTGTAGAAATGTTAAAAATATTTTTACAATTAATCAAGAAATACTTCTTTGGGCAGGCAAACAAAATCTGCAACAGGTTCCGGTTGTTGATAAAGAACTGTTAGGTCATTTCGGATATATTACAACTTATGGAGAGTAGAAGACTTTTTAAAAGAGTGGATTTCAAGATATATAAGACTATAGATAGGCAAATACGAAAAAAGGTAGGAGAAGCTAAAGAGGTGTGGATAATAGAACAATGTCATGAATTAAAACAATCTGCTGGTAAACATGATTGGTTTAATATGCACAAGAAAATTAAGGATTTCATCGGTGATAGGGAAACTCCTAATGTTCATGTCTTGATTGACGATAACAGTCAATTTGCGATATCGATACAGAAGAATAGGGCCTGTTGTTACCCGCAGTGAAATATCATAGGCCATCTATACGACCAAACCAGACAAATCTGTTGGACCCGATGAAGTGCTACTTAAGATTCTAGAGTACGACAATCTTAGAATACTTGTGAAGCTTTTTAATGACACGCGCCATGTTCCATCCGATTGACTTAAGTCTATATTGGTTATTTTGCCATAGATACCAAATGCTAAAAATGTAGCGAATATAGAACCATTTCATTAATGAGCCATGTTCTGAAAATATTTCTTAAAGTAATTCATAGATTATTAGGAACGAAGATAGAGACTCTTTTTTGGTTTTCAATCAATCAAGAGGTTTTTGAATGTTTCATTGATTACGATAAAGTTTTCGTCTTATATATTATATATACGATATTAGATTTATTTAAAATTTATATTGGAATAAAAGAGGAAATGTTCGCTTCGAAGGCAAACTCACTGATAAGATATCTAGCTCGAGAGGCTTTCGGCAAGGTTGCATTTTGTCAAACCTCTTGTTCAATATTTACTCTGAAACCATTTTTGGAGAATTATTAGGTAATCTAGAAGTTGGAATTAACGTAGGTGGACAAGCGAAAAATAACATCCGATACGCAGATGATATGATACTTATAGCACCAAGTCCGAAAGACCTTCAATTATTATTAAATAGAGTACAGTCATCTAGCTCAATGTACGTATGGTCTTAATATCAACGTCAAAAAGACTAAGTATATGGTTGTATCAAAATTTCCACTACCGACTATTCACTTATTGTGTAACAATCCGTCACTTGAAAGAGTACAAAGATACAATTATTTTGAATATTTTGTTGATGATCAAGCTGATCATCGATTGGAAATTAGATGTAGAATGGAACAGAAGTGGAGTGCGTTCAACAAAATGAGAAAACTTATATGCGATAGAAACCTGAATATTAAAATTCGGACTCGTCTTGCGCGCTGCTACATCTTCTCTATCCTTCTGTATGGTGTTGAAGCTTAGACCTTAATAGACAACATGTGCAAAAAGGTAGAGGTTTTGAAATGTGTATCTACAGGAGGATGCTAAAAATATCTTGGAGGGACAAAGTGCGCAATGAGTACATCATTCTTTATTTATTGTTGGAACTAATGGAGAAAGAGCTGGACGTGTTAAAAACAATAAAGATCAGAAAGTTAGACTATTTAGGCCATATAATGCGAGGCAAAAAATTAGAATTACTAGAGTTATTTCTACAGGGAAAGATACGAGGAAAAAGAAATCCTGGAAGAAGACAAACATCTTGGCTTTAAAATCTGTTCCAATGGTATAACAACATCACACGTTTTTTTATTTAGAGCAGCGGTGTCAAAAGTACAAGTTGCCATAATGATTGCCGACCTCCGATAGGAGACAGCACAACACACAGAATTTGAATAAGTATGTCCCTTGACATGTGCCATTTTACGGTATCAGAGGCCATGCGAAAGTCGACAAAGCAGATGTAGAGTGGGATGTAAAATTCTCTGGACTTTTCGAAAATTTGTCAAAGAATTAAGATCTATTCTCTTGTTCAACTTACAATATCGCCGTTCAAAAATCAAGGAAATCTCCTATTACTAAAGTCACTTAAATTAGCTTATCAATGACAAACGTGAATAAAGTAGTATTGTAAAATACTTACAGTAGATGCAGTGCCATTATGCAACCAACAGAAACTAAATGGCAAAAAGTCAAAGCACGGCAGTTTAACGGTTTTTGTGTCGAAAGCGACGCTCTGCAAAAGAGCTAGTTAAAATATGCGCTAACATTTTTTTAAATAGTTTTGATTCAAAGTATTCTACATAGCATTGTATGTTATATAAAGATTTCTTAAAAGTTAATTTCTTTCTATATGAGCCAAGAAAGGGGCAATTAAGAAGCATTGTTTTCCAAATTTCCTTTCTTTCATTAAGCCATTTTCCCCAGGTTATCATGGGGTCGGCTTCAAATCCATACAGATTTACCTGAATAACAGGTTTTACGCATAGTGACTGGCATCTAACGTCCATAAACTAAAGGGTAAACTGAATTCTACGGATGAATCACATGTCAGTAAATTTGTAGGCACTGACTCCCTATAACAACTGCTAAAGATGACCTTGACTACCGGGTTCAAATTGTTACACGCATGAATTATCCATTAATAATTTCCAAACTTTCCAATGTGAGCCAAAGAAAATGTAGTGTAATAATCAAATAAAAAAGATATCGTTACCACGACCAGCACTTTTTTTACTTTACACTAACTATCAATTGAAAACTTCTAAACATTTGTAATGTTTATTGAACTCAAAATTTTCAGGATAATCAACAAATTTCACAGTTAATCTGCTTCTTTCATTGTAAGACGTCTCTAAAACAGGAATATTTTGCGAAATTATTGTTATTCTCTATCATAAAAGCGAATCTGCATTTGAGTTTGATTATCTTAATTTAAATCAAACACGCAACTGTGCGGTACAAACAAAAGAAGAAAAAACGGTTGCAATGAGCTCTAGCCTATCTAGCCTGGGCCAAACGTGACATGGCCACTCTTAAGCCCCGATCTCAACACTATAAAGCTTTTGTGGGAAGAGCTTAAACGAAACGTGCGGGAAAAATGTTTTACTTTGCAGCAGGTCAATTGATATTTATAAAAAAAAGTAGAGTAATATATATTATATGTATTGGAAGGGATTAACAAATTGCAAAGATGGATATTTTGAGTTGTATATTTTTTATTTAGAACATGGTATAAAAAAAACTATATGTAATTTTTTTTCAAATTTATTTCATTTTTCAAATTTAAAATTTTGTGAATTAGGTACCCTTTTTATGGACGTGTCAAACTTTTGACGGGTAAAATACATATAAAGGCCACAACATAAACATTGACTTTATTAAAGTCGTATAGATCAAATGGCTTCAGCGACTTTATGAAAAAGTGACGGGTGATGCTTATATGGCGACCATGCTTAGCGTTTCAGGAGGCGGCGGGCAGCTATTGCTTTGCAGCTTCGTTATGGACTCATTAAATTTTTATTATTCTTGTCTCATATTAAATATTCTCTTTATTTCATATTTCAGTGTTACTGTTACTGCTGATTTACTATTGACTCATTTCTGTTAATCTGCTTTAGATGTACTGTTCATTAAAACATTATTTTTCTATCTTGCAATATAAAGCCACCGTTCCCAATACAAGCGGCTAACAACTTATTTACATTTATATTCTCTGATAAGTTGTATCAGGCAAATTCAAATCTTTTTATTCAATATAGAAGTGTAACACTCACTTAATAATTTTCAAGGACGCTACCACTGTCATTATCGTGTTGATTTATCACTTTATTATACTCATATATTGTAAAATGATAAGTCAACTTATTCTTGTTGTTGTCCCATCTTAGTCTGCACATTTCGAACTCATTCCAGTATATATGACATCGAAATCGTAGATGCTAGAATGCGTTCGAAACCACAGGAATAAAATATGAAGAATAAACGCGACAAATCCGACTGAAAGTGGATTTATTATGTATAGTAATCCAATAAACAAAAACTTATTCAGTTATAACAAATAAACATTGAGTGGTCCCATATTTTGTTGTGGACTCTTGTAGATCATTATTCAGTTTCAAATTGATGATGCTACCGTTACACCTAATAACGTTGAAAAAATAACACTGGTATAAAAATCGATTGAATTAGTATATAACGTGGACAGACTAAAGACGATTAATCAAAATATTTCTTCCGTTGATATCGTGCAAAATTCTATACAAAAGAGTTACTTTTAAAAATGATTAATGTTTTTTTTAATTCTTACTTTTCTATTGAATATGTTATAATTTGTATGGATACGGAGCACTACCACCAAAAGCATAATTTTAATGTTTTAGTTACATCGTTATTAAAAAAACAAAGAACAAAAGTTGACTACATTCGTTGCAAGCGTAAGGAAACAACTATCGGAAGAAATAATAAATAACGAATGCACAGAACTTTCAATCGTATCCGCCGTAGAATATTTCATAAAAATATTTCCTTTATATAGGATACAAAATCGCTTTTATTAATTTTGCTCTGTAAAATTCATTTCTAATTTTAACATTTTATATTGTTGGCGCATGTTAGGACGCTATTATTATTATATTATTCATTACTGTTTTTTTAATTGATGGCTTGGTATAAAATAACGGCGTTATGAAATTGCATTATTTTTTTTAACAAAAAATAAAAAGTATTTTAAAATTAACTTATCAAAATTAATAAATTTTTAGCAATTATTTTTCATTGTACCAATTCTCCTATTATCAATGAAAAGTTTATAATATTAAACCGCGCCATCTATTGACACACACAACGCAATCCATAGATATCGCCAACTCACAATCGTTTTGTAGCAAACATTTTGCATCAAATAATAATAATAATAGAAAAATAAATTGTTATAAAACATTATTGCGATTGTAAATTAAGATGTAAGCTATTCTATCTTTTAAGTTGGACTAAACTGCACATGGTGGGCAACTATATTTTAAAATCTAATCGGTTAATTATTTTAGGAGTTCATCCCGGGCAAACATCGTGACACGAGATTTATATATATTAAGAAGATATACTTTCTCATAAACAGCTGCTTATGTATTCGTCCGATTTCGAAGCAGCTCGTCTCGATTCGTAGTGTCGTACAATACGTCTAATCGCACACAACGCCGTGTCGAAGACTGCCGAACTGAAACGACGTTAGACGATGCACGGCCTTCAAGCCACACCTTCTTGCCCGTCGGAGCGGGGAGCGTGAGGTTTTTTCGTTACGGAATTTCTGGATTCGGTCACCGCGCTCAAGGCCCGCGATAGAAGCTATGCAATAGCTTAAAATTTTGGAATGTGGCCTACAAGTTCTAACTGTAGCAGGTCCAAAATTTATTAAACTTTCATTATTTGCGTTTACTACTACTGATTATATGATGGTGTTTTACTTAGTTTATTTATATTTAAAATTAAATTACAACAAACGCGTCATAAAGATTCATTACATGTTTTTAATTAGCATAAATCAAAAGTAAACGCACAATTAATTTTATATCGCAATCAAGAAAGTGTATTTTGAGTGTAATCCCATTTAAACACAAAATTTTAATTAAATAACGGTACAAATTTATGAACCTTCATTATAAAATTTAAAAAAACGGTACACATTTATGAAATTCATATAACTAGTATTATAAATTTTACCATGGATATTTTTTATTTATGTAGTAAGTTAAGTAAGATTTAGTAAGTAATGATTTATTTCGATTTTTATTGTAAAGTAAATATTCTGTATTAAATCAAAATATTCATATACAATGTTAATTTATATTTAACATATATCAGTTATGAGAATTTAAGTGTATATTTTTTCTCGGGATAGAAGTTCTCATTTGCCGCCAAATCGTAAAACAAATGACAGATGAATTAAATTGGTACGCAATAATATAAGCATAGAGTTCCAAATTTTAGATTTCAAATGTCAACGCTTATCAGAGCCATTCGGGATCGCTTCAACGCAGCATGGCATTAATTTTTTAATAACGCTATAATTAACTCTATACAAAGTAAACAAGTTACTGGAAATTATCAGACTAAGTGACACCATTTACTTAACCATGCTGAGGATCACCGAACGTCATAAACCAGTGGACCGCGCAACGTCAACCAGTAGACCGCGCGTTGACAACCAGTGGAAACCACGTTGAGTATGACGTATGACTAATGAGCCTGCACCTTAATAGTAAGCATAAAGCTTACAATCCCTGCTTGTCATATAAATATGATTTTCATTATTATAATTAATATCGTCTATTATAATACCCAGATCAATACAAACAGGAATTAGTTATATGGTTTTTGATGTATTTTTCTACTAATAATTAATTTAATAATGAAGTTATATGATATACAATCTGGTTTAGTTTGGGCAGTCACGGATTTAATTTGCATAGATTTATTGCAGCAAATAATCCTTATATATATTTTTAAACAAATATTGAAACAAAGACAGGAAGTATCACATCACACACATCATCAGCCTGTAACCGTCCACTGCTGGACATAGGCCTTCCTTATGTACCCCTATCGATTAGGGGGTTTCGGACCGTATCCCACCACGCTAATCCAATGCGGGTTGGTGGGTGGACCGACTTCTTACATCCGACGCATGGGTCATCTTACTTTTCAGACAATTGGGTGATCGGCCCAAATTGCCCTAATCAACTAGGAACCATCTATGAAAATTTGTTGAGTCCCCGCAGAATTCGAACCCACGACCTCCGGTTTCTAAAGCTTTAAAATACCTTCGCGTCTGTGACTTGAATGCAATAGTTAATGTCTCTTCCGTCTTAAAAATTATACATACAATTTTGTTTGCATAAATTTAAAAATTTTACAAAAGTCTTAAGTGTATAATTTAAAAAAGGTGGCTTTTAGTACTATATGAATCTATTTGTTATTTTAAACTAATAGTGGAAGTCATAAATATTAATATTATATACTAATATTGATTGTATACTAAATAAGAAATTATGTTTAAAAATTGGGATATAAAATTGAAGGTTCTTACTTATAAACGTTTACACTTCCGTATAAACAAACTTGAACTAGCTTTTTTTACAAACTTGAAGAAATTATTTTTGTCGATAACATTTATTCCTGATTCTAAAACAGTAATGACGCCAAAAAGAACTAAGCAAAAAAAAATAATATGTATCAAATACTACAGATAACTTCTTAAATTAATACTTAGAAGCAGTAAAACCTGTAAAATACTTTCTCAAGAAAAAAGTTGTCAGAAAAAATATTGGGATACTTTTGTACAAATAGTGCGAGATACGATTTGCAAGCTGTAATAAAAAGCCCCAAGGCCAACTGCGAGTGAGGAACTTTTATGGCATGTCGTAAGAGAGCACATCTATTGATACATTTACGTGGCTGCACAATGAATTGTTCTTACGACATTGTAACATTGATTTATCAGTTTACCTACAAGCAGTGTTTGTCAGATTTTATTATGAGGGGTTAAACAAAAACAAATAAATCTTTAGACACTTAAACGCTAATCATTTTGGCTCAAATGATTACTGAGTTATGTGTTATCTTTGGCAAAACAAAATATTTTATCCACCTTTATGTCATCATACTCACTAAAAAGATGTATTTTCTTTTTAAAATTAAGCTAAGAAGCTTTTACAAATATTTTAAAACTTTACGATTTATTACATATGTTATTTTTACTGATACGTTACAGAGGATATTAAGCGTAGTTATTTCGTTCCCGGTTGTAGGCCTACATTGAACTAATTTTGTTAAAAATAATACATGGAATATCAGCCTCAAGCGCTTTGTTTTCCGAATGAATATTCCATTTAATACAATCTGGTCTATTATTGTAAAACATACCTGTACGTTGGAAATACATAAAGCATAAGATAGTGCTAATCTAGAAGTTTTGTTAAACAAACAATGTAAATCCAAACTCTTAAAAATTTACTAAATTATCTTATAGAGTGTGAGTGGTGAGCGAGTTGAAATCTTAATACTTAAGTTCACCCAGTCACTAAAAAACAATAATTTTATGAGTTAATTATTAATTAAAAGAGGTCATCAGAAAGATCGGTTGGTCAATTTGACCTGAATCTAACTTGAACTTGTCCAGATATTTTTAATTTTTTTTATTCTAAATACATTTTTGCTGACTAATCACTTATAAAATGTTTTTAAATTATATTAATAATAAATTTTTGAAATCTTTTACAAGATCATAAACCGAATAACATTTAAACGTCTAAGAAATGAAGAGCTTTGTTGACGCGATCGCGCCTGTAAGTTATTATGTGCACATAAAACATGGATACTTATTAATAAACATTAATGTACGTTCGTCATAAATGTTACGAGAAGTCGTTAACTTTTATTAATGCTCTGCAATACCTTTATAAAGATCATTAAAAAATATTTAATTAGGACACTGCGTTAACGAAGTAAAAATCTGGCATTCGTTCATCCTAAATTACGAGATTTTTCCTAAAACATGTACATACTACATGTCGCTCGAGACATACTATACTACAAGATGCGAACTATTTAACACTCAAAATAATAAACACTGCACTCAATCCAAACTAGAAGACGTTTATTGCGTAAATAGTGTCATTCAGATATAAAAGTACCTTCAATTTCAATATAACAAAGAAATACATTAAATACTGGCTGCAACCCGAATGGTAATGGAAGAATAAAACAGATCGTTAGATCGTTGAAAATTTGCATTGCTAACACAACTGTCACTGACGTCTACCCACAGACGCCTACATACAGTCGCGGGCTTTTTTGTAGGACGGTTCACTCACTCTAAAGTTTCCTAACTACCATTAAGTATTGTTAATTTAAAATAGTTGTTAACCTAGTTGGTTAAGGCAATTTGGGCCGATCACCCAATTGTCTGAAAAGTGAATCCATGCGTCGGATGGGCATGTAAAAGTCGTCACCACCAGCCATTGGACCAGCGAGGTGGGATACGGTCCAAACCCTTATGGATAGGGTGTATTAGGGAGGCCTATGTCCAGCAGTGGACTAAAAACAGGCTGATGATGTATGTGTATGATGTAATTTAAAATAGCCTCCGAAAGTACAAAACTAATAAAATATTAATTTTCTATTAGGAAACTAAATAATCATCGAGTAATTAATCCTACTTTTAACCCCCAGAAAAATCAATTAAAAAATCTAAACGAGACAGACCCGTGGACGGATTGCTAAATAATTTACAGATGACTGACGTTTTCTAATTCCTGTCTTTTTACTTTTGATATCTTGTACTATATCAATAAATTATATATTAAAAGTAGAGTCCGACCGAAACTGTTTTTCCGGCCGAAACCGAAACCGAAAGTTCGGCCGTGGCTTCAGTTTCGCGAAACTCGAAACCGAAACCGAAACCGAAACTCACGTGATCAAGTATAAAATTCTTAAAATACTAAAATATCGAGCTTTTATGCCTATTATTTGCTTTATTTTAGTCATGGAATGAAACAGTATATTAAAAGTATGCTAATCGTTTATTTCAGTTGCTAATAATATTTTTATGTAAAAAATATTAAAATAAATAATTTTTTTTCAAATATATTTTTATAGCAATATGAGTTACTAATAAACAAATTAATAATTGACTGTTGCATTAAAGACTAAGTATTGGTATTTTGAAATCTTACTAATTAATACTTTGGTTTGTATTTGCAGTTCAGAGGGATCAGAAAGAATATAATGACTACGATAAGCTAATTATTTATTTTTCTACATAATCTCCGAGTCCACCTACACACCAAGTCCAGCGTTCCAAGTTTCCAATGCTTCAATTCTTTTAAAAAGGATTGTCTTGGTCCTCAAAAGGTCCACGGCATCGTTTACTTGTTATTTATAGTTTTAACACAAGTTTCCTCTTAAGTATGGTTTCAATTTGGAAGAAGATGAAAAATAGCTAGGCGCCAGATCTGGTGAATAGGAATGCTCAACCAATTGTACGCTAGCATGCTGAACAGGTGGCCATCGCTAATGCCAACCTATGCGCCGGTACGTTGTCAAGATGAAACAGCTCGCCGTTCAAAGTTTGCCTCTTTTTATCATTGACGGCATTTCTCAACCTCGGTATTAAAGCTGCATAATCTGTAATGATGGTTCCATGCTCCAGGTAATCAAACAACAATATCACTTCTGAGTCCCAAAATATTGAGGCCATAGCCAGCCAGGTTATATACCACGCACGCATGAAGATCCTTCAGGATAAACCCGTGTTTCGTCGACTGCCACAAAACTAGATTTAAAGTTTTAGAATCTTCTTAAAACTTGTCCAACGATATCGTCGAAGTCGATTTTGTTTCTGATTCTCAGCACCCATCTTGCGGAGACTTTTCTAATATTCAAAATTTGTGTCAATATGTGTTGGTACCTCTATATAAAATGCTCGTTTCTTGGATTAGGTATCAGATGGTAATTCTTTAATCGCTAAAACAGTTTTTTCGAATATGGCAGCATATTCTTATTGTTTCTTTTGATTACTGCTTCGAGGGACGTCTGCAACCACGTTCGTCTTCCGTGTACGTTCTCCTACTCGAAATTAGAAGCCCACTTTGCGACAATTCATTATGACAGAGCAGACTCTTCTCATTTTGCCTTTGAGCCGTAATAAATCTCTTGCGTTGTTAACTTTTTATAACAGTGGTTTCTCTTTTTCAAGAACATTTCGCCACACATAGCAAACAAATTACTTCATTCAGAAAAAAGTAAAGAGACTAGAAGATTTTTTATCAACACGATAAATATCTGAGCTACACTTTCCAGTATTATTTGAATTGATTTTTAGTCACCAAGGAGTATTTATTTTGTTCTCACTTACTATTTGTTCTCTCCTCGTCTTTCTAGAAGAATCTTTCTTTGTCAAACTCTGGAATGTTTGCCTGAACTGAGATCTGAGCTCGATTGTAGCAATGATACATTTAACTTTCGCTACTATTTTAAAATTGAAACACTTCTAAAACCAGTTTCGGTTTCGGCAAAAGTTTCAGCCAAACTTGCGTAACCGAAACTGGGTCGAAATCTTGATCTTTGGCCGAAACTGGTGAAACTCGAAACCGAAACCGAAATTTCGGTCGACACTAGTTAAAAGTGTAATTGATGTATGCTGATTTTTTTAACAATTTAAACGGGTTTATCGCGTTGGTTGATGAAGGATAATTTTATTTTCATTTACAAAACCTTCACTATTATTATTTAATATTCGTTCTTTTACAAAATCAAAAAATCTGCGTGAATGTTGAACGTGCTGTAATTATCGTGCAGGAGTTATAATATGTACGCTTAGACATTATTTAGTTACGACAAAACTTTCATGTTGTAACTAATTATATAACCCTTGAAAACTTGCTTATTAGCAAATTTTATATATGCGCATAATTTAATCTTATGATACACATCAAAGCGATTTCAATCGCTCAAACCATATAACATAAAAACGAATCGGATTACCGCTTTGATGTTCAAATTCTATCAGACCTAAAAGACCGATGAAATCTGTAATAGTTTAGCTAAATGTATCGCGTAATAGGACTCTGTAATAATGTTTACGTGCTTCTTCAATCCATATTTTAAATTCAAATATCTTTATTAAAGATAAAAGTGAACACACTTACATATTGATTGTCAAATAGGTTACCACTGGTTCGGAAAGGGGGCCTCAGTGGGACCTTTCACCAGTTTTTTTTTAGTAACAACTATCAAGGTCAAACGTTTAACATATCCTATTTTCGGATAATTAGCTGAGAGTTGTAGTTATGTCATGTATTATACGAGCATTCAAACTAAACTTCGCCCTTTAAGACAGCCCTTTAAGCCCTTTACAAAAATACTGATAGTAAACGTAAGTACACAATTAATAAAAAATAAAAAAACTAAAAAACAATGGAACTGGATCTGCTTTTAAAATAAGTAAACGAAGAATTTTTTTTACAATGCATCGAATTATTTAGGCCGAATAGAAACCTTGCAGCTAGTCAGCCCAATTGATTAAAACGAACTAGTTTTTATGCATAGAACTACTTAGATAATGTAAGTGCAAAATTTATCTCACAAGAATACGTAATAGCTTAAAGAGCATTATTTTTTTCTAATGAGTAATTATAAAAAGTGTCGACATCGGTCGACTTCATCGCATTTCTAAGATTGCCTCTCTGCATTGCAAAGAAACCATAATCAAAGACAGGTAGTGCGGCAAGCCTAGGCTCAAAGAGTTTCTTAGAAGACTAATTTTTCTTTCTATATTAAACCTTTTGTATCATTTGCATTCATCTACCAAGGAGTTGTTCTAACTAGGTGGAATGTAAGTTATGTTTGTAAGTTGTTTTTAATTGTATTATTTTATTAATATTACTACTTCAACTAATACAGCAAAAGCAGCATAAAAATTGCATTTTTTTGTATATTGAAATGTTTAAGGGTTATCAAGACCAACTAAATAATCAGTAAACCTTTATAATTAAATTATTAAAAATTAAACCATCATCGAAACCTTTTGCATTTATTAAAAAACATAAACTTTAACGAAATGGAGAGCGCAAGCTTGAGCTGCCTGAGCCATGCTGGGCATAAAAAAGATCCAACGTGTTCATTACAGATTTCGTCGTCATATATTTGACTTTTCAAAGTACCATTTTCTATTAGCACAAACTCAGTGCGACTTCCAGAAGAAACCCCCGCCCACATAAGAACAAAGCCATTGCTATAACATCTTATTTTTTACTAGTTACTTGAAGAAATCGTTCTCCTCTTGTATACTTTTGATCTTCCGTCGTTAGAATAAAACATGAATTTAGATTCGTCAGAGAACATCAACCTTGACCAATCCTCATTTCTCCAGTGTATGTGGTTTTATGCAAACCGTAGTCTCGAAACGGGCTGACTTTGTATAGGCCGGTTGCGGTTTTGAACGGATTCAAAATAACTTTCGCAACTCGTCTTCTCTTGAGTCGTTTTCTCCAAGGTGTCTGAACTGATGTGTGGTGGCAGTTCCCTTTAAAAAGCGATTTCAGAGCATTCTGTTAACCAAATATCGGTCTTCTCGTGCTGTGTTCCCTGTTCTGTAGCGGTTTGATCCAGTCTCTTTATAGCTATAGTAAACCCGTTACACGGACGACAGCGACACTCCGACTGTCCGCGCTGTGTCTTATGGACTCCGGCCCTCATCCAGCATAGTGCTTATTTTCGTACAATCTTCTGATGTAAGCGACATTATAACAGTTTCATGAATATTTTTATGTATTATACTGATGTTGTTTATATACATTTCAAGTTGACAGGATAGAACAAATGATAGAACAGATGAATAAAACCACACGTTCTTTTCCGATCATATCATTTAACAAATTTTGATACTTTGAATTACGTCCAAATAACTTTATGTACAACTACGAAATTTGACTACCAAACGAAATTTATTTAACTTAGTTTTTCGATTCATTTAAACTTTCTTGAGCTATTTTTGCTCATGTGTATAGTTAGTATGGAACATGTAGAAGTATTTACAAGTTCTTTAAGATTGTCTAGGAATTGTAAGTTCGCTTTATTGGATTAAAGAAACAGAGAAAAAAGGTTAAACGGAGCAAGGCTCTATTTTTAAAACATATTTTATTTGCTAAATGGTGAAGGACTAATTTGTCTTTTCATAGAATATTTTAGAGTGACTGATAGTATTATTCGACTTTTTTTTATATAAGCCATTTTAGATAGTCTAGATATATGTGTCTCCAAAAAAAATGTCTGCTAATACTATTGATGATTTTAAGCTTAATACTTATAAATGTCTGAGGAGTATTTGTGATAAAATTTTGTCTTAATACGTATAAAGTTTATTACTTTTGTGGGACCAATTTCAAAGGTTATAAAATTATATTAATTTTAAAAAGTTTTAATTATGTCATAAATTTTGCTTTCTTTACTTTGAAAACATTGTATGAATATTTGTTTGTAAGCGTAACACTGTGCTAAACTGAAATGAACTAGTATACATTTATAATTGTAGAAATATTGAGTAACTCATAACTAAACTTCTATATATATATATTTAATTATTTATATAGGTTTTTGCATATACATGTATATAAATATTGATATGTTTAAGTATAAATTTATACACTTGACTATATATATTTGTGTGTAGATATATTTTATTTGTATTTTTACATTTTGTATTTATTCTTAGAGTACCTTTAGGTCATATCGGTTTGCTGTTTACTTACTCTCTATGCACCGTCCGACATTCACTCTCTGCACCACCCCAAGGTTGACTGGAAAAATGCCATGGAAGCTAAAAGCCTGCCAATGGAAGTATAAATAAATAAATAAAATTTTAGTACCTATTCTAGTAAACACCTTATAGGAATAGTTACTAAAAAGTCCCCTGCCTGGAATTATTTATTTATTTACACTTCTTGTACAAAATGAGTACAATGGCGGCTTACTGCCTAAGGAATTCTCTGCCAGTCAACCTTTGGGTGGTTAAGAGAATGTTAAGTAGGTGCAATAATAAAAAATTAAAAAGAAGAGAAAAACAAGGTTTTATACATAAGAATTGGGTCGTTTAAAAAGTACTAAATGGCAAAATATAAAAAAAAGAAAGTAATACACCTACATAAATATGTTTACAATACAAATATACGTAATACATATTGCTACACTAGATACACATAAATACAATAGATATATATGAATAATTACATAAACTTAGATACATAAGTACATAAACATACATACATTTATTTTACATATAGTTATAAATATCAGATTAAAATAAAATAAAAGGATCTGCTTCATTGTTGTAATTGACTTAAGAGTTTCATGCTAATTTTCCGTTTAAACTCATTACGGCTTTTAGCCATTCTGATTTCCTTAGGTAACTAACTCCACAAGTGAATCGCCTGTACAGGGAATGATAAATGGGTGAAGTTGGAACGGTGAACAGGACATTAAAGCACGATAAATCGACACATGGTCAAATTTACGGAGATTGAAAACGAATCGAATGCAGTTATTCAGATGTCCTTCAAGCTTATTGAGGTGATTTGCATTAAGGTCAAAATAGTACACGTCCCTATAGTCAATACGAGGAAAAATCAAAGCCTGCACAAGCATTGCCTTAGTTTGTGATGGTAAAAAGTTTTTAAACCTGTATAAGCTACGCAAGACACCTTAGTAACCTTTTTACTAACAGAAGCAATTTGTGCCTTCCAGATAGGAGTATTATCAATTTACAAGCCAAGATTTTTCACGCTTTGGCTGATCGGTATAGGATGACTATTAAAAATAATTTTAGGCATATGGGTACGCCACTTTTTATATGCAATCAGCTGGATGAGGACTCATCCACAATTACAGACTACTAGCGCCCCTGAAGATAAGAAGAAAACCATTCCAGAACTGCATCAGAAACCATAAAATATGACAGGATTGCAAGAAGAATTTCGTGACTGATGGTATTAAAGGCATTGGAGAAATCTATTAAGACCAGCAAGGTAATTTTAGTATCCTCCATGTCCTTTCTAATATTATCAGTCACCTTTAAAAGGGCAGTAGTTTTGCTATGGCCAGGTCTGAAGCTCGATTGGAGAGGGCTTATTAAATTATTTCGAAAAACAAATTGAGAAAGTTGTTTAAAATCACAAGACTAAAACTTTAGAAAGAAATGGCAGGATAGAGATTGGTCGGTAATGTGCGAGAAGTGATGGATTAGAACATTTTGGGATGGGCCGGACAAATGCTTTACGCCATGCGGAAAAGAAGTATCTAGACCAAAGGGAAATTAATGATATGGGTGATTGCAGGGAGGAAATAATCAGAGGAGGATCGATCATTCTTCGACCAATTTGATTGATGATTAATTGTTTATATTATGTATAATTATGTGTTGTACGGAATTTTACAAAACTGACATTAGTCAAAAATATACAATATTCTACGCGACTTCATCCGTGTGGAATGGGAGAAATGTTTGTGGAGCGTATTGAAATATACTGTATAGTATAAAGGGGTTTTTGGTATTTGTCTTATCATTAAACACACAGTTTCATGGCTTTTGCTTCGACGATGAAGAATTTTGGTAATAACTTAAATCCCTATTTAAGATTGGAACTACGAAATTGCCAGACACAAAATTTCATATTTTCATGTTCAACACAGACGATTTCCGTATAAACTTTCATCCCCTTTTTTATTACCTTGCGGAACGTACTCGCGCGCTACGTCGGACTCGCACCGACTGAAACCACCACGTTATTCCTTCTTGTCGCCTTAAAGATGGTGTCAAAGAACCTTTTTCGAAGTCTTCTATGACCCACCAGCGATGGCCGCCGAGGCAGCCCCGTCTCTGGCCTAAGACCCAATCCACCTCTGGGTGCACCGGAACTAACGCGCTCTTCTTCTCGGCCCCTGTTGTTAGGTAACCAAACTCCCCCGAATCAGCCCAACTCACGCAGTGACCAGACTCCAGCCCCGATGTTATGCTCCGCCGCGAGCTCCGTTTCGGGTGTAGAAAGAGGAGGTATTGACGACACCATGCCGAATGTCCCCTCCTCCCACGACCCTCGAACACCAAATCAGCCGTACGGCCTCACTAAGTCCCGGAGGATAGGGAGAGTGGCCTACGAACTACCGACACTCCTCTTCCCCCGCGACTCCTCCTTGTCTGCAGAGTACAGGAAGGCAGCGCGTCTACCGCCTCTTCCCCGTTCACTGCACTCTCTAAGCCGCACCCGAAGCTGGCTTACTCTTCAGGCCGGCCAGGTTCCTCTTAACTTCCCCGCGGCTGGCCCAAGCCGTAGGTACTGAGCCCCACCGCTACGACATAGCGAGAAATTTCTAGGGAAAACTTTCATCCCCTATGTCAAGCTTCTTAACCACTTTATCGCAATAATTATTGGTTTACCCCTTTCTGAAATCACTCCTAAGTATTTACCAAATTTCGAAATCAGTTCATTGGTTTATACTCTAAAGACGGACAGATGTTGAATCTTATCTTGAAATTGACAGAATATGGATATCTTCCATACAATATCTAGGTACAGACGTAGAAATGAAACTCACTAAAATATTCTCAACAAAAACTGTTTTTCCAGTAGAAACGCCTATAATAATTACGTCTAAGTACGGTAGCCTTAGTTACCCTTGTGTTTAACGTTAAACTTTCGCGAGCGGAATTGTTCAGTTGAAATTTTGAAAACGTTTTTAAAAACCCAAAATAAATTTTACACGGCGCAATTTATTTTATGCTGAAAACTACTGTACCGGTAGTAGGTCCCCTTTTTTGTACCGGTGGTAGGTCCCCTTTTTATAGGAGACCGTCTGGGTGGGTACCACCGTGGTGCCTATTTCTGCTGCGAAGCAGTAGTATGATAACACTGCTGTGGTCCGGTTTGAAGGCACCTTAGCCAGCGTATTTACTGGGTAAACGAGACTTAACACCCAATGACTCACGGTAGGCAGCGTGTTGTCAATACCACTGGTATTGCCAACTGTGTGTATGCATGTCAACTGTGTATATATCTATGGGCGTCGTTGACCACTTCCCAACAGGTGGCCCGACTGCTCGTCTGCCTGCGTATGCTATAAAAAAAGTGACAAGTTATAGTAGTAGCGCTTTATTTCGAATTTTAGAACAAACAACATTTTCGACAAGTAAAAAACAAAGACGAATTCAATGACCTTTAGATATTCAGCTTGAAAACCTTAGCAATTCTTTGCAACGCCTGTTTTAACACTATGTATTTAATCTAATGACTAAACTTATATACAAAAAGTACCTTTTATATTATTAAGGATAACATTTAACATAAATTTCAACATTTATCTAATCTATATATTCGTACAAAGACAATCATCGGTAAGAAAAGAAGTTTTATGGAAAGACCTTTTTGGATTAAAGGAACAGACTTGACTAATATTATAAAATTAAAAAAAAAAACAGTACAAGGACTTAAAAATAATTATATTCATATTTGTATTCAAGCTGAAAAAACACTTTCAGCACTTTAAATTTTTAAAGAGAACAAACACTTGTATAACCGTATAAATACCGTTTATTTTTTTAACGCCTTCGTAAAATAATCTTTATTGTATTCGATATGGTTTATATACTTAAATTTTGTTTCGTTTGTAGTAACCCTGAACGAGCGTAAAATATATGAACAAAGTACATGTATGATAATAGCCTCCAAGTCGATTCTGACTACGGCGGCCGAATTATATAAAGCCAATTGCACAGAAGAAATTATAGACAGGGGAATCAGGCGCAGGAACGTGGTAATACACGCCCAACCGAAGCATGTATTATGTAACATTACAGGCAATTGGGTAATCACCCCGCACTGCCCTATTTAACTAGAATAAGTTATTGAGTTTCCATAGGATTCGCAGTCACCGGTTTTTTTAGGTAAGCCCATACCACAATGCTACCGAGGCAGGTATATTTAATTCAATAAACAAGGGCGCTTGATTATTCAGTTATGATTAATTTACAATTATTAAAATTAGATACACAGACTTGATATCTTTAGCTGAATATGCTTTATGCATATAAAGCAGCCAAGTCGGTTTTTAATCAATTTAATTTTCTAAGAATACAATAAATTATAATAAATGATTTTGTCACATAAATTATACATATTTTCATTATGTGTTGCAACTTAACTTCATAATTAACTAACAAAGATTACCAAATGTTATGTTGTTTTCATTTTGGAGAACAATTGATGGAAAAATTGCTGATAAAATTTACTAAATGTTACTAATTTTTAAAGGCAATAAAATGTGTCATAACTGTAATATTTATCTTGTATAGAATTCTATTTAGTTATATAGAAATTAAAAATATTATTCAGTCGGTATTCGCATTTTTTGCATTATGGCTGGATAACGCTCCTTGCTTATACTTATTTAGTCAAACCTTTATGCTATTGTATAAACAGAACACCTACAAACTTCCTTCAAGTTTCTTACAGCGAGCGACTCTGATAAACGATATGACAAAACTGGTAACATCACAAATTCGCAGATACGACGCGTCAGATTATATATTTTTACAAAAAGATCTTTTGCTGACATTTTAAACACAAAAGTAGCACTGTCTGTCCGTCGATCTATTTTTCCGTCTTTATCTTCTTAACCACTTAACCAATTTTAATAAAATTTTCTAGAATAGATTACAAAAAATGACATAGGCTACTTATTTTTGCAAAAAAAGTAGTTAAAAAGAGATGAAATGGGAGACGAAACTCTATATGGAAATTAGTCACCATTTTAAATAAAACCATGAAAGTTTGTGTCTTGTTACAGTAATTTGCAATTAATACAATAATTATTATACCTAAATTTTGTATGTACTATACATTTCATTCTGAAACACCCAGCATTATTATAATTTATTCTGTAGCAACTTGAGACGTGATTTGCAACTGACGGGAATTCATTGATTGCAAAACACAACTTTAGTTCAGCTGTTTTTCTCAGATAGCGTACCACAGGTAGGACCTGTTTTTCAAGCTAATGTAGCTAAAAAATATCACGTAGGCCATGTGTGTTATGTGGTGAAAATACCAGTGTCCTAAAATCATACAATAACCTATGCTACCTTCCGTACGAAATATATGCGTGCTTATAAAATTCTCTTTAAAAAATCAAAAATCTTCTCTTAAAATAGGCAGAAAAAAGTATAGACGTCGCTTTAAAGAGCTTTCGATATTGATACTTAAAATAATATATTTTTTTGTGTATTACATCTCTAATTAAGTATTAATAGTTTCAAATAGCTTTATTTTCCTTTTATACATTTAATGTTACTTTTATTGTGATATATTGTCACCGCCTTCCAGGTTTATACTTGAATCACTCTTCTTCACTTCATAAGAGTACTATGCCTAATTTGATTTCACAGAAGTGATCACAATACAGCATATGTTGGAGGATAATATTGCTCGGCGATTTGATGACCTTCAAGGCCAGATAAAAAATGCGAACTTCTAAAGATACCAAAATCGGTGAGGAACTGCGAAGTTTCAGAGACATCATTTTTGTCATCCTCGGACTGCTTCAGCAGCAAATTAAGGAGTGCCCCAGCCAAGTTGTAGTATTCGGTTTGTCAGATCAGGAAAAAGAAGACAGTTAAAACATTAAAACATTTGCATTAAAACAATTTTGGAGGTGTTTAATTTAAACCTGCCCCTTGTTGATATCACTGTCTTCTATCAAAGTATGTCATGGACTCGGCTTGCTTTGTAAAAAAATTAAGAAATAATGTCTTTAATGAAGTTTAGATTTATGTACGGGGGCTTCACAAAAAGTAGCAGGAATGGAATGTTTCCACTATTCCTGTCATATCATATTATTTTTAATTGCAACCTCCTGGGGCTTTAAAATCGAATACCATTTATTTAGTTAAAAAAAAGACTCTCGGCCTTTTCACAAGGTCTCGTCACGTATTTTAGTGGTAAAGAAAATGGAATTGACTCGAGAAAATTCATGAGCGATGATTTATTATGACTTTCGAAGAGATTTAACACAAAACAGTGTGTTGACCGGATAATTTCTGCATTTAGTAATTAAGCCTCATCCTAAACCACAATTTATTGCTGGCTTGTGTTTTAAGCTCAGTGATGATCCCCGTTAACTGCACTCATACAAGAAAAAGTTGATGTTGTGCGTAAGCTGATTGAGGAAGACTGATATGTGACATACCGCGAAATTCAGGCAACTTTATAAATTGGCATGAGTTAAATACAAATAGTCTTGCATGGATATCATCATCATCAGCCTGTGATAGTCCACAGCTGGACATAAGCCTCCTCTAATACACCCCTATCCTTGAGGAGGTTTTGGACCGTATCCCACCACGCTGGTCCAATGCAGGTTGGTGGGTGGACCGACTTTTTACATGGCCATCCGACGCATGGATCATCTTACTTTTCCGACAATTGGGTGATCGGCCCAAATTCACCTAACCAACTAGGAAACAACAATGAAAAATTGTTGAGTCCCAGCAGGATTCGAACCAACGACCTCCGGTTTCTAAAGCACACGCCTATACTACTAGGCTACGGAGGCAGTTTTGCATGGATAATTAGGTGTAAAAAAAATATTTTCCCAATGGTTACCGCATTCGCTCTGTGAAGAGCAAAAAGCAGCTCACGTTACTTGGTGCGTCAGAAGTCTCGAAAGATTTCCTCAAATGCTGTCATTATCATCATTATCATCAGCCTGTTTCAATCTACTGCTGGACATAGGCCTCCCCTAATGCACGCCACCGCTTCAACTGTCTGAAAAGTAAGATGATTCATGCGTCGGATGGGCATGTAAAAAGTCGGTCCACCCACCAACCCGCATTGGACCAGCGTGGTGGGATACGGTCCAAAAATCCCTCTAATGGATAGGGTGTTTTAAGGGAGGCCTATGTCCAGCAGTGGACTATTACAGGCTGATGATGATGATGATGATGACATATATATATATATATATATATATTCATGTCTGTATTTGTGCATAAATATATATACGCATAGCTGTTTATATATTATATATTTTTTTATAAGTTATTTTATATAAAGTTATATAAAGCTGTAAGTAGTTATATATGTTATTTCAATTGTACAAAGATTTTTCATGTTAATTAATATTTTCTAGTGCACCTAGCAATTTCTAAAACCATCCTCTATCCCATGTTTCGACTCGGCTTCGCAACATCCAAACGAATTGGTACGTATTACCGCCTATTATCTACCAAGCGTATCAGCGTAGCATATATATATCCAAAAAAACCCATTTCGCCCGACAAGGGCAACAATTCTCCTCGTTCACTAGATATCGGCTTATACCAGATCGATTTTCACTTATCAGATAGGCCGGTTATACACTCACCTTAAAATAATTCCTAAAGCAACTTTTCAAGCCGAGGTTCCGCCCACCGGGGCGCCCTCGATGCATGTTGCTAACGGGTTAGGAAAGGACCAAATCGGCAGCTGATCGAGCCGAGGCTCAGCCCTCGTGGGCACCCTCGATCCAGCACGCTTACGGGATAAAAATAAGTAGCAGCCCGAGCCGAGGTTCCCCTCGGAGCTAAGCCACAGAAAAGAGGTGAAGTCTGTGCACATTTAAAGTTGCACAGCTCCTCGACTACGTTGGGTTTTAGCGGTTCACTCCACCAACGTGACTCATCCGAAAAGAAAAGAAAAACTTGGTGGAAATCGTACCCAAACCCTTTACCTTAACAGGCAGGGTCAGTAACTACTACGCTGAGGGGATCTTTAATACTTAATACCTTTTAAATAAAATGAATTCAGGTTTACAGCAAAATTAAATAACGAGGGCTTAGTTGAAACGACGTTTTATGTACTGCGTGCAATCAATTAAAGATCCTTTAGACGGGTAATCAAACAGAAATGTGTCAGTGAAAGACGAGATTGAGCACCCATTCACAATTATTCGTTATTTTTACAATTTTTGGTGTATTTTGACCACAATTACTACTTCATTATACATGATCCGAGTCAAAATAGCATTGGAAGTGAGTCTAAAGTAAATGCGTTGCTAATAGTAAAATTTGTTTAACGATGTACTTTAATTTTGATATTATTTTTAATGTATGAAAATTCTGCAAAATCTACAGTCTTTATATCAATTAATACCTAGCTAATGTTATAAAGTAGTTACTTAATTCTAATCCATTTGGTGCATTTTATAAACTTTTTTGAATTACATTAACGTAAGGGTAAACGTATATTATGAAAGTCTGTTCGGCGTATGCAGAAGCTACTTATTAGGTTATTTATTACGTTGTTTATTACGTTAATACGGAGCCTTGTGGTACGCCGGCCTGGTGCTGTGTCATTTTGGATCTAATGTGTTCCGTGTGGTAATATTATGGTGGATTTGGTTGGTGCATGAGTGTTTGGCTCGGAAGCCGGATCGAACAAGAACTGGGAGTCCTCGCGAGCACATAAATTCGAATAAGTAGACCAAGATGAGGCGTTCGTAGATCTTCCTAAAGCCTTTGAGGAGACTAAGGGGGGGGTGTGAGGTTGTAAGGTATGGTGGTTTGCTGGGTTTAAGGAATTTAATAACTACAGCTTATTTCTAAGTGTTTGGAAAAATACCCTTGGAAAGAGCTGCGTTATAGAGAAGATAAGTAGGTTAATCAGGTGTGTAGGTAAGATTTTTATGATGCGGTTAGAAATTCATCGGTGCCCGGGGCTTTTCGTGGTTTGAGTTTTGTAATTATCGACTTGACTCCGCTTTCCGTAACCGGTGAAGTTAAATCGCGCGGTAGTAATTTATTCAATCAGTCGACCTCGCTCTTTACCTTGCGAAAATGAGCGGCGTCCGCCGGTTGTGTGCTGGGTGTACATTGAGCTTCGAGGCTAGGCATTCGTCCTTCTTTTCTTCCCAAAAAGGCTGGAGGGCATTAGGTTGAGTGAGTGGCGGAATCGTGGGACGTCCGGTACCGCCTTATAGGCGTTTTGGAAGTCGCCAGAAGGCGACATGGGAACGATGTATGTTGGCAAGATCGTTATCCCACCGATCGTTCCTAATTCAGCTATGCGCACCTTAGACTGATGTTCAAGCTGCCTTCGGTTCCGCTCGTTTGAATATAAATCGTAGGCACGAATCTTCGCCCTCTTGCGTCGCAAAAGGTCCTTAATGTTGTTTGGCAAGGCCCAGCGGTGGTTTTCTCCACTGGGACTCGCTTCGAGGAGGACTCGACGACACTTTGAACGTGCATTGTGAGCGCATGAGCAACGAGAGTCGTGTCATTAGCGGAATTGAGGTTCTGTGAAATGGTGTTGAGGTGGGGTAAGCTAATGCAGTCTAGCTGTGACTTGACCTTTCGCCAGTCGACAATGGTTTTGGTGACGATGTTGGATGAGTCTGCAGGTCCTAGTTTAAGGATGACAGGGCGGTGATCTGAGGTGAGGTTGTCGATGACCTCTATGCCTCTGAAGGTGAAGTTTACGTTCTTAAGAAGTGCAATATCAAGCACATCCAATCTTTGGCCCACTGCGTGTGGGAAGTGTGTGTGCCTAATCGGCGCCACGAAACTGAAGTTAAGTAAGTCTGCGAGAGCGTCTAGCTCTTTACCATTTCCGTACTACAAGATTTGCTTAATTTGGAACTGGATGATGATGATGAAGGTGATGATGTTATTCGTCCAGAAATATATATTTTTTTGCCTACCGAGCTGTTTTTATGCTCTTATGTATTTTAACAAATCGTAGAATATACCAAAATAAACATTATTAAATTTAAAAGTAATACACGCACACGTTTTTGTAGAAGTTTTATCACAATACACCTGAAGGAATCTGAATTCTTTAGAATATTGTGATAAAACTTCTTATTATATCTTATATTGTTAGTTCACGATAAATTTCTACGAGTTTTGAAGAAACAGTTTGTTTTTATAACACCCACACACCAAACTCTTGTACGTGTATCACTTTTTAAAATAAGAACACGTTTTGCGCGCTAACATGTGAATAACATTAATACATTTTTTCCATAACTATTGGGTAGAAGAAAAGTTAAAATAACGCTTTACTTTCTATATTTGCAGCGTTTACTCCTAAAAACTCGCATGAGGCATGAAAATAGATCCCTTTTACAAAACATTCTATTATGTATAGGTCCATAACTAGAGATAAAAATAAATAATAATAAAGTAATAAAAATAAGAAGACATTGGAACGTCGTATCTTATTTGTCATTGTATTCCGTTTAGAAGGACACCGTAATTAGTTTAACTACAATGTAGAAGAGTGCTCTGAGACATGCGATTCACTTATCATAAGATGAACCTCCTGCTTGTGTCCGTGCCAGTGCCTTAGATAATTTTATACCTAGTTTAAAACGTTTTCCTATTATTAAAGAGTTTTTATAATGAACATTAAGTACTTTCAGTAGTTTAATAGGTGATGAAAGCACATATCAGAAAATGATCATCAAATTAAAATTCGCTTTCAAAAAATATTTATCCAATTTAGGCTCTGTTGAGTTCTTATGAACATCAATTTTCCACCGTATCATCAAACCTGTAAAATCGATAAAAATGGCAAACAGAGAGTTTTCTATTACCTATTCATATTTTATAAAGTTAAATGGTGTTTCATAAATGAATGTTATTAAAGCATTAACACGTAATATAGTCTCCTAATCCTATTCATTCATTCATTCATCAACAGCCTGTGATAGTCCACTGCTGGACATAGGCCTCCCCCATAATACACCCCTATCCGTTAGGGGGTTTTGGGCCGTATCCCACCACGCTGGTCCAATGCGGGTTGGTGGGTGGACCGACATTTTACATACCCATCCGATGCATGGATCATCTTAATTTTCAGACATTTAGGTGATCGGCCCAAATTGCCCTAACCAACTAGGAAACAACAATGAAAATTTGTTGAGTCCCCGCAGGATTCGAACTCACGACCACTGGTTTCTAAAGCACACGCCCATACCACTAGGCTACGGAGGGATGTTAGTTAGGTTAGTAGTTCTAGTTAATTCGGTTTTTAAATAATAGGATTTTTTTTTCCCTTTTTTTTATTTAATAAATCCACTTACAGATTATTACCGATATTGTGTGTATGTCAATCCCTATTTTCACAATCTTTCCGCCGTTCATGATCACAGAATCATATTGGATGTGTCTTAATAATTACAGTAATAGCGTGAATAATTGAAAGAAATATTTCTTATTAATTTGTTAAAACTAAAAAATAATGTGTTAGTAATAGCAATACATTAGATATTTTTTAACAAAAAAACTACTCGGGATAGCTGTCGAATTTCATTCAAGCAGTATGTTTGTTTTAATGGCAAACATTTATCGCAAACTGAAAAACGCTTGTTTACTTTAGTAGTTATTTGCGTTCAGCGCTATGAATGAAAGATAAGAGCGTGCAAAAATAAGAATCAACCGAGACCAAAACTCTTAATGGACTCTATTGAAATATCGTGTCGATATGAAAATTTTATTTTATTGCAGATTTACGACTTTATTTTAAAGCTGTAGGACCTTGACCGCTTTGAAGATGCCGTTTCAATAACGAATAATTTTTGCTTTAGAGTAAAATAATTAATGTTTTGTGGAATTTTTATATTGTTACTATTTAATTTTCTTTTTTATCTGAAATAATCGATGTTATTCACACTTTGCGTAATATTGCCCTTATATTGACTGATGTATATGCAAGTAATATTTATTAGTTAGATATTTTGTAGGCTTAAGAGACAATAAATATCAAAATACTAGAGAGAGAATTAATGAGAAACACTTCTTATACTCAAGAGTACTATAATATAGTTAGGAGATAGGGTATATATGTAGTTACCATGAAGAAATATATGAATAGCACAAATTTTGTTTCATTCCATAACTTTATAGCGTGATTCAATCAACTCCAAATTAAAAGTAAGATCATCAATACTGCAAGAATAAAACGTTTGAACCTAGAAATATTGCGTTAGCGGATTAACGTCGACGTTAATGACGCTCTTAATTATTGGAAATTTTTAGAAAATAATAAAAATTTATTTAAGCTTTTATTTAATTAGTTACAGTTTGACTATTTTTTTAACTAAAAATAAAACATACTTTTTAACCGACTTATACCTTATCTTAATAGCCAGTATTGCTAGTTATGTTTATTCTCAGTATATAGATTCAGGCCGCTGCTGATTAATAGTACGTCTTAAATTAATTGACAATTAATTTAAGACGTAATACTATAATACACCACTTGGTTTGAAAACGGTTATATATTTATTATAATTTAATTTGTTGTACAAGTAGTTTAGATAGACTAATCAAGAGGCTATTATGTTAGTCAATATTTTAAAACTTATCAGTCTTAGCATTATAAGCAGAGTGGCTTTCAAAACTACTTCAAAATATTAAATTTTGTAAAATAATAATTAAACAAGCTTTAGTTGATAAAAAAAATACAGCAAGATTATAGCAAAATAAAATATAGGGAAAAACTTAAATTTAACGAGTTCGTAGCGTGAATATAAAAGCTCAATATTTGTGCTACAATCTCTTGATAAAATGCGTTGGACAAATTTGTCATGATTGCTGAACAAAGCTAACAAAAAGTGTTTACTATTGATCAAGGATTGATCATTAGTCCACGCCATACATTACCTCCCTTATATCTTCTGTACACATATAATGTAAACACACGTAATATCGTTTACTGAGTTAATATCATATTTTTATACCATAATACGCACATATGTAATATCCGTAGACAATACACTACACTAAATATTTCCTAGAATAAAAAATTCATCCAAAAATAATTAATATGTACAAAATAAATAATAAAGTTTTTAAAATTTATTGCACTCGTTGCATGAATGTATTAGAGAGTTAGGTCTTTTACAGGTACTTTTTAAAGTGTTTTCAGTTTTTTTTTATTTAAGCTTGACAACCATGTCATGATCTCGATTCCAAAAGCCCGCTAAAGGCATCGTGCTATCTCCAGCAATGGACTTTCATAGGTCATTGATGATGATATGGTGATATTTTATTTCGTAAATAACAAACCCATAATTGGCTTCCGTGGCCTAGCGGGATTGGCCGTTGCCTTATAACCCGGAGGTCGTGGGTTCGAATCCCATGGGAAAACAACTTTGAATTAACGTTGTTTTCTGGTTGTTAATGGCAATTTGGGACGATCACCCAGTTGTCTGAAAAGAAAGATGATTCATGCGTCGGATAGGCATGTAAAAACTCTATTTCAAATAAACTGTTTTGGGGTTTCTGGAAAGAAACGCCGTAGTAATTACAAAACGAAATGTAAGCTATTGAAAAGAACTACATTTTGTCTTATACGTATAAAAAATCTATTTGTTTTCTTATACCAAACGATAAATTCACCTCATGCATTAAAACATTGTACAAATAAATTATTCAAGTTTGTTAACGCATTAACCTAAAACAACAAAAGTTTACAATCAGCTACATTTAATTTATTTGAGATGCAAGGTTTCTTGTGTTGTGTTTTATTTTTGAAACACTCGAGTTTTTTGTTTATCGATTTTTTTAAAATATCACTGGGATTTTCATTAAAATATTAATAGTTATGTGTATGGAAATATATTATGAAATAGGAATTTTTAATTGGTCTTAGTTTAGTATTGCATACAGAATGTCCATTTCCTAATACAAATTAATAAATAAATTCTGTTTGTAAAATTAGTAGTAATATATCTTTTACGAATAGATGACCGCATCTATAGAAAATTCATAATTAGACACCATTGCTTTACGGCGGGCCCATTGAAAGGAATCTATCAAGAAGGAAACATTGAAAGGAAGTGAATTGGACGAAGTGTCTCTAATTCAATTAAGAGTCTGTAAAGAAAACGAAGTAACATAAATATTAACCTGATTGGAATATTCTCTCATAATGAGAATAAGTTAAAAATATATGATACCTAAAAAGTTAAAATAAATTTGTTTAAAACAAACTGTATAAAACATAGGTCTGACATAATATGTTTACTAATAATACGTATATAATAATACATAATACGTAATAAAGTAGGTGACGTACATTTAGAAAAGATATATGTGATAGGCAATGTATGTAAAATTTATAGTAATGTAATTCAGTAATTCATGAAAACGTATGTAAATTCCAGTTAAAGATATTTCTAAAAAGCAATAACAGTTTGCAATTATTCATACATCTATAAAAATTCCCTGAATTTAAAGCTTGTTATTTTAAAAAAAAAATTCAAGTTAACCAGTAATTAATTATATTTATAGCAAAACAATAAAAAGATTATGAGAGTAAAGCGTGAACAAGAATCATGGGAATGAAGTGTACAGCATTGTCTTAAATGCTATGTAAAACACCGACCTTCTTTCAGTCCCGTGCTATCGTTGCTCCTGAAACGACGCATGTTGGCTAAACGTTGCCAAAGTTTTAGTACGTGAATGAGTTAATTGATAATAAAATGTGTATCTGTTATGTTCGTTTTAGGTGCGTGATTTTAGTAGATTTTATATTTTATTCCTGAAAATAACATTAAAAGTGATAACTAAAGTTAATTTCAGAGTTAATAAAATAAAAAAGAGGTTGTCGAGTGATATTTTAAAATATCTATAAATTATTAAATTGACAAGTGTTTGAGTTTATTTTTTAAAAACACGTTAATCCCTGGGATTGAAATCTTAAAAAGTAGAGGATTATTCTACTGAACATTCTACAATAACCAAACATACAATGGTTAAAGTGTGATGAATTAAACTTACAGTGCTAAAATATATTAAAAAATGCCAATGAGGAAGTTCAACACGTCCGTTGTAATGGTGTGGAATAATTCTGAGCGGTGGGGTCTTTTGAGATCGGACCTCTGTTAATATTTAACAAAATAGTATAAAGTAGTATTCCTAACTAGCGCCATTTAGTTACTTCTGTGGTCAATAAATTAGTCTATGAAACGAACCACTGTGTTTAACTTATTAGGTTATGGGTTACGTGAAATAAAATCGTTATTATAGATAAAAGTTTTTCAGTACTGTGTGGTTTATGTAAAATGACGTCGAACATTAGCTAACATTCCGAAATTGAAAGGGCGCGAGAACTATGAAGAATGGTGTTTTGCGGTACAAAAATGTTGTGCTTGAAAACATGGGTCCGCTATTACGCAGAAGGTTAACGGCTTTCATCTACCGAAGCCCAAATCAGTGACGAAGTGAAAGCTAAAGCGAAACTAATGCTATACTATTGATCCATCATTGTCATGCACATAAAACACGCCGCAACAAACCTACGATTTAGGGAAAAGTTGAAGAATTTGTTCGTGACACCGGCTACTTAAAGAAAAAATTAGTTTGCTGCGTAAACTCTATCAACATTCGACTTGAAAACTGTGACTCGATGACTAGTATGTAACTCAGATAGTTGAAAACTAGCCAAGCGATTACAAGGTTACAGGTTTCAAAATATCAGATGAGTGGATTGGTGCATTAATGTTAGCAGGATTACTCTGAAAGAACATGGTCCTATGCTTAGGCCATTAGAACATTCAGGTCATAGAAATAAGTGCAGATGTCATAAAAACGAAGCTGATGGACATGTGTAGTGAAATTGGATCTGTTTCCGTTTCAGTTCCGAGACTGCTTTTGCCGGAATAATCGTCAGAGAAATTTAAGAATAATAGTAGCCATAAAAACTGACCAGAGAGTGACAGAAACGTCAAAACCTGTCAAAGTCATAAAATGATTATCGGTGTAAACAAACGCCATACAAAAATCAGTGTCCGACAAATTCCGAAACAAGCAAAAGAAAACAATCTAATGCTTTTAGTGCTATTTTTGAGTGGAAAGTTCAATTGCGATAATTGGTACATCGACAGCGGGGCTAAGTAAACACATGACAGCGAGAAAAGAATATATTGTCAATCCATCTTATGAACATAAAAACCAAGAGATCATAGTTGCATGAATAAAACTGTGTCCTCGGTGCTGTGGTTCGGGTGATGTGAACATAATTACAGTTGTGAAGCGATGAGAATAGACATTCACAGTTTCCGATGTATTGCATACCCAGTTTAACGACAAACTTACTTTCCGTGAGTAGATTGATTGAGAACGGAAATAATGTAGTGTTCAAAGAGAAATGTTGCTACATTTACAATCAACAGGGCACTCTAGTTGGAAGAGGCAGAACAAGTTGATGGTGTGTACAGATTATAAATAAGGAAGTGGTACAGATATTGGCAGCGTACAGCCAAAACATCCAGTGAAACCTGGCATCGCGTTTGGGGCACATCAACAGTACCAGTTTGAATAAATGAAAATGGAGCTACTGAAGGTATCTCATACACAGATATAGCAAAATAGACAAATATAATGTACAGTGTGTTGTAAGGGAAGCTAGACAAGGCATTCTTTTCAGCCTTAGCTCATCCTAACACAGAAAATGCACTAGATTTGGCATACATCAGACGTGTGGTCCATGGAGAATGCATCCATTGAGATCCAGGTATTATGTATTGTTTGTGACACTATAGCAAAATGGCTTTATTTATTTGCATGAAGGCAAAGTCTGAGGTATTTAAACATTTTAAAGATTTTCACCATGGTTGAGAACCAGAAAATAGGAAAATTAAAGTTTTTAGGACAGATAACGCATGTGAAGTACTGCAACAAAGACTTTGATAGATATCTGAAGCAGCAAGGCACAATTCACAATAGAACTCCTTACACACCAGAACAAACGGTGTATGCAGAGAATGAATAGATCTTTGTCGGAAAAGGCAAGATGTCTAATTATTGATAGTGGGTTTCACAAAAAGTTTTGGGCAGAGCGTGGCATACCTCTGTTTACTTTAGAAATCGGTCAGTTGTTACCGATTGAAATGATATGACTCTCATATGAAGTTTGGACAGGAATGAACTAACTTAAGTCATGTTCATGAAATAGTAAAGCTATGATGCATATTCCCAAGAGAAGAGGTTGAAATGGGATGAGAAGGCTCAAGGAACTCATTTTGGTTGGATATGCAGAGAATGTGAAGGGCTATAGGGTTTATGACCCAGAAAATAACTCTGTCACAACAAGCAGAGATCTATAATTATGGAAAGCTGAGAATACAGTGGATATCCCCATTGAATGCAAAGATTCAGCGGAGGATCAGGAACATGAGGAAAAGAGGAAAGTGTTTTAATGACACAGATATTGATGATGAGAAGGATATCACATAAGTACCAGATGCTTCTTGATGTAAGTGACACATATGATACTGTGATAATCTAGTACAACATCAGAATTGATGAGTCAGTCATAAATATGAATCAAGAAGTTACAGAAAAACGAGTGAGAAAAATACTGATAATTTGGCTATAACATTTGTGTATACAGAGCAGAAGATTACAGACGATATTACACTGAGAAGCTTTAAATGGACCTGAAAGCAAACAATGGAGAGAGAGCATGGGAGGAGCTAGATCATTCAGGAAGAATGATGCATGGGAACTACTAAGGCCCTGCTCTGTATCAGTGCAAAGTGGGTATTTAAAAGAAATATGACAGTGTTGTAAGTGCGTTACTTCAGAGACTTGTGGCAAAAGGTTTTAAAAGGCGGCATAGACTACTCATGAGACTTTTCCCAGTGCTTACGTTATACTACTTAAGATTGTTGTTTCACTGTCAGTAAATTAGATTTAGATATACGTCATCTCGATGTATACTACAGCTTTTCTCAATGGTTACTTAATGAATGTGTGTATATGGAAAACCTATAAATTATAAAGATAGTAAATATGAATAAAGTGTTAAACAGCGTGCATTTATGATTCAAACAATCATCGAAGCTTGGTATCAAAGGTAAACGATTATTTGATGACTTTAGGTATACAAAGTCTAAAATGAACCCTGTTTATTTACAAAATTTGATGGAAATGTTAAAGTAATAATTGTCTTTAATCGTCAGATTTTTTATTTTTCCAACTGAATACTGCAACTAACCTATTAGTTCAGGATTTGAGTTGTAAATTTAGAAAATAAAAGATTTAGGTCAGATAAAGCAATGCTTAGGTTTAAGATGAAACTTGTCTAGGTTTAATAACAGTTGATCAGGAACAATATGCAGAAACTTTGTTAAGAAAATATAATATGTCACATTGTAGAACTATGCAGATCTCTATATAGATTTTAACTTTAGAAAACTCAGAATAAAGTTGTAATAAAAATATTCCATATAGGCAACTGATAGGCAATTTAATGTACTTAGCTGTACTACAGGCCAGATAGTTATAGTGTTTGTTATTTAGCCAGTTTAACAATTCTATATGATGAAACATTGGAACACTTAAAAGAATTTAAGATATTTAAAAGGTACTAAAAGTCATGGTCTTGTATTTTCTAAATGAATCTGTATTGATTTGTTATGCAGATTGGGGTTTCAGATATAAGTGATAGAAAATCTTTTCAGGATTTTGTTTAATTATCAGGTTCTGTTATATCTTTGAATTCGGAAGCAAAGAAGTGTTACTTTGTCCTCAAAGAGGTAGAATACATTGCCATGTCAGAAGCTGTAAAGAAGCCTATTTACTAAGAATTTTTTGTTTGAAATTTTAGCGATTCAGAAATTATTGCTTTTATAGCGATAACCAAAGTGCACAAAAGTTAATTTTGAATCCAGTACATAGGAGATCTATTAACCATAGATATAAGATATCATATTTTGTTAGGGAGGCAGTGCAAACATGTTTTATAAAAGTAGATTACTTGGAAACAAACAATATGCCAGCTGATATTTTTACTAAAGCTTGGGTTCTGTGAAGCATAAATATTTCACCTAGAATGCTTGGGTTATTGCCCTGTTAATAATATTAATGATACATACGATTTTTGTTCGAGGTGTATATTGTAACAAAATAGTAAATGATCTTTGCTACAAAGCGCCATTTTAGTTCTCTTAGTCATAAATTGTCTATGAGACAACCACTGTGTGTAATTATTTAACCTCTGTGTTTTTTCAGTCCAGATATCACTATTATAGTACTTTATAGTGTTGTGTTTTACATGATTTTCAACATACTGTTTAATCTTCTGTTGTAATTTCAATACAGAAGGATAGTTTACTAATTTCAAGTAGTACCAATTGGCCACCCGCTTAGCGCAGTGGTCAGGTACCTTGACTGTTATTACCTTAAAGATTACGTTCCATTTACAGGAGAATATTCCATGAAAACATATGGTTTTCTACGGTTGTAACATTGCACTAATATTATGTTCTGTTTAGAAAAAAGGTTTTGCGTGTGTTTTTCAGTCCTATAGTTTACCACATTAAAATTCATCTAAAATAAGCTCACAGATGATTGTTATTCATCCAGTTATTTCTAAAGGTTATTTTTGTAACATGCCTCATTCTGACGTTTTGTTATGCGCCGAAATTTGTGTGTTAATATTTTAACATAAAAATATTTATATTTTATTTATATATTTCATTTTCATTTTTAAAATAAATAATTAACAAAAAATTATGACCGACTTCAAACTGTATAAAACCATCTTGCGCAATATAAGCGGATGACATCGTGCTCTCAGGAACTGCTTCGCGATTTGCCATTTATTTATTTTAGTATCTTTTGGGTACAATCAACCAAACAGTTACGAATAATTTTTAAAATGTATTAACTTTTATTTGAACTTACACTGAAAAAATTTTATTACTTAGTAAAAGAGCTATAGAGCGTAACTCTGTTGACAAATTTAAAGTATCTATTTCAATTATTATTTTGGGCTATTCATAAAACATAGATATATAAAAAAAGGGATTTATTTTAAATAACGAGGTAAAAATTACTTTTTTCGTAGGCATCTTACTAGGCAAGGCCTTTCCTGTGGGTGCCGGTTACGATTATCATTAAGAGCACAATGTTTCGTCAGTTGACAGTCTCTTTATTTTGATAAAATCAATTAAGAAAAAATGCTATATAAGTGTAAAACCTATAGTCGTCCATTATGAAACTATGTTACAGTTTACCTATCAAATATGTCTACTGATGCAAATATACACGCACATAAATATACACAGAATCTTTTATATTACAGTACAATGTTGAAGCAATTTTTCAGTACAGCCATACGTTAGGAAGCCCAGCTACATTGAAAAGTTTTCTTTCGTATGTTTTAGTGAACAACGCGTTATGCGGCAACACATCATTACTTTGTTATGAACAAAATTATCTGTAAAAGGGCTAAACCGCTAAACGTATTTTGGTTTTGGGTCTTTATTTGCGGTGACAAGCAATTTCATCACTATAGGAATTAAATAAAGAGCGGTGTATCTCAGAATGGAACTTGAAATTTTACGTGTTAAGCAACAGTTTAATTACAGATCTTTGTGCTCTTTCCGCAACGTACATGTTAGTCTTTGAGGCATAACCCCAGCCGCTAATGCAATAGGTTATGAGCGATTGATAAAGTAAAAAATACACATATCACATAGTGGTTATGTAAGCTGATGGGCAGAAGCTTATGGTATAAATTTTACGATTTATGCAAAAGGTTTCGATGTGATTTTAAAAGTAAGTTTTAAAACTCATTTTACCTTATACTAAAGTTTTCTCTTTTCTGGGATTTTTAGATGTTTTACATAATTTAAGTTTACATATGCGCTCATGGACTTTGTTATAGAAGCATTTAGAAGTAAATTATGCAAACAGTTAAGTTTTTACAGTTTGACATGCTTGCAATAGCATTTGCTTTTAGTACCAACAGAAAGGGGCTAAAACATTTAAAACCAGTAAACGCTTTCAAGCACAGATACGGCTAAGATTTTGTTATTTTAAAGTGTTTTCAACAAATTAAGAGCTTAGGAGAAACAGAAAGAGAATATCAGTTATAAGGACCACCATGTTTTATTAGATAAACGCCATTAGTAAAACAACATGGTGACCTCGATGATAAATTTTATGCTACCGTTACACCTGAATACAGTGAAAAAATAACGCTGATATAAAAATCGACTGGATTAGATTTGAAGTGGACCAGACTGATTACGATTGATCAAAATATTCTTTCTGTTCGTATCTTACAAAAATTTATATTATTGTTTTTTTATTCTTAGCTTTCTATTGAGAATGTTATAATTTGTATGGAAATAGGGCACTATCATTAAAGACGTAATTTTAACGTTGTATTATCATGATTATTAAAAAAAAAGAAGTAAAGTTGATTAGAAATAAGCGTAAGAAAACAACTATCGCATGAAATAATAAGTTACAAAATTTTACACTTGTATCTGTAGTTTTCATTAATATATCATCTAAATATTTTATTATGTATGTAGAATACCGCATCATCATAAAATTTTGCAAGGTAAAAATTCAATTTGTAATTTTTAGAACCCTACGCGCATCTTAAAAATCAATTTTATTTATAACCTCCTTTTTTATTTAATGGCCTGGTATTTAATAACAGCGTTATTAAGTTGCCTTTTTGATTTTGGCCATAGATAATAATTATTATAAAATTAACGGACTAAAATTAACTATCCATTTACGTAATTTTACGCAATTTCATTTTTAATGACCCAATGCTCTTATTATCAACGAACAGTTTATACCAAGTTTAATATAGCGCCATCTATTGGCTCACACAACTCGAGCAATAGATAACAAAGTCAAAAAATAATTTGGAAGAAAACAATATTGCGACTGCAAATAATAAAATAATAAAAATTTGGTTAAGTAATTCAGAAGTTAACAACGCAGCAAACAACGTGACACGTGATATTTATATATTAAGAAGATGTATCGTGTTAAATATTAATTACTTTATCGGTTGCCTGTTTTTTCGCAAGTATGACGTAAGAGACTAATCTACAATATATTAATAATATTGGATGCGTACACTTGTAAATACATCGAGAATATGAGTATTTATAGTACAATACTACTTTTATAAAAGCAAAGCGTTGTTCAGCAATAAATTGCATGTACTGTAAACACATTTAACCCATAAAATACGGCACTACAAACTGAATATATGCCATAAATTGAATTCTGGTCATGCGCCAAACTCGAAAGCCGTTTAGAATTATACGTTTAATTGTTATCGATTTTATATTATAAAACTACTTGGGCATTACAATTGATATATTATTAAATATCTATATTATGGTTATTTGTCTCGCTTTGTTTTTGGCACTATTAAGGTCTAAAAATGTCTTTAAAACCAGAGATAAATATTAAGTAAAGTACAATAATTGTGAACCAAGTCTAGACAATCTATTACTTCAAGAACAGTTCAATGTTGAAATATAATCTTTTCGTCTTATTATATTTGAAGTTTATGGGAAATAGGCTTTCTACTTTAATGATAAGCTTTTTATACAAATTGACGAAGAAGTTTTACAATATATGTGTTTCTTTTTCGACACAAATCTAAATGTTATGTAAAGGACATAGTACTTATCATTTACAAACTCACTCCGAGCGCTAGACACGCTGTTGCCTGCGGAGAGCTCAGTCTAAAAGGGAAAGATTTCGGCAAGTAGGCTACTTATGCTATCTTTTCCCTTTTAGGCTATATATATATATATATATATATATATATAAATAAATATACATATATATAAAATATTTTCTTGTATGATTTCGTTTTGTCAAGACCGCAATTTTGGTCACTTCGTTTATCTACGTATTTTGCTTTTATATTATTGAATTAAAAATGTTTCACGGAATGTAAGAAGACAGAATACGCTCACGGTCGTCATAGTATTGTTTATAATTTTTGTTTAAACCATGGAATTCTATTTATCGGGTCACCAGATAACCACCGTAACTATATTGGTGCAGTATTGAACATACTTTCATCCTTTACATTATGTTTATATTTTGGTTAGCTGTTATTTATTTTGTTATGATTTTTGATATGTCTATTATCACTGGACAGATTAAATAATATAATCATTATTAAGACAGTCAATTTTATCACTTTATGACTATATTCCTTTATTTTCAAATAATTAAAGCACTGAGACGAGCAGCACGTTTCTATGCTAGTTAGTGATACGCCATGCATTCTACCAGCAAAATATAGCTTAAATACAAAATATTGTTACATAACGCATGCATACGACCAATCATGGCGTTCGCATGCCAAAGTTTCACACATTCATCCTCCGCACTACTTAACAAACTACAAGTAGTGCAAAATAAATTTATTTACCGCGCCACCGGGGCGCAGTGGTATCAACGCAAAGTGGACTTGCATAGCGACTGCATGTTGCCGACGATCCGCGGGCACTCTAAAAATTTAACTCATAAACATATGGTCGAAGTCATTAATCACAGTAACACTCTGCTGGTGAAAGCAGCAACGTACATAGCCGATGCAAACGCTTCTTGCCAAAGCGTACACAACGAAACGTCGACTCCGTTCCCAACGGGTGTCCCGCCAATTCAACCTCTACAAACAGACAAGTAGGGATAGCAGCAAAGACACACCTGTAGTTCGCCCTCGCTTACGAGCACAGCGATACACACACACTTAGTACATTCATTACACCAGCGTTCCAGGGTAGTTCGCACCGTCCCCAGCGACCGATTCAAAATAGTCGTCAGATCGTCGGCATCACGGTTCGCAAACCGATCGTCGACGATCCTTAGGAGACCCAAAAGAATGCCAAACTCTTACCCTCTTAGCTTCTGTACGTGAGGCCTTCCCTTTCAGCAAAAAGTGTTGGTCACTTGGTTCATGAGAACGGTAGCATCCTGCGAACTCTGTTAGATTATGCTTACCATAGACAAGAATTTAAAAGCATAACTTTATAGTTAACAAAAAATACGCTATGCCCATGAGAAACACATAGTATGATGACACAAATCCGCTTACCGCCTTGAGACGTGACGGTTGGTTGGCTACGTTACCCCATTGCCATTTTTTGCGGTAGAAAACACAATGATAGTACTTCTGCAGGTAATCAGCCTCCTGTATAAAGGAGACTTACAACCTTAAGGATTTTTGTTGATTTTGTCTGCCGGATGAAGTCTCATTATATTATGATACAAAAGTATATAAATTTACTAGCTAAATCTAAAAGTAACGTACATTTCCTAACCTTGGCATATTTATGTCTGCTTTTGACTGACATTCAAAAGATTGGTTATATATAAATTTATATAATATAACTGATCTTTAGAATTAATAAAAAAATCCATATGAAAGATGCATTATGCTTTGAGAAATTGCGGTTAACACGGTTCTGGTAGATTTATAACGCTTCTATAGATTAACATTGTTACATTCAGTAGTTATATATGTAACTAACACATGGCCCCCAAAGTTCGATAAATATCAACCGAAAACCACAATTTAGCTAGTCATAGTTGATACTAGTAGATAAAAAATGATTTATAGGTATGATTACAGAAAACGAACAAAAATGTCCTCAAACCATATTTCGCATTTCGGAATATATGTACATTAATTATTATGTTGTTATTATGTTGTCCTGTGTATATTAAACATTTGTGTGTGTTAAAATATACATATAAGATTCTAATTTTCAATTAAGTGGTTCAGTAAGAAATTCTTTTGTTCCCAAAATATCCAGCAAAATATGCGTATCCAGGCCACTTCCCGCTTTCTATGCTACTAATAATTTTTGGTTTTTAAGTTTTTAACAAATTTTGTAATATTTCTTTTTAAAATCAATATAATTGAAGTTGCTTCCTGTTATTACGCATATCGTAAAATTCACAACTACTGGATCTTTTCCTACTCTGCGGCGTAAAGCTTTTATTAGACCCTTTACTAGATGTCAAAACCCGTTATCGACCCATATCAATTCTTTCTTCTTACCTTATTTTTTGTTTTTATAAACTTAATTACTCCTGAACTCCAATGTTCATACTATTTCTATGCAGATGATTTACATCTTAATTACATGACACCGTAGACCGACTCTCAATAATGATAAGCCGGCTAAATGAAGACCTCGATGCCATAAAACGGTGGTGTCTAAATTTTGGACCAACAGTCAAGCAATAATTAGCGAAAATGACCGCATTTAGAAACTTTATAACTTCTTTCGATTATATTTAACAACTGCCATTCCCATGCCATGCCGTCTAATGATTGACACAACACTTAGTTGGAAAGACCAATTAGCTTGTGTCATTAATATAGTTACGATTGCCCTCAGGGCTCACGTAGTCCTTAATTTTACCATTTGTTGACTATGGTGACATGTAATACTTAGACCTGAATGCAGATCAACTCATCAATCTTGACAGGCTTCTGAATAACTGCATTAAATTCGTGTCCAATATTCGTAAATATAATTACATTTCATCTTACCGTCAGCAATTCAAGCGGCTATCTATTCGCCAAAAACGATAATTAAGAGCTCTCACTAAATTTGATTCCCAAATCTTCCGTTGTTCCATCCTCGTGGAAATGGTTTACCCTAGAATATTAGGATGCCCAAACTGACATATAGTTTAAAAAAGTCAGCAAACATGCTTTGGAAATGGCGTTAGCATAGGTTACCATAGCGTCGCAGGTACAACTCAATTAATATTTATAATAAGAAAAAAGGTATATATTAATATATATACACATACAACGCTTTCTGAACTAATTAAAGGTTGACTGGTAGATAATGCCTCAGGCATTAAGTCCACCAAGTAATTTGTGTGCAAATACATTTAAATAAATGAATTGTAATCTGAGAACACGTATATGCTTACAAACAGTTCGACAAAAAGACGAGAGAGACTAGATCTACACAAGTAATGCAAATATTGTTTCTAATTTTTCAATTGCCAATTAATCTACTTCCGGTTTGAAACTTGAAGCCAATAACCTGAAAAGAACCGGTGTAAGAAACACGACTTACTCTATTTGTAGATATTTTAGAAAATAAAAAAACGTCGTCAAAAATTGCAACCTCGTCCTTTTAAATTGAAATTGCAAACGTGACCTCAACCTTTAAAGATATACTTAAACCATATTCTACATAATTATATTGCTTTATTTGGTCGAAGAAAAATTTTTGAGGAGCATATATCTGTTGGAGATATAATGTTTTAGGAATAATCCCCAAGAAGAATTGTAATAAATTATGAGAAAAATCAATGAGCTATATTCAACGCCCATTTAAAGTAATACAGTGTAAGTACCTATTCCTGCCGCAAAGCAGCTGTGTGAAAACACTACTGTGTTCCGGTTTGAAGGGCACCGTAGCCAGCGTATTTGATGGGTAAGCGAGACTTAAAATTTTATGTCTCACCGTAGGCAGCGCATTGGTATTTATCACTAGTACTTATTGCCAATGTCCATGGGCGTCGGTGACCACTGCAGATGGGTCGACAGCTCGTCTGCTTGAGTAGTGAATAAAAAAAAGTTACATAAAAGTCAATATATTAAAAAATCATTTTATGTGCATAAAACATGTCATACACGACGTTTTGATTAAACAACTACCTTTAATGATATCAGAGATTTAAAAGGTGGGGGAAGTGATCGCGGCCCGTTACATGCAGAGAGCCCGTTGTTACCTGCTTGTGCTGCGTAAATTAGGCCTACACCGATTGAATTCAGTCATATCTTTTTTTTTAATTTCACTTGTTGTGTGTTCTTTTATACGATAACTAGTTTTTAAAATAATAAAAAACGTGTTTTATTGATTTTTGTTTTAAAATTTGATAATAATTTTAATTCAAACTAAAGTCTTAAGTATAAAGTCAGACATATTCATTATATTCATATTATAAGGAATATGTCTGACTTAAAAATCAAGCAGTGAGGTTTAACTATTTTGTGGACTTTAGCGAAATAGGCTGGGATTATATCTTTTAAGATATAACTAAACGAAACTGCCGTCTTATACTTGTTTTAGCTACATAAAATAAAAAGGAAATTATTGCATTTATTTGCATAACGAATAACATTGTACTGAATCAATTTTATGTTTAAAACGGGTCAATATATTATGGGGATTTCCTACAAAAAAATAATTTCTGAACTCGGGAATTGTATTTATATAAATGTACATAAACTTTTGTTCAATATTTTGATTTATCAAATGAAAAAATACGTTACAACAAGGAAAATGCATGCGTCAGATATGTAAACATTTGTTCCCGATATTAAAGTTTTACAATAGCAGTAGTTACATGAACTTCCTTAAAATTTTCCCACGAAAGATAAATTTATTGAATTTAGTTGCTTAGGATGGGTTGTGGATGTCACACCCCGAACAGGTTCCCGCTAGGTCGTAAATCGCGGAGCTTAACATTGAGAACGCTTCTGGAGCTGGGAGTCTTGTCCCTGCGTGGATTGGAGTTTTTTGGCTCCAATAGCCCCTGAATAAGAGATTCGAGGGAGTCTGCTACCTGTAAATTATAATGGATTCAATTCTGATCTCTTAATGATTCGATAAAATACCCAGGAGAGAGAAAATGGGCATTGTGTAATGTATGAATGTTTAGATGAAGTGATTAAAATTTGAAAATAAATTACAAAACTCTTAATACTTCAAATATACGTATGTGCATTGGCCATCTTTACTCTACAAACCTCTGTGCTTTTTTAATAATAAATTTCTATTACATTAAACATAAAAACCATATATATATATATGGTTTTTATGTTCAGAAAGTTGAATAGGATAGTTCGAATATAGAATGGTGTCTATACCAAAAAAAATTGCCTATATTCGGCTTGGTCATCATATTTTATCCATATATTAAATACATACAGGTTATATATAAAAATAACATAAATATCTGATGCAATTACATAGTCGTGTATCTTTAAACAGGAAAATATAGATCATAAAAGACATAGTTGACACTGGACAAATCTCTTTGTCCTTGCCTGAATATTGTAGCGCGCAGTTTAATCAGACTAATAGTAGTTAATCATAATAAACAGGCCACGGCAAACACATAAAAGTGTATTACGATTTTACTAATGAAACACATTCGATATCTAGTTTAGCCATTGTTGTTAATTCAGAAAGATATATAGATTTATGTCTTACCTAAACTTCTTGTTTATCTTTATCAGTTTTAGATTTAATTGAAATATGTGTAATAAAGTAATAAAACAGAACAGTTCTTAATTCACAGATATTGTATAGCAAACAATTAGCTATATTATGATAAATAAATATTAAAAGATTAATTTTTAATTTATTAAGCGTATAGCGTCAATGGAAAAAATATTTGACCACGGAACAAATTTTATAATGCCTAATGTTTTACAAATAGATATTTCATGGATTTCACTAGATTTGTTCTTATAAAGTAAACAAAGTAAGTGTTTCAATAAATAAAACCGCAGGAACAACGTTAATTTATGTTAAAAAAACATCCTGCTACCACTGCCATATTTGTTTAAAAACACAAAGAATCGTTTAGAAAATCGAATGGTGTGACCCAAAGAGACTAGCTTTATATTTCTAAAACAGTATTTAAAATTATATATATACATAGCCATAAAATGAAATGAAGCAAAAATAAACTATGTAGTCAATGTCTTAAAGAGGTTATTATTACTAGTTACTATATGTTTAGCCATTCCATATCTCTAAAAATTAAGATGGGTCTCGTCATTAACAAAAATATTAGTCTTAGTAATTAGGAATACCTTTAATTTATGTTAAAGGACACTAGTTCGCGCGCATTTCTATGTCGCCTAACACAGCCGCACGCCATAATTTTCCTTCCCTTTCTTATATACCCCTTTTCGCCTGCTCTCCTTTTTCCTTTTAATTTTTTCCCACCTCGCGAAGAAAGAGGGTATATGATGAATACTTCCTAAAGCGGTCGGCGGCCAGCGCCGCCGCAGTCTTAAAATTGCCTTCCGGTATTCATACGCAGCGCATCATATTTAAGTAAAAGCACGCAACGCGAATGATCAACGCTCCGTTCTAATAGTTTTACGGTTACCGCAAACCCCAAGCGCATCGACAAACACAGCAACAGCTGTGCCGCCATAAGACGAGGTATTTATCCTTCCTTTTATCAAATTTCCAATCCAGCTTCATAACGACGTTGTCCGAGCGGATCACGCACATGGTCCTTCTCACCGCATCCTTGCTTCTGGTCCTTAAATAGGATTTACCATATCACCGTCACTCGAGCTAGTTGGTCCAATCAAAATTGGCTGACGAAACTTGAGTGACCACGCGACCGCGCCACCGACACTATTACATTTTTTTTATTAGATAAATTTATAAAGTAATATAAATGTGACATTAAGTAGATTGACCACGTAAATAAAAACAACACACAAAGGCGAACTGAAACAAGTTTCTTTTATGCATGGAGCTAAACCGAAAATGTCTAATATAATTAAAGTAAAATAATATAAGCTTTGTCAAGTCCAAAATTAATGCTAAACATAATCTTTCGTTCGTTGTTTCCTGTTTTAACAAGTTTACGTCGAGGTCGTAAATCATGTAAATACAGAGTTGCAAGCTAGGCAGTACCACTTTTGTTATGTTAATTATCCGTTGCTTCATTAAAAGTTTCTGAACCTTAAGGAAACATGTGTATTTCCCAGAATTTCTGAATGACTTTTAATAATATTAGACAAATATTGCCTACATCATTTGTTTCATCTTTAAACTTTTCGTGTTTAATTATTAGAATTATATAGGGAAGTTTAGACAGTTTCCCTCTTTTTCTTCAATATCATTAACACTGGTAGGCCGGATCTTTTAAATAAAAATTATCACTTCTGCAATTGCAATTAGTTTAAGATTTTGTTTCAAGCTGGTTCCATAGGCTCCGTTCACAGGATCTAGCTCTTTGTGCTTAATACCTATTCCTTAATTTACAAATGATGGCTGGCAGAATTCGAAGGTGAAACTGATAGTTCTAAAGCTGGCTGCTTATAAAGAATATAACAATTTAAATATATATAAAAATAAATTTAAAAAATGATTTTTTTTTATATATTTCAGTAATTTGTCATTTGTTTTAAGTTTTGAATGGAAATTTAAATTTGCCTACTATGTCTTTCGGTGTCATTTAAGTCAACAAACATGTTATGGCAGACTTTGATTGGTTTTTCACGGTGAAGCCCCTTCTCTGGTCACTGTTTATAACTTATTTCGTAAGTTCAAACGTAGTCACTTCATACTATACAATGCTCGGCGTGACGGACGGCCTTCTACGATGACGACTGATAACAGCGTCAGTGTTGTGCGGTATATAATACTTATCCAATTCCATAACTCCGTAAAGAGAACTGAAACCGCCGCGTTATCCTCTATTATAACAATGCAAGTTCTCAGACCACCCACAGATCAAAAGAGTTTTTAGAGCAAGAAAACATAGAATTATTAGACCATTCCCCGTACAGCCCCGACCTGAGCCCTAATAATTTCTATACTTTCCCTAAAATAAAGAATAAATTGTGTGATCAGAAATTTTCATCACCTGAAAAAGCTGTGGCGCCTACAAAACGGCCATTTTAGAGACTGAAAGTTCCGAATGGAATGGTTGCTTCAATGGTTGGTTCCATCGTATAAAATTTTGCGGAGATTACTTTGAAAAGCTAAAAATACATTTTAAAATAGTAATGTTGTGTCACTTTCTTGATTTTTGACATTTTTAGCCCCCCCTTGTATACAATACTTTATGCAGAACGATATTGTTTTATTTAAGATAACCAGATTTTTTAGTAAATGGTTTTGGAGTAGGGGATAAGGTGAGGAAATGATTTTAAGAGTAACAAACTGCTCATATATTTTAGTAGTATCACGTTTTTATTTTTACCAACAGGATACACATAACAATAGGACAGCATAAATTAAAATGAAAAAGAACTCAGCATCAATGTCTCAGGAATATATTTTTTAATTTCTTGAGAAATACCCAATTACGGATGACAAAGCTGGATTCATTGCTTTGATCCGGGAACCAAAAGACTTTTTGAGCATTTCCATCCCAGGAGTTGCCAACTAAATTGAAGGGCGGTCGAAGTGTAGAAATAAGACTTTTTATTCGAAAAGACCGGTCATTATGACACAGTTATTCTCATGCAGTTCTCCTAGCACTCCAGCAGGCGACCGATCAACTATTTGGCGTCGTCGGACTTGGATTGCTGGGTCACCCACCATAAATAGGCCTTGGGAGTTTTATTTATTACCGAAAATAAAAGCAAAACATTTTATGAGTGCCAAGAAAGTAGTTTGCGTTCCATAAGGCCATTGAAGAGATGAATGTGTAAAGTGCGTTTCACGGTGGTTCTACCGAATGCATCGCTGCATTCGCATTTTATAAATAATTTGAAAACGTGTTATTAAAATTAATATTTGCTACTTTCCCCAGCTCTTGGTTTTCTGAGAACTTTCAGTGTCACACTCATTTCAAAATTTGACCAATAAGTATTGCATCGTAAACCGATATTTAGAAAATCTAAACCGTATAAAAAATTGGAAAGTTAAAAAATCACTATCGTTAATACATAAGAAAAAAATGACATACATTTTTTTTTCATATGTTTTATATATATATATGTCTTTTTTTTATTTTTCAAAAAGACTAATTAAGCAGCTTTCGATTTCTGAAAACAAAAAAATAATGATTAAAAAAAAAAAAAGATTTGTGAATTTCGATTAATACAGATTAAAACAAAGAGTAAAAGTTATGGCCATTGTTAACGTCTATCACTGCTATCGTTAATACATTAGAACTGTTATAAATTACACATTTCAAAATAATATTGCTTGCGGCTGTAGTATTTCATACAGGTGGTGTGTTTGTATTAGTGGCATCCATTCATTCTTCGTTGTAAACTGTTGTTTATATACGTTACATTCCACGCTATTTATAAAACATACGTGATGAGATCAATAATATAAATCGAGCCAGATCAAAACTAGTGCAAAATACTTCATTAAGATATCTTGATGTACAAGAATTTTATTAAATGTTAATTCATTTTATTATTTATGATATGATGTAAAATAATGTATTAAACAATGTTAAAAAAGTCATATCGTTTAATCACTATACATTTTATCTTATAGTAGTAAAATAATATTGATTGATAAAACAAAAGAAAAAAGTTAAAGGACGATCTGTTTTACGCAAGAGGTATGAATGAAAATACGAGTATATGACTAATAAATACTGTCCATACACGAAACGAAGATAAGATGTAACGTGATATAATATAATAGAAGAAGAATAATATTTCTATTTTCAATATACATATGTATGCCAAGCCTTTGGATAACGATAATAATACCTTTTTATTTATTTAGTGTGGCGATGAGAAAAGCAGGACAGATATAAGACGTTACATATTATGCCATGCCCAAGGGAACTTCTCCATAAATGTGAGGATTGGTTTTTACCTCTCGTTTAGCTTCTAATGCATCGGCTATGGTGGCATTTGAACTAAATCACCAAGGTTTTTTCACCTTAAATAGTATAAATATATACCGCGATGTGATTTCCTTGGTCAGTCTCTAAAAAAGTATTATTACTTTATGATGTACCATATAAATATTTCTTATAAAAACTTATGTTTTATGCATGTCGGTATGGGCAGAAACTGTGCTTTGTATATGACTTTACTGAAGCGGAAGTCGAATAATATGCCTATATTGTTTGTATATGATTGAAGTTTAGTTAAAAATAAGATTAAAATTAAGAGACGACAAGTATTAAAAAAGGAATAAGAAAATTTCAAGGATTAGAATTCTAATTATAATTTTCAGTTATTATAAAAAGAACATTTCTTGCTTGTTAGATATTTTAAAATGTGTATATAAAGTCCAATTCATTCTTCGTATCATTTATTTTGTTTCACGTGTTTCTTTTATGTAAATAATATAATAAAATAATTTTTAGAAAAAAATTTGAGTAATAAAAATTCTTTTATGTAAACCTGATTTGCCAGTAATGTCTCTTTTGTATTTGTTTTTATCTGTGGGACGGTATTTTAAAATATATAAGAAAAAATTATGAATGCCGCAACATGAAAATCCTTTGCTGGTTTCAATGATAAATCCAAGTAATATGCAAACTCTCAGATACGCCTTCTTAGTAAGCACAAAATGTAGTCCTTTTTTTAATCATACGAATATCTTGTATATTCAGAATCTATTAAATCTAATAATAAATGATACTGTTCGTAGACCGAGAAGCATAATTTTTTTTAATCAATTTTTTTTATGAAAAAATAGGTAATTAAGTGAGGTATGTCTTTAAAAAAAAAGATGCATACCTCACGTTGATCCATCGCACGTATTAATATAATTATCTTTTCAATGTACCACCGAAAATTAAATATCTTTCTATTAGTACGTTATCTTCAAAAAGTTTTTAAAAAAGAAAAAAAAGTCCCTAATGGATTCAAATGATCTTTTTGCAGAGCTTTTCACCAATGTCATTAGCGCGTCACTGCGAAAAATTTTTAATTATTAATGTCATCTACTTCTTTTGAAACATTAAAAGCACTTAGAACCTACCACGGATCGAATGATTATTCAAAAGCCGTATTTTAGCTGAGTTGCGATTATGAATGGATAACCTACATACGTATTATTTTCATATTTTTGTATGTGGTTTTCATGTATAAAAGCTATGTATTTTAGAATATCATGTCCACTATTTTAGATCTATTTCCACAATTTTAGTCTATAACTTATAAATATTATTTTTCAAGCACTTGTAGCCTTCGACCATAATTGGTCTATTGTTCACATTTAGGTGGTATAAAATATATTAATAATAAGAACCATATTCTATTACTAAAATCATACTCATTAAAAACATAGCTAACACACAACCATTCTTGCGCAATGGTTGTTGCTGCTACGAGGTATATAGCCAGCCTATTAATACTTCAGTTAGCTTATCCTTAATTTTGATTACGACAGTTCTATTGTGCATTACGCACACGTTTATCAGTTATTACGCAGAGAAGTACCTCGCCCGCTACATAGCTCACTGAATGATTTAGAGTTTTCTCAGCTAAGGTCCAAGTCTTGGTGCTATAGGTAATTACTGGCAATATGTTAACCAAAGAATAGACATATAATTTTGACGGATACATAAATAATATAGAACCAGTAGATCAAAGATTCTTGGATGCCGACTATCCGAGTTGGATTTGTTAATCTCTGCATTGAAGTAGCCACATTAGAAAAGTATCCCATAGCAACGACGTGGGGTCAAATTTTAGCGTTCTTAAAATATCACTGAAACGAAAATTACTGAGTGATAGTTAGAAACACCATATTATTCTCGTTTATTTTAACTAAATATATTCTTAGACAACAATAAATATCGTTATGTACATCATCAGCCTGTGTAAGTCTACTGCTGGACATAGGACTCCCGTAATGCACACACGTATACATTTTTGTCTGTTGTTTTAGCGGAAGAATACATTAGATAATGGCCAAAACATTAACTCAAAATCTTAAAAAAAAACCATGCTCCGAAATCGTTTAAAACATAATTTAAATTTAATCCGTAACGTTGATAACTCATTTATTAATTTTCGTATACCTAAATCATGTAACTACAGCATCCCACTACAAGCCAATAATTTTAGTGATATCATCTAACGCCGTTATTTAGTTTTAGCATCAAATATTTCGTCAAACCACAGTAACAAAATAACGATTCTGGAACAAGTACAACAAAGAACAAAAATTTATTATATTATTAAATAACTGTCATTTAAATAGAATAACTACTATAAAAGCAAGTACTGGTTTTTACAACTGCTAAAATTTGATCAAACAATATATGTAATGTGACTGAATTTTTAAGTAAGCAGTGTATAATAATTGTTTTGACGTATTAGGATAGGCCGTCTCCGTTCTCGTGTTCAGCGGTATTGACACTTGCTTTAAAACCGGAGCTCGTGGGTTTAAATTCCGCGGGAAAGGGAGGGAAAAGGTTGGTTTTTGGTTGGTTAGGTCGATTTGGACCGTTCACCTAATTGTCTGAAAAGTAAGATGATCCATGCGTCCAATGATGTGACCTATGTCCAACGGTGGACTAGCACTGGCTGATGATATATTAGACTAGGTAAGGAAGACCTAGGCCGGGCTCATCTGCCGTTATTGATTGACTTAAATTGTTTATAAGATATAAATATTTATTATGCACTGCAAGATTTGATCTCGATAAAATGGACAATGTACCAATCAAATTGAATAAGTTATAATTAGTTGTAAAACTTGACTGGCTAATGCTGTCGTTGTCGAAAATGCCGCAGTGGTTCAATTCACTGTTCAATTATAAAGTAAAACCTTTAAAAGTTCCTTATATCGAACTTATTATTACTTTATTTTTTTTTTAATAATGTAGTAAGAAAAAAATAAAGTTATTATTATTATGGTTAATTACTCGAATGAGTTAACTTTTTTGTTATGTTGGCAAGACTAGACCAAAGTCTGGTACTAACGTTCGTTAGGAAACTTATGAAATAAATATAATAATTACATCCAATTGCCTTCCCTTTGTTACCTAGCCACTCAACTAAGGACATTGTGGGCGTTCTGTGGGCTGTAACAAAGAGCTCGACTTCGACCCGAATTTTATGTTCCCCCATATTCTGGGCAACGGCTATTTAGCTCGCCCATAATTACTTCGAACGAGTGTCAAAATAAATCGCTGAAAGGGTTCTTTAAATTGCCTCTCATAAATGATCATTTAAAATTTGAGTGCTCTTATGCAGATAACAAGTTAACACTTTGGTAAGATTGTAAAGATCTCATTTTGTAATCTTAACTTATTGTCAAAATATTCTTTTCATAATTTTTTACCAGCGTCAAAGTCTGCTGATTTGTAATGGAATTTGGATGTGTTATCGATTCCCGTCTTTTGTATAAAAGAAATGTTTTAAAAAGACTAACTATAAATATGACTCTAAAAACTATTCTCAGTGACCTTCAACATTATACCGTGACTCTTTTTTTTCTACCGTTCAGAAATAACGCTGCAACATCAACCTGATTGTTTATAGCCTTGTCAGTCAGAAAACACGCAATGCACTTACTAAGCTTGATGATGTATTATGCATGGTACTTTCGTACCAGCGATTGAACTATGTATATGTTGCGAAATTTTGTTTACAGGAATACTGCAAATAAATGTATGATGAAGAACACATCGTTTCATGTTTATTTATGCTTGTGCTCTTAATAAAATAATAGTGATACCATTGTCGCTTTATTCAATTTTTATTCTTAAATTAATTAAAATGTTAATAGGCTATGAATTATTCGTCATACTATTCCACATTTTTTTCAAGAAGGAATATTTTTCTTTCAGTGTCACAAATATATTCCTTGTCAATCTGTCAGTGGCGGATCTGCTAGTCACCTTGTTCTGTATGCCAGTCCAAATTGCCAAGGCAGTCACGCTGCTATGGTACTTTGGCGAAGTCATGTGCAAGATGGTCAATTTCCTACAAGGTAAGTAGTATTTAGTATAATTATAAAGTGTGAAGTTTAACTCAACAAAAACTACTAAAAACTTTCTTTTGTACAATAAAAAGAGCTTCTAACTGTTAACAAAATAAAATCAAACTACACAACTAATCATTTATAATATTTGCAGGGGTGGCTGTCGCATCCAGTGTGTTTACGATTACCGCAATGTCAGTAGATCGGTATTTAGCAATTACTCAGTCACTACGACAGCCATGGATGCCTTCAAGACGCGGTGCATGCTTGTTGCTCGGAGTACTGTGGCTGGTGGCATTGTCTATATTTGCACCGCTACTTGTGGTTGCTGCTGTAGAGAGAGAGATCGTCCCCCTCCTGGCTAGAAATGAGAACGGGTCGGTAAGTAAAATGTTGTGGTTTAGATTTTAATTGAAAATAAAGTTTTTTATACATATTTAATATCTAAAAGCGGGTAAAGGTCTTACAAAAGTTATATTAATGTTAACCACCTGTTCATTCATACTAATAAGTGAAAACGCCTAGTCTGAAGCTGCGTATTTTCACCATATTTAATCGTTTTTTTTTGTGTTAAATACCATCAATAGTTATGCCATGATCTAATATAGCCTATTTAAATACCTCGAATTCTCAGTACTATCATGCAAAATTACGACATTCATGATAAAGTTTTTTAGCAGGAATACACTACGAGGTGTGTTCAAAAAGGATCGCGAATTTTTGTGTTTTTTCAAAAATTATTTATTTATTCATAAATATCTATTTTGTTCCCTCCAAAATAATCCCCATGAGAAATACACTTGTGCCAACGATTTTGCCAATATTTGAGGCACTTTTTTTTATCTTGTTCAGCTCCCCTTTCGATGCCGTCTTTATCTCATCAAGCGTAACGTCGTCCTTTCATGGGCTTCTTCAGTTTAGGAAACAAGTAAAAGTCACAAGGGGCCAGATCTTGGGAATACGGTGGCTGCAACATCATAAGTGTGTTGTTTTTGGCCAAAAAGTCGTGCTCAAGCATCGTAAAGGGGCGTTATCGTGGTGCAAATGCCAATTTTTGTTCTTCCACGAATCCGGGCGTTTCTGGCGGATTGCTTCGCGCAAGTTGCGCATGACTTGCAGGTAATATTCCTTATTGGCCGTTCATCCCTGCGACAAGAATTCATGATGCACCACGCCCCTACAATCAAAGAAAACTATCAGCAAAACACACACCGTTTCACATTCGACCGAACTTGGCGCGCTTTTTTCGATCTTGGTTCGTGCGGCAGCTTCCATTGAGATGATTGAGCTTTGGTTACCGCGACATAACTATAAACCCACGATTCGTCACCGGTTATGACCCTCTGGAGCAGATTAGGGTCGTCGCGGACAGAGTTTAACATCTAAATGTGTTCGTGCGATGCTGTTTTTGTCGCAATTAAGCAATTTTGGAACGGATTTCGCGGCGACCCGTCTCATGCCCAAATCATTGATAAAAATCGAATAGCACGAGACAATCAATATGTTTAGGTCCTCAGCAACTTCTTTAACGGTGAAATGACGATTGGCCAATACCACTTTCTCCACATCATTAATTTTTTCGTCTGTTGTTGAAGCGCTCGGAAGACCGGCACGCACTTCGTCGTTCACATCTTCTCGGCCTTCTGAGAACATTTTGTAGCAGCGATAAACATTGCATCGGTCCAAGGCAGCTTATCCGTATGCCACAGTCAATATTTGGAATGCATCCGCGCATTTAATTTCGTTTTTCTTTTGATGCATTTATATGAATAGGTAAAAATCGAAGACGATCCAAAACACGTGCAAGCAAAGCAGCTGTCAACAATTAAGTGTACATTCAAAATGGCCCAGCTTGTCGGCATAAGTGAGAGACATGAGTATCAACATGACGCCACAAAAAAAAATCGAAATTCGAATATACGTAATCCGCGAAAATTCAAAATTCGCAATAACTTTTGAACACACCTCGTACATCCCTACTTCTACTTATTCTCATCCATATAAGAATATACATGAATATCCATTAACTGTAACCTAATATAATAATATTAAGTTATAGTTAATGGGTATTCAATAAATAAATATAATTAATATTTATAATTTGGGCTGGCTGACACAGCGAGGAATGAATGTCGTATTGTCGTTGTTTTCATGTGGTTCTATTACCGAATAGTCTGAAAAGTTGGATGATTCATGCTTTGAATGGGCGTGTAAATAGTTGGTTCTATGTGTCAATATAATATTTAGCATTCTTTATACAGACAAAACTGATTCACCCATCCGAAGCAATTTACCCTTATGTGTTTTATTAGATGCCAGTCGCTAAGAGTAAAACTTAAACTTAGCGTACAACCTGTATTTAGATTAATCTCGATGAAACGACGGGATGAAAGCCGATCCTATGGTAGAAAGAGAGATATAAACCATAATATTTTATTTTGTTTACAGGTATGGGTTGAAAGCAGTATTGAGTTTTGTACTGAGAAATGGCCAAACACTATTAATAAAGAACTATTCGGTGCATTTAGCTTTGTTCTTGTATATGCTGTACCAGGTAAAAAGTTATTGATTATACTTTTGATATTGTTAATGTATTATTTGGGATTATTTAAAATTTATCATTAATTACTTATGACAACTAGTTTTAATGAGACTTAAATAATTAAAAATGCAATACCTGTTCTGTATGCTGAATCTTACAGCTATCCAATTGTTAAATTTTACAGTTTTTACAGATTGAATAAGACAGGAATCAATATTTAAATTTTCATTCGCTGCATGGAATCTAAATTTACTTACTGCATTCTTTTTTCCGACGAGTCACGCGATTGCTTTAATTTTGACTGGCACGTAGCAGACGGGCAGATTGGGTTTCTTGAAGAATTGCCTTGGCGTACGATAAAATATTCAGCCCTTTTATTTTAATCAAGGATTGGATACTTTTTGACTTTTTATATACCTGATAGTTTTATTTACTTTTTATGGTATGAAGGATTTAAAATTATTTTAAAATAAAAAGAAAATTATTATTGCCTCGTTTTAATGTTTTTAGGCTCTATTGTGGTAGTATCTTATTCACTGATGGGCAGAAGACTATGTTCGGTACTGCCACCTTTTGATCAATCAGAAGGAAGTGCTAACAGTCAACAGGTACGACACTTGCACACAGTTGAATGTTAATTGTAATGACTATTTAAACAAATAATGTAAACTTTGAAGTAACGTCTAAGTTTTTGTATTATATTTAAGTTATGCATTACTGCTATAATCTAGCTACTATAGTATTTTTTAAACAAACTATATATTGTATATATAGCTTCTGGCTAATGATTCATTATGTGCCCTCGAATGGTTTGCCAACTAATATATAAAAATCTAATTGTATTTAATATAGCATTTTGATTAAAGTAAGATCTAATTTCTGAAAGCTTAAATCATGCACTCGTTTACATTAGTTTCTTATTTTAGCGTTTGAGGCTGGTCCGTGAGAGGAAGCGCGTAGCGTGGATTCTTCTTTTGTTGGCGGTCTTGTTCGCGCTGTGTTGGCTTCCGTACAATATTCTCCAGCTACTTATAGACGTCAACGTTTTACAAGTTGATTCAGGAGCTTTGTTTCTACCTTACACGCTGCTACTAGGTAAACATTGGTTATGATAGTACATTGATTATATATCTTCAAGATTCAGTTTCAGCATTACTCCGCAATTTTCTCGAAGCATTTTAACACTGTTGTATGTAGTAAGGGGCTGCTGAGGAAAAAGAAATTAATTCATCACACAGTCCAAGAAAAAACAATAGTCTAACCAGTGACGAGTATTATTAGTTTCTTCATCATCAGCCTACTGGTTATAGGATTCTCCTAAAGCACGCCTTTTACATTATGGGTTTTTGGGCCGTATCCCACTACGCCGGTTCAATGCGGGTTATTCAGTGGACCAACTTTATACATGCCCATCCAAAACATCGATCATCTTACTTTTCAAACAATGGAGTGATCGGTCTTAAGTGTTCCAACCAACCAGAAAACGATAACACAAAGTTATTGTCCAGCGAGATTCGAAACTACGACCCCCGATTTAAAAAGCTAGGGCCAATACCGCTAAGCTATGGAAGCGGATATTAATTAACAAGTAATAAGTACAAATATTATCAAATTATTAGGTAATTAATCGAGAATTAAGCCTACTTCTGGTAGCATGAGAGTCTAACTTCTATAAGAAAGTGACAGATTCATAGAGAGTTATGAATATAAAATTTCAGGACACGCAAATTCTGCAATCAACCCGATAGTGTACTGCTTGATGACAAGGAACTTTAGGCGCTCTCTACGGAAGTTGTTCTGCCATGACCCGGGTAACATACACTCTAGTACTCATTTTCACGTAAGTTTGCACAGACTCTGTATTTCATTTTGGTTTTATATTATGTTATTCATCACCATTGTTAGTTTATTTAACATTGTTTTTGTTAATTTGTCATTTAGTTTTGCTAGTGTTCAATTAAAATGTATTTAAGTCTCAGTTCTTCGCTAAAAGCTTTTTGCCTTATTAGAATCTAAGAAAATCTCTTTCGCCAATCAAATAGTGGTGTTTGAGTCTCCTGTTTAACCAAAATTTGACATGTTTTGTTCATAATCATGGATTTAAATGTCACAATAATTATATTAAATATGAAATTAAAACAGCTGTAGATTCAATATTATTGAAAATAAGATACTCTTCCAAATAGGTTAATTATTGATAAAGATAAGGAATATTTTTTGTTCAAGCCTTATTAATTCTAAATATAATGTATGTATTGTGAGCTACTCTTGTAGCTCACAATACATTCTGTTGCTTACGGGAATAATATGATGAATAATACAATTTTTGCGAGTTATATCACGTTCAATTATTTTATAATTATTTTAATCATCGTTTCGAACCCTTAAATATAAAGTTATAATTGTAAAGTTATTAAACGCCATAAAATCCGAAAAACTTGTATCACTTATCTTGTAGCTCTTATAATATATTGCGACTCTAAATATTATCATTAAAATCTAGTGCACCCAATTGTTCGTCTGCTTTGAAAATAATCGACCTTTTAATAGCGTTTGCACTTTTACAGATGCAAGGATTACGTCAAAAATCCAACACGTCTAGTATGAGGACGTGTACAACGATGACTTTCAGGAGCAGCAATCAGAGCGCAAGAGGCCCTGCAGCATGCGGCCCTACAATCCAATATGGAAAGGTCAACAGGGCAAACTCTGTCAAAGAGGGAGCGTGGAAGGATCGTTATCAGGGACGCACACCGCAATATCTTTAAAAACATTGTAATTTGCACATCAAGATTAGTAAACTTATTTTGCATTATGTATATTAATGGTTAAAAATGCTTTTCACCGACCATTTAAACGAAATTTGTATAAAAAGCTAGTTAGTATAAGAACGAATAAAATATGTAACACTTGTTTATTTTTTATGATATAGATCCATATACGAAAATATTGCCCACTCGAGTGTTATCACTCGACCATCAAACAGTGATAAGTAGTCTATGAATTGAGATATAATGCCCTATCTAATAAAAATTAATAAAAGTAGAGTTTACGTTTGTAATATTAAAATAACCACAAAAAGTTTTAAATGGGTAAATTGTGATATATGACAGGTAGATAGGCTGGTCAAAGTTGCGGGCAACAATAAGATTGAATTTTAAAAAAACAGTCTTAAAAATTGCTTAATATTAACGCCTACGTTAAAATCTTAGTTTCTAATGTGAAGTAAGTGTTAATTATGAAAAATAAAGTGTTTATATATAATTAGAGAAAAGAGCAAAGTATCTAGTCATGTTAATATTACTGATTACAAGGGTATTTATATCCTAAGTACCTAATAAGTAATTAAAATCAAAAGACAATTAAAAATCAAGCACAACTACACGCAAACAATATTTTTTTTTTTAAATAAAAAAGCTAAGTAAATTAAAAAGTTTGTGTTCTTGTTAATGGAATAATCCTCAAATTTAATGTGGTTTCTACTTCCTAAACTCCAAGTCCATTGCGTCCTAACTGGCGTACATAAACTCTACTACAACGAAGTAACAACAATTTTCTTTCATTAAAATTTGCCATCTGAGATTTGCTACTGCTGCAGATGGCTGTGGATGTCTGCAGACTTACCGATAGTTAAAGTTATAAAATTCAAATATTTTATTGTTAAAACTTTGAATTAAAGGAGAGTAAATAATTTTTTAATCTTTATTACTTTGCTTGAGTCTTTGTCGCGTAAATAACTTTTGGTTTCGAAGTTTCGAAATTGTTCATATAATTGTATATTTCCACGCCTTGATGAGGATTTAAGTAACGGACCTTATTTTCAAAAATGAAATAAAACTTTCAAAATAACACTAATTGTTTTGTGAAAAGTATTGAACAACAATAATATGTAGAGAATAAGAAAGAACTGAGAAAGTGTAATAAACAAAAGCGGGTAAGTAATAAATTTATGTATGTAACATAAAAAAATAATTATGTTATTCTTGTTAAGTTCAATGTGTCCATAAATATTACCTTTTAAATTATTCAAATGTAAATAAATGTAAAATAAATTATAAAATTAATACATTAAACTTCTTTTATTAAAAAAAAAATGGTATCAATTATCACTGTTTAAAACAAATCATTATAGAATTTTTGTAATAATGGCAAAGGATATACATAACATTTTTAAGTTATTATGGAAAATAGAATCATTGAGATAAAATTAAGTGTGTAAAAATATAAACATACTTAATAATAAACATAACCAAGAAATAAAGTTGGCATAAACATTATTTTTGTTTGTAGATGGCGCTTATATTCAGATTGCATTAATTCTAATATGAGAGTAACCTGTTGTCCTGCAAAATATTTTATCCATAAGTCAAGTACACCCAGAGGCAAAAGACATTGGATAGATGGCGCTAACCTTAATACATTTATTACCTATTGAAACTACCAATTCTAAAAGTTCTCTTTTAATATTTTTTGAAAATTTTATTGAAATTTAATATGCTTCCGTTAACATATTAAAAAAACGAACTTAATATAAATAGTAGAAAAGTTTGAATATTTATGCAGAGACTGCCTCCGTAGCTTAGCGGTAGGGGCGTGTGCTTCAGAAACCGGAGTTCGTAGGTTCGAATACTGCCTGGACTCAACAAATTTTCGTTGTTGTTTCCTAGTTGGTTAGGGCAATTTACGGCCGATCACTCAATTGTGACTTTTTACATGCCCATCTGACGCATGGATAATATCACATTTTTTAAAAAATTGGGTGATCGGCCCAAATTTTCCTTACCAACTTAAAAACAACAAAGAATATATGTTCAGTCGCCCGAACGATTCGAACCTACGACTTCCGGCTTCTAAAGCACACGCCCTTCTCACAAGGCTACGGAGGCAGTTACCTTAACAATTGAGACTGACTAGTTGTAGATAAATATTAAATAATGAATTATTTAAGATTTTAGACCTTTTTAAAGCTTAAGTATTGAGGATACGAGAATGAGTACGCATAAACATTAAATGTGAGTGTTACGTTTATCACTATAACACTTGTTTAAATAAAACTGTAAGTAAAATTTCAAAAATAAATTCCATTCAACGTATTCGTACAATATAACCGACGCTGGAATAGCATCAATAGGAAAGTAGTAAGCGATTAACTATCGGTAATGCTGCGAACTGCCTTTCGATTTACCTTTCAATCTGTCGCTTTACCCACGAGCTGTTGCGTGTTTGGAAGCAATCGGGTATTCGTGATGATCAATATTCATTCAACGTCAAAATGAATAGGCTTAGTAAATCGTGCATGTGCTATATCCAAGCGAAGTACATAACGAAATTTATTTTTGCTATAATTAAATGTAAATACATAATAACAAAAAGTTAACAAATTGAAATTAAAACATTAGTTTCGTCATATTTTATAAAATTATAATCAATAGTAACATATATAAAGATAAAATATTTGTTTGTTTGCATCGAGTTCTAAACTACTAAACCGATTTCAAATATTCTTCACTTCACTACTAGAAAACTGTTTAATCTTTGAGTAAGATAGACTACTTTTACAAAAAAAATCCATCCCTGAAATTTAAAAATAACACGGGATAGCCGCGGATGCAGTGCTAGTACATAATATTTTTTGTATATAATATTGTATATATTTTTTATTTCCTTAAAAAGCAATTCAAAGGCACTGCAAATGTAAATTCATTTTGGATGTTGGCTTTAAATTTATGACATAATTAAAAATGCACATACTCTCTTAATTAACTCATGGATTACAACTTTTTTGTGAGTTGTTGTGAAACCAATTTATTTTTACTCCAGCTGAAACATTTTTAATTTTGTTCGTCGATTGCTTTTATTATTTTTATCCATACAAATATTTCGATGGAAACTTCTAAAAGGTTATTTTATTATTTATTTGATATGAAATACGTATTTTATATATGTAGATGATATTTCGTTTCCGTTCTTAAAAATATTTAATTCGATTTCATATATAACGAGAATCGTTTTTTTATTATTACAAAACTGCCTCCGTTGCCTAATAGCAATGGCTTGTGCTTTAGAAACCGGAGGTCGTGGGTTCGAATCCTGCAGGAACTCAACTACTATTCCTTAGAATAAACAATTGTTTCCTAGCTGGTTAGGACAATTTGGGCCAAACACCCAATTGTCTAAAAAAAAAGGGGAGGCCTATGTCCACCAATGGACTAACACAGGCTATAGATGTTGATAAGGATGATGAAAGTATGTGTAGTTTGTTTAAAAAACAGCAATCTTAAAAGCCGGAAGGAATTTATGCCTGACGTACTGTGACTAGAGTTACGATGTCAAATCAGTTACAGAATACTAATTAGTTTTTATGTCAATTATATTCTTTTTCAAAAGTGTAATTGTTCAATCAATATTTCCAAAAAATCGTTTATCGTTTATTGATAGCTTCCGTTGGTGGGTAATACATACAACCCGGCGGAGTCGAGGGCTGTGCAACTTTAAGCGTGCACACTTCACCTCTTAATTTGTTGGCTTAGCTCCGAGGGTCCCAGGAGACCTCGCTCCAGGCTACTATTTTTAAACCGTCGCGATCTAATCGAGGTGCCCAGGAGGCGAACCTCGCTCGGTTAGTCCTTTTGATCCTTCTAACCCGTTGCAACATGTCGAAGGCGCGGTAGGGCCGAACCTCAGCTCGATCGTTGCTTTAGGACATATTAATTTTAAGCTAAAACCGCTCTATCTAGTTGGTGAGAATCGGCCTGGTACGTTGCGAAATCTGTTGTACAGGAGTATGCGTTTGCCCTCGGCAGCGAGGACATGGTATTTCGATAGTCGATTTACACGTCTTGCGATCGTTATATCGTCGTCCGGATCTGTAAGTATATGGCGCGGTCGCCTATATCTAACGTGTTTCCATGTTTAGGATGAACTGGTTTGCGTGGTACGTAATCGGCGGCGTTACGTACCAGCTCATTCGGATGTTGCGAAGCGAAAATTTGATAGATGCTTGTTTAAAGTTATGAATGGAGGCAATTCGGTCCACATGCAGGTCAGGTTGCGCACGCAGTGCACACCGTGGCCTGCGTTGAACCTGTTTTGCAGGACTTGGAGTTTGTGGATATTGGTTGGGATGCATGAGCGAACACCGGACTGGCGTAAGTCATGATTGGACGGATAACTTGTTTTGTATAACACCTTGTTGCGCAGAGACAGCTGCTTTTTTGGGATTGATTAAAGGGAATAGGCGACCTGGGACGTAGGCCGCTCTGTTTTGACCTGCTTGATGTGCGGGCCGAGCTGAGGTTTATCGAGGTTGCCGAGGTATTGACTGTGTTTACCCATGGAATTGGGTGGTCGAGAGTCGGATCTGGATGGGATCGTCGGCATTCTGTGTGTAAACAAGACTGCCGCGCTTTTGGATGGGTTTTTTCAGTCCTCCAACTCGAAACCAGTCCGAAGCGCCTGGCTGCGACTTGGAACGTCGTTGGATGGAGATGGGACATATGCCGGATGTAAAAATGCATGTGTCGTCTGCGAACAAGGCGTGCTAACTTTATAGTTACGAGGATGTCGTTGGTGTAGAGGTGAATAGGACGGGGCTAACACTGAGGCCTTATGGTACTCCGGCTAGTGCGGTGAGGTTGGGATTTTGTTCCCTCGACGCGGTATCGGAACGTTCGCTTCCAGAAAGTCTCGTATGATGAGTACGAGACGGTCAGGCACGCCGAGCTTATATAACTTGTATATAAGCCCGTCGTGACCATGCTATCGAACCCTTCGCCACGTCGAGCGCTCCTGTGTTGGCCCGTGTCATGCGGATTTGATTGCTCCGTGATGCGATTGCACCCTGATGTACAGGAATGTTTGGCCCGAAAGCCGAACTGGACTGGATTAGGTAGCCCATTAGCCTGCATAAAGTCATGTGGCGGGTCAATACTAGTCTTTCATAGATTTTCCCGAGCCTTTAAGCAGGCTAATGGGGCGATAGGAGGTAGGTTGGTTGGAGGTTTCCCGGTTTGAGAAGCCTATAACAGCATCCTTCAAGTGTTTGGGAAAATACCCTTGGAAGAGCTGCGTTATATATAGGACTAGGAGGTTGATAAGATGAGTCGGAAGAAATCTTTATGCTGGTTTGATATACCATCGGTGCCAGGAGCTTTCCGTGGTTTAAGCTTTTGATTATCGATTCGACTTCGCTTTCCGTTACAGGTGTGGTACGTCGCGTGGGGGTAGATGTTCAACCGGTCAACTCGCTCTCTACCTTGCGGAGATGAGCGGCGTTCACCGGTTGTAGACTGGCGAGCATTGAGCCTCGGACTGTCGGCCAGACATTCGGCTTTTCCTCATCGAAACGCTGTGGGCTTGTCGGGTTGGATGAGTGGCGGCATGGTTGGATGGCTGCCGCCTTTCGACTTTAGGAATGCGCCAGAAGGCTCATGTGAGGTGTGGTTGCTCAGATCGTTATCACCGATCGTTCCTGAATTCAGCTATGCGCATCTTGGACTGATGTTCAGGCGCGTACTGTCGAACTCGCTCGGTTGGATGCCAATCGTGGGCGCGAATCGCGGCTCTCTTGCGTCGCAAGAGGTCCTTGATTCGTTGTGCAGGGCCCAGCGGTTTTCCTCCACCGGGATTTGCCTCGAGCCTCGACGACACTTGGACATGACTTGTGAACGCATGAGCGGCGAGATTCACGTCGTGAGCGGTGTTTATGGTATTGGGAATGGTGTCTAGTGGGTGAGCTAGTAGAGTCTGCTGTGACAAGCTTGTGCCAGTCGACTTTAGTTCTAGAACTGTGTTTTGGTGATTTGCGGGTCCTGGCTTTAGAGCACGGGACGGTGGTCTGAGGATTGGTCATCGATGACCTCTATGCTCCTAAGAGCGAGATTGACGTTTTACGATAGCAATATCAAGCACATCCGGTCGTTGTCCCACTATGTGGGAAGTGTGTTTGCATCAACGGCGCAACACACAGAAGTTGAGTTTATCGACAATTCGTCTAATGCTAGACCCAGTTTGTAGTGTATGAGTTCCATCAGGTGTGCTTGCTATTGAAATCGCCGGCGAGGATGACGGCGTCTCCTAGGATAATAGCGTCTCGAAATCGGATTGAGTGATGCATGCGGTGTCTCTGCATGGTAAATATACCAGCTATTGTAATCGGCGCGTGACCTGACATGGCTAACCTACAGATAGAGGCTTCTAAATGCTTTAGATTCGACGGCGTGTCGATTGCTACGCAGTGCAGTGACTTTATAATAAATGATGCCGCCGTGTGAAGCGCCGGTCTGTCATTTCTTATGATATTAAAATTAGCAATTTCGGATCTCCTCTTCCGGGCTTTAGGATGTCTCCTGCACCAGTAGAATATCTACGTCGTTTTCGCGAAGGAATTCTTTGACTTCGGTCGTTTGTTTCGAGACCGTTTGCGTTAAAAAGACTAAGTTAAATGCGCGTGCTTACGTGGCGGCCGTTGTTTACAAATGTTGTGGGTGTATTATTCATTTGTTCCCACGAATAAGTTCGATCAGTTTCTGTACTTGCGGTACAGCTAAGCCAGGGTGAAGTTGCCAACGGTGGCATCTAACTCGGCGGTGAGCCTATCGACTTCTGCGAAAGTCTACCGTATTAACTAACACGTCGGTGTTGGTCCCAAACTACCATTGCTGGCTGGCTTGCTGGAGCGCTTCGCGGGCACTGTAGGTGCGGCGCGCGGTGCGGCGCTCGCAGGCCTCGGCGCAGGTTGCGGGGCCGGTTGTTGCCACGCTGGCATGGGGCGCTACGCGGGCGCTGGGAATCTGCCGCCGGGGCAGGCCGGAGCGGAAGGGAGGTGAGGATGGCACCGGTGGGCGCCTGGGATGGTGGATGGTGGAGTGGTCTCCGTTTGGGCGCCTTAGGGCACCCTAAGTAGTTAGCCGTGTGGCCAGGACTTTGGATTGACGCATGCCGCGGTTCGTATGTTGCTAGTACTTCGCGGTCGGGTCGAGGACAGTCTGAAGTGCCATGGTCTCCGGGCACTTTACGCAACGGGGTGCGTGCGTGATTGCGGCCGTGTATCGAATAATTGGCAGTTGTGGCACTGCCCTGGGAGGCCGTTTGAATGCGGCGCGTTAAAGAGATGCGACCAATGTCGCAAATGTATAAGATCGTAAATTTTTTGCCCTCTACGGAGCGTTCGGCGTCAGAAGGACGACATTATAAGGCCTTTTGTCACGCGGATGGAACAGCCTTTGAGCGGAATAAATAGGAATATTCTCCGACTGATGAAGTCGAGATTTCTTGTGTGGAGATTTCTTCGCGCCTTGACCACTGTCCGAAGGACTGCCTCTTCAGGGCGCCAAATGTATGATAATAATACTGCTTCTCAGAGCAGATGTTGCTGGTGACATCGCGGTGCGCTTGCACCGTCTCTAACTGAATCTTGATCACTGGCGGAATCATTGGCCGTAGACTTAACACGGTTGGATAAAGCAGACCGTAGTTCAGCCACTTCTCCTTCGACCCTAATGTAAATAGGCGGTGGCTTTTGTCTCTAAGTGAGACCGGTACTGCTGGAGGCGCGGGGTGGGTTGCTGGGAAGCAGCCGATGTTGATAGCCGTGATGCGGCCGGCTGTGAAGCAGCGGATGGTGTTGCCGTGAGGCGGCGGGGTTGACTCTACTGGCCTCGGGGCCGATAATTCAGCGGCCGACGATTTCGGCGCTATAACGGGTGGGTCTGGGGTCGGCGACGATGCCGGCGACGATCTATTCTTGCGCTTCTTTTGCGCGATTGTATTGGCAGGAAGCCTCCTGCGTCTAGCTCCTCAGGTTCCTGGCATCCGAGTCTGCCTCGACCTCGACCTCCATTTCAGGTCGGATGTGGATCGTGTGGAATCTGATGATGGTTTCGCGACTTTCTGACTTGGCCTAGCTGCGGCGCGCAATTTTGCCCTTGGGCTTCGTGACGTTGATGTTGTTTGCGTTGAGTCGATGTGCTATCGTTTGCAATTATTGCCACCGGATGGCTTCTCTTATAGCTTCTGGGTCTTGTCTTCTAATTCCTCAATGTTGAGGCCTATGCCCTCAGGGCTTCCTTCATCAAATGCAACATCGTTGAGGCGATGTTGCCAATCTATATGAATTTACGTTGTAACGCGTGCAGCACCCCGGTGAGGCCGGGGTTGTGTGCACCCTCCCGCCCCAGTGAGCAGGGAGGTGTAAACTAACGTTAAAGGAAAACTAGCCTTAGGGCGCTGGTGAATACCTAAGTTGCTGCCTAGTGCAGCAAACTAGCGATTAAATGATCAATTAATACCACGTGGGTGGTGTGCGTGTTGATTTTAAATTAACTACGTTCGCGGTGAACGTGGCAGATGAATTTAATTTGGCAAAGTAAACTAATATAAGAGGTCTACATCCCAACGAGGTGTCTGAACGCTGTAAGGAAAATTGAATAAATAGGCAAAATCGGAACGACTCACCCGACCGGACGGCTACAGCTTTGCGCTCAGGCGCGTACGCTAACCGTCGACACTTTACCGGCACACTAGCACTATCACTCACTGTTGCACGGTGACACGATGACTCGGCGACTCGGCGTCTTCACTCTTCTGCCACTTGAGGCGTCGGGGGAGGGCGTGGCCACAGGTGGGCCAAGCGGACGGCGCAGGTAGCGGGGATCGAGCAGGCTGGTCCGGTCGATCGAGAGCTCAGGCGCACTGATTTTGTTTTGACCCAAAAAAAACTTTGGTACCATTTTTAATGTACAGACACAATGTTACCGTGTTGTATGGTGAGTAAGAGCTATGCAGCTTTGTAATAAATAGTATTTAAATAAACGGCTTGATTTTATTTTTTGTTATTTTCGTACTGCCCGAATATGTTAATTTTTAAATTAATATCATAGCAAATACTCATAAATAATTTTATTTAATCATTAAAAAGGTGGTACCCCTGTTTACAGGAGTCAGTCTGTGTTCCGGTTTTAAGGGCACGGTAACCAGCGTATTAATTGGGTTAAAATACATAATATCTCATGTATCAGGGCACTGAGCGAATTTGTGATATCGGACTTTGCTTTTATTTAAGGCAGGACGTATCACTTACCATTATTTAAATGCCTTGCTCTTCTCAATGCTCTAACTAACAATAAAATCATTCATGTATTTTTGAAAAAAACGACAAAAAAATTTGAGATATCAGCTCAAAGTTTGGAAACGACCTAGAAAATACCAGTATAGCTTCATTAATGAGATCATGTTTCAGGCTTTGAAGTGGCACAGTACTAACGACGTTGTAAATTAATTTCAACAGAATATGGCTTTCAAAGTAAAGCTTCGTTAACTTTGCACATTTAATAAACGCAAGTAAATTTTTAACAAAAGAATATGACCGACTTCAAACAGTGTATAACTATTTTGCGCAATATAAGCGGGTAGCAATGTGTCCTCTGCACGAAACTGTCTCACAATTTCTGCTACCGCATTTAAATCTCTGTAATCATTTGAGCTTTTCATGTAATGAACAATTTATGACACGTTTTATGCACATATAAAAAAGAAATTTTTAAACACATTAACTTTTAGGTATGTAAGCTCACACTGTGTTACATTAACTAAGTTGTAATGATGATTATTTTAAAAAAAATCGGTCTACAGGACAGTCAATACCATTAATAATGGTCAATACCATAAAATTAATCGAGATAACATTAATAAATGAAAAAAAAAACATCACGCTTCGAATTGAGTACCTCTTTCTTTTAGGATGTCATTAAGAAGAAATTATTAATTTTTAATATGTAGACTAATAAATACACACAAGTTTGTTAAATTATATAATTACATTATAGCTAATCACGGTCAGCTAATAACTTACCAATCGAACTACAACAACATTTTAAGGAAAATTACAACAAACAAGTGAAATTTTAACAAAAAAATATGACAGTCTTCAAAAGCTGTATAAGTATTTATGCAATTTAAGCCGGTAACAACGTCCTCTCTGTCCGAAATAGCCATTTTTTGCATTGGCATTCATTTAATCAAATATCTTTTTTAATTTTTTTAAGATAAGAAGAATAGTTTCAATGCAATAACTTTTATGTAAACTGTAACTGTATTATCTTAAATGAGCTTTGAATATGCTTGATTGGAATTTTTAAAACTGCTTAATGTGGGTTATTTTTAAAACATGAGATACCTCAATCTTTATTGTGTCAATTGAAATAAAACAATTTGAGGGCAACGGTCAGACTTTCAATTTAATCGAGGGTGATTTGGAACTTTATTCTATTAATTTTTTCAATATCTATTATACCACTTATCACAAAATATCTATCATTAAAAAAAATAACAAAATTGGACCCTTGGCGGGTAATGGGTTATATATATTAAAAAATACGCTCTTTATATCTCCTTCTTTTTAAAGGTCAATAATGGTAATAAATAAGCAGGATTTTGGTTTAATTTTTGTTTTGATAACTCTTATGTACACCCCTTAACACCTGTTTAAAATTTTGTTACTAATAAAACATTTTTTGACATAACCTGTTTAAGCGTTAAAAGTGAACACGTTCCTAAAAATGTATGAATAGCGTCAGCCTTACTAAAAAAATTTACCCCTTCAAATTCAACAATTTGTTATGATAAAACATTTTTTTCATAAAACTATAAGCGTTGTTATTAAATAAAATTTTAAAAGGTGGGCTTATAAAGGTAAACTCTTTTTATCTGTGTACAAGAACAAAATGATTTTCAGTATATGACTTTGTTTGTGAATGATTTCTGAACTTTTTTCCCTTCCTCCCAGTAGTGCACTGATAGGGGCTGATTATGAAGGGCGAGTGGTTCAAAAATCATTCATATCATTAGGGACATAACAGGACGTGTCATTTACCTGAGCTTCAGTTCCTAACTATGGAAATGGGATCGATCGGCATACTAGAACAAAGCTACATGGATAAAGTCAATAATTATCGCCGAGTAGCATAAGCTTTCTAGCTCTAAGAGCAAACATTTTTATTTACGAGCGTTTTACTAATTATGAACCAGAGAAAGTTATATCTGAGTTTCGGCAAATATGTGGTTTTAAAATTGAGTGGGTTTACTAAGTTCATTCCAAAAATGTACAATAATGACATTGCAAATTATTTATGAGAGAGCATAGCACCAGATTTGAAATATACAGAGAAAGTTCGCCAAAGAACAATTCGGTTCTGATATGACGCATGAAAAGCATTTGGATCAAGTAGTCAGAAGATAGTTTATCATGAGTTAGTAATTATTTCTAAATTAAAGAAATTTTAATAAAACAATTGATTTTTGGATTTTTTATTACTTCTCTTAAGCAACGATATTTTAGTTTTTTTTTTTTTTTTTAAGGCGTTTACCTTTTATGTCCATTTAAATAATATCCCTTGTCATCTATTGATTGTTTAGACCTTTTTACTCTGCAAATAATAATTAATAGAATATCATATCGCATACAATCGCATCCTTTAGCACTAAAATAAAATTTCAGCACATATACAATTTTTTTGTTTCAACACATTTATTTTTTGTTATGTTACTGATATCTACGACAAGGAAATAAATTCTGTTGTAGGACCCATTGGACATGGGGATCAATTTATAACTTTTTGTTTTCACTAGTCTGAAGTTCTACCACAAAAAGTGAAAAAGCGTATACCATAAATAATATTCATAAACGGAATTGTGGTTTTTGGAAACATCTGTATTTGATAAATTCATTCGATGTATAATAGAACTTTAAAACTGTGTATAATTGCAACAGCAATAATTTAATATTCTCATATTTATGGAAGTGGAAGTACAAGACATAAATGAAACAGAAAAAGTTAGATCGATAGAAACGTAGCGTTTTATTATGAAGGCAGAAATCTAACAAGAATAAACAGTTCTAGGGTAATTATTTCTTTTGTTTACGAATTTACGAAATTTTATTTAATAGTTCTAGAGTGTTTTATTGTTGTATCTAAATTATTAAAAAATAAAAAATAAGCAAGTAAATTCAATCCCTCTATTGCTTAATTCGAACAGCTTTATTTATATGTTTATCTTGAGCCCATGCACCAGCGCTCGCCATTTGCTTGGCGTTTAATTTCTTTTCTATTATCCAGTAGTCAATCGAAGAAACTGGTCTTATCTATCCACCTTTAAACAACAAAAATATTAACTTTTCGTTCACCCTACAAATTTGAATACGATCCTTTGTATGGTATGGTATTTTTGAATGAACCAAATAGAACGTGAATTCTTCATTCTTTATCATACACTTCAAGGCAGAACCGTTTTACACTCTATTGTTTAGTACATTTAAAAGAACTATCTTGTTAAATCTAGAGTACATTCAGACAAAAATAAAGAAATAATAAAATTTTAAGCTATTATCTACAAACTTATAAAAACAATATTTTTGTCGTCTGGCGTCGATTGAAAATGGAATAAAGTCTATGACCAGCAGAGGACTGATAAAAGTTCCTTATGTCTATATTGATATTAGCGATATTGCGATATTCGAGAAGTTCGGTATCGGAAATCACTTGTCCGAATTAATTAAAAATTGGTTGCCTGTAAATCTTTAAACGGTCAAATTTCCGACAAATAACTTTATGGTAATTGATTTAATTTCATTAATATAGTAGGAGAAGGATCAAACTCTTTCTCTTTTTCTGTCTCTTTCATTTAAACAGACCAACTGCCAAAGAAAAGAGCGTCTTCTCACCTTAATGGTTTGTTATAGGCGTTACGTGAGCGGTGCAGTGACATAGTTTTTGAGAATGCCTCCCAATCAACATTTACATTTATTATGGCATAAAACAAAGTTTTTTATAAATTTTCGTTTTAATTTATAGTAACAAAGTTTCAATAGCATTTTTGATTTAAAAAACAGGTTCATTTATATCACAAAATTAAGGTTTATTTTAATGGGGTGTTTTATTTACTGTAAATATGTTGATATCTTTAGAAAATTATTTCCTTATTAATATAAAAATGTGTTTCTAGGAATTCGTTGTAAAGACAAGACCCAAATCTTTTTCGGGGAAAATATATAGTCAAAACAAACACAAATATAAAGGTTAAGGTAAATCTCAAATAAATTATTTATCCTTATTCCTCGGGGAAAAATTATTTCAAAAGAAGATTTAAAATTTTAGCAATTTTTTTATTTCTAACCATTTTTATTTTTCTCCTTATTATAAAAATAATAGATTCTTCTCTTGAATAGAGCCTTTATAAATGCCCCACGCTTATGGTTTTCTTTACTTTTCAATATTTGATAAAAGGATTTGCCGATGGTAAATATAATAATAGGTTCAACGTGAGAAGGGTCACAGCCCCAACTGAACTAGCCCGTCGTTGATCTTTGATATGATTTCTATATTCGTGTAAACATACAATTATATTATAGATAATACGGCAATCAATTAACTTACTCGTATAATGCCGCAACATGGTTTCTGCGTTATATTTTTTTAAACTGTTTACTTTGCTTTGTCGTAGTATATTTGACGTTTTCAACATTTCCGATGTGGTTTCAAAACCAGTATATTATTAGTTTATTAATTATTAACTATTGTACTTTAGTGAGGCGTTGCACTATGAATATTTTTACAATCTTAACGTACGTAAAATTGGTATTGGTACCGACTATTTTAGGACCTATTGGAGGTCCCTCATCAGGATGAGTGCTATAATTTTAAGGTCGATTCATGTCTCACATAATGGGCCCGAGCGCGCAATGCACGACTCAATGACTAGGTGGCGAGTGCTGGTGGCGATGACGCACTTGGCACAATAACATTTTGTTAATAATAGTGTTTAGGGTCGAACTAAAAAATATTAACAACGTCCACTTTACCATTATTACTATTAAGGTTCAGTGTACCAGTACAGACTGGAAATCGCTAACAAAAGACGCTGGTTAGAAGATCTCAAGACGAAGCGCGCAAGATATGAAAAATCTCTAAATTTTAAATTTTTATCAATTTACCATCGTTTCACCCGAAAAAGACATACGAGGAAGCACCGAGATCTTAAATCAGTAATTTAATATTTTTGACAATGGTAATGTGTCAAAATCAATACGATTTACTCTTTATAAACAAGGTCATCCGCAACTCATTTAGTTAACTAAAATTATTTTTAACTACATTTTCTTTTTATCTTTGTTTTAAACACCTTAATGCTCAAAAACAAATATAATAAATCAAAGAAACTAATTAAAAATAAGGCAGGCTTATAAACTAAAACTTTGACTATCGCTCGGAAAATGACCTCAGCACTTTTCTTAAATGTTTCCTACAGCCCAGGTTCCAGCTATCCTGATTCTGGGAGGTAGATCGTTCCACATTGAATTGATTGGATTGGAAAAGTTAGATGCGTAAAGTAAGAACGGTAAGTAGAATAGGTAATACGATAGCAGGGTTACGGTTTCATATACAGGCCTTCGGACTTCATATAAACCTAAAACTGTCGTCGTTTACTCTCCTTCCACCTCGCCAGGTATTCCCAATCTATCGTTGTTCTTACTGAGGTCAGGTTTTGGTTGTATCGATCCGTTGAGGGGTTGTCAATTGCTCCAGCACAATTAAAGCTGAATAGATTTGAAATTTTGCAAAAATATAAATCCCTTTAACAAGTGAGCCAAAATTGACAATTGCTTTTAGATTGTTGATAAAGGGAATCTGTTTTGTCTAAAAAAAGCTCGAATGGACTTTGTAATAAGTTCCTATTTTCTTTGTATTAAGTACTGCTGTTAACATATTTGCAATTGCATGCAACAATTTTTTGCGACCTTACAAAGCCATTTTCGCTCACAATTCACGAAATATATTACGTGTGAATTTTTTTAGAGCGAATGGTACATTGTACTCTTCGCAATGTAATATACAATAAAATATAGACATACCATATAATAATAATATTTTAGTAAAAACGAGAATCTGTACCATATTCTTCAACTGATGTGTTCTAAAAAAGGTTTTGTATTATCTCCACATGATATAGATTACATTAGAAGAGTGAGACGATTTATGCCTCAACACAAACAAGCTACTTTAGAAGAACATAATGTAAATATTGCATCCCAATATAATAGTCAGATTTACTCAACGTAAACACAAGATCGAACTCCTGACCGCCGTGCGCGCTCGACTTGGTATTACGATGATCTAGGCATAAACGGCGAGGCCACTCGTGTCTTTGTCAACGGTCATTTAACGCCGCAAAACAAATTACTGTACCGTCAAGCACGTGAGAAAGGAAATCAAATTGGTTATAAATATATATAGATAAATGACTGCAAGATATTTTGTAGAAAAGGTGATACGTCTTAAGTTATAATTATAGCCAATGAATCAGATTTAGTTAAGATAAAATGACTATTGCAATTACTTTAAATCTTACTTTTTATAGTTTTATTGTCTTTCGCCATAAATAACATTGTTTTGTACTTTATGCGTTTCTTTGTGTTTTAAATATACCTACTCATGGGTTTCTAATCAATTACGTTTCGAATATTTACTGAATGGCTAATAGTAATGTTCTGTCTATTTACTATCAGAACGTGAGGGGTTTGCAAACAAAATCGTATAGCTTGTATTCAAATATACTAAATAATGATTATGACGTCATATGCATTACTGAATCATGGCTTAACGTTTCCTTTTATAGCTCAGAATATTTTGATGACCATTACGATCGCGTCGAGGCTGCAACTGGCTTTGATCGCGGCGGAGGTGTTAAATTAGGAGTTCGCCGCGAGTTGTGTCCAATACTGCGATCCGAATGGTTCGCACCTCCACCAGCAAATGAGATTTGCTTAAGTATCCCACCTCGTCAATACAATCAAGTAACCAACTCAACACTCACTGTGAGTTCAACCCCTAATCAATTGTATCTAAATGTTTTCTGTACGTATATACCGCATGGTGTTAACTATGACTTGCTATTATTATCAAAGTCAAGTCAAATATCTTTATTCAATATAGAAGCATTACACTTTCTTATTGATTGGCAAATAAACTACCACCGTTTCGGAAATGGGAGTCTCTGACCTGAAAAGAACCGGCGTAAGAAACACAGGGACCTTCTTTTTTCGTTTTACTTCAATAAATTTTACAAAACTTTTACATTAAACCTTACACTTTACCACTTTGAAATAGCCTGGAGCTAAGAGTTCATTACCAGGATCTGTTATCGTTCAAGTAGTCATTACAACAATAATTTCCTTTTACACACAAACGTTCCTTTACAACTTTTTAAAAATTTATTCACAGATAATAGCTGAACGTTTTTGGTATTTATTGTAAAGAGTATACATTGTCCCATGAAAGATTTCATTGTTCTTCGAGCCTACTTTTGGAAGAACATAATTATGCTTATTCCTATCATTATTCGACAGGGTTACTAAATTAATTAATAGAAGCTTGAACCAACATTTTCTAATGTTAGGTGATTTTAATATATCTAATGCAAAAAGTGACATATGATGACAAAACAAGTAGCATGATTATTCGAGATTGCCGAAGCTTTTTAACTACAATAACAAATGACTTTATGAGCCTTACTTCTTTAAAACAATTTAATAATTTATGTAATTGTAATAAAAGAATATTAGATTGAGTTTTAAGTGATAAACATTGTTGTATCCAAACTACTAATAGTCTTTTAAGATCAGAAGATCTACATCACAAAGCTTTTGTTTAAATAACACTTCAATTGAACTTGCGCTTAAAAATGCAAATCATTCTAAGAGAAATTTCTTTAAAGCTGACTATAAATCTATCAAGGACAACCTTGATTTAAACGACTGGAAAACTATTTTTCAAAATTGTTTGATGTTGATTCTAAAGTAAGGCATTTCCATGACATATTAAATAATTTAATTAATGAATTCGTCCCAACCTATAGCAGTCCTCTTATTAAAAGTTCATACCCCTCATGGTACACCCGACCATTTTTGAAACTCGGCAATGAGAAAAGAAAATACCATAAAAAATGGAAAACATATGGTAGTAAAAGTGCCTACAATATTTATTCATTACTCAGAAATAGAAATAGATTTAGAATGCGCATGTCATAATAAATATTTAGAATTTTCGGAAAATAAAATCGGTTAAAATCCAAAATTTTTTTGGTCGTAAGTTAAATTCAAAAATCTTTGTGGGCACTTACCTCATAGAATGACATTTGATGGACACATTATATCAGAAGGCAATAAAATTTGTGGAATGTTTAACAAATATTTTCATTACGTTTTTGTTAATCCTCAACTTAGCGGTTCTATTTCACTATCTTCTACACCAAGTCTTGAACCATCCAGTTACTTAAAAAACATTTACATCACTAGAAAAATTATTTTAATGGAATTAGAAACTATTAATAAAACTATTAATTTTCATCTGTGCGTAAGAGTTATTAAAACCGCTTTTTCTTTTATATAACACGTCTTTAAGCTCAGGAGTCTTTTCAACTGCTTGGAAAAGGGCTTTAACAATACCTATTCCAAAAAATAGTAAAACTGATCAAATTGCTAATATTGAATCTAGGAAGGCTAGGTATACATGGAAGCCTATTTAGATGGTTAGATTCTTATATTCGCAATCGTACTCAAGCTGTCTGTATTAAAGGTTTTTGTTCCACATATCTTCCAATACCATCTGGTATTCCTCAAGGATGTCATGTTGGTCCTGTATTATTTACCATATTTATAAAGGATTTAAGTAATTGTGTAGCTGATGCAAATTACCAATAATATGCAGATGATACTAAAATTTACAGAGTGATAAAACAAGTTGAAAATTGTGAGGTACTTCAATGTAGCATTAATTCGTTGTGCAAATATTGTGACGATAACTTTATATCTCTTAATGTAAGTGATGTTTAATGACATATACTCGTAAATCGTTACCAGTTTTATATAACTACAGTCTCAAGGGCCTCTTCTTAAAACGTGTAAACAAAATACGAGATTTAGGCATAATTATGGATGATAAACTTTCTTACATATATCATAAAGAAAAGGCTCGACTTTTTAACACGAGTAACACAACATTTAAGGTTAAAACTAAGACATTCAGAATACTATATTTTTCTTACGTTAGGTCTATACTTGACTTTGCTAGTGTGGTATGGAATCCATTTTCATCTCGAAGCATAAAATATTACCTCACTCTGATAGACGTGATCTATCTGATGTAGTTACATTTTTTAAAATCTTAAATAACTTATTGATTCTCCAATTCTTGTTTCTAAAATAAATTTTATAGCAAAAGCGTGACTCCCTGTTCGTTCTTCACGTAAATTAAGCATATTCGTCCCACCATGATTTCGTAAAAGGTACGCACAAAATAATTTTATAACGCGTTCTATATTAAATCCAACTTCATGAAGTAGATATCTTTGGGAACAATTTGGAAAAATTCCGATGAGATATCATAACTAAAATTTGTTTAAATTGCTAATACTATGAATTGTATAACTTCCTTCTTCTATTTCTTTTTTTTTTAGATATATTTATAATTTTGTTTGTGTTAATATGCTTGTACTGCTTGTATATCATATTTACCTTTTTGTAAAGTTTTGGGCACCCCTTGTCTATTTTTATAAGCACTACACCTATATGTCTACATGTAAAATTGACTGTGTGTGCCAGAATAAATGTAAAAAAAAAGTAATAAATATGCCATTAAAAAATGAAATGAGACAAGTATTATTTTACTAATCAATACGACCGACTTCATACAGTGTTTATTTATTTTGTGCAATATAACCGAATAACAACGTGCTCTTTGCTCGATAGTGAATGTGATGTGAAAATTTCTGACATCGCATTTGAAATCTGTGATATGTTTTAAGGTATTAAGTATATAAAATAAAGAGTTTTTGCACTACATAAGATAATTAAGTTTGAAACATGTTTCATTGTAATATTTATCAATATTTATATAAAATAAGATCTAAAAATGTACATTTTTTTTCTGAACCATCTACTTAACTACTTATAAAAAAGAATAGGACTACATAACAGATAGTATCCACCACTTAAAAAGAATATTCAATATCGCTGCGCTAGGAGCGGAGCAAGATCACTATTTACTATTCCATGACACATTTCGATCTAGTGAGGTTGAGCCACACATTCGCAATACAGGCGGATATTTGATTTGACATGATTTATAACGACTCTATTTAAGATTTCTAACATTTTATAATAATTGTCTGATATTTTCTGATATTACCTTTGTTGATATTTCATAAGAAATATACCTGCTTATTTTGTACACACTTTATCTATTTCAAATGGACGATTGTTATATTGCATATAGACACAAAGACCAATGTTTAATTGCAATCTAAAAATGCTTGTTCCTAACTTGTACCAATGTTTTCAATTAAAGGGTTGCTTTAGATTTTTCTTAAAACGTATACAAATGCTTATCTAATTTTATCGTCTGTTTTCAAACGCAAGGAAATAATATTATATTATTTAAGCTTATCAATTAGGTAAACTTCACAAAGAAGAAATAATTTCTTCTTTGTCCTTTATATTGGTTTTACATCTTATTTGGCTTTGTAAATACAATAAAGAAAGCTTCAATTAGGTAAAAATAACACTTAATCATATGCTTGTTAGCTTTTAAGGTTGTATAAAACTTAGAATTTTTTATGGATGAACTAGCTGACCCGCAATACGTTAAACCAGTATATACATAGAGGGGATAAAGAAGAAATGAGCGGGATTAAAATTGGTAAAATTATTAAAATGACTATTATTAAGCAGGAGTTTGTTATAGAAAAATGAAAATTAAGGGTTGTTAATAATAGGGTTAACACAACAATATGATAAAATATTAAAAAGAGCTCTATCCCAAAAATGAAAGAAAAATTGGCGTGTACACCCCTATCACTTAGAGGTTTGAAAATATGTAGTAGGCGATTCTCAGACTTATTGAATATTCATGAAATTTTATGAGAATCGGTCATGCCATTTCCGAGAAGCCGAGGTACTAACATAGTGAAACGAGAATTTTAATATAAGATAATTTTTAATAACATTAGATAAAATGGTTTTAAGGATCAATGTAAATTACAAAAGTACAAACTTAGTCTGCCCGTGATCATGGATGCTGAAAAGAATCCGAAACGTCGGGAATAAATATATTTAAGTAACGCGAAAAATCCGTAAACAAGTGGATTCGATATGTATAATCGCGTAAATAAAAGAAATAATTATGTACAAAAGTACCATTTTCATAAAAACTATTTAACATTAGCCCAATAATGCAATTTTAAGAGGTATGAAAACCCATTCCTGACAACAGTAGACACAACGAAAAATTGAGTTTCATTACAATTCCTTTGTTAGTAAAGGTTGTATTATAATATTATTAAACCCTTGTTTAGTCTTCGGTACTGCTTTGTAAACTGAGCTTTAATGAGAAACTCCGCTTAATTATACTAGATAAAACTTTACAAAACTAGTTCATAATATGAAACTGTTAGTATTACCTAAATAAATATTTTAGGTTCTTAGTCAACGTGCAGTGTTGTTGGCGCTGTTTGAGAAACGGGTACAAGCGGTATCCAGGCTGTATGAGAGATAACGACAATATTTTTTACGACATATAATCTCGATTTCTGCGGCTACATGTTAAATGTCTAAAATGGTAAATGTTAGTTATACATAAAACAAATGTATATGCCACCGCTGACTTGATTGAAAATCAAATTTAGAAATGCTTAACACTGTTTTTGACCGACTTTCCAAAAGGGAGAGGTACTCCTTTTAGAGCGTATGTTAAATCGTTGCTCTGCTCCTAGTCCTCCGATTTTATTCAGTTTTTTAAATGATTGGTATAAGCTGTCATTTTCTCCCATTTTTTTAATATCTAGTTCTTCTATTTTGATGGAGCCAGCATTTGCAATTTAATGATACAGGAATGTGATTTTTTAATTAAAAGAAATTATTTAATTAAAACAGGACCAATTAACAGCTAATACATAATTTAAAAATAGTGAACATAATTAAAGCATTAGAAGCGAAGCAAGAACGGGTTAAACAGATAAAAAAAAAACATTCCTTAAAAACAACCTAGTTATATCGCCTCAACCGCATTCCCGTTCGTTATTCGTTGCGACATCTACTTAAGCAGTTCACACGCTAGTGGAATTTCGCATGAATGAGTAGCCATATGATACGTTAATGCCATTGTTTTATATCGAGACTTTATTACTAACATTAAAATAAGCCATCATTCTGTTCTAACCACGCTCGAGACAAGATTAAAATTAAGTTAAAACATTTTAATTGTTTTTTTAAAAAGTCTTTCGAGGTCCGTCGAAATTTAAGTGGCGCAGCCGGTAGGATATCCTTGTGTATATCTCGTCGCTATACTAACGTCCATCGGATCCCCAAATAGATTCGTGTATTAGTATAGTAATCGAGTTAGGATATCCACGAACCAAATAAATAACTTCCGCGACGCGCGCGCATCGGTGCAGCATCCATCGAGAGGACGCAAGACCTCCAACGTCACGACGTGGGCAGAATCACCTGAAGGACATGAGGTTGAGCAGACTGTGAGTAAAACTTTTCACTTCCTGTTTCCATATATCCTTGTTCTTCCTTATTAATCGAACTCATATCGTCGAATTTAATTTTAAGATACGTTATCTGATTTTGTTAGCTCAAAAATAGGCAACAAATTCTTCCGTATTATTTCTAATTCCTATTAATTAATTCTAATTGCTTTATTTTAAATAATATACCAAAATGTCGGTAACTATAATACCAAAAGACATTTTAGATTTAATTCCTAGATATGACGGGGACGAAAAATTATTAAACTTATTCATATCTAAATGCGAATATGTGTTAAGTACAACAGGAGGTAATGATAATATTCAACAAAATCTGTACCAATTTCACGCATTAAGTAGCAAACTTATAGGTAAAGCAGCTTCTTTATTAAGTGACAATCCGGACATTAAAACGTGGGAAGGTTTAAAAAATATTTTGACGCAACATTTTGGCGACCCCCGCTCTGAAGAGTGTATAGCGATTGAACTTGAATCACTTAAAATCAATAACGGAGAATCATATCCTCAATTTTGCAGTAGAATTCAAAATATAAGAAGCTCATTATTTGCTAAAGTTCAAAGATTAAGAGATGAAGGAATTAAGGCCGCGAAATTAATAATTTATAATAACACAGCGTTGAACGTGTTTTTATACAACCTTCCTGAGGACTTAATTAGAATCGTAAGACTCAAAGGCACCTCTACTTTAGAGGACGCGTTGGCTATAGTAACTGAGGAGCTTAACTTTTTGACCCAGTACAATGCAAGAAATAATAGGTCTAAATCTATCCAATCATCTCACAACTTGCAACAAAATGTTGTTAAACCAACTTCATTCAACTCGCCGCTAAACCAATTTAAGTTTGGAATTCCATCAAACCAAGTGGACAAAAGTTGTTGCAACTCCTGAATGTGCAACAAGGTTACCGTTTTGGAGGACCACCGAATATGGCTTTCGCTCCAACCAACCACAACAAACACGAACGCCGTTTCAAAGTGGTGGGTTTAGATTTAGTATACCCAACAACAGAGACACCCAGGATTTGGCATGCACAACCATCAACAACCTAACCAAAACAAGTGTGGTTTCCCATATCAACCACCCCAATTTAAATACGGCATTCAGCCTAACCCAATAAGGTATGGTTTCCAACCACATAATAACCAATTTAAATTCGGCATTCCACACCAACAACCAGCAAGGTTTGCTGATACAGATGTATCAATGCGCACCGCACCTATAAGACAAAATATGTTGACGAATGACGTATTTTACAATGAAGAACCATCGGCGTCATACGAAGAGGAACCCCAAATTAATAATTACGGCTATTACCAAGATTACTACGAGCCTGTTCCTGAAAATTACCATGTAGAACATCCAGAGGAACCAGATAACCTGGAAATGGATAATCCAATGCATGAAAATTTTCAAAATGCAACCTTCGACGGAACGGTGAAATAATTCACCTCAATTATTCTGACAGTATTTTAAAACTACCGCACATCATAATTCCGGAAATAAATTCAAAATTCCTTATTGACACTGGCAGTAGTCGATCGTTTATAAGCCCTGACAAAGCGAACGAATATTTCAAAAGGTACAAATATCGCGAACCATTTACAGTAGTAAGTACGCATGCACAGAGCATTCATGATGAAGTTATACTTATACCGCTTTTAAAAACATTTAAATGCAAACTACCGCATAAATTCTACATTTATGAAGTAGATGGCCGATACGACGGGCTTATCGGCTCGGACCTCTTAAAAAAATTAGCTGCTAATGTAGACATGAACCACCAGATATTGCGAACGCCTAACACCGAAATTCCAATTATTTACAACCCGCAACATGAAGTTAATTTAGAACCCCGATCTGAGACACGCGTCAAAATCCCGACGAATCTTCAGAAAGGCGATGCAATAGTCAATTTTACACGGTTCAGTAAGGACATACGCATGCCGTGCGCTTTGGTTAAATGCGAAAACTTCTTTGCTGAAACTATTATCCAAAATGTTTCAAATGAGAAAGCGACTATCAAGTTCGTAGAACCTTTAATGTCACTCCTTTTGAAAATTCTACTTGCACAATAAATACAACAATGTCGGAATGTGAGATCGATGAAATTCTCAAAGAAAATTTACACAAACTCCGCCTGGATCACACTAACGACGAAGAACGCAAGGCAATTACCAAACTATGTTACGAATATCGTGATATATTTTACAGTGAAAAGATTCCTCTTTCATTCAAAAACCAAGTTCAACACACAATAAGAACTGTAAATGAAGATCCGATATACATTAGACCATAGACATCCGCCCTTACAGAATGAGGAAATACAAAGACAAGTAAACGACATGCTTGAGAACGATGTTATTCAGAATTCTCACTCACCCTGGAGTGCACCTGTACACTTGGTACGCAAAAGGTAGATGCGTCTGGACAGCAGAAATTTAGAATGGTAATAGACTATCGGCGCCTTAATGACATAACTAATAGACGACAAGTATCCTTGCCTAATATAACGGATCTCTTTGATAAACTAGGTAAATCAACATATTTTAGCACCTTAGATCTAGCAAGCGGATACCACCAAATTGAAGTGAATGAAAAAGATCGACCAAAGACAGCTTTTACTACCCAGTCAGGACATTACGAATTCAAACGTATGCCGTTCGGTTTGCGCACAGCACCAGCTACGTTCCAACGCGCTATGGATAACGTCCTTCGTGGTCTACAGGGTCTACATTGCCTCGTTTATCTGGATGACATAATTGTCTATTCATCAAGCCTACAGGAGCATATCGACAAATTACGGGATATATTTAAACGCCTACGAGAAACTAATCTAAAAATAACGCTAGACAAGTGCGAATTTTTGAGAAAGGAAGTATTGTATTTAGGCCATACAATTACCAAAGAGGGTTTGAAGCCCAATAACGATAAAATACATAGCCATATTAAAATTTCCCTTACCTCGAACATCAACCGAGATTAAAAGTTTCCTTGGACTCGTAGGATATTATAGAAAATTTATAAAGGACTTCGCTAAACTGACGCAACCACTCACTTCCTGTCTTAAAAAGAAAAATAAAATCGAAATCACTAAGGAATACATAAATGCTTTCGAAAGATGTAAAGAACTACTCACAAACGCACCGCTATTACAGTATCCTGATTTCTCTCGACCTTTTGTTTTGACCACAGACGCGTCAAACTTTGCTCTGGGTGCAGTTCTGTCGCAAGGTACTGTGGGCAGTGATAAACCAGTCGCCTTTGCTAGTCGAACCTTAAATGATGCTGAGACCAGGTACAGCACGATTGAAAAGAATTACTAGCAATTGTGTGGGCCGTTAAACATTTCCGGCCCTACCTATACGGCAAGAAATTTACCATCTACACAGACCACCGACCATTGGCTTGGTTAAATTCTATAAAAGAGCCTAATAGTAAATTAACCAGATGGAAATTACGCCTCGCAGAATTTGACTACGAAATCATTTACAAAAATGGAAAACAAAATAGCAATGCCGATGCATTATCCAGAATAAGAATAAATGCTCTGAGCGAAAATGATAATGCATCTTTGAAAGTTAATATAGACGAAAAGAACAAAAGCTCCAAAAATATTTAGACGACGTGGTAACTGAAATTGAACAATTGTGTAAACAGGAAAAATCAGCACAGCCGATAACTATCTCGTCCGATACAGAAACAGCAAGCATCCCTCTCTAAATGAAAAAGAACTCAAGTGTCTTTACCGTCTCCAAATAGTAGCACTATCACCGCATCTGAAGGCCGAAATAGCATAGGCACAATACATTCTGCAGAAGACATAGACACATCAGGTATTGTAATTCTCCAAGAGGCAATTGATACGAAACCAAACCAAATACTCGTACATACCTGGAACAGAAATGAATGTTCAGTTAAGGATATTTCCAGAGACAAACAAAAGGTTCTAGAAGTTCATTTACCTCTAGATAACTTAGATCTAGTGAAAAATTTTGCTCAAAAGTTATATCAGACCCAAGATTAAATACTTCTTTTATTTCGAAGACATTCATCATCGTAATCAGTTTTCGAAAGTCACGATACAACTATTTCAAAAAGGTAGTGTCAGACTATATGAATGTACTAAACGTATAGTATACGTAGAAGATGAAAAAGAACAACGTGAAATAGTCCTCCAATATCATACAGGAAAGAGTTGCCACAGAGGTATAAAGGAAACCACAAAACACATAAAAAGGACATTCTATTGGAACAACATGGATCAAACTATAGCAAGCATCATAAATTCATGTGAGGTGTGCAAAAAGATGAAATACGACCGTAAACCCTTCAAACCGGAAATTCAGTTAACTCAAACGCAGTATAAACCATTTGAAGAGATATTCATAGACACATTCTCTATAGAAGGAAGTATTTCCTAACTATCATCGATGCATTCAGCAAACTAGACAAGCCATTGAAATCAACAGCCGATCAACCCCGGAAGTCATAAGAGCACTTATAAAGTATTTTTCTTTTACGGAACTCCGACCAGGATTAGCTCAGATCCCGGTATGGAATTCAATAACGTTCTTATGAAGGAAATGCTAGACCTCTACAAAGTTACTCTACACATTGGTACCCGCATAATCCCAATTCTATGGGATTGATCGAAAGGTTCCACTCAACTATCACCGAAATCTACCTGATCACTAAATACCAGCATAAGATCACAGACAGCATCTGTAATGACTTACGCTGTTATGTCATACAACCACACAATTCACTCAACTACCGGACTTACTCCATTTGAAGTAGTTTTGAGGCACACTGAATCCAACAATGCTTTCTCCATGAATTTTAACAAACACTATACTCAACAGTTAGTTAAGGAACACGCACACAGAACCAAGTACCTATACGAGTACCTGACAGATAAGATAATCGAGAAGAAAATGTCTGTAAAAATAAAGACCAGGTGAATCACAATTCGATTTGGACATAGGAGATACAATTTACAAAAGGCGTTAATACAAGACGGAGTAAAGATAAACCACGCTATCAGAAGGCTCACATTACAGGAGCTGTCAATAGAAATGTGGTTTCCGTCGAAACTAACAAACGTAATACTGACGTACCTGTTAAAGATATTAAACGCCCTCCACAGGTTAATGCTCGTGGCATGATCCAGATGATGGGAACCAGGTCTTCAACTACTCCGGATTGACAAGAATCCGGGATTTTACCGGTCAACGAAGGCGAAGCCTTGGTCAGCTATGAAAATTGGGTAGTTGTTAAGATATTAGATTTAAAATTAATTTACGAAGAATTAGAAAACACTATAGATAGATTTAGATTACTAAAAAGCACGTTCAAAGTTATATCGATGTTAAAATATTAGATTCAGATTTTATAAATGCGGAGAAACAAACCGATTACACTATGAACATAACTGTTAATAAATTTAAACAATTAATTCCGTCAATTGAATCAAACGAGGACTATTAAATCCACTAGGCTCTCTTATTAAAGCCATCACAGGGAACCTAGACAATAATGACGCTGCAGTATCGAAAGCTTGTTAGAGAAATTGCAGACACAACAGGATGCTATTAAAAGTAAAGTCACTATAATATCCGAAATAGTCGGTTCCTTCACAAATATTGCAAATTCGATCTAAAAGTAATTTTATACAATTAGAAGGAAGTATTCAAAGTATACATAAAGCGTTAAATGAATCGAACCTCCACCAGACAAGTACTAGACTCGTTCACATCTATAACATTTTCCTTAACCATTTTCAAAATTTATACACTCATTTAAATAGAATTGAGACGGCAATTGCCTTTAGTAAAAATAGGGTATTACATCAGTCAATTATTGATACAGAGGAACTTATGTTAGTTTTAAAACAGATAGAAAAATCCAAGAAGCTAGCATTTCCAGTAACCTAGATAACATTTTAAAATTAGAACAATGCATAGAGTTAAAAGCCTATATTAAACAAAATCAGATAAAATTTATTATGAGTATCCCACTAATAAGAAATGAGATCTTCACCTATTATAAACTAATTCCTTACCTATTCTAATAATGGCAGACAACAATTATCCTTCCTAAAAACCATACCTGATAGTGAAAGGTTTGAAAGCAACCCTGATTGCTCAACCATGTATGGAGATAGACGAGCTCCGATTCCTCTGCTACGAAAACAGCATGCAACCGTTTATTAATGATAAATGTATCACGATATCATGGAATTTCGTACTAACATCTCCAGCTGCCACCCAATAGCTGTCACCTTGGAAAAATTGATGGTCTATCGTATACAAGCAAATCGTTGGATCATTTACTCATAGATGAAACCACTATGAACCAATTTTGTAACAATGAAGTAACTCAAGAAACTGTACAGGAACCTACATTCTAACTATCGAAGATAACTGTAGAGCAGAGATCAAGGACCACATACTAAAGAGACATCAAACCAGGAAAAGAAATAACCTACCTGAAGCAGCCGATTATCCACTTACCAAAGATAATAACCGAGCCGTCAATTGAAGGACTAAAACCAATAAATCTTGTTGGAGCCAACTAGCTGATATCCAGTCTCTAAACTTAATACTACGAAGAGTAAAAGTGAAATTATATGAAAATGAATGCAAACAGTTATATGAATAGTATTGTTTTCAAAAGTGCTAGTTTAATTAATATTATAATTGTATTACTAGTATTACTAATTTTCCTTGTAATATTTAGACATAAGATAATACAAATTTGTCAACATAAAAAACGAGATGATCCTGCGGATAATCTCGAACTTACGGAGGAGGAGTTATATCGCCTCAACCGCATTCCGTTCGTTATTCGTTCGACATCTACTTAAGCAGTTCACACGCTAGTGGAATTTCGCATGAATGAGTAGCCAATGATACGTTAATGCCATTGTTTTATATCGAGACTTTATTACTAACATTAAAATAAGCCATCATTCTGTTCTAACCACGCTCGAGACAAGATTAAAATTAAGTTAAAACATTTTAATTGTTTTTTAAAAAGTCTTTCGAGGTCCGTCGAAATTTAAGTACCTTCTATAGGAAGTCGGTAAAAACATTGAGTTGATTACAAATCAAATCATACAAATTACCAGTTAAAAAAGTTACCTAAATTTGAGACTGAATCAACAACATTTAAGAAATGTAAACACACTCGCTACCGTTAAACGATTATCTAATTTGTTCTTTATACAAGGGCGGCACTGAAAATTTCGTTAATTAAGGAAGTGACACAACATTACTATTAAAAAATATATTTATTGCTTTTCAAAGTAATCACCGCGAAACTTGGCACATTTTTCATACGATGAAAGCAATCATTGAAGCAACCATTACATTCGGAAGCTTCGGTCTCTAAAATGGCCGTTTTGGCGTCCACAGCTTCTTCAGGTGATGAAAATCTCTGACCACGCAATTTATTCTTTATTTTAGGGAAAGTATAGAAATCATCAGGGCTCAGATTGTACGGGTGATGGTCTAATAATTCTATGTTTTCTTGCTCTAAAAACTCTTTTGTTCTATGCGCGGTGCGAGGACTTGCACTGTTATCTTAACGGAGTTCGGAAACGGCCTGTGGCAAACAAATGCCAGCATACCATTTTGCATTAACTGTTCTTTGTTCCTCAAGAGGAATGGTCGCAATATGGCTAGTTTTGGAGACAAACGTGGCCAGAATTTTTTTGCAACATTTCGTGAACGAAAAACTTTTGTTGGCTTTAACTCATTTTTGAACACTCTAACGTGACTGGTTTTTTGTTTCGGGATCGTACACGCATATCCAAGATTTGTCACCTGATATGATGTTGCATGCAGCATTTGAGAATCCTGCGTGGAATCATTCAAAAGTTCTGACGCCCCAAGTAACGCAAGCCACTTTTTGCTCTTCACAGAGCGAATAGAATATCCATCGGAAAAACAATTTTTTAGCACATAATGTATAAGTTGCCTGAATTTTGCGGTATGTCACGTGTTGATCTTCCTCAATCAGCTTACGCACAGTATAAACGTTTTCTTGTTTGATTGCAGTTTTTGGACGTTTTGACGGGGATAATCACTGAGTTTGACATGTCTAAGTTGAAATTCAGCAGACCAGCGATAAATTGTGGTTTTGGATAGGACTTCATTATTAAATGCAGAAATCATCTGGTCAATACTATGTTTTGTGTTAAACCACTTCAAAAGTCATAATAAATCACCGCTCTTGAATTTTCTCGACTCAATTCCATTTTCTTAACGACTAAAAACGTTTGACAAGACCTTGTGACAAGACCAAGAATCTTTTTTAAAATAAATAAAAGGTATTCGATTTTTAAAACCAAGGAGTTTCCAATTAAAAACATTTTAATATCACAGGAATAGTGGAAATACTCCATTCCCGATACCCATAGTGCAGCCCTCGTATAACCGTCTCCATAGCTTAGCAGTATTGGCCCTTGCTTTATAAACCGGTGGCCGTATGTTCGAATCCCGCGGGTAAACAACTTTGTGTAATCTTTGGTTTTGTTTAAAATTTGGGCCGATGATACAGTTGTCTGATAAGTAAGATGATCCATGCGCCGGACAGTCATGTAAAAAGTGTGTCCACCCACCATCCCGCATTGGACCAGCCTGGTGGAATACGGTCCAAAAAACCCTTAATGGAGAAGGCGTGCATTGGAGGAGGCCTATGTCCAGCAGTAGACTAGCACAGGCTGATATTGATGATAGGAAACAAATCCATACAATTAAATAGGTTTACGAGGCTTCCCATCATCTTCCTTTAGAGTTAGTTCCTGTTGGTAAATGGCTATTTCAAAAAGCATGAGGGATCTGTGACATAAGACATCTGACTGCTTAGCTTCAGATTGTCAAGCATTTTCTGTAGGATACCAAGTTCTGTGTTCTGTGTTATCAACCAGTTTGGGTACCAATTATTAACAAACTTAATAAAGCTTCCGAATTTTTTCCATAAAATCAATCGTTTCATTGGAGAGTTTGTCTAAGTGATTTCCTCATGCTTCCGACTTTTTCTTAAGGTCAATCGTCTTATTGGAGAGTTTTAATTTCCTGCCAGTACGCGTATGCAGTCCATTACGGCATGGAGTGCCTCGTTTTTTCAGAGCTCATCACGGTTTTCCGGAACTTAGGTCAGATAGTAGACTCTATTAGGCGGGCTCCCTCGCTGAAAACCACATTCACGGTGCCTCTCAGCAATCGGTGATCACTACCGGTTTTTAACCTATTGATCACAAAGACATCCCTGAATATGTGTTTTCGATCTCTCATGATGAAAACAATCTCGTTCCTTGTTATAGTATTGGGACTTTGCCACGTCCACTTCCTCTGGGGTTTTTCTTAAAGTGTGAGTTCATTAAGAAAAACCCTGTTTTTTTTCGAGGAAATGGACTAGCATTTGTCACCTGCGATGTCGATTACCGACACCGTGAGGTCCTAAACACGATTGGACGCTAGTTTGTACATCCACTTTGAAATTAAAATTTCCCACTTTGAAATTCATATTTTAGTGGGCGTTGTACGTGGTATGTAAGGACAGGAAGACATCCTCGCATGTGGCCTCCTATCTGTCCTCAGAGTGTGCCGAAAAGGGCACATACTCACTTGGTTACGTATGTGACACAAGGTTTCGGTGTCCTTTCCTAGTCTTCGGACTTCTTATTCTATCTTACGGATTTCCACCTCCAGCGCGGCCAAGAGTTCGCTAAGTCTCTGCGTTCGTCCGTTATACGTATCCAGGTCAGGTTTTTGGTGGTACTGATCTTTAGCCCGTTGATTTTTAGCTCCCCTCGTCCCACCTTCACCATGGCCGTTATTGCGGTCAGGAATAGTGGGACTCACGGACGTCTTGACCTCTATTGAAAGAAGTTGCTCATGATTGCCACGCTGAGCAGGCAGATTGGCAATGACTGATTGCACTTTTACTGCGGATTTACCTTACTCCCAAATTAAGGCACCTCCACAGTCAAGTCGACGGTGGGGTCGTCACATCCCTAAGCCTATAAATGACTATATAGATGGGTGTAAAATGACTGTACAATTTAGAGAAGGATTTTTTAAATATATGCGTAGCATATACCTATCATACGCACACAGGACTCATTTTCCACTCAGGACCAAGGTTGTTGTTGTTTGCTTCCAGTTCCGCAACTAACACATCTGTTCACGTCATGCGTAGAAACGTTACATTCCGGTCCTCCTACAAATAATTTTTAATAGAACTTTTATATTAAAACAGGTAAAAAAGATATATTAGCCCGTAACTTTAGTTTATGATTGTAATTTTCAGATAAAGCAATGTCCGACTTGCAGATTGGTAGTATCCGGTAGACTACTTTTTGTGATAAACTGTTTTTCTATCAAACGCACGATAGAAACAGAACTGTTAGTTTCAGACTAGTTCAAAAAGTGTAAAAGTAAACTCAAAAAAATATTTGTTTCAAAATAAATTATATGAGTAATTGCAAGAGTCTGCAACCAAATATGCTAGGATCCAGAAGTAATTCAAGTCACGGAAGCAGAAGAAACGAAACAATTGTATAACGTTTTATTTTAGGCTGACAATATGTATTGTCATAATTTTACGTAATATTAATGGTTTTAAGTTTACAAAAATTTAGGATCAGTCAGCTTTTAAAAACAAGGTACTTGTTCAGTTGAAGAATCTCTTTGTGATTAAAATTGCCTTTCAAGCATAGTAGATTTATCGGTCAAGGTCCGCATTAATGTTACTTTTGCTCATGCTTACAAACTCAAGCAGTAACTTGATTGAGCAGAAAATTTGCTCGAATAAATGCTATACAATCATAGCATTTATTCGAGCTAATTTTATTATTACTTTAGTACCTTAGCAGTGGTTTATATTAAGACCAAAGAAATACACGTCGTATTTAATAGTGACGGATTAAAATTATTGTTTAATGCGTTTAATTTTTGGCACTAACAATAACTGTATATTTACGATTTTACCTCATTTACATTTAAACTCCTGACTGAGAATACTTTTCCGGGATCGAAAAGCATTAGAAGCTTAAAGGCAAACAATTTAAAATGATCCGTAAAATTGGTTTGCTTCCTAAACAAAATTGTTAGCATGAAAGCGGATCAAAATTTTATTTAAATTATCATTATCGACTAATATTTTTTACTATGTTTATTATAATCATTTGACCACGAAAACTTAACTGTTATTAAATTGTATACACATTAAAATTATATGCGTACAATTTATGTTAATTAGTGAAAGTTTTATTGCAAAAATGTTATGATGCGATGTCACATTTTTTAGATTTTATTTCGTTATTATTATAATTAATTATGTGTGATGAGAAAATATCTTCATATAATTTTAAATTTATGGACCAGAAAAAATATAACAAGAGGCATTAAGAAGCATACAGAACAATAGCTGCCTTAAAAAGTAAATACAAGTAAATAAATATTGCATGCTGCGGGGCTGCGGCGTAAGAATTCAGCCTCCCTTTCTCTTCCTTTGGGTATCGTAAGAGACGAGAACGGGAAAAAGCTACTACTACACATCCATCCTGTGGTTGCGGACACATGGCGGGAGAGCCATCTCCGCTTTCAGATTCCAAAGTGCTGAGACCACCAACGGCCAGTAGCGTTAAAGGTGCAAAGGATCAGGAAATGACAGCGTTTGCCAACCCTGTCTTCTTCTAACATGTCAGTCTACAGGCAGCTGAATAGACAGATCTCTAAGTGTATGCGGCGTGATTTGCGTTGTCGTCGGAACCGTTTACTAAAGCGAGTGACGATGACTTATAGTAAAAATACATATACCGGAAATTAGTCTGAGCGATATTCGAATGGCTCTCGAAACATTTAAGTACGGCAAAGCTCACCAGGTGGGTGAGAACGGCATTACAGCAGAGCTTCTGAAAGCGAGTGGAGAACAGATACTTGTGATCCTTCAGAGGCTATTTAATTTCGTCCTACAGGATGATATTACACCAGAAGCGTGGAGCAGTAGTTTTATAGTGCTGTTCTTCAAGAAAGGTGATAGAAGCCTCTTGAAGAACTACAGACTGATTTCCGTACTGAGTCAAGTTTATGTCCTGTTCTCGAGAGTCATCTTGAATCGTCTGGTTTTCAGATAAGATGACGTCCAGCCACCCGAAAGGCTGGCTGGACGTCATCTTCCTGATTCCGATGGATTCCGAAAAGGTTTTAGTACCGTAGACCACATATTCACGCTGTAGAAAATATAAAAAAGACCGAGGAGTATAATCTGCCTTTATGCTTGGCGTTTGTGGACTATAGGAAAGCTTTTGATTCTGTTGAAATTTGGGCTAAGCTGCAGGCCCTCCAGAGTTGCTAAATTGACAGTCGGTATATCGAGGTGCTAAGGTGTTTGTATAGCAAAGCCACGATGTCTGTCCGATAACAATACAATAGTACGAAGCCTATCCAATTGCAGAAAGGTATAAGACTGGGTGATGTTTTATCCCCTAAACTCTTCACCGCTGAAGTAGAAGACGCCTTCACACTTATGAATTGGAAAGGACGAGGTATGATCGTCAATGGTGAGTGCATTACCCACCTTAGATTTGCCGACGATATAGTCATCATGGCGGAGTCGCTGGAGGACCTAAATGCTACGCTCAATGACCTCAACAGTGTCTCTCAACACGTGGGCCTTAGGATGAACATGGACAAGACACAAATCATGTCTAACGGTCATGTCATGCCTACGCCGGTGGTTGTTGGGAATGCTGAGCTCAAAGTTGTTGACGAATATATTTACATGGGACAAGTAGTCCGATTAGGTAAGCCCAACTTTGACGCAGAGGTCTATCGACGAAACCAGCTCTGATGGGCAGCGTTCGAAAAGGAAGTTAACAAGTAAAATTTTAACAGAAAAATATATGACCGACTGTAAACAGTATGTAACCATTTTACGCAATATAAGCCGGTAACAACGTGCACACTGCAAGCAATTAACCCGCGGCTTCCACCACTGCAAATTAAATCTCTAATATATTTTAAGGTATTCATTTAATCAAAATGTCATGTTTTCACGTTTTATACACATAGCATGAAGAATTCTAAACGTATTAACATTTACGTAAATCTACACAATTTTACTTTATATGAGCCTTGAATATTATTGCAATTTAAACATGATTTTACATTTAAATGGTAATTTTCAGTTTTTCTTAAACATAGATATATGCGCTCGCGGACTTTATTACAGACAATTTGAAGTACAATTGTGTAAAATCCAACATGACAATGCGTGGTACTAATCTCAACTAAAGATGGCATGACCGGCTTTAAACAACGTATAACTATTTTACACCTATGTAACATAAGCAGCTAACAACGCTGCGCTGTGTACGAAATTGCTTCGCGATTTCTGCCACCATCATATCTTTTAAGGTATTCATTTAGTCAAAATTATTTATTATAGTTTTATCCTAATAGATATTAAAGAAATCAAGAAAATATAAAACTTAATTACAAAGAAAATACAGCTAATACGGCAGGTATTAGCTGTATTTTACAAAAGAATGAACGAAATCGGAGCACTAGAAGTGGAGAAACAAGGTAACATAAATAAGAGGTAAAAAATAACACACGCTCTTAATTGAGTACTTCCTTCTTTTGGTAAGTCAATCAAAGTAGAAGAGAGTAATGTTGAATGCTTTCAACAAGTCACAGAAAATACCTGAGGTATATTGCGATGCTTTATACATTATGCTTTTAAAGACCCAATCGTCTGCATCAGGTGTTGACCAAAAACGTATGTATGTTAAAAAAATACCCAGTCCCAAAATAAGACCAATGGATGCAAATTTACAATTATTTGGATTCCTCTATTGAATTTAAACACCGAAACTATTTTTCTGAATTTTTATGCGGGAACTTCTTAGGTTAGATTTATTTATGTTAAATTTTACAAAATAAATCCTTTTACGTACTCTACAAAAACAAAATCGTGAATTTAATTAATAACACTAATAAAAAAATGTGCATATAGCACATTCGATTCAATTATTATATACTCTTCGAAAAATCAAGACAGTTCGACAGAAAAAACCCTATATTTAAATACTGTCATTTGAATCTGCTAATAAAATATTGTAATTGAAACTAGAATCCTTATAATAAATATATTACTCGCACTAAACACACGGTTGGAGTCTGGTCGATGCGTCTTTGAAGCATTTCAATTGAGATTACGTACCCTCGAGCGGTAAGTGGTAACGATCGATTCATTTGACTGAGTTGCCTTGTTTGCTGACGGATAGCCATATTGCGGGGAACTAAACCGCCGTGTGAGTGTCCATTTTAAAGCAAGGAATTCGTGTCATAAAAATAACATTAAAATTAGGGTGGGTTTAAAATTTATTAAAATCATTTATCGCTTCCCCTCAATAAAACAGAAATATCGATGTCGAAAATGCCCTAAAGTATTCGAACCTTTGAATTCCGGTTAATAGGACTTGCACTTTATTAAGCGTATTTGCTAGTCGATTACAAAAAAACAAAACCAAATAAATTGTAGTTAGAGAAAATCTCTATAGGAAGAGAAAAGAGAGATATTTTCAGTGTGAATTAAAAAAAACAATATCGTCCATTTCATGTAGATAAAAGTATTTCCAATGGACTTTTAATAAAATTAATAACTTCCATAACATTATAATTACAAAATGTAGGAGAGTTAAAAATTTAAAATGTTCAATATTAACTGTCTATCAACTTAATTCACAGTACCCATGTTAACATTTTTTATTTTTTCATGAAAACATAAAAGTTTAATAAGCGCAGTATGAGCCCTCATAAATTGATTTATAATAAAATAAAAGAATACACTGACAATTTCATGTAAATAAATTTTAATTAACAAGTGAATGCTATAACCTTAACTAAATATAAAGTCGGAGCTTACATCACAGAGGGCTTTAAACAATATGTATTACGCCGTACAATTTAAAATCAGTAATTTTTTTACGTCAACGTTTTTTATTAAAAAGTTAGTATCTTCTTATTTAAGGTTCATCAATAAGTTCATCATCCATCAATAATTGATCAGATTTTTGTTGGCATCTTTGCTAAAAGTGATTTTATGTCACATATTATTCTTTCATTAAAATTATATTTTAATAATTTATATATAAATGATCCTATTGTACGCTTTTATTTTACACCAGTTTTTCTCAAGAGTTGCGGTAGTAACATCTTATGTTTTTATTTCAGTACATTATGTATAACATGCTCATGTATAACATGCATTATGTATAACTGCCTCTGTAGCCTAGTGGTATGAGCGTGTGCTTTAGAAACCGGAGGTCGCGGGTTCGAATCCTGCGGGGACTAGGGCAATTTATCCTAGGGCAATTTGGGCCGGTTACCTAATTGTAAGTAAGATGGACCATGCGTCGGATGGCCATGTAAACAGTCAGTCCACCCACCAACCCGCATTGGGCCATCGTGGTGGGATACGGTCCCAAAACCCCTTAATGGATAATACACTCCGTATTAGGAGAGGCCTATGGCCTATGTGGACTATCCCAGGCTAATGATGGTGATGATGATGGTGATGATGTTGATGTATAACATTTTATGTACGTCTAGAATAAGTATCAATTTGACAAGTTGAAGTTAAACTCACCATTACGTCGGCCTGTTTACATATAGTTTACAGTTTCTTTATAGCAGAGTAGATAGACGACTTAATATATAGATAAATGATCGCCTCCGTGGTCTTGCGTTATTAGCCATTGCTTTTTAAACCAGAGGGAGTGCGTTCGAATCCCTCGGTGAATGATGATGACCTAGAATTAGAGCAAATGCCAATTAGTTTCTTAGACCTTTTGTATAAACATTATTACATCTAATAGTAGTTGTATTATGTTATACGGAATAGGCATAGTGTATAAAGAAACAATAAAAGCCGTAGTACTCTATGCCACTCTCTCTTTGTCTCTTTCACTATCCTGAATCTCTGAAGCAATACAATAATATAATATAAAACAAAACATAAGCCAGAAATTTATTAACTATTCTCTAATATTCAGGATATCGTTAATATGTTGCTTTGAGTTAAATTTCGACACTATCATCTAACTATTTTTAATACTGATCTACTTTTGTTATCTGGCAACTTATAGCAATAAATCACATACTTTACGGCTTCAATTCAATTCACATTGTTTTGAACGGAAGCTTATGTTTATTTAACAGTACTTTGTACTGAAAGTGTTTATGGTTTGTCCAATGTTAAGATCAGATCCCTAACAAAAGAAGAACTAATTTTTAACGTTACTTTGAGTTATAATAATCGTAATACTTAGAGGACAGCTGAACATTACAACATGAAACTCAAGTAGGAACTTTAGAAATAAATGTGTATATAATCTACAGAAGTCATAGATTAGCCTCGCACATTTGTAAATGCAAATATATTAAATCTTCAAAACACATTACCTGTTATATGCTGGCATTGGCTTCGACGCTGACATGTGATAGCTTTTATAGATTTGACTACATACAAAGGTGAGAGGATAGTTAAAGAAATAACAACCACTCAATTTACATTTCTGGTTTTGTGATATTGTACCAGGTACCGTATTTATTCACGCAGTTTGAATTATCTATAGACAATTCTTACTGTAATATGATAACTGTATTTATGCAATTTATGTTACTGGCAATATATATTTCCATCTGAATATTTGTAACAGAAATTAAGGACTCAAGCGAAACCTCATTACTAGGCCAGAAGTCCAAAAATATTTTTAATAACATTTTAGTATCACTTAAATTTTATTTTATTTTTGTTTTCAAAAGTAGTTTCTCGTCTAGCTTAAACGAACACTTATAACAATAAACAAAATATAACACATATACAAATTATAAAATTAAATATATAATAAACAATTCATATATAAATACATCGGAGCCAGACGGAAGCTCTTGGCAGGGGAGACCAAACGGCCGAGGGTTAGGTCAAAAGGAACAGAAACCGGCGAGCAATGCACGCAGTGTCCAGAAACACCGCTTTTTGCATTTCAGCTATAAGCGGTCCGTCACGGAGTCCCAGCCGCCTCAGGTGTTGTGAGACACTGGGATTAACCCGTTTGCAGAAACGACTATCGGGATAATTTCGGTCGCTATCTGACCCCACATGTCAGTCACGTTGTGAGCCAGAGTCCAGATATTTTTGTTTCTTTTTTGTTTCGGCTTTCACGAGGTTCTCGTCAAATGGGATCGTGATGTCAACCAAAATTACCCATGACAGTGCTAGGTCCATCAGCACGATATCAGGCTTGTTGGCCAGTATTGTCCTGTCCGTGATGATAGACCGGTCCCAATAGAGCCTGGCGCGATCATTTTCGAGCACGGCATCCGGCGAGTACTTGTAATATGGCAATATCCGATCCACGAGACCGTATTTCAGAGCGAGCTCTTGACTTTCTTTTATTTTTTTTATGGCATACGATGGCAGACTAGCCGTCGGGCCACCTGATGGGAAGTGGTTACCGACGCCCATAGACATTGTCAATACCAGGGGTATCCCCAACGCGCTGCCTACCGTGAGACATAGCGTGTTAAGTGTCGTTTACCCAGTAAATACGCTGGTTGCGGTGCCCTTCAAACCGGAACACAGCAGTGTTTTCACATTACTGCTTCGCGGTAGAAATAGGCACCGCGGTGGTACCTACCCTGACGGTCTTTTGTAAATAATGGACCTACCACCGTTAAAATGTCTTGATGGACTAGGTTGGATGGACCTGGCTACTAGGTTGTGCCTGTGCAAATACTCAGTGTTAGAAAGAGCCGAACAACTGGAGATAACATGCCGCAGGGACTGCCCAGGATGGCGACAGGCTCGACAAACGTCTGTGGTGCCATCTTTAAGGATGTATCTCCTGCAGTTGTTGGTCGTAATAACCTGATCTTGTATTGCATAGGCAAAACTCCCGGTTTCTCCAAAGAGATTACCAAAACATAGCCAGTTTACTAAGGCGGTAGAGTCTACATGAGGGTCGTGAAGAGCTTTGTAGAACCGCCTGAGTAGCTCTTTCTCTTTCTATACAATCTCACGGTCGGAGATGGTCAGAACTATTGGGTCTTGACATTGCTCGTTGGCTAAGGATAGAGGGGTAAGTCTTTTATCACTTTTAATGACGCCTGCGTAGAATGCATCATCTGATTTCGCCAGGAAGTTCTTTCGGAGGCTGCACACGTTACGGTAATGCATAGCAAGGGCACTTAATAAGCCCCGCCCACCATGCTTTCGTGGTAAGTACAACCTCATCACTGATGACCTCGGGTGGTGGATCCTGTGTGACGACAGGCTGTTAGTGCTGCGCCATAGAGGATAAAGGTCGTACCGCAAAGATCCCGGCTGGCTTCTAATTACGTTTCCTGCATACCATTAAGGGCCCCAACAAAAGCGCGATTTCGCTTGCTTAGGGATATTCGGGAAAGACATGGGCGACGTTTGATAAGGAATCTGGCGCGTTTCCAGTATCGTCTCTTCCAGTACTCTTCTCATATGCTCTAATTCATGGGAGTCTTTTCTAGGATGACCCGATTCCACCGCTACTGGAGTGATAAATGTGGCATCCGTGTTTTCACAACTTTCAGAAACTACTTCACTTTCAGCTGCAGTGTCGCCAGAAGGTACTGGAATGACCACACGTCGTAGCCGTAGAATTCAGTATCATCAAATAATTTCGAACGTAAAATGTACCGAACTCGATCTGCTAGATTTTGCTCTGTAGATAACAGACAGATAATGATGGCTCTAGCTCGCGATGCATTCTTACCCGATACGCAAAACCTCCAGTTTTTTCACCTTTTGCCCTAAAATACGCTTACAATGCGTTCGATTCATTCCAACGCATGCGACGTGCTCCACAAGTAGCGGGTGCCATTTGAGAGGCCCCTGCGAACACTGTCGGCACGAAGCCAGCTAGTGGGGAAGATGGGCGCGAGTTATTGTTAAGTGTTCGTGCAATATCTCGTTGACTGGCGGATCGTATGCTGCCACGTCCAGCGCCATTCCCAGACGTGCCCCGGCGAACTCAGGCAGCGGTACTACCCCGTTTATATTTTGATGAATTGTTTAAAATTGTAGGTGTCTACGAGATGCCCACAATTTCGTCCAACCTACTAAGTCAATGATAAAATATTACAAAATAACAGGGAATAGCATAAAATTTTGTTATAAAATTTACAAGTTTAAATTATTTATATAGGGGTGTCTTTCGTAGATTTAAAAATTGTAGTGCAACTTATTAAACATTCCGCAATGGAAATTGCGCATTGTCTTAACCTACCACATAAATATTCTATTAAAGTAAAACTATTTTTGTTTGCTGTATTCATTTTTTCTTCTTCTAGATTTCTGTCTTCAATTCTTCACGAATTTGAAATTTTCGTGGTTTGTTCTAAATTTTTAATCCATACGATTTTTCTCAACGTTAGATGACGCTGAGTAAATTTTGTTTGTATAACTTCTAATAAAATTTTCTATATTATTGTGTGATGTTCGTTTGATGAGTTTTCGTTAGATGGCGCTTATTTCAAATCCAATTCATCCAATGTGTTTCTTCAATTTGGTTTCATATTGTGTTATATTCAAAAGAGTTATCAGTACCTGATGATTGTTAAAAGATGACTTGGTTGTTCCAAATTATTTCTTGTATTATATTAGATAGAATCGTTGATGAAGCTGTTTCGGTCGTCTGTCAAAATGTATCTGCCACTGTCGTCACATAATATTAAAGATTTGGTTTAAACTTTTACTGTAATTACTATTTTACTCAAAGTTTATTTTCCAATTGCACTTAATAATTTGGACTTCCTTTAAACTGAAAAAAATTGGTGAAATTGTACTGTTTTGTATTTTTCCAAAACATTTTTTAGGTGACAACGATGTGATTATTATTATATTATAAGTTAATATTATTACTATTATTATTGTTAATATATAATCATTTTGCACAATTACATATACAAAGCTTATGCCTTAGGCGTTATCTAACAGCCAACCTTAGGAAGGTTATGAAAAGTTTGCGTGGGTGCTCTTAAGGTACAATATGAGAATAACAAAGTCTATATAAATAGGTATAAATTTTGAGAGAAAATTTCAGTACAAGCAAAAATAATTTTTTTAATAAAAAACGATAAATACACTATAGGCATACATAAATATAAATATGTATATATAAATATATGCTTAGTTATGCATAAATATATAAAATATATAAATATATACCAATAGACAAATATGGTTATAAATACATAATCACAAAGTTAGTGGCTTCGCCGATTCTTCTTCCAGTAAATGTTTACGCACTTTTCTTTAAACTGAAAGACGTTTTAAGCCATCCTGATTTGCAAGGGTAGCGCATTCCACAGAAGTATGGATTAAATTTTAAAAGATTTGTGAATGAAATCTGTACGATGAGAGGGAGACAGAAGAAGACGGTTGTTTGATATCAAATTACACATAATTAATCATTATATTAGATTTGATGAACCAAAAATACTGGCTAATGAACATCGATTTATACCAAGGATGATTCGGGAAGCAATAGAAATTAAAAAATATCCAAATTTTAATAGAGAGGATGGTTGGTCGTTGCCACCTTCCTGGGATCAAATCATATAAAAACTTTTTGTGAAACCAACATTAAAAATTAAGAAAACAAATAAAATATTATCACTAAAATTAGAAAAGGATTTACTGTAAAACAAATAAGATTAAATTAAAATTCTTAGAGCAGTTAACAAAGACGTCTGTACTTATTTATCTTTTATGACCAAAATCTGCAAGACTCGCTAATAAGAGAAACTTGACGCTTTACATAATAAGTTGTTTTAACCTTTGGAATGAAAGTATATTTTTTATTTTGTAGAACATTTGATGATTTAATGTAATTTGTTATCGATCTACTATTTAATCAAAATTAAAATAATGCCTGTGGTGAGAGAGAAGTTTTATATGTAAATTTATTAATCCATTAATTCATTAGTAGCCTTTCATCACCAGTCTACTGCTACTTTAAAACTGCTACGAATTTTTGTATACTTACAGCATGTTTTTTTATTAATTAAGCCGCGATTCGAGACAAAGGTTTAATTGCATAATGCTTGGATAATAATATGATGTCGGAAACAAAGATATTTTTGCAAAATTGTTTTTTTACAAAGTGATTTTGAAGCAATTTAATGTTGTTTATAAGGATATATGTATTAGTTAGGTATCATTGATTTGCCTTAATATGACTTACTTTTTGTCATACAAATCGACTTAATAAAGTTAGACTATTGCTACTTTAAAGCCTGGGTACAAAAATAATAATCATTGTCAGAAGTGTAATAAGAGACTTACATATCATAAATATAAACTAATAAGTTATATAACCAACCTAGTGTTATTGGGGTAAAATAAGGGGCTACCTACGCAACACTATAATAGTTTTCCGATGGTTCTTTAATAGAGTTTACAGGAACTCCGCGAGTTGTACAATAGTTGAAGTGTTTTAGATTCAACAGTATTGTTTTTTATGGTATATTGGTGTTAATAATATAAAATATACCAAAAATTGTGTACTATAAATATAAACAAAATTATTTATAATAAATCATTTAAAATATAGGACATATTTTATTTCCCTGATTCCGTCAATATGTTTAAAGTCATTGAAGGTAAAAGCAATATTAGAGACGTAATTGAAAGAAAAAGCAATAGAGAGCTCATCATTTAGAATAGTTATACAGCAGGTAAGATGTAGGGTATTTTTTTATTTATTACCCGGGTCAAAGTTTTGTATTTAATACCCTTTCTGGTACCGAATGGTTTCCCCGCCAAAAAAATACCATTTCAGTATTAATTACACAATTTATTATCCTATTATATATTTTATAACGCCTTTCTAAATTTAAAATTTTGTTGCTGTTTCAAATAGAAATATATAGATAAATATTTTTATAAAGTTGATTAATAATTTACATACAGTTTTCAATTTTATTCTATGCAGCAAAAACGTTAATTCTATCTTATTATTAAGGCTTCTTCAGATTTTATAGTTATACATTATTAATACCAGTAGGGTCACGTTTGTAAATGAAGTTCCTTTTTGTCAGTAATTTCAAAAAGATTGTATACTAACTACACTAAGACTCTTGTGGCCCAGTGGTATTAGCACTTGCTTAACGAACCGAAGGTAATTAACTAGCCGTAACCTCTGTCCTTCCTTGGAATCTATTGTATTATATCTATTATATCGGTTTACTGGTTCACTTAGTAAAGACGGATAGACAGACAAAGTTATTTATGCATTTATAATATTAGTATGGATATAATTAAACGTGATAAAAGACATTTACGCTTGTAATGACTATATCAGGCAATATATGCCGTACATGCTTTTAAATATACTGAACTACCTTTAACATTGCAAAAATAACTTTTCCGCGCATTAATGCTGTTCTTTATAGTTGAAGTCAAATGACAGAAATATTTCTTTCACATGGAAAAATGTCTACGCATACCCGTCATTGCGGCGTAAAGACGTAAGTATGTCGGTATAGAATAATGTCTGAACATGACCGGGTGCATGTCTAGTAGCTTTTTTATTATTTGTCTACCTCGTTTGAATTTGTGTCAAATACAAATTCAAAAGTTTGGGTTATTAACAATTGGCGCAAAGCGACTGCACGTGACAGCCAGTTAATCGATGAAAGTAGGCATATGCTGCTCAGGCCACGACGCTAACACCCGCCGTTGATGGAAAAGTAATGTTTGACTAGATGACAATGCAAATGTAGTGAACCTTTCATTTTTCCAATACTATTTTTTTTTTAATTATTAGACGTTTTTCATTCGGCACAAGAGTACTATAATTATATTGATGTCATTGATCACATAAGCCCTTTACCCATTTTGTTAAAAATTGCAAATTTTGGGTTCATTCTTCTGAATTATTATTTTTTGTGTTTTGCCTTCTGCATACGTGGCTAATTGCTAATATAGAGCGACCACTAGTCCACTGGCCAGTAGTCGGAATCGACACAAAGGAGATTTTTGCCGCGCCTGTTGTTCGAGCGATTATAATTTTGCTTCAAAGATTTTGAATACGTATTCATCTAAAGCTATGCCATATCATCTTAATTTGATTATGTCGACTTTAGTTTATGTTTTTAGAGATAAAAGAGCTTAGATTTTTTTACGGACTCGGTGTCTTTCGTTATTTTGGCAAAGCTATACTTTAAGGAAGAATTTCCTAAGCGAAATTTATTTAATTCCTTTTTTACTCCTAACATGTAAAATTTGAGGTCACCTAAAATTATTACAATGTTGTCATAAATTTGCCAAATTCGTTCTGAATATCACATTGTAAATCCTAAAAAGCATCCTTTAATTGAGCTTGGGATGAACTGAATGCAACTGTAAGTTCATGTTCGAGTTGTATATGTTTTCATATATTTACGTTGAGGCCGCCATCTGTTTTAAGACTTTAGTTAGGTCAGGATTAGATCGAATCCTTGGAGGCGATCTTATTATGTTGAGATATAATCACTCGCTTAATAAATAAAAAGAAAATTAACTCCTTTGAAATTACTATATCCTTTTCTAAACCCTTTTTCTTTAATTCGTCGTTTCATTTTCAAGTCCTTGTTATTCTGTGCAAGAATTTAACTCGAAAAATCCAACTTCAGACCACCTCTGCAGTCAAAGTAATCATATGATCAGAAGGTTGTGGAAAGAGTGTCATAAGAGCCGTGCATATTGAGTGGCGTACGCGTTTTAATCAAGCCCTCTGCAGCTAAGTAAATGACGGCGAACTGATTTTATTTTCTTGCGAATTCAATTCCGTATTTAAATTTTTTAAAATACAATTATCAATTAACACTTCACAAAACTGACACAATATTAAATTTGAAGTGTAAATAACACTTGTAGTACATTTACGAAAGCGAAAACTTTAATAAATTTCTTGTTTTAAGCGAAAATCCAGGAGCTAATTTTAAAAGATGTTAGCCGTGCGTTACATAGTGGGGGAAGTGGGTTGTGGCCCCCGGAACAGGTTCTCGCTTCATCGTAGTGGTGGGGCTCAGTACCTGTGGCCTGCCCAGCCGCGGAGAAGCTAATAGGAACCTGGCCGGCCAAAGAGGAGGCTGCTCAAAGCGGGCTGAACATGCTCGCTTTGGATGCGCCTTTGAAGGGTGCGAGGGACGGGTTGCAGGAGGTAGGTGTGCCACCCTTCCTGTCCTTTGCAATCAAGGAAGAGTCGCGGGGGAAGAGGAGTGTCGGTATTTTGTAGGCTTCTCTGCCCATCTTCCGCGAATCGGCGGAGCTGGACCGGATACATTCGGCATGGTGTTGTCCATCTCTCCTCCTTCTGCGGCCTAAATGGAGCTGGTGGCGGAGCTAATCATCGGGGGTGCCGCTGGGAGCTGAAATGAGCTAATCTCGTCCATGTTTGTGCAGGGAACTCCTGGCTCTCATGATCCCTGAGTAACAGCCTCGGGGGAATCTATTACCTAACTACAGGGGCGGAAACGAAGGGCGCGGTAGTTTCAACGCGCCCAGAGGGAGGCAGATGGCCGTAGGGCAGAGATGGGGCTGCTTTGGCAGCCAGCACTGGAGTGGTAGCGAAAGACTGCGACAGAGCTCCTGTAACCCCATCAAAGGCGCCAAGAAGAAACAACGTGGTGGTTTTAGTCCGTGCGAGTCCGACATTTGGCTCCGCAAGGACGGGTATGCGTAGGCATTTCCTCACGGTAAAAATATGTGGGTTTAGGTAATTAACCTTAAACCTGTGTGATAAAGTTACTAAAATCAAATCAGCTTTAAATAATGATCTATGGAAAATAAAGATCTGTATTTATATTAAACTCTTTTCTACTAAGAGTTATTTAATGGATCGTATAGCAAAAAAAATATTTTTTTAGAGGATTGTAAGAATAGATCGCAACGAAGCACATTCAATTTTGGGATTTACAGTAAAGGGACAAGAATCTATGTTTGAAATCTCCTAAATCGGCTTCGCATGAGGATTGAAAAAATTAAAACTTATGACAATATTCTGAATCTTTTGTGTATCACATTTACATTTGTTTGTTGCCGTGGCTAAGGTGAGGTCTTATATATATTTGACACTATTATTCGTAGAGCATTTTATGGAAGTAGGTTTCTTGATCAAGTATTAAACATAGTAATCATAAAGTTGGTAATTTTTAAAGATGATTCCGTAATTAAGGCGAAAAATCAAGCGTTAGCCGAGGAATAACCCATCAACGATACATATTTAAATTTCAACGATTCGCTGTACAGGCTTAATACAAAAAACCTACATACAGTATGTGGGTTGAATATTAATGTTCATATTTCTCCTTAATGGTGTAAATATATAATTACACACTTTGTTTGGTATAAAAAGTTCAATGACATTTTGTGTGGGCAATTATCTTAAATGCACATAGTTTACGTTATAGTGCAAATTATTTACCACCAGCCAGCCAGCTATTAAAAGAACTATGACATAATAATTTCCTATGTTTACGCGATTTCAACACATGAATTAATAACAATACTATAATGATTTTAGCATTTAAATTGATTTACAATTTTCCCGACGTTTCAGACACTTTACAGGATCCATGGTCACGGGCAGACTGGATCTAGTTCCCTCCGATATACCAAATATTCGCAAAAAGGAGAAATGAGTTGAGATTTGCTCGGCCTTATCAAACAAAATAAAATTTAAGGCAACTGATGGCAATCAGGGGAACAAATTACAGCTAGCCACAACCAATGAATATCGAAAGGTGACTTCTTTCCTTAGAGAAAAGGAGCACCAGTATTACATATTTGCGCCCTCGGATGAGCGCGTACGACCCATGCACCAAACGCCCTTATAGCACGGTGCTGGTTACGTTTAAGTGCTCCAAGGGAGGAAAGCGCTTATATGATGTCGAGAAACTCTGTGGGATCGACCGTATCTCTTTCCAGCGGCTGCATTCTAACGGACTCCTAGGGCAGTGTCAGAACTGCCATTTACACGGTCACGCTTCGCGTATTTGTTTCGCCCACCCTTAATGCGTTAAATTAGTCAAGGATCACGGCACTGGCGATTGACCCACGAACCTCCAGCGTACGTTAACTGCGGCAATTTTGGCCACACAGCCAACTACCTCGGCTGCCCTAACGTGCTCAAACGCAGAATTCCTGCAAACCCCAGGGATGCCTCTTCCAGGCGACCACCAAACCCATCCAAGAGCACCACCTTCCCACCCCTACGTTCTTCCAACACTTAGCAGTTCCGCCCTGCGAGGCAACGCCCGCGCCGGAGTCAACTCCGAGCGCACAGCGGCTCGCCGCCGCCACAAATAGCCAGCATGCTAGCCATAGCAATGGCAGCACTAGCCAAAATTGTATGTGATTTCTTAAATCTCTAGAACTCTTTGATCCAGATAAATTTAATCAAGTTTTCACTTCTTGTAAAATACAAGAATTTGATTAATGCCCTTAAGCATAATAGGTTACGCCACCCAAGCAATAGTCAAACACACCCTACACTTGTAGTGTAGGATATTCCACACATTCTTGACATCGGCCCCACCGGTGAGGTTGAACTTACACACACTTTGCTATGACACTGTAGCTTTGCACTAAATGAGACAGGAGCGTTGGTAAAGTTTCTTGCGCCACTTCTTCTCCCAGCGCCAACGCTTTAAGAAGTGGTAGTAAAGTTTGATGAGCCCTTCTAGCTATTTAATTATCCTTAAACATGCGTCTAAATCGGGCCAAAGTGTCGGCACACCTGGGTAGCCCTCAATTTAGCATGCTAACGGGAACCAGAAAGTGCGACAGCCAAAGTCAAGGCTCCCCTTTTGGGGGCCCTGATGCAGTTAAGTGTCTCGGTGGGGATACGCGCCTGTGGCAACGGGTACCCCTTCATCCATCATCATCATCGTCATCATCAGCCAGTGATAGTCCACTGCTGGACATAGGCCTCCCTTAATACACTCCTATTCATTAGGGGGTTTTCTCTTTCATCCGGTACATTCTTATAGGTTTACTCCACAGAGCACGAGGTCCAGTAAAAAAAACCTGTATCCTGTAAATTGTCTGCAACGTCGGGAAAATTGTAAAAGGAAAAAACCAAACTAAACGCGACAAAATCCGTAAAGTCTTTTATTAAATCAAAACTATTACAATTCTTAAAAGAAATACGGTATGAAGATACGTCTGACTTTCTTTGTAATATTCTTCCTCTAAAATATTTAACATGGTGTTAACAACCAATGGTAACAAAGATGAACAGGACGCTACAATGTTATGCAACTTATTATATATTTAATTATTGTATTCAGTTATTCAAACCAGATACTATTGTCATTGTAATATTTAAAGGTTATTGATTGTTATTATTTCATTTCATCTTGATTTTTATAGCTTTGTAGAATAAATGGTTATGTAAATGGATTATCCCAAAATTGTATAAAAAGGGAGGTAGATTAATATGAGACGAGAGTCTAGAATCGTTGTTAGTGGATTAGATATTCTGTACGTCGTTATGTTACTGATAATAGTACATTTAATACAAAGTTCCAGCTTCCGAGTGTCTTCCGCCATCATCTTTAACAATAGTTTCACGCATATAATTTCATTAGTCTTCTGGTATCAATTAAATTTGTTTGGTAAATAGGAGACTATTTGATAACGATTAATACAAATTTATATATTGGAATATATGTACTTTAGGTTATTCTTAACATACGAGGGGTTGTACATATATTTTTTAAAAGGAGCCGATTAGAGTTATGCCACCGCGTTGCCTATTTCTTCCGTGAACAAGTGCTACAAAAATATTACTTACTGAACTGTATTACATACTGTTTTCCGTTTTGACTTGTGTCGTAGCCCGCGTAATTACTGATTAAATGAGACATAACATCCGAAGTAGGGCTGTGCCAGTCGATAATTTCTTGCAACCCGGGTTGATCATAACCCGTCAGCTAGATAATCTAATCACAAACATTCAATTGTCTAGCAGGTCGTGGGTCGTGTGTGGCATTAAGTTACTTTATACTAGTCAACGATGACGGGTATTATTGTAATTCACGTGGGGTTCGTGTCGCGACACATTCACTAGGAGATCGTTTTAAATACTCAAATCATGAGCTCCAAATTGATTTTTATTATGTATAATAGTTCAATATATGATTTAAAATAATTTTGTCTATTTAAGTATTTATTAAGCTCATGCGTAAATATTATTAATTCACCTAATTATTAATTTTACACAAATTGTAAACAACTCTAATTATAAATACTATTACTTAAGCCAAATTACAGAAAACATTACGTAATAACCAAATTAAATATAGCAATTATAACTGTAGATTATTGGTTACCGACCACGCTACTAAAAATTAATTCATAAATGCGCGAGCCCCAACACACGCGAATCCCGCGCGCGCGCCGGGTAACGTCTGGTCTGCGTCTTAATACACTAACCCAGCACCCGATAAAACAGCCTGTCTCATTCTTTCGGCATAAAAAAGAACGGGAAAATTGCAGGTTCTCGGTACTTTTGTCGCTGACACGGTTATTTTAACTGAAGAAGGTTACTTTTGTTTGATGTAAAGTGTGGGTTTAAAACAATCGAATGTTGTCGTTATCCGGCACCTGCTCACGCGTACGGATTTCGATCAAATCAAAGTGATTTGATCGATCGTAATCGACACGGTCTTAATCTGAAGTCGCCAGGCAGCGAGTGCTTATGTAGCGTCTTACTCTGCGTTTATTATAGCACAGGGTGTATCACTATCAGATGAACTTCCGGCTCATTACGTCGTTTTAATATTAAAATTAAAAAATAAACTTCTACTAATAAAAGCTTACAGTTAGCATTTTAAACTCCACATAACTTTTACTGGGTAAACAAAACTTACCATCCTATGTCTCACGGTAGGCAGCGCCTTGGTGATACCAGTATAGCCAATGTCTATGGGCGTCGGTGATCACTTTCCATCAGGTGGCCTGACTGCTCGTCTGCCCGCGCATGCATATAATGTATTTATCTTATATGTTTGAAAGCATTGATTGTTGGCGCGGTTTGCGTTTTCTATTTCTTTTAAACATTATTTCAATTGGCATAGATTTGTTTTCTTCAAATAAACTGTGCCAAAACAGAGAATAAACAAAAACGATGAAATCTTTTATATCTAGCTCAAATACAATCGAAATTGTGATGACTGAAGTGTTGATTACGCTATAAAGACGCCAATCTTTTTTTTATCGAAACGAAAGCTAAATAAACAATCATTTTCTAATATTTGCTAATTACATACAATTAAATTAAAACATATAAACCGCACAGTTTTATAAAATTGGAATTGCTAAATGATCACGTGAAAACTGAAAAATATATCCCATTTGTCGTTCTGTCTAACAAACTTTGGACGAAGCTTTTAAGGTGTCTTTTTTTTCAAAATACTGTATATTATTAAGAAAAAAACAGAAAAATACAATTATTCTTGGGCCTCATCTAGGCACCCTCGATTCTGCTCGCTGACAGCAAAAATAAGTAACCGCCCGAGCCGAAGATGCCCAGAAGGATCACGGAGCTAAGCCAACAAATAGAGAGGTGAAGTCTGGCAACGCTTAAAACTACACAGCTGCGTTGACTCTGTTGGGTTGCAGCGGTACACTCACCAACGTGAAATCATCCGAAATAAATGTTTCGTGCAATAAAATTTTACTACTTACTTTTGTTTTTATTTCGTAACGAAAGTATTCCTGAAATTTTAAAAACTATTGTTATTAAAATGAACACAATTCATCTCTAATTATTAGACAAATTTACGGCTTTATTTACATTCGAAAATAAACACGGAACATCAAGTAGCAATTTGTTGCGCAGAGTTAGCATGAATTGGCAGCCTTTCTTGAAGCTAATTAATGAAACCACCTTCAAAGATTACTATTTAGCTTACATTAAAACGGGTCAGATTCTGGCATTTCATATCAATTAGGACTTTGTTATCATAAAGCTTAATAGCGCCACTCATTGACGCTTGCTTTTGAATATAAATCTGAAGAGAGAATTTTTGCTCAAAGTATAATTAAAGTATATCTTTAATTTTATACGTATATACATGTCAATAATTGATATAATTTTGAGATAAAATAGACTAAATGTGTACTAGTAAACTTAACTAACATCTGTTCATGTGAATCTTATATTGTGTCACAAGGCAAGTTCATGAACGAAGAAATCGCACGCTATCTCTTACTTAATCACGCCCTAGGCGGTCATTAATTATGTAGCCACAGACGTAAGTAACATGTTCTTAGATATCTTTTAGGCGCTTTGTCTTAGATATTTTATTTAATGTTGAAAAATAGGAACGTGTGTAAAACAACGAAAGTCTTTACCTTGTAATGTATTGTTTTTGAAAAAATATTGCGTCATGTATGGATTAATGTTTAATTATTTTTGACGGTCAATATCACGCTGTAAAACATTTTTATACATTACTAGTTGACCGGGCAGACTTTTGACATTACATTTAAGATCTATACTTTTGTATATGATTTATCAATCTACTATTTATAATAAATTTGATTATTAGTTAACAACTCCTGTAGTAAATATACTAAATTAGAATGGTGGTAGGTCCCTGTTTACAGGAGACTGTCTGGCAGGTACACCGCGGTGCTATTTTGCGCGAAGCAGTGTGTGAAAACACTATTTGTTCCAGATTTGAAAGGGCACCAGCCAGCGTATTAAAATACTGGGCAAACGAGACTTAACATCCAATGTCTCACGGTAGGCAGCGTTGGTGATACCACTGAGTATTGCCAATGTCTATGGGTGTCATTGACCACTTCCCATCAGGTGGCCCGACTGCTCGTCTGCCTGCGTATGCTATAAAAAAAAAAAAAAAAAAAAGTGAAATAAAGTTTATTTTTCATCTCTTGTAGTACAATAGTAAGTAGAAAGATACATATTTTTTAATTCCGATATTTTTTATTTATTTACCTTTGAAACCTTCCCTGGACTTTCACAAATAATTCAAGACCAAAATTAGCCAAATTGGTTCAGCCGATTTCAAGTTTTAGCGAGACTAACGAACAGCAATTGATTTTTATATATAAAGATTTTAAATGTTATTTGGTATAAAGAAATAAAAAATAGCGTATTATACTCGAGTTATTAAACATTAAAAATATCTTGAGAAAAATGAATAAAAATTGTCTAAACTACTTAAGAGAAAACTAAAATATTGCCTTAGTGGAGTATGTGTTTGGTTGCGTTTGTTTGGATATGGTATATTTACATTCTGAAAATAGCAACATTTAATAGGTCTCACAAGTCCTGCTCAATCCCTTCCCCGCAAATTGCCTATGGTCGCGTATATGCGAGATCATATCGCGACATCTATTCAATTGAACAACGTAATTGCCCTTTCTTTATAAACCGGAGATCGTCGGTTAGAATCTCGCGGGGAAACAACTTTGTGTTATTGTGGTTTTCTGGCTGGTCGATAAAAATTTTATCCAATCACTCAATTGTCTGCAAAGTAAGATGATTCATGTGTCGGACGGGCATGTCAAAAGTCGATTCATTATTTTTTTTTTTGCCGTTGGAAAAATCCAGCTTACGGATTCCCCGCCGCCAGAGTGAGGGGGCAGCGGGGATATGTGGGGCTCCCCGGACCAAGATGGAGCGGTCGGTATAACCACTAAACACCAACGAGTTGTTCCTTCTCTTGTCGCTGTAGCTGGGGCCGCAGGGCGCTGATGACAGTCTTCGGCGACCCCAGCGCGACGTGGCCCTCGCCTTACTTTCGGGCCTCTTCTCACCGGGTGTGTTGGGACACCCGGAACGTCGCTTAGGCGCCGTGCCGGAACAAACACAAAGGCGCTCCCTCTTGAGCCCTACTCTGGGCGGCGGGCGTCTCTTGCCAGCCGCCCAGGGGCTCACATGTCAGGGAAGGTTGCGCGCGTACGCCACTCTTCGCGCCCTGGCCTTCTTCTGCGGATAGCCAGGGCGCTCTCGGCCTCCTGACCCTTTCCGGCCTCCTTCCGGGCCATCACGTCCTCGAAAAAGCAAGGACGGCGCCCACGACCTTTCGCTCTCTAGCATCCTGCGCACTACAGCAGGAAGTGAAAGGTCGTACCCTGACACTACGCAGCTCTCGGCGTTGCTCGACCCAGGCTGGGCACTCTTCCAGCGCGTGTTGGGCCGTCTCTTCGGCACTAACGCCACAGTGAGTAGCACTCCTCTGTGGCTCCTACCGGCCACGCGGCCAGGTACCTCCCGAAACAGCCATGTCCCGGAGAACCTGCGTCGCGCGGGAACGTTCAGGAGCCATGTCCTCTTTCTAGCCACCACTTAAGAACGGGGCGTATGGCTTCTTTGTTCGACGGCCGGCGCTGGGGTGCTCCAGCCGCAGCTCCCACTCCCTGTATTGCAGGGGCAATTCGTCTCTGCGCCCCCTTATCTCTTCTGGGGCTGGCCTGAAGCCCCGAAAGTCTATTCATCCACCAACCCGCATTGGACCAGCGTGCTTTTAAAAGGGAAGGCGAGCATAAGGGGAGGCCTATGCCAAGCAATAGCAGGGGCTCATGACGATGATGATGAATGTCTGAATATGCACACGCGTTGCGTCGATGCTATAGTTTATGCATAAATAAGTGAAATTGTTGGTGTTTCTCATCGCTCAGAGGCACGAGTCTGCAGTAAGGATTCCATAAGGCACTGTGGATCCTTTTCCTCACAAAATTTTAATTATTTGATTATTTTGTTAAGCATTGCTTAATTCGCCTCTATCGCCATAAATGTAGGAGAATCATGTCTGCAGTGTTGAAATAATTGTAAAGTAATTAAACGCAATTAAATTTTTAAAATTACGAATTTCTTAAGACTTAAAATTAAGACCATAATTTCATTGTCTACGGTCGTTGAGTTTTGTCGCCTTATTATTGCCAGACTGCGATGCATTTTCAGTATTAATAAATATGTTTTAAAGAATTAAGAAAAAAAGATCATTTACAGAACAGTATACATCAGCAGCCTGTGTTAGTCCACTGTTGGACATGGCCTCCCCTAATACACCCTATCCATTAGGGGTTTGGACCGTATCCACCACGCTGGTCCAACCGGGTTGGTGGGGGACCGACTTTACATGCCCATCAGACGCATGGATCATCTTACTTTTCAGACTATTGGGTGATCGGCCCAAATTGCCGTAACCAACTAGGAAACAACAATGAAAATTTGTTGCGTCCCCGCAGGATTCGAACCCACGACCTCCGTTTTCTAAAGCACACACCCACACTACTAGGCTACGGAGGCTGAACATTATGCTCACACCATTTTCATAATGCAAAATATAAAAAGAGCAATCCAGAATATTGTTTCAGAACAATTTCTATGTAACGTGGACGAACATTCGTCATTGGGATAGTTGCAATTTATACATCTGTGCTTACAGCACATGAACCGATATTGTTCTTAAACTAATCTAGTTAGTTTATAAAGGTCAATAACTACACGAATCTTACAGATTAATAATATCTCCAATTTGTTATTCTTTTAACACAATTTAAACAATTTAAATATTTTTTTTTAAGTTATAGCACAAAATAGATTTAAAACTTGTCGGACTAAACAAAAAAAACAATTAAAGTATGTTTTCTAAATTTAATTTTGTGTCTAACATTCAAAACTACACATTTTCCTTTATAATTAACAAAATATTTCGAGAAATTTTTGACCTCACAGATTTTCGAGTACGGCGTTTTTATAATTCACGGAGTGTGTTCAAGGCGTTTTTTGTTCGGATTTTTTCCGCATAAAAATGTTTAAAACATTTATATTTATCTCCAGTACGGTACCATACATACTGACAGGCCTACTGTACTGTAATGTCTACCAGCCTGTGTTAGTCTACTGCTGGACATAGGCTTCCCCTAAGCACGCCTTGTCTATTATTCCTTTAATGATATGATAAATTTCGTGAAAAATCGACCGTATCCGACTACGCTGGTCTAATGCGATAGGTGGATTGACTTTTTACATGCCGATCCGACGTACGGATCATTTTACTTTTCAGACGATTGGGTGATCAGCCTAAATTGTCCTAACCGACTAGAAAACAATATATAGTAATAATAATAGCACAGAATTATTTCCCCGTGGAATTCAAACTTACGACCTCGGGTTTATAAAGCAAGGGCTAATACCGCTAGACCACGGAGGCGATAGCGTTGCGGTAGTTTATACGTACGTTGAATGTAAATAATGCTCCTTTTTGCCGTTTTTCCAAGAGAATAGCGTGCGTTGATTTTTATTTCAGTTCTCTCTCGCTATAGTTCAGACAATTTTTTTTTGTTTACAGGCTTTAGCTGTTATTTGCTTCCATTGTTTTTAAATTGTGTTAAAATAGTTTGGTAGATATTTATAAAAAGATACACAGGGTTTTATAATTTTAAACGCTGTGTCTGTGTGTTCTGTGTGTGTGTGTGTATCTTTTGTGTTTATTTTAATAAACGATTAAGAATAAAAAAAATTGTGCAATTGTACTTTTAAAATGTGTAAAAATATACTTTCCGGGACCATTTTCATTAAAAACATTAAAAAAAATGACGACGAACACACATGGATATTTATTCAATATATTTTTTTATATCTGGCGATAGATTGCTTCTGTATATATAAATAATCTGGGTAACCAAACATCATCTGCCGGGCTTGTTTTTAATCTAAAAACATCCTCAATTCACTTCAACACACACAAAATATTCACATAGGCTGGTCCAGCCGTTTAGGAAGAGTTTTTATAATAATTTTTATTTGCAAGACTATTTTTAAAGTAAAAAAAAAAAACGATAGCTTAAGCGGTTTTTTATTGCATACGCAGGCAGACTAGCAGTCGGGCCACCTGATAGAAAGTGGTCACATAGTGATATCGCCAACGCGCTGCCTACCATGAGACATAGGGTGTTAAGTCCCGTTTACCCGGTAAATACGCTGGCTACGGTTCCCTTCAAACCGGAACACAGCGGTGTTTTCACCTACTGCTTCGCGGCGAAATAGGCACCGCGGTGGTACCCAACCAGACGGTCTCCTGTAAAGAGAACCTACCACCGGTAGGTATTCTTGACCGACTTCCTAAAAGAGGCATTTAATTTGGAGCGTATTTTTTAAATAAATATGTTGCCTCATTTAATCTTGTTTCAAATGATAGACATTTTCGACTAGAAGTTAAATGTTAAGAAATTAAAGAAAATTCGGCTCGAACATCCCAACCTCGTGCAGTTAAATTGCAAATGCTGCAACTTTAAGAGATAGAATTAAACTATAGGCCTTTATAATTGTACTTCTTGAATTGGCCTACAAGAAAATTCGCAAGAACATATATCTATGTTTTAAGAATAACCCCAATAAGCATTTTAATGTAAATATATTTTAAAATTGCAATCCGGCATGTAAAGAGCTCATTAATTAATACAGTTTAAGCTAACTATAAAAGTTATTATATTTAAAAATTTTCTTTTATGTGCACATAAAATGCATCATATATTTTATAAAATAAATATCTTAAGAAACATTATTGATTTGAAATGCGGTGCAGGAATTTGCGACGCAATTTCTTACACATATTTAATACCTTCTTATTTTGCTTAAAATAGTTATACGCTTTTTTGAAGTCATATTTTTTTGTTTAAATTTATTTTGTTCATGTTACCGTTTGCAAAATGCAACAATTTTAGTATAACTATTCTGTTATAAAAATACAAAAAATAGGGAAACGTTTTTTAACAATAGGGACATAATTTTTCAATTAAAATATTCTATGATAGAGAGTAATTTTATTTACTTTGACGACGTTAATAAAAGTAAAATATAAGTCTAAATTGTAAAATGTATGTAAAATGAACATAAAATAAAACATTTCTAAGAGAAAACCTACGTTTAAAATTTATTGTTTGTATGTAAAAATATTTATACGAATAAAGATATAGACAAATAATCCAATAAAACGAGTCATTAAAACTTATGAAAACCAATATTATGATCGAACAATATGAACAACTCTTCAACTTCAGATGAAACTGAATGTAAAGTAAATATTTGCTGGATCGTTCATGGTCTTCTGTCCATTTAATAATGCTCAAAAGTCCAACATCTGTATTATTTCGCAAAATACTTAGCAATACGCAATAGTAAAAAGGGTTATAAATTTAACAAAATGGTATGATCAACTTAGAAATCATCGTAAGATCGCTATGTAGAAAAGTACTTACAGCTTCTTAGATATTAATTATAATTCATCCTCATAATCGTCAGCTTGTGTTAGTCTACCGTTGGACATAGGCCTCCCCTACGGTACGACTTCTCCATTATGAGGTTCTTAGACCGTATCCCACCACGCTGGTCCAATGCGGGTTGGTGGGTGTACCGACTTTTTACATGCCCAGCCGACGCAAGGATTATCTTACTTTTCAGACAATTGGGTGATCGGCCCTAATTGCCCTAACCAACTAGTAAACAACAGTGACAATTTGTTGAGTCCCCGCAGGATTCGAAACCACGATTTTTTGAATTCATAATATTATCCAAGAAAAATAGTTTCATATGGGGTTATTCTACCACCGACGCAACCATCCCTTAATTTTGTTACTAAAGATACATAAAGTCTACTTGGATAGTTTTAGAAATAAGTTAATATATCAAATAAATTTATTTATGGCCATAAAATATAACAGATAAACTGATCGTTATCGTTAGCATAAATCACAGAAATAATGTCGAAATTAATTTAACATTGCCAATAAGTAAGTCAATTTACGAGCACAATATCGGTGAAATTATTGATATGAAATTGGCACCAGTTTGTAAGATTTGTTTTCAATTTACAATGTACCAAAAAAATTATGAACAATAGAAGAACCATTGGAAAAATACCAGAAACCGACTAGAGAGGTACCAAAACGATATATATTTTTGCAAATCACGAGTTTGATAACCGTATTCCGGTGTCGGAATACACATTTATTAAATTTACTAGGGTAGCCAAACATTATATATCATGTCTCCGGGCTTCGTACGAAATTCGTGTAGACTTTCTTAACATCGATTGCTAATTAATATCAATATAATATAAAACGAAATATCACATAAAGTAAAGATATTTCCATCTCTGAAGAAGAACGAGGGTAGTTAATTTATTTAAACGCTTGTAAAAAAAATTTACATAGTGGTAGGTTTTCTTCGGAGCCGTGTGAAGTAATACCACCGCAGTGACTATTTCTGCAACAGATCTATATTTTGCGGGTTTAAGCGCACCATAGCCAGAGTTATTACTAGGTAATCGGGACTTACCATCTCTTGCCTCAATTGTAGAATCTTGCAGGGCATATCACTAATCACCAGGTAAGCATCCTACTCGTCTTATTCGTCCAACTAAATTATTAAAAAAATATATATTTATGAAGAAAATAAAACAGAAAACACCTATCATCATATCAATATCTTAAAATTTTATCTTTATTCAATTGAGCCTAAAAACCATCTATTGTTTAAATTTATATTACTTATATTAAATATTAAAAAAAATATCGTTTCAATGAAAAAAAAATGTGCCATTTGTCGGGTGATTTCCTGTGTTAACATTTACACAATAATATACTTAGTTGTAATACAATATTTTCAAAATCCCAAAACTTTAAACTAGCTTTAGCAGTTTTCAGGCATAGTTTCTAGCTCACATGACAATTAGTCTAATTCTTGAATCTTACTCAGTTTACTTGTGAAAGTCATACGGATGTCTCGTACTTTCAGTGATACTAGATTATCTCTTTCATACTTGATAACCTAGAGGAATTGCTAGTCTACATAATATATGATTGTACAATGTATCTTTATAAATTTAAATTAACAACAATTTGCCTAAAAATATTACATATTTGTAACAAAAATTTTCATCATTTTTGTATGTATGTATAAATATGTTTATATATTTTTTTTATAAATTAATACTTTAGGCACCACATTATTGTCTTTGCACCACCCAAAGGTTCATTGGTAGACCATGCCATTGGCATTAAGCCGCATTTGTGCACAAAGAATAAAATAAATGACTAAATCGGCTCAAATTGCCGTAAGCAACAAGGAAACAACAATGAAAATTTGTTGAATCCTCGCAGGTTCGAACCCACGACCTCTGGTTTCTAAATCAGACGCTCTAACCACTACGCTACGGAAGCAGTTGAACAATACTTTTAATTGTAAATAAATAATAGCTCCATTTTTCGACATAACTTCTTCCTTTTGTGTTCTGTTTCTTTTTAATTTAACAATTTTAAGTTAACCTGAGTAGCGAATTCTCATTAACTTGTAAAGCATTTAACGAAGGAACTCTTGAAAAATAATTTATTAGACGCTAGTTCTCTGTAGAAAGACAAAAATTTTAGTTAAGAGAAATTAAAAGCGACTACAAATTAAATTTTTGTAACAATAATACAATATAATTTAGTTCTAAACTAATCAAAGTTAAACTACGAAAACTAAACGACTAATCTATCTAGATCCTCTGCCACACTAGCAATTTAAAGAGATTTGAATTTTTATGTAACAAGTAATCTCAAAAATTAACCAACCGGTTTTGGCTGCTCTTTTATCGTTAGAATGGTGCGTTATCTCTGACTATCATCATCATCATCATCATCCCTGTGTCAGTCCACTGCTGGACATAGGCCTCCCTGTCACACCGCTTCCGATCTTCAGCTATTCTCATCCAGCCCACACTGGCCACTTTGCAAATGTCGTCCTCCATCTTGCCGCAGGGTGTCCTACACTACGTTTGCTGAGCCTTGGTCTCAACTCCAGAACTTTTCGACTCAGTGATCGTCAGTTCTGCGGCTTAAATGACCGGCCACTGCCTCTTCAGCTTACTAATCCGCTGGGGTATGTCGGTGATTTTGGTTCTCTGACGGATCCATCATTTGATGCGGTCCTTCAGAATACTCCGAAGCATAACCGTCTCCATAGCTCGTTGAGCGACTTTAAATTGTGGACCAGTCAGACCGTAAGTGTCCAGAGTCTCGGCACCGTAGGTCCTTAACGAGTAGGACGCACTGATCAAAGATTTTCGATTTGAGGCACTGTGGGATGGGTGACGAGAAAACTCGATGAAGTTTATGAAAAGCTGCCAGCCACCGAATCCTTCTGTTTGCCTCCCCTCAAAGTTCTTTCTACCTAGTTGGAGCATTTGCCTTGGTACACGTACTCGAAACTACTTCGAGGAGGTGCCGTCAATTGTGATCGGTCCCGGATCAACATGCTCGTTAAACATGACCTCAGTTTTACCCAAGTTCATCCGGAGGCCGATGCGTGCAGAAGATTCAGCCAGGTTGTGCACCATTTTCTGCGGTCCTTTTCGGTCGATTTGGTGACGATCGAGTTGTGATGACGATATCGTCCGCAAATGCAGATGTGAGATTGCTTCGCCGTCACACTTATGCCGTGTCAATCCCTGTTGAGCGTCGAACATGTCCTCAAGCGCGGTGGAAGAACAATTTCGGGGACATGACGTCTCCATGTCTCACACCGTGGTGCGGGGATAGGCTCAGTCTGCCCACTTTGGATTACGACAGACAGGTGGCGGTGTTATACAGAATATCTCCAGCATCTCGATATATCACTAATCAATTTGGCACCGCTATTAGGACTCGAGGAAAGACCATGAGATGGGTCAAAAGCCTTCTCATAGTCCAAATGCCACTGCACGGGGCTGGTTATACTCATGTGTCTTCTGTATCACCTGCCTAACTATATGGATAGGGTCTTAGTGCTATAACCCCTCCGAAACCCAGCCTGTTCTCAGGCTGCGCTTTGTCGAGTTTTTCGTGCAAGACGATTCGTGATGATCCTCGAAAACAACTTATAGACAGCACTTAGGAGCGATATTGGCCGATAGTTCTTCAAAGGGTTTTATCACCTTTTTGAAGAACAATGCGACAAATCCCTATGCCATCCCTTTGCCTCAGGAGTTCTCCCGGAGAGAGGGCAGAGTTAAATAGACGACAGAGTCTCTTCAGCACCAGTTTACCGGCGGCCTTCAGAAGCTTCGTCGTGACTCCATCCTCTCCCGGAGCTTTTTCATTTAAAGTTGCAAGAGCCCATCGATTTCGTCTGAGCCGATTTCTGGAAGATCCTACGAAACATGCGGGTAAGAGTGAGCTCGAGAATCCTTCTCATCCGGCTCCGGGTGTGCCGGTGCGACGCGTATAAGTGACTTTTACAGTCAGTTTCCAACTTCCACGCTTTCAACCTCCGGGAGAACCTCTGATCTCAGGGCGACTCTCCGTTCTCTTTGGTCAACTTCGTTAGATGGCTACTTCAAGCTGTTGTACGAAGACTTTGGACCCGGTTTTGCTCAATAGCTCTCTGTATTGTGAGCGTATTGGAGTGACGGAGGTCGCGCCTTACCACGGAATGGTCTTGTTAAAACCATTGTTCTAACAGTGACGGTTGGATCATTTCGTCGCTTTGCTTTGAGATCCAGACGTTTCTCCCGAAGTTTAGACTTTTTGCCCGTACGTCGCTGACGGCAGGTTTTCACCCTCGTCCCGAAGAATTTCTACCACGCGATCGGTTCCTCGTCAACGTCCACGTCGATTGTATTTTCCAAGGCAGCAAATCGATTTTCTAGATTCAAAGTCAAAGTCAAAGTCAATATCATTTATTCAATTTAGGTCTACTGAGCACTTATGAACGTCAAAAATTATCCATTTACCACCGGTTCTACAAACTCAGACCCGTCCAGAGAAGAACGGCAAGAAACTCTGCAGCCTTTTTTTTAAATATTAGTATTTAAAAATTTGACCGATACATTTTTTTAAGTTATCAGGATTTGCAAGCGCAGAATATAAACTATTTCCACTACATCTTGGTCCTCAATATAATTTATTACAGAATAGTAGGCTTTTTCTATAAGCGTTGTTTTGACAACTTTCGAAAGCTCGAATTCAGTTGCGTTTGGCAGGCATTTAATTTATATACATTCTTATACTATTATACATGAAAGATTTTTGGTTCGGGTCAGTCTAAATCTGGTAGCCCTAGGGCTCAATTTGACCCCTGTGCGGCCTAATATCTTTTTAGCAAACATATGAATATTTTGACGCGCGTACATAATATTTTCAAATATGTATAGGAGAGTAAAGTTAAATTTCAGTTTTATTAAAACATTACGTAAAGATTCCGTGAACCCAGATTGTAGATTGCCCTAACAGCCTGTTTTTGTAGTATAAATATTGTGTTCAAACCGGCTGCAGATCCCATAATAATAATTCATAGGACATATGGCTGTGAAAGTACGCGTAATAAACTAGTTTTGCAGTTGCCTCGTCAGTTAGCTGTCTAATCTTGCGTATGGCAAAGATTGTACTTAGCTTCTTAGAGAGTTTGTCAATATGAGCTCCCCACTGCATCTTGGAATCAATAGAAAATCCAAGAAATGTAGTAGAGCTTACGTAAGGAATGAACCTCATTGTCAATTTTAATGTTTTGAAAATCTGGCAACTTCAAAAGAGTAAACGTAAGATTGATCTGAAATGTGCCAGGATCAATGATAGGCTGGAGCAGATTAGGCCGGAGCGTAGACTTCATCAATCGGGACCGTTCAAGCTTCAAATCTATATTCAGGATGCCTCTCAGAAGTCGGACTATCATAGGCTATTTCATTACTAGTTATTGATCCGGTGGTCACGGAATAAACCCAAATGTACTCAAACTGCAAACGTTAATTTATTTAGTCATAAAAATGCAGCGTTAGACGCTAGATTTCCATTTACCGACGTGCATTAGTGCACGCCTTTGTCCAGCAGTGGACTAACAAAGACTGATTATAATGTTACTTTAGAGGTGGTTAACATTTCATATCTCACCGCGGCAAGAGGATTTTTAGGAGTCTAACCCGTGACCACGACCGCTGGAAAGTTTTCGAAACGTTGGGAATTTAAAAAGATGATCATTGGCATCTTACGCTGCATTTCTTATAAGCAGGGTAGGTATAATTTATTACCAGATAAACGTCCTGCACGTACCATCGCTTTAACCAATAAAAAGTCTCGCTTATAAATTACTCATCCAATCAGGAGTATAGACAGTGCTGATTTGTGGCAAACAATGTAAAAAATTATAAATAACAGTGTGCTCAAACTCCCTTTTCATCGACAAAGCTTTGTTTGATTACTAGCCTAAAGGATGTTTAATTGATTGAACGCAGTACAAAAAACGTGATTTTATCAAACCGTTCTTTGTTTGTTCTTTATATTTCATTCAGTATGACTTCAAAATAAACAAACGAAAGTCTTTTTCACAAATAAAAGCTTTGTACTGACATCAAAAACAAATTACGACTATAGGTTTGTTATCAGTTATAAGATATTCTTTAAGAAATCTTTTAATTTACCGCTATTAAAACGATAAGTTCTATTTATTATTAATGTTGTCTCACGTTACCTGGGAGCTATTATTAATGTTTGTGTTACATTTGGTAAATTTTCTGACATTATGAAACACAATAACTTGAGACATAGTTCTATACTACATGCGTTAAGTGTTCTAAAATTTTAATTCGCATGGTGTATACCACGGTGTTACAATCAAAGCATTAAAATGTATACAGAATGATTCTATAGTCAGGAAATTAAATCAGAATGGCATCAAAAATGCTGCACGACCTTCTGATTGTGCACTGGAGCCATTGAACTCGGATAGTTGACGTGAACGGCAATAGATCTTTTGGGGCTCCAGTAGGAATGAATGTATGGAGATATTATTGCTGTAATGACTACTTGAAAGATAACACACCCTGGTATTGAACTGCAAGCTCCAAATAATTTCAAACCGTTGAAATATGGTTGTAAAAATATATATGTAAATTTTTTGTAAAATTTATAGAAAAAAGGAAAAAGAGTCCTGCTGAGTTTCTTACGCCGGTTCTTCTCAGGTCAGGACTTCCATTTCCGAACTGGTCGTAGTTTATTTGACAATCAATGAAAAGGTGTAGTTCTATATTGAATAAAGATATTTAACTATTGCATTTTTACGAATTACGCACAGCAACTATTTTAAGGTAAAGAAATAAAACCACGTAATTTTAAAGGCTTTAAATATATATAATGTTTAACATTTAAAGTAAATGAATTCAAAATATATTTATTTTTTTATAGACGAAGCCGTGAAATATATTTTATCAAAATTAAATATCTTATGACATATCAGAGATTAATGACGTGGTGTCGGAAATCCGGTGCGGCAGTGTCGTGAACAAAGCATGTAGTTATCCGCTCATATTACGCATCTTTCATATGCCAGATAAAAATATGAAACGTTATAAATTTTAATAAGACGAATACAATGGCATATTTTATATAGAAAAATACAATGGGCAGGACACATGCCATGTGAGTTTCTTTGAAATCGTAAGTAATTACAAATACGGAGAAAAGGATCTGAGACCCAGATTACATCGCCGTTATAGTCTAGTCTAATGCATTTATAAAACTCTTGATTTGGAAATCTGTCATATTTTTTGTTTAAATTTATCTTAGTATATGTAGCTTCTTTGCTCAAACTTTAATTTTGCGTCGTAATTAATATATGTTTAATCCGTTTGTCAGTGGAATATGTGCTTGTCAAATTGTTTTGTATTCCCGTTCTAATAACTAATCAAGTCACGTAACTATGGTACTTTGGCAAAGTTATGTGTAAAATGGATTCCTTCATGACGACTGGCTTACGTAAAGCAGCAACAATTAACTTTAATTAAATAGAAAGTTTATACACCTACGTTTCGATCATTGTGCCGCCATCGATTGACCATGCCGCTTGGCTCCTAGTAAACAAATTCCATCTATTTTTAACTTGTTTCAATAGTAGTGATTGTCAAAATATCTTATACAAAAATGTAATGAGCTGCCACCGAAGTTAATTTAATATATATATATATATATAATTATAATTTCAAACTCAATATGAATATACGTATGAAAATTAAATCAATAGCAATGTTTTATCAGCAATTCATTAATGCTTTTCATTTTGTGATGATTAAAACTACAATTTTCTGCGCATAATAAATATGTATTTCAGAAGTTAAAAGTACGAAAATTACAGAGAAAATTTTTCAAATTATTAGTTTTAATTTTAATTAATATGTTAGTTTTTTAACGACCGTATAAAACTTTAGTGGAACTACAAATACGTTCACTATACAGAAGAAACTTGTATATGTATATACTTATATGAGTCATGACGCAATCAATGAAACAAGATAATAAGAAACAAAACAGCCGCTTTGAAAAAAAGCGATTTATGTTCGCCCCGAAAAGGGCGTTTACATTTTGCGTGTCTCAATATCACGCGCATTATAGTAGTCGTCATAATAATAATTGTCATCGAGGATTGTCTTCATCAAAAAAGCAGTCTTCATCGGCAAGCAAACGGAATGAGACGCCGATGATCGGTTGACTGTCGAATCGATCGCTGGGGGCGGTGACAACCACCCAGGAACGCGGTTGTATATCGTGTACGCGGTGTATTCGTCTCGCCGTGCTTTTGAGCGAAGTAGACCTAAAAGTGCGTGTGTGTTATCTCTACTTGTATGTATACTATTGTGGCAGAACCCTCGGTGCTTGAAAGTATATTATTTGAAATAAGATACTTTTAAATAATATACTTTTAAGTAGCATATTATAGCAAAACCGTCTTACGACGACTTTCATAGTTTTCTTGTATAGGCATCTTGGTCTGCATGATAATTTACAACGCATCATCAGAGGGTTGTTTTTCGTTTCTATTCTTTCATAGAATTTTTTTTTAAATGAGCACGTAATGTCGGCATCTTGCAATCGCAGTATAAGTCGACATTTTTTGATACTACTTTGCTTCCGTGGCATGGCATATGAATTTATTAAACATTGTCCCTTACTCACGGCTAATATACTGTACGACAGTGCTGCCATTACGCCCGAAACTTATTTAAGGAGTAAAACCATCTATTTTCGCATAACTGGTAAACCGTATAAATCAGCAAAAATAATAAACTGTACGATTCGACTACAACTACGAGTTTCACTACACTCCCTAAAGAACCATCAGTTATAATAATGGCAATTTACACGACATTATATCAGAGTATTCCTATTTAAGATCCTTATTTTAAATTTCTCAGTTTAGGATTATTTTGGAGATTTCATTTTTGAATATAAAATATTTAAAACTAACAGAAAACAGTGTACATTGGTTAGATAGATGGAAGTTACCTTGACAGTTTTTACTATGAATCACGGGAATTTTTTTTTTTTATTTTATTAAGAACATTTACTTACACGTTATTCGAAACGTAAGTTCTATAATATTAATAAGTTCATTTAAGTAGATATCTAATAGTATATCAATTCAAAAATACTTGAGTCCATATGTAATCAGGCTGCTTTAATAGCAACTTATTCTCAAAAAGGTCATAATCAAAAATATATTAGGTATTTTAATATAAAGTATTGCAGTTTGTTTTTTTACTTTAATGAATTTAATTGAAAATTGTGTAAGGGTCGCAACTTACTTTTAAAATTAAAGATAAAATTGGATCTTCGGTGATCTTTATACTAGAATGAAAATATTAATTAAATACTAAAAGATAACATAAAGTAAAAGTCTATTAACCGAACGTAGTAATGTTGTTTCAGTTGATAACATCAAAGCTAGGTTTGTTACTTTTGGCATACGCGCGTTTGTTTGAAACAACATTTTACAATGTTTATCTTAATAGTTACAGGTTTGCGAATGTATTATCTTTTCATCCCACTCACTGAAGTAATTATCTTTTAACGCTGTAACAAAGTTTGAAGCACCTGGGCAAATTCATTGAATCCCTGCGGGATCAAACGGAATACCTAAATGTTATGTTATAATCGGTCCTTACTTGACATTGAAAAACCATTTATATTAAATAAATTAACCTCTTCTTAATTGGAACGTACGAGACTAGTGTAGCTGTGCAGAAAAAGCCATATGGACTTGATTTTTTTATTGCATACGCAGGCAGACGAGCAGTCGGGGCCACCTGATGGAAAGTGGTCACCGACGCCCATAGACATTGGCCATACAGGTATCACCAACGCGCTGCCTACCGTGAGACATAGGATGTTAAGTCTCGTTTACCCAGTAATTACGCTGGCTACGGTGCCCTTCAAACCGGAACACAGTAGTGTTTTCACACTACTGCTTTGCGGTAGAAATAGGCACCGTGGTGGTACCCACCCAGACGGTCCCTTGTAAAAAGGGGACCTAACACCGGTTGATAATTCAAGTCGGTGTTTAGGTCTATTACTATTGTAATTGACCTCTAATATTCTCGGAAATTAGTTACGTAATTTACAAAATTTTGCTAATATAATTATACAGTTACCCGCGACTTCATCGTCGTAGTATAAAAGAAATGTCCGCGAGGTGTGTGCTCGAGAAACCGAAGGTCGTGGGTTCGAATCCTGCGCGCACTCTACAAATTTTCATTGTTGTTTCCTAGTTGGTTAGGGCGATTTGGGCTGATTACCCAATTGTCTAAAAAGTAAGATGATCCATGCGTCGGATGGGTATGTAAAAAGTCGGTCCACCCACCAAACCGCATGGGACCAGCGTGGTGGGATACGGTCCAAAAACACCCTAATGTAGAAAGCGTGCATTAGAGGAGGCCTATGTCCAGCAGTGGACTAAGACAGGCTGATGGATATGATGATGATGATGACTACTAACACAAAGTTTCATCTTTAACTGCAACGATGATGAATATCCATGTTGATTTCTATACCTAGTCCTGTACCTTTTCTATCTTCGTTTAGCTTAAAACTGCAAAATTGCTAGAAAAACACCACTTATGCCTCGTTTCAAGTAACGAGACACAATGTCTTATCATTTTATGTTCAACAATGACGATTTTCATATCAATTTTCAATCCCTATTTCAACCAATTGAACCACTTTTATCGTAATAGTATATGTACTTTTTTGGAATCTATTTTAAGTATGTAGCAAATTTCCTCGAAATCTGTTTAATAATTTAGACGGCAATTACGGATATACAGACGGACAGAGTTACTTTAGCATTTAAATTTACAATCAAAGAAATTAATTTATAATAATACAATGTAACTTGATATCATAAAAAGACATTGCATGTATATTAAGTGCATGTAATTAGTAAAAAACATGTTAATTTCTTTAGGTTTAATAATATTTGACTAAGTTTTTTGTTTTTTAACTTCTTTCCTGTCAGGTAAAAAGATTAATTAAACTTAAATATTAAAGATTCTGGAAGTTCTAAAGTATTTTTATAATATGCATAACTTAGGCAGAAAACAATACAGTTAAAATAATGATAAAAATAAAATTAAAATGCGTTGATAAGCAGAACATAGGTATATATGTATTTGTCCCGTCACCTGTCAAGGGATTTAAAAGGATTTATTATTTAATTAAAACAAGCAAATCCAATTTAGATTGATGGATTAGATATGCTTTTATCTTTTGTCTAATTTAAATGTTATATTAGAGATATATATAAGTAAGACGTAAGGTCACATAACAAATGCAAGGATTTGCAGCATAAATAATTTAATTATTAATTAAAAGAAATAGTAAAATACATGTAAATTTGGAAGATAATAAATTTAGCAAAAAAGCTAAGCATGTCTCTATCTTTATAATATTAACAATCCCAGCCGATTTTGACTATTGCAGTACCGATATCAGATAACAAACTCACGCATGGCATGAGATCACAGTTCAAACGTGTACGCGCAAATGCACTTCATCTACCTTCTCTTTTAAAATCAGACGAAGGACGGACGAAATCAAAATAATATATCAAAATTAAAACTTTACCGCAGGATTTAAACTGACGACTTTCTTTTTCTAAAGCACAAGCAAATACCACTGGGCTAAGAAAGCAGTTATATTCTAACCTTTATTCTAACTATGGGCAATTGTCTGTTCCTGTTCTTTAAATGGCTCTGTTTTCAAATTTTTACAGGAACAGAACCCTTATCTACATTAAAAAGGGGCTTCTAAACTTGTTCTAAAAAGTTCCTTTGTTCTTATAAACAAAATACAAAAATGTAAGTTGGCGTTATATATTTATTTCTAAATTAGGTAGATTTTATTATTCCATATCTTTCAAATTTCGGGTTTTTATAAGTTCTAACGCAGCACTGACCGATAATGCTGCGAATCTCGTACAAGAGTATTCAACAGATTCTTATTTAGCACCAAGGTCCGATCCTTAAACGGCCGACGAAAATGTATCCTTAAAAAGGTAGCAAAGAGATTATTCTAGGGTACTCTAATAACGTTAAATAAAACGGCATGGCTTTGGTGCAGCTTACGCCAGGGCACCTTCAATGCACAATGCCCTCTCCAGTTTTTCTAAGACTGGCATATACCCTACAAATCGAAATGTGTTTAGTGATGCAGATTTTGCAGCTGCTCAAATAACTGAGATGGTTTTACATCTATTTCGCTAGAACCACCACTTGAACAAATTTAAGCTTTTCCTCTTAATACTTCTCTCGACACTCCATCCACACCGGTGGAATTGCAAACAGAGTCTATAAGCAGTATGCCGTGTATTATTTCCACGACACTGGGTAGCCGACTAGCCGGTTTACAATATCTTGTATCACCGTCGGCCTTTGCCTCGAGTAGTAATCAGCACAAAACGTACCACCCGTCAAAGAGGTAAAACATCAATAATTACATTATCTCTATATAAAGACGAGCTTCGAAGTATCTTGCAATCGAAAATTAAAAAACTAAAGTTGGATCTGTCAGAAATCAAGAAAAAGCACAATGATAAGCTACAGAGTAAAACAGGAGATAGTAAAGATCTTTGCCTGTACTGTCTAAAAGAATACGGTCAAAGTCGCATGGATGAGGGTTGGGTACAGTGTACTTCCTGCAATGGTTGTTCCCATGAAGGCTGTACAGGCTATGATTCCGATGATCTTGATGATTTTTTGTGCACTAAATGTCTGGTGTGACCGCTGGGGCAAAATCGTATATGGTGTACGGTTTTGGACGGAGCCCGGGGTAAAACCGTAATTTCAAGGGTTTTTGTTTTAATATGTTTATTTTATAGATAAGTTACATATTTCAGAATTTGATCCTACAATTACCAACTGATAAGAGTGGACAATAAATATGTTGATTTGATAACTTCAATAAAAAGTGTATTATTACGCTAATTATATACATTACTGCTTAGGCATACGGTTATGGACCGTGTCCCTTATATTATAGTACATAATACCATATATAATATATACTTGGTTTATATGAAAATTTTGTTAGAGTTAATATAATTTAGTATATTTTTGTATTCCAGATTTGAGCATATCTTTTCCTTTTTTTTTGTGCACCTACCTTGTTATTCATGACTATACAAATGTCGGCTCCTAGATAATGCCTTAGGCATTAAGCCCGCCTGTGTGCATATAAATTTGTGCAAAAATTTAAGTAAATGAATAAATGTCCCAGAGTAGAGATTTAATGTGCAATGGCAGAAAAGCGGTAGTTTCTTGTAGAGGGCACGTTCTTATTGTCTTATATTGCGCAAAATAGTCGTATCCTGTTTGAAGTCGGTCATATTTTATTTGATAAAATTTCACTTTTATTAAAATTAAGCTTATAAGTTAAGTGCAGAGCGAGTTAACATCATCGTGCTGTGCTCATATATGCATAAAACAATACTATGTCTATGTATACGATTATCACGGAGAGAGTTAGGCATAGGTAATTGGACGACAAATAATTTGGTGTTTAAAAAATAAAATGGGCTGGTTAGAGCCCTTAATGATCGTCGTAGACGAATCGGTATCCTCTGAAGTTTAGACCGATATACTGTAATGTCATTACTTTTATTTTATTTTTTTAGGTTTTGTTACAAACGAAATGCCTAATTTCAAAACGGTTTAAAACCCACAAATAAGACGATTTTAGATACCAATTAAATTTTGAATTCAACCCATATTTAGGATATTATATATTTCAATGGGTCTAGTGTTTAACAATAATATATTAAGCCCGAACATTGTTTTAGTTACGTATCACACCTGTTAAATAAAATTTAAAATATTGAATATAATAAACACACATTCAGTTTTTTTTTTACCAAAATAAATCTATAGCTCTTGAAACACATACCTTTACTTTTTTTTTTGGAATTGCAATGGATTTATTTCACGTTCCGTGTGTGTTGTTTAATGTATTTAAATATACCACTGTCGAAAATTATTCCAAATAATTTTAAACATCATTCAAATTATAATACAATGGGATCTTTGAATATGAATATTTATGAAGACAACGTAAAAGGATCACTATGTCTTGCTGGCATACCTTATTGATTACTAGCCGTCCAGGGCACCGCTCGTGTTATTTTTAGATTTTTGAATGGATTTGCCTGGAGTATAGGTTTCTAGTAGTAAAAAAATATCTTCAGTAGTTTCGGACCCTATTCAAAACAATTTTCAATTTTCATTATAATTTTAATTAGCCTTCATTCGTACCCGACCCCATGCTACTCGCTGCTAATTTAAACCGGTCAACCGACAAAATAATTTTACCTTTTTAAAATTGGTAAAGATTCGAGTTTAAGGCAAGTTTATGTTATTTAGCTTAATTTAAGATGTGATTTAATAGGTGTCTGGTTGTCGTCGGCGGCATTTCGTAATTTTAGTGACGTATAAAATGCTTCATACATGTAACTTGACAAAGATATTTGAATAGTGGCGTAACCATGTATATTTTAAACGGAAATACCAAACAAACAACGTGGGTTTTTCACATTTCCTTTGATATTTAACGTTTCTAAATCATTTCATGTCTTAGTTTTGACAGATCGTGTCAAACAAACTGACAAAATTTGTGTTTTGTTTTTTAGCTTTTGGTTTGATGCATTTATTCCCGTCTTATATACAAGTTTATATATGATAAAAAAGTATTGGTACAAATGATGACACGAGTTGGATTTAAAACGGGCTGTTAGTGGTGGGCGTATCACTTCGTATCACTAACTGTCAGGTAAAAATCCATTTGATACGAAAACTATGCCCATAAGAAAATTCCTGCTGCTTTGCCTTTTTTCAACCGAATGACAGTGACACGAAACACCGCGGTGGTACTACCCCAGATCCTCCCTCCTTAGAAGAGCTACTAATAGACAGAGAGAGGAGTCCTATCTCATAATTTTAAAAACTTTTTTTTTTAAATTAAGCCTTTTTCGGCAGGCTTAATAGGCAGGTAAGCTTGATTGAAACATCAGTTTAAATTTTGTAGTTTTTAGTTCAAATTCCAGTTTTAATTTCTACGCGGAACAAAGATATACAAAAAATTGCAAATAAAATGGGCAACTTGTAGAACGCATTTGTTAACGTATTTAGGAATATGTTATTACTTATATACTTTTTTACCTTAAATAATCTTTAAAAATGACTGATTTATTTTACATATCATTATGATGGTTACTGTGGGTTATTATTAACATATGCCAGGTCTAATTTTTTTAAGCAAACACAAGACTTACAAATTCACTTAAGACTTAATTATCGGCAGCACTGTTTTTGCTGTCTACCCTTTTAAGTTAATTGCAGAACTTAGCAATTTTATAAATATAAAAATCGATCAATCAGAAGAGCAGTCGTTATTCATTTTTTCAATGTTTTCATAACATTCACTAAATAATATCAATTATGTTAATGTCATGTAGTACTTTTCGTGGCCATGTATTAATATTGTCTCTTACAGAAAACACCGTAACGTGCTTCTGGAAATAAGTTGACGTCATCAGACCTTGAATGTCATTAGTATCCATTAGTAGCATGCTATTAAAAGTGTTTTTGGGTTATATTAAAAAACATTTATTAGCCTGGCAATTGCTTGACATGGAGCAAGAATCTGAAAATATATGCTGGCCTGAAAATTATTTCAAGTTATTCGTTCAGAAGCTATTTTGAAATCCAATTTATGGATTTCCATGCACCTGACAGATATTCTTGCTTTACTCAGGTATGAGTATTTTATTTATTCCAAATTGCAAACCGTACAATAATTTTTACAAGAGGCGACTTAATGCTACAGAGCATTCGTGTATTCTTTACCAGTTAAGGGGTGGTGATGTGAAAATTACTAAGGGTGCAACAAATCTTAAAGGTAGCTAAATCAATTTAAATGATACTTAAAATATTATACTCAAACAAAAATACATATTTTTGGTATAAATATATATATTTAAATAATACACATAAATATGTATATATTTTTACAACACATTATGTATACGAAATTCATATACACACACGCAACACAAAACTATATAATTGTAGCATACCGAATAATAAAACAAAGTATTTAATTTACCTAGTTAAATACGGTTTTTTTGGTTGCTCCGCGTCTAACTTCAGGTATGGAGTTTCAAAGTATTACAGCCTGTACAAAAAGGATTTGCCGTAAAAAGGAGACTTAAATTAGACAAAAATCATAGTCGACTGTCAATGTTTTGAGATAAGTTTTCCCTATATTTGTTCGGATTAACCGATACTCCATATCGCATAGACCAAATATAGATTGCCTGAAGATTCGAGTTTATTCTGTCAACTGGGTTGTGAAGGCCATCAACGGCCGTATGTACGTAAAGTTGCTAATAATCTGCACGAAGATGGTACGAACAATGAGTACAGAAAGTAATGGAGTTACTAAAAATATAAATAAGCGAAGGTGAGAGAATTCCTTGCGGTACGTCAGATCCTGAATGATGGGTTGTCGTTTTAAAGGTGGTAGGTTTCTTTTTTACAAACAATTTGCCACATTTTTATGCTTCTTAAGTTAGCGTGCAATAAAGTCATCTATCCAATATACAACTGCCTCCGTAGCCTAGTGTTAAGGGCGTGTACTTTAGAAACCAGAGGTCGTGGGTTCGAATCCTGCAGGGACTCAACTAAGATCCATGATCCATAAGGAATAGTGCACCTGTGCTTGTGCGTACACTTGTGCACTATGATATCTCCTGCGTAGTTGGCTGATCTCTATAGATCGGCCACTTTCGTCGGAATCGACTAGGATGACATTATTAAATCTATATTTCAAGAGGAAATTTAAGACAATTTATTGTTAAAAGCAGTTCGGGGAGCAGTGGAGTAAAAAGCACGTTAAGTTGAGCTACCAGGCCATATTTATGCATAACACTTAAGCGGCCTGGTAGTTTAATATCTTAGGTAAATCTACATAAGTACGCCCATATAATATAGCCAGTTACAAAACATAAAATAAATACAGTAGAAATCTATAGACATATAACATAGACATAATTACTATGAAAAAAATCTCAATTTTTAAAAGTGAAAAATTTTAATTACTTATAATTATAACTAACAGCATATTTTAATGTAACAGTTGAACAGAACATAATTTAAACTAATTCAGCCCGCAGTTTACAAGCTATATTTACAACGCAGTATAATCAAATAGGAAATTTAACTCATTTTAATTTTGAATAAAACCTATTATTGATTTTGACTATGGTCGTACCGTGATTGAAAACGCTGTATTAGCAAATAATAATTATCGGCCAAGGTCTGCATTAATCTGCTTTTTGCTCGTCCCCCTTGAATTCAAGTACCGACTTAATTAGAGCAGATATCAATTCAAATTTTACTGGAACATTCAGTTCCAGTGAAATTTGATGAAACTGGTTCAATAATATCTATTAAGTTTCGCTCGGTATATAATATTAAGAAAAAAACTAATGTAGATTACAAAAGCTAAAGAGTTCGCGGTAAATTATGTTGGCTTAACGCTTTTCATCGTTTGAATAGAAGGAACTCAAACTGGAACTAAGTATGCCTTTGAATTGATTATTGTTTTCACTAAGCATTTGTAAATAAAATAAAGACCAAAACAAGTCAACAATCGTATTACAATTTCTTATTTATTTTTGTCGTTATACTCTGTCAGGTGAAATTTTTGAAGGAACAAGACATTTCTTTTAAACGGCTGGAAGTCTTGGAAAATAGCATGATTCGGAGTGTGGAGAGACTCCGAAACTATGTAAAAAGATAAGTTATTAAGTAATCATGAATCTGTATAATCTATATTATAATCTTTTTATACCTTGTCGTACTAATGTCTTGCGCATGTTAAAAGTAACGCAATGGTTTATGAATGTATAACTTAAGGATAACCACCAAAAAACATTTACATAGAAAAAAATGGCTACTTTACTAATACGGCCTTCTACGGCATTTAATTTAAGTGAATATTTTCAAAGATGTTGCAGTTATTAGCATTGCACCCGTGCATAGCCGGGGTGACGAAAATATTAGTAATCTCTTTTCCTATTTCATCTTTTGTATTATTTTCCTTAGCCGTTAATTAACTTTATTGTTACTTAAATATCTTCTTCTATTCTAAGTTTTATTTTTTTGAGTTACTGGGTCTTGCGACGTCTCGCATGCTTAACGCATACTGCTGTTAATATAGGACAGTATTTTTAACATATTGGTTTTTTCGTAACGGAGTGGCCAACACCGATAGAAAATTTTGGGGAACGTTTAAATTATTAATAAGAAGACGATAAAATCCTCGTTCCTTCCTCCTCCCTGATCTACTGCAAAACAAATCTTTGCCTTTTCTTCGACCAAGCACAGTGAGCACAGCACATCCTTTTTATTTGATGTTAAAAAAACAGTTTACAAATCCCTCGCCTACAATCAGAAGGTGTTCTTAATCTAACAATAACTTGGAAACTCTTTAACCAAGAGCCGAATAGACGGTTGGTACATTTAAAAGAAGCCACGGTTGATCCGTTCTCTATGCGTTTTTGTCAGAGTCAGGTCAGATGAAATAATCTATGACTAGCTCAGAAATGGAAGCCTCTGACCTGAAAAGAACGGGCGTAAGAAACTCAGCGAGCTAATTTTTTTAATAAATTCTTTACAAAATAGAAAACGTCACAAAATATTTTTCTCACATTAAATTTCGGTTTTATGGTTGTGAACATACATAATATTTTCAAATATGTACTGAGAAGAAACAGTCGATACTTTAATTCCAGTAAACGTCTGTCTTAGGGATTCTTTGTGGCCCAGGTTACAGACTAAACGAATCGCCCTTTTAGCCTTTGAGCTCGTTATTGTCTTTTACTTGATATAATAGTTCATTAACGCAAATCAGGAACAGTAAAGGCCCTAGAATAGATCCCTGTGGATCTCCCATACTTACCGGAGCCCTGAGTGATCTCTTGCCATACACCTCAACTTTCTGAATTCGGTGGCTCAAATACGTGATCAGAATATCGAGTGCGGCATTTTTGATACCACAGTTCTGTGATGTCAGACCAATTTTTCATGGCGTACGCAGTCCAAAGCTTCGATTACGTTACAGACGACACTTAGGGCTTGGTGTGACGCTTCCTATGCTTCAAATAGTGTTTTAGCAAGGTGAGCACCCGTATCGGATGTAGAGCGACCCCGTTTACTTGATTCCGTATCCTTAACTCCGATTTCGGTTGTTAGGTTAAATAATCGATGGTCAATTTTGATCTAAGTAACACTTGGCTGTGGTTATTGTAAATGAAACAAATATATATTTGAAATGTTTATTCAAAGTTTACTTGTTCTCTTTACAGGAATCAATGTTTCAGGTCGATATGACCGTGCCTTTGGAGCATCTCTATTGAAAGAACGTGCGCCGGGGCCGTTCGTCTTGATGATCGAGTCACATGACTCAGTTGCGTAGTCTGCTGACGTGTATCGGTATTGCGAGGCACTAGACCACCGTGTAAATGTCCATTCTGACGTAAAGTTTTCATCTGAATAAGAAAAATTATATGTTGTCAGCCTATTATAATAAGAGAAATAATTTTTACAAATAGTCCGTTTTGTTTTACAATCGAACTTCAAAATCTAAATTTATGTAGCATAATTTAATTATCGTTATCAACAAATAGGACGAAAAAAGCCGTTATTTACAAAAATTACTTTAGTGTTAAATATATTTTAATGAATTAATTGCCTGTTTAAACAACATATTATTTTATTATACGAATAAAAAATATAAAAATAAAAATTTATAATTGTTATATATAAATATTAATTTGAAAACATTTTTACTCTAAATGTTAAAATATTTTATACTTACGTGTAAGTAACATCTTTTATGAGGTGCGTGATAAAGATTATAATCACTTAATGATCGCTCAAGTTTTTGATTGCAACGCCACTGAAAGCAATTTTGGCCGACATGATTTGGGGTTGAAATAAATTTAAATTCTTAATTTATTGACATAATATTTTTAAGAAATATCACTATAATATTTATAAATAAATGTGTAATTTTAAGATTTTTGATATGGATTTTTCTGTTGTAAAAATTAGCATAATATATTATTCAATGTGGTTCAGTAGTTTCGGAGCACATTTAAAAACTAATAAACCTCTTTTCTCTTTTCTCTTAATAATATAAGTAGACAAAAAAATACTTCGCCAGTAATCAATCTCTTGGCGTTAATTGCAAAAATAGTAAAATAATACGATAGTAGTACTTGTAAAGGAAAATTAATCAAAATATATAATATGAATGTGTGTTTATAACATCAAAACAATCATCATCATCATCATCATCATCAGCCTTTGATAGTCCACTGCTGGACATAGGCCTCCCTAATACACCCTATTTATTAGGGGGTTTTGGACCGTATCCCACCACGCTGGTCCAATGCGGTTAAAACAATCGTTTTTTAATAATTATATTGTAATACATAACCGATGCATATTAAAACCATATTTTTTAAGACTTTAGTCTGTCTGCCGGTATGTCTGCTTGTTTGTTCTGGTTGATTTCTGAAATGGCTGATCGTATTTTGATGGGAATTTCACTGTAGGATAGCTGATGTAACAGGAGCCATTTGCAAAATCTCTAATATTACCACGCGGACATAGTCGCAGACAAAGTTGCCCACATTTTTTTGTGTCTAGTACTAAAATAACTATAATGAATTGCAGTTAAGCTTACCATTAATTTGTTCTGTTTGCCTTTAGTCCGCCCACACAGGATTTTTCTAGCCGACCTTTGAAAGTTCCTTGTCATAAGACAGTATACGATTGGATTGATTGCTGAATTAGCGTGACCTGAGCAAAAAAATATACTGTTGTACCTCCTTTATTACAAAATATATTTTTTTAAAATATGACGTTATTTCGTAAAACAACATTAAACAATTATTATATTAAATGGAAACATTACAACACACACGCAATTTTTTTAAATATATAAAAATGTAAACAGTACCTATTAACAAAGCATACGGCAGATAACTGCTTAAATCTTTTGCGTCAACAGCATTAATATCTAGCAGTAGTTGCATTATGTTATACGGGAGCCAACATAGTGCAAAGAGTACCGCTAAAAGCAAAAGAATCCATGCCACCCTCTTTCTTTCCTTCATTAATCTTAATCCCTGAAACAAACAAATCAACAAAAACCATTGGAAGATACTTTGGTCAAAGACAATTTTAGTTTCATATAATATTTAGCCTTTGCTAACGCTTAATGTTTTGTAAACATTAAAGTGGGGATTAGATAAATATGTCGCTTTATTTAAAACAATGCCTTAGGTCTTCCGTGTCTGCCTCGTTTCGGATTCGTAGCGTCTAATTTAAGATATCTAACTAAAATACAAATATTTCGTTTGTATTCTATATATTTCTGATCTTCTTAGAACGGCAGTAAAATTGATGTTCCACTGATTGATAAACAATACCATTTTTACGGACTTAGGTGCGTTTAATTACTTTAAAATTATTTAAAATTATACCCATATTAAATATAAAATAAATAAACGCGATAAATCCATAAAAAATGTATCACTTATCATAAACAGTATTCGAGTCAGCATCAGAAAGTTCCATTGTTTTTTCGCAACCTGATCTGTGGATGTTGTAACTTTTTCTGGAAACTTACAATAGATTGTGAAAAAATATCGTTAACTTAATACTACTAGATAGAAATAATAGGGACAAATGAACATTTACTGAATGAACTGCCTCTGTAGCTAATGGTATGGGCGTGTGCTTTAGAAACCGGGGGTCGTGGGTCGAATCCTGCGGGGACGCAACAAATTTTCATTGTTATTTCCTAGTTGGTTAGGGCAATTTGGGCCAATCACCTAATTGTCTGAAAAGTAAGATGATCCATGCGTCGGATGGGCATGTAAAATGTCGGTCCACCCACCAACCCGCATTGGACCAGCGTGGTGGGATACGGTCCGAACCCTCAAATGGATAGGGGTTTATTAGGGGAGGCCTATGTCCAAAAGTGGACTAACAAAGGCTGATGATGTGATGTGTGATGTGAACATTTAAATCACTATTAAGACAGCACAATTGTAAATTTTGTCAGATCGGGTAGATGCAAGCATTGCGTGAGTGGAAAAAAGAGGAGTGGTCGATAAACAATAAATATGCTTTGCACATTAAAAGAAATGTATGTATTTTTATATTGTACATTGAGAAAAAAATTACTTCATAAAGAACTTTACCTGCTGCATACTGACGTTACCCTCATCGATGTCGAATGGTGGCCGGACGGAGCAAAGCGTTCGACCCATAAACGCGTATGAGAGAATAGTAATTGAACCTAGGAATTATATAACAACATGTAAATTTTCATTTCTTGTCATTTACTTATGCTTCATGTATATTTAAATGGTTACAACTTTACGCAAATCGATATATACTTCAGAAGTAAATCAATGGCTACATTGCACATGTATAAGAACTGTTGAAAATGAAATTGTTAAAAGATGCGCTTAGCAAACCAAAGGTCAAGTTGAAATCTATAGAAAAGGAACACCTATACTCTTGTTCCTCAGTTTATTTTAATAAATATTGATATCATATTTATATAGCTAAATATAAATTTTAACATTAACTTACAGAATGTTTCAACACACCAATACTGGTATAAAAACACTCATAATATAGTAATTTTACAAATTGTTAATTATTTCTTATTGCTTTAAACAGTTTTTACTCAACCGTTTTTTAATAGTATAATACAGTTTTATTTTTTACTTAGTATTTGATTTTGACTGAGAAAGAAGTTAATCTGTATACCTTATAGATTATTGATCTTGTCTAGATTACTTATTCTTATGATTTTAGATTATAAAAGCTTTATAGATTTTATATCGTTTATATTTAAATTTGATATCACTTGGATCTTACGACTGTCGAAGATAGTCTGGTGGCCTAAACAAATTTTTATTGTGACTATCCGACGCCTGAATCATTTTACTCTCAAGATTCTAGGTGACCGCCCTTACCAACCAAAAAACAATTATAACATAAAGTTGTTAGTAGTAGAACTGATAATATTTTACGTGTATAAATGAGACTATTAATCGCTTTAAACAGTTATAGTTTAAGCGCATATTCTTTTGTGTGTGCGTTGTGGATGTAATCGATTGCGTTAATGTTTTTTTCCAGCAGTAATGTAAAGAATAAAAAACAGATCTTATACTTATTTCTTGTATTTGGGTAAATGTAATATTCATTGATAGGAATTTCACAGATTTAATATTCATTGAAAGGAATTTCACAGATTTAATGGAAATGTAAATCAAAGGAAGTAAATTAGTTCAAAGTCCTTTCCGTAAATTAAACTGTAATAAATTCTTTCGTTAAATATCCTTTTATTGAGCTCCAGATTTTATGTATAATATCGAACGGTAAAAAAATATTGAGAAATTCCTTAGCGTATATCTGTTATTAATTTATTATTATTTACCGGAGTAATATTAAGTTTTGTATAAATTACTTTGTTCCTTTTTAAAATGACTTTGATAACTTTAATTCAAAATAAAAGTTAACGGTGTAGGCGTTATTGTTGTACAAACATACCTGGTATGGCATAGACTAATGTAAAACTAAGTGTTCCAAATTTCTTTCTAGTTTCAAGTTCAGACCATTCTTCGGTACAAAAGTGGACATCTCTCGTTTCTATCTATGAAGAAGAATCATAGTGTCAATTATTTTGAAAGCGTGATTTAATGGAGAATTCAAATAAAAACATATATTATTATCTATGACAATAAAATTGAAACAATATAGTTTTGTCACTGTACTTCACTCAGTAGTCTTAATTCTTTGTCAAAATTAAAACAATTGAACTTTTGATAAGGTCACCGATTCTGCATAAATTGCGAGAAAAGTGTCACTTTTTGGAATACATGGTTAAGGAAGAACTATAATTTATTTTTGTTGACTTAAATTTATTAAGTTTTTAATTTTCTAAATTTTTTTTAAATATATCAAATTGTACTAATGTTTATTTCTGTAAATTACCCTTACATAAACGTTGAGTTAGTTTTAAAATTACTTTAAAATATTTGCGATGGATTGGATAAATTCAGGGAATACCGAGATATTTAAAAAACCCGTATTACTTATGTACTTACAGATAAATTCCGAAACGTCTTGGAAATGATTGGTACGGCCTCCTTTCTTACTGTAGCAACCATTAACAAGGGTATGAACATCACCATCGCTGCAAACCATAGCAGTGTTAAAAGAAACAATGCTTGTTGCCGTCCAGGAGGTCTTAATCGTGGTTCGGGTGCAATGGAGAGCCAACGATCTACAGACATTGCTGTCAATGTAAAAACACTAGCTGCTACTGCAACACCTAAAAATATTACAATGAAGTATATAATATCTCTTGACAAATACAAATTGCAGACCCCAAATACAAGATACTTATTAAAGGTACACAGCTTAATAGAGGTCTTCAATTAAGTTTGAATTTACTAAATAATGCAGCATTAAACTATATAATAAATATTTATTTGGTTTAAGATGTTTCTTGTCAAGGAATATTTTTTTAACAAAATATGAATATGATAACAGAAGAAGTTCATGCAACTTGCTTAATATTGGTAACCATGATGTCAATTATTTGTTTCGGTTTTTTATCTTGAAATATTCCTACCTTGTATGTAGTTAACAATCTTGCAAATGGTATCACCATAAAACCATACTAACGTGATCGCCTTACTCAATTGAATTGGCATACATATACCAGTAACCAACAAATCTGCTGCTGACAAATTGACCAGGAATATGTTAGTAACACTGAAACAAAATAAACATTAATGTTTTTGATTTTATATTCAATCGAATAAAAGTTTTTTTTATAATTGCAAACTTTAAAAAATCATGAAAAAATGCGTATAATGACATTTTTTTAAAACTTAACAGCATTATTTATAACTAAGCAACCGTTTTAAACTTAAACCTTTACAAATTCAAAATTTGTTTGATCTGAAATGAAACACATAAACAGGAAAATTTGATAGAAAAATTAATACCAATTATTACTCTATCACATTTTTTTCTCTCCGTGACGCTGCATAGTTATTCTGTGATATAAACAATTGTTATATAACCATTTGCTTGTAAAATATTACGTAATTGTCAGTTTGAAATTAAATCTACACTGTTACAAATTTTCTTCTATATAATTCTTAAAAATTTATATTGTACTTCTAAGAGTGTTAATACCGTAATTAATTGAAATATTATTTTCAAAAAAGAAATTAAATCTTAAAACTTGATAATTAAAATTTCATTTACATTAAAAAGTAATCAAAATACAAAAATATATATAGATCTATGATTGCACTATCACCGCAGTGTCTTAAAGTTTTAAGGAAAAAAAATAGTTGATACCGACAACATGGTGATACTACTAGCCTAGATGCTTTATTTGGTTTATAATATGATACCGTTAATCTAGTATACGAAACTGCGCATGCCTTTTAAATAGCAAAAACTCTTCTTTCTTTCCTTTTAAATATTTACTACTTACTCAGTTGATCATTATAATTTTGATGTAATAACCATTTTTAAAATGTAGAGAAACACTTCGATATGTAAATCATCATGGTAAATTACGTGTACTTTACGAAACGTCACAAAATATTTCGTTTTTTAGCCATTCTATAGATAGAGTCATATTCCAATGTGTTGTATGTGCAGCACGTATGTGTACGCATTTTTTTGTAAATCCGTGTAACGTTCAATTTTAGAGTAAGATGAATGAATACGCTTGGCATGGTTCCAACAGCTTTCTGACGTTTCAACTTTAAAATTCTTTTATGTCTAGTTAGACAGATTTTTGTATAATAAAAAAATATAATTAGACTAAATGAAAACTTTTTCCCATCCATCTGCTTCAACGTATGTAATTATCTTGATTTAGAGTGAGTATATTAATAGAAATAACGGCCTCCGTAGATTTCTTGTATGTGCGTGCGCTTGTGAAGCCAGAGGTCTAAAGGTGGGTTCGAGTCTAGCAGGGACTCAACTAGTTTTCTAGGTTATTTTATAGTTGGTTACGACAACTCTGGCTGATCACCCAATTGTCTGAAAAGTTAGATAATCCATGCGTCGAATGGGCACGTAAAAAGTCGGTCCTGCGCCTTACTCTCTCCGGTCGTGTCGGTTATCCGTCCCATAGGGCTTTGAGAGTATAAAGGAACAGGGAGTGCGCCTGTACATTTGTGCACTATAATATCTCCTGCGTTGTTAGCTGATCTATAATATAGATCGGTTGCCGTAGTCGTAATCGAGTGGAGAACATTATTATTTATAAAGCATTTATTTAACGTAATAAAAATTCGAAGTTTAATAAATACGCTTCTATAGAAATAAGGCAAAGCAGCGACTTCCTGTAATAACAGTTTACCGGAACCCATTTCTCCGGGTAGGTACTATAATTGAATATATTGGAAACAACTTTCGAAGTATTTCATAATAGCAGTCTTTCCACGTGCTTGGCCCGTGTTATTTTATAAAAGAATTTTTGGTAGGTAAAAAGAAGCCTAAGTTATTAAAAGCTAGTATTAAAAGGATAACGTTATATTAAAATCGGTTCAGTAGCTTTTGAGTCTATTCAAAACCAATACACAAAACTTTACTATTTTTAATATTAGTATAGTAACGCCTCTAATGGCTAAGACAAGAATTTCGGGAGACAAAAGAAAACTTTCCGGCAACTAATAAATAAAGAGATTCAAAGGGATTTCAAAGAACGACTAAATTTGTTTTAAATATGAATGACAAAACAATTAAATTTGAGTTTATTTGGCAAATTAATTACAAAGGTTTTGTTTTAAATATCAGCCTTGATATAACACAATACCTCCAATTAAATTCTGTGAACGCGGTTTCATTTCATAACAGTTGTCAGTTTAATAATTTGCCTGAACTTCAGTGTAATTGTTTATTTATTTTAGAAAATATTTGGATATTTAATGTGATAAATAAAAGAAGAGTGAAGGTTTATTTTAATATTAAATATACTGAATCTAATAATGAATTCATATGTAAATTTTCTACTAATTAACAACGCTTGTAAAATAAGTTGAAATCAGGATACTTCAATACACTTCCAAATGTAATGATGCATCCTAATTTTTACTACCTATACATACTACCCTATAAGTATTTAGAAATAATTTTTAAATAACATGATATCACCTGTCACACCATGGTTACCGTGATATTTTGAGTAAATTAAATAATTATGTTTTAATTTTCTGGCGTCCGAAAAATATGACTTCGTTATTTTATAATATATTATTTTTCGTTGTAATAGATAAATGTGTTATTTATAGTAAATATCCCTAGCCACTCATTGACCTATGCATTTAAAACCGGAGGTCATCAGTTTGAATCCTCTGGCTTAATAGCTTTGTTTGATCGTTGTATACTGGTTGATTAGAACAAAATGGGTTAATCAGTATAAAAAAATATTATAAAACGAAAACAAATTTTTACAGCTTATTTAAATTTTGGCACTTTAGTAAATGTTTACTTTTTTCAAATATAGTGATGTGTTGTTTCAAAGCCCTGGAATAAAACTAAGTATTAAAAAGTCTACAGTGGCAAAACAATTATTAAAATATTAGATCAAATTTATAAAAATGACTTTATCGGGATATTTTTACATTATTAATTATATTTTGCATTAACCATAAAAGTGCAAAATAATATACCAACAAAGTGTAAATAAGATATAATTTGACAAGAAACAGGGGATAAATTAACCTGCCACAAGACTTGTCAGTTTTCGTAACAAGCAAAAATTAAATGGCTAAGTGCTATGCTTCATATTTTACGCAATGGTCTTAGAAATAAATTAATATGTATTATTTATTTTGTTTTAAAATTTTTATTTATGTATTATCTTTATTAGAGTGTTGTAAAGTGCTTTTTGATTTAAATATTTTCTATATATAAGCGAGGTAAAGGAAGATTACGTCTGCAACTTTTACTTCAATTCATCTATGAAATCTTATTTTTAATATAAAATATTTAAATATTTTAACCATATGTGACTTTTGAAATCAAGTTAAGCATAAACAAAAAAATATGGCCGACATCAAATATCGTGTAACTATTATACGCAATATAAGCAGGCCATAATGTGCTCTCTGTTCAAAATTTCTGCCACCGCATTTTAAATGTCTGACATCTTTTGAGGTATTTATTTAATCAAAACATTACTTATGACACGTTCTTTGTACGCAAAATGAATTTTATTTTAAATCTAAAAACTTTTTTGTGAGCATAAACTATATTATTTTAAATGTGACGATTTTATTGCAATTTAAAAAAAATTACATTAAAATGCTTATTATAGGTTATTCTTTGAACATAGACAAATGCGCTCGTGGACGTTATTGTAGGTCAATTTAAGGAGTATAATTGTGTTCCCCAAACAGGTTCTCCCTTTGTCGTAGCAGTGGGACTCAGTACCTACGGCTACATGTGGGAGGAGGAGACATTCGGCATGGTGTCGTCGATCTCTCATCTTTCTGCGGCCGAAATGAAGCTAGCGCAGAGCTTAACATCGGGGCCACCGCTGGGGGCTGGAAGTCTCGTCCCTGCATGAGCTGGGAACTCCTGGCTCCCATAGCCCCTGAGTAATAGACTCGGGAGAGTCTGTTACCTAACTGCAGGGGCAAGACGAAGGGTGCGTTAGTTTTGACGCGCCCATAGGGAGGCAGATGGCCGTAGGGCCGAGATTGCTTCGGCGACCAGCGCTGGCGGGGTCACAGAAGACGGCGAACACATAACCAGTGTGGCATATGCGTAGGTATTTCCCTATAGTAAACAAGGAGTAGAATTATGTAAAACATAGTTTAAGTCTATATCTTAAAGTTGAGCCAGCGTTTGCAATTTAATCGCATGAGGCTGTGATTTCTAACGCTATAATTCTCTTAATTTTTAATTATTCCTTAAACTGCTTATAATTTTTTTAAAATGATACCAAATGACGGTAATGACCTAATGACAAAATCGGAGCACTAAGAGCGGCACAACGAGGTAACAAACAGAAAAGACATACGTTCCGAATTGAGTACCTTTTGGGAAGTCGGTCAATAAAAGTAATTTTTATGAAAAAAGAATATTCTTTACTAAAAATTGAAGTTCGAGATGATATTATTTTTGACCGCCGTCCCAAAAGAAGATACAAAATTCGGAGGGTATGATTTTTTTTGTATATTCATTCGATGCACCGCTCCTAGCGCCCACATTTTGTTTTTTCTTTTTTTTATTACAGGTATTAGCCGATATTTGGTCCCATTTATTAAAAATAATATTGTGGTACAATATATTTTGATTTTATGTATATCTTAAAAAATGAGAGATTTTAAAGTCAGTGGCAGAAATCACGTTTCTCTTTGTTACCCGCTTCTATTGCGGTAAATAGTTCTGTACTGTTTGAAGTTGGACAATTTTCTTTTCAAATTTCAATTGTTTTCTTTGAAAGACACTCGATAGTGTTAAACAATTACCGAAACTAATATATTTGATTATTATTTTAATCCCACAGACAGCTTATTTTAATAAATAAAAATAAAGTTAAAATAAATATTTTAGTCAATAGATAAACTTTATATTATACAACAGTCATATGAACTAAATTTTTAACAGATTCTAGTTAAGGACTACATTACATTTTTATCAGATTTATTACGTCTTTCACATGCTCCTTTTACCTCGTTACATAAAATTTTTATGTTTTGACCTGCTATTTTTGTTGAAAAATAAAGTTTCTTTATTAAATAAATGGCTACAGCAAGAAGAATAACGACTAATGCTAAAAGTGTTCATAAATTCAATAACGGTATGCCACATCGGTAGTTTATTTACTCAGATAACACACACTAAGGTACTATTACTATAGTTTTTCGACGACTTCTAAATGTAGTAATAATTATTAAATTAATAATTATTACTACGGGATAGTCTACCCCTTGACCACGGCCGCTGGGAAATGATCGAAACGTCGGGAATTTAAAATGTAAAATAAACGCGATAAAATCCGTAAAGAAATTTTATTTAATATTGTATAATATTCGCGCAAGCAATAGAAATAATTATGTAGTAATAATGCCACAAGCAATGGACAATTCGTTTTAGTTTTATATATGTTATGACTTACTTCAAACTCTCTCCGGGATGTTTATTTGATCTGTAATATAATCGCAACTCACCTTTAATAGCGGATTAACACGAACTAAGTCCCTTTATAATCGAGATCTAAGCAAGGGTTTATCGTTTAAGTGCCAAAATCAACGTTTTAATTAAACACGCTTTAACAGATTCCAATATCAAACACCCATATCCTGATAACCTTAAAAGTTATGAATCCCGCCCATGTTAAATAACTTACTACGTGATCTCATAACGGTTTCCTGATGGATCCGTAATTGAGTTAACAGCGACTAAGTGCAATATAAAATAGTTTATGTGGCTAAAATATATGGAAATCGCTTGAAAAAAGATTTAAGAAAAATATAAGACGACCAATAATAAACTTATCAATAAAATTTTTGAACAGCGATTATTATAATAGATACTTACAATTTATCACCATGTAATATAGTTTTTTGGCCCAACTCGTTATATCTGTTTATGATTAAATTTGTCATTTACAAAAGTTCCTGTTAACAAAAAACAGTAGCGCGTTTGCAAGACAATAAAGCTTTTATAAAAACAGAATATGTGCTTCTCCTTATATTCTCTCTTCTGATTTATATCTATTTGTAAAAAAATCGTTTTTTTTTGTAATTTTGTATCATAAAACTAATGAACTTATGAGTTAATTATTTAATGTTGTCGGAAGAGCTTCAAAGGCACAATTCTGTTTTTACAACTTACTGCTCCAGAAACTGCTAATTATCGGCTATTATAATACTTATACATATTATCTATAAAAAAATGTTTTTGTAGTATTCATCATTCATCATCAGCCTGTGATAGTCCACTGCTGGACATAGGCCTCCCCTAATACACCCCTATCCATTAGGCGGTTTTAGGACCGTATCCCTAAGTTAATTTTGTAGTATAGTGGCATTAATATTGAAAATTCTCTAAGTCTAAAGTAGAATCTCGCGGGGAACAAATTTGTGTCAATGGTGTCATATTCAATTAATGAATAATAGACAATTTTTCACGAACACTTTCAACCGTCGGCATGATCGTTCGATTGTCGTTTTGTGTACTTTTATACAATTTAAGTGGACTTACCTACACGTTAGGATATCACTATAATACATCTTATTAGTTACTTATTACGGTTATTTAACGTCTGAACGTTCTCATGAAATAAGTTTTAGAATCTTTCAAGATTTGTTATTTGGAATAGTCCAAGAATTTATATTAATAGAAATACCATGATCTCGATATTTCAAACACGAATAATATCATATATTTTTATGGAAGCTAAAGAATTTTTCACACTAGTTTTTTGCAAAAAATGTGGTGAATCTAGTAATATTAAATTAATTTCTGTGAAAACCCAGCCACTGCCCTATTTTATAAAAACGTATCAAGAGTATAAATATTTTTTTGCAATGCATTACAATTGGGTTTACAAGGCCACTACATATGATAAATAAATATAATTTGTATTTATTTTAACGATTCGCTCAGATCAATAAAATACTTTTTAACTTTTAAAGTTTTAACGAGCTTGCATAAAAATCAGTTGTCGACATGTATCGAAAAAATAGAGGTAACCCTCTTTTCATTTTTTTCGCGTTTATGATTGCATAACAAAAGTTTCTAAAGGCCGGGCTAGAATAGAAAAGATTTCTTGTAATTTTTTAAATGTCACGAGAAAATTCTTATAAAGGAAGTAAGAAACAAGTATCGAAACACTAACTTTTAACAACCGTACAATTTTTAAAACAAAAGTAGCTTAGTAAATGATAAGATTTTATTTTTATTTATATAGATCATTCATGATTTTTAATAACCATTCAATCAATTTCATCGTTTTTTTTGTATGTCGTAAAGAATTCTTTCCTTTTTTTCTTTAACCATTACTGTTATATTATCTCTTTTTTAACTATAGAAGGAAGTCAATCTGCACAAAATTTGTTCTCCATCGTCTTGCCATCATTTTATGAGCCTGCCGGGACATTTTTTATTTTGCTATCCAAAATGTGCACATTTCACTGTAAACAGATCAGACATATGTCAATGTGGCAGATGTCGCCAGCTCAGTTCCGTTTTTGTGTTGCAGCTTTAAGAACCTGGTCTGCAAGGGTTTTGCGAGATAGGCCGTTATATGATATAAGACGAGAAGAACTCACTCTTAAAATCTTAATGAGAAGACAAACTATATATGTACACGTGAGTATACATGTATATATATATATATATACTCACGTGAAATGGATACCGTATAAATTCTGGGAAAAAGCAGAGGATTATTCTTTCGAGCACAACTCACACGCTTTTACAACAAAATCCCAGAAAACGTTCCAAATTTAACCAATAATTACTTTAAAAGGAAACTTTTATGTGGTAATTACAACATATTTTAATTTTTAAAAGATAACAAACGTTATTACAGTGTAAATAACTTTTTGAATAAAAACGCAATCTGGTTATGGAACACTCGCTCCAGGCTTTTTCAATGATATGAAATTCGTATGTTAAAAATTGTTTGTATATTGTATAAATTTCACTGTAAAAGATGATCAAAAAATAGTCCTGCTGAATTTCTTTCACCGGTTCTTCTCACTTCGGAGGCGTCTTCCGAACCGGTAACAGCACTTTTTACAATTATTAAGTAAGTGTATTGTATCCATGTTATTCGAATATATTGAATTTCACTATCGTATTTATTTAGCTTTGGATGTTTTTTTTTCGCTTTATTTGCCTCATATGAGGAGGCTGCAGCCACGGTCTAGCTTCTGCTCCTGGGTCTTATATTGTTATTGACAGGTGATAGAAATTAATTAAGCTTGTTCAGGGGCTTGAAGGGTCTTCTAATTAAAGCCCGCTTCTAGATGTAATTAGCTACAGCAGCTATCTTGTCAACTACACCTATTATGGAGAAGTACAGCAGATACTCGCTCCACTGTAGCTGTGACGTCGCCTCGGCGCTAGATGTCGCGCAGCATTAGTTTAACATGCTACAGCTCAGGCACCAGATGTTCATCGTCGTTACAGAACATTCGTGTTCTGCTCCTTAAGTTGTGCGTTTCTTACCACAAATGGTCTAATAACACACATCCACAAATTTGTGACCATTTATAATCATTAATAAATGATTATGAAATCATGTAATGATTATGAAAATCATGCGTATAAACGCATGGTAAATTTACAAATTCAATAAGCTATAAACTTACTTGACTTTAAATAGTTTATTTTATAAGTAAAGTTCTTTTGGAAAATAATACTACGCGTAAAGCTGAACCTCGTTAGAAGTGTTACTTGTAAAATATTAATATAGTTTTGACATAAAATACCTTCACCACTATTACTTCTATGAATATTTTTAGGAAATCTGGTATATTTAAAAATGTATATGTTTATGCAATTAAATTAATGGTAATCGTTATTTGTAACATATTTTCATATACAAGTAAAAAAAATTATTAAGCTGACTTAATTATTATTAATAATTATTATTAATTATTATTATTATTAATAATTAAGTCAGCTGAACTTAGAATGAAAAACAATAAAAAAAAAACTTGCCTTTTAGTGTAGTTGCACTTCACAGCCACTACGATAAGGAGAATGTTTGCCACAAAAGACACCAAGATAATCGGCACGTACAACGTTATAAGCACAGCTTCCGGCTTGAATAAAATATCCAGTTGTTCCCCTAATTGCAGTGTGTCGTTAAATATGTTCAAAGTAAAATTCAAGTCCTTGAAATAGTCCGCGCTTATGTACGTTTCATTAAACATTGTGGTTTTGTTTATACCCTTAGCATATTTCTTTCATAGATTCTTTTAATAAACTTTCAACTTGTCACTATTATACCACCATACTTATTTGTTTTGGAAGATTAAGAACACTGTTATTCTCACAACTTTTTCGTTAATATTTGATATATTGCCAATTTAGTTATAAATCCGAAAGTCACACAAATAAATTTAAATTATTCAAATCTTAGACAAATAATGCTATTGTTATTAATTTTAAAATAATTATTTAAAAGTTTTTAATTCACGCTCCCCGGAACATTCCCGTTTATACGCTATGACGTAATGCGTCCATTATTCAGAAACATCTGAAAGCGACTGAAGATACATCCGTACTGAAAGTGAGGAAAAGAGTGAGTACAATGAGCGAGAAAGCTATATTAAATATTTGAATCTCTATACAATTTGTTTTCTGTGACATAGGAAATTGTAAATGTTTCTTTTCTGTGAATTTCTTTTGAAAAAATGGTTTATAAAGCTAAATACGTTTTAGTTTAATTGAAGTAAAATTAATATATAAAAATATGTTTTAAAGGTAAACATTTTAGCGGTAAAATAATATTTTAAATTATAATGTTAATGATCATTTAGTAAAAATGTTGTATAATTTTAGCAATTTTTAAATGTTATGAAATCTCAACATTATTCTAAACTTTGTCAGCATTGCAAAAAGATTGCATAAGATTTCAAAAATTTATATTCTTTTACAATAAAATAACTTACAATGTATTAACATTAAAATTGCAAAATTGTTACATTGTTTTTGAAACAAAACTTACTTAATAATTTTGAATGTATAACTTATTGACCTAGTTTTTGATACATTGATGCAGTCTGTTTTAAAATCCAAATGAGAGTAAATATTTATCAGGGGTGTAAATATTCACAAAAAAATACAAAACCCTTAATGAGCTGCTAAGGCTTTCGGAAGTTTTGATTTTAAACGACCAACAGCTCTGCATTTAGCACTTTATTTAAATTCTTTCATAAAACAGTTAAATAGCAATGATACCCACAGAATGCCGTCGTGACAATTATGATTTTTATTATCGGTCGCTAACTAAGTAATAAAAGAGGGCGCAAATTTTAGTACCGAAATAAAACGTTCCATAAAACCTGTGGTATAAAAGTTAGTGAAAAAGTATCTATGCGGTCACTAGTGGTTATACGGTACGAAAAGCTAGAAGAAACTTAAACTGTATTGACAACTTACGTTTAAGATATTATTTATATTGGATGTGTTTCCTTATAAATATAGCTACTTTTTGTAGCCTTATCAGCAGCTCATCAGTTTTCTGACACGTCTTGCTTTCACAAAGTAATTAAGGTTAATTTGCATATTAGGAGATATTTTGAGAGCTCGCCGGATATGTTTTATTTTTAGCCTGGTAGCCTACTTTCTAAAACTTAAAAAAATGGTCGTCTGAAGAACTGAGAGCAAACGAACCGAAACGAACAAAAAGTATTCCTAAAAATGTAAAGAAAGTGGTAGGAGTTGGTCCAGAATGCGATTGTTCCTAGCATGCTGACGGCGACGCATGCATTGTTTTCACACTTAATTTGAAAACGTTTACACTAATATTATAAAGGTGAAAGTTTATGATTGTGTATGTTTGTTACTTTTAGACGTCCAAACGGCTGAAGCGATTTTAATCAAATTTGGTATAGAGTTAGCTGATACCCTGGATATAGGCTACGTTTTACGCGGGAAATAGTTAATCGCACTTGGAAAATCGATGAAACCAATCCAATCAAAGTTCTCTATGCATTATGTGTAGAGAACTTTGAAAAATCTTATGAAAATAATTAATTCTTTCGTTTATGCGAGTACTCCACATTATTAAATAAAAGGACATTTTACGGATTTTATCGAATTTATCTCACATTTTTAAATTCCAAAAGTTATAAATCATCATCATCAACCTGTATTAGGCCACTGCTGGACATAGGCCTACCTTACTCCATTAGGGGACTTTTGGACCGTATCCTACCACGCTGGTCCACTGCGGGTAGGATACGGTCCGGTGGACCGACTTTTTACATGCCCTTCCGACGCATGGATCATCTTATTTTGCAGACAATCGGGTGATCAGCCCGCATTGCCCTAACCAACTACGAAACAACAATGAAAATTTGTTGAGTCCTCGCAGGATTCGAACCCACGACCTCCGGTTTCTAAAGTACACGCCCATACCACTGGTTACGGAGGCAGTTCTTCAGGATTGCATACACTCACCGATATTATGACGCCTTACTGTACTTAATGATCTACTGGAAGAGACAAGACAGATAAAAAAATTTCCCCACGAGCTCTTAAAAGATACTGAAACCAATGGAAATGTTTACCCTTTTGTATAGGCCTAGGGCACCCCAGAAAGGAGGACGTATTGTCGATGTTATTCTTAGAGGCACCGCGGAAAACATGTCTGTAGGCGATATCTGTGTGGTTCCATCTTCACCGCTGCTTTGCTAAATTTTTAACGCTCATATAAATGTGGATTCTTGCAGCTTGGTCCAGGCTATCAAATATGTGGCCATTTTCACTGTGAGACAGGAGAGTAACGCCACGATTAATTAGCCCTTAGAATGAAGTGCAGATATTTCGGGCATGCCGATATGTAAGTAGCAATCAAGCGACTTCGAAGGATTCTTGGTTTACCGTTACATGAAAGGCGCCTAACAGTAAGGTGCATCTTGTTGTGCATCTCTAAAACGTCAGTGGCGTATATTTTACAAAGGAAAACCATCGAGACCGAGTCAAAACACCACCTAATAAACCCCACACCACATTTTACCGCGTATGTCAGAGACTCAAGTTTGCTCGAACGTTGTTCTATGTAGAAATGCCAAGGTGTTACACGTACAATACGTCGAGAAAATAATGAAAACATCGAATGCAAGGCGCACCCGTTAACTGTTTTCCTGGTGTAAGCCTCAGATGCTCTGGCTAAAATTTATACCGTACACATAACACATCTTGAATTTTATTGCGTGAGATTTCTGCTGAGTATAATTCGAGGCCATACCAATTTACAAGCCCTAAAAATCGTTGATAGACAGGAAAAGGCCTTCAACAGCCATGTGAGACAATGGGGTTGCTCGGGGACAATGTTAACTAGGACGCAACAATGGAAGATGCCATGTTGTGCTGGTCAGGAACTGCGTTTAGAGAGCTTTTCGCGATTATGATAAGCACGGGCGGACTCTCCAACCCCCCGCAATTGTGGGATAAGTATGAAAAGGCTCTGTTTGTAGACATTGCTCGCAAGTACCAAGGTACACAAATAAACAATGACATAATTTTTAACGAAGCGCTAAAATTTATCGACGATAAAAAATTTGAGAGGAAGAAAATTACAGCCTAATTTTAATATGTATGAACCACAAACATCGGAAGAACTGTCCACTGATTTGGTAAGACATCTTGCGTATTTTACTGTAGGTTTTGAAGGTTTAAGTCACCCAAACAAAGTCTCTGAAGCAAAGGCAAATTTTCAATTTAATAACAAACTGCGCAACTAGCGGATAAGGATATCTATTTTTTCTTCAACGCTCGAGGGGGCACCAACATAACCTTTTTACTGCACTTGCTACTACCAAAGTTGCACAAAGACAAAGTGGTTGCGCTAGCTTTTGCAACCTCTGAAATAGCTGTAACCTTGCTGTTACTAGTATTAAGATGTTACTGTGGTGGCAAAACCACACACTCAGTATTCAAGCTCCCGCAAACCTTTCAAGTAAACAAACCCTTTGTAACATCAGTAAAAATAGTAGTAGTTTCGGTGCTCTATTGCAATGGCATTGATTGGGTCTAACAAATGCACAATATCGCACAAGCAAGTGATTGAAGCATTAGATCTCAGCTTGCAAGACTTGACAGCCTAGGCGTGTGTCATACCGTCTATGAATATTACACATACGAGGGACCAGTTCTTCGGTGATCAGGAGTCTGGCCATTTAACGGCCAAATAACCTTTGACAGCACTGTTTTCAAGTTAACAAGAAAACATAGCCAAAAGAAGTGGTTGTGCGAAAGAACGAAAATGGCGCCAAAAAATGATCTGTCAGGGGTGCAACCAGGGACCAACTCGTAAGTTGGAACTTAAAGTTGGTATGTCTGGCATACTAATGCGTAACTTGGACGCGCTAATATTGTGCAACGGCCCTAGGTTACGCATCACAGGGCTGAGACGGAACATCATGAAAGCTATAATATATAACTTTCTAGCACCGGTCAATAAATGGCAGGTTAACCATATCCACTCTTAGACTCTAAAATGCAGAGACCAGCAGTACCGTTAGAGGTGCAAAGGGAAGCTGTGGCGACACACCCAGATGATTTAGTAAATTAATGTGCAAATCCCAGTCCCCATCAGCCCTGCTATTGTTGGCTACGGTAAAAACGGCGTACAAGAGTGGTAGGTTCCCAAGTAGGTGTCACATTTATCATTAATAATATATGTCTTAGTACATAAGTACTATGTTCGTGATTCATTTTAATATTTCCATCGATGTTGAGTTCAACAATAATTTGCATACGGACACGTGTATAAAAGTAAACCTGTAAAAAATGTCGATTTAGATATATTATATGCTACTGGTTTACTTATTTAAATAAATAAATTATTAAAAACTCCAAAATTTCACGAAGCAATGCAAGCCTTATATCGAAAATATCCAAATGGTTGTCACTGAAGGTCAATATGCCTCATTTTTTGTAGCATAGACGCTACGGCAGGTCGGGTCTGGGATGGCGAAGGAATTATCATGATTGGCAGGAAAAATTAAAACAATCTCTTGCCGTTATTACGCACAGTTATCGGAGTAATTTAATTTTAATTTTTTGGAAAAACGAACCAAAATAATTTGTAAAAAAGTGCTATTTCATCGAGACGCAAACATTTACAATTTAAATCTAGCTTCTTTCAATTAATGCCTATTCGCAAATGAAAAGATGTCTCAATGGACTAAAAGACTGCATAATACGTGTAAATAGAAATTTCAACGACCTTGACAGGACAGGAGGAATTGCAAAAATAAGTGCTTGAACCATAAAGAAGAGTATGTTGAAAAGTGATTCCTTTTAAAAGATTTATCTTATATTCATCGTGGTTGCAAACATTTTGTTCGCTAAATTTCTAAGCAATCAAAGTTATTTAATTGACATATCTATATCTCTTAAGTATAACATCTTCTTTCTTGTAGTTGTTTTCTATCAAATTTCTTAGACACAATGAAAATCTTATCGTTCTTTTTTGGGGTTTGTGGAGATATGTTATTTGATCTGTATCCACCGCAGTATGTATATAATAAATCCGATAATAACCACAAAATTTCAAAAATGCTTATAATTGAACCTCCAAGACATAGTCCAAAAATTCCTCCCAAATTGGCTGAAACAAATTATTGTAGCGATTAATTGGATAAGTTACATTACTATTTTATTTAAGCCATCAGTAGGCCCAAAAAGCCCTTCAGGGCTGACACAGGATACATTTCACCTATTTTCCCTAACTTCAAAAATTTTACCAAGCCAGAGGCAAACATTATTTACTTTTAAATTTCTTTTTGGCATTCCTACGAAATAAATAATTTGGTAATAACTTTTAAAATTCATAAATTAATTGCCCAAGCTTTGCGTGATAAGCTTATAATTAATTTATGTACAGTTTATAAAAACAAACAAAATAGCAGTGTCTGCTTGTAATATTTAAATAACCATTTTTAAAATAGTAAATTGGTAATGTATAACTGATGATATGCATCAGTTATACATTACAAATCATATACGATCACCAAACCTACATTTTATAAGGATTTGGTCTGACTGTCTACCTGTCTATTATTTTATTCTAGGTTAGCTTTGAAATAACTGGTCCGATTATAATTATTTCTATTATTTACGCGATTATACATATCAAATCCACTTTTTTACGGATTTTTCACGTTATTTAAATATATTTATTCCGACGTTTCAGATTCTTTCAGCACCCATGATCACGGGCAGACTAAGTTGTTATATGTCTGTATCTCTGTATGTTTTTCGAGACCAAAAATCCGTAAATAAGTGGATGTGGTCCGATTATGACAAAACTTAAACTGAAAGATAGTTAATGCAACAGGGATTAACAAACAATAGCTTTTCTTTCAGAAAATATCTCACATAATTTTTAGGAAGTTGTTACACATTTCATATAATAGTAGCGGTTGGTTATTTGGTTAGTTATTTTAACTTTTTTATCGCTTTATTACAGCTAATTAAAAAATACATACGTTTAAATATTTATAAATTTCGTTCATTTTAAAAAAATACTGCGAAAACATTTTGCAATTACAAGTACTTACCCAACATTTGATCCCAAGTATAAAGAACTTCGCGTCTGTATTTCATGCAGCTATTGTCCTCAAAGTGTGCAGTTATGCGACTGTATGAAAGCGTGTCCCTATTAAAAGTTTTGAGCATCAAAATGTTGTGTTACTATTTTGTAATCATACCTGTGCTTCAAAATTACATACCTCATCGAATTGTTTAATTTCAAGTATTTTACTTCGGTTGTGTATTGCACGTGATTACAGTTTGGATAGCATTCGTCATACGAAATGATTTCGCGACTGTTACTTTGGACGTTATCTGCAATATAATAAGATTTTAAATTAAATTAAATATTTATGATACGTGTGCTATTTTTTAATTTTTTTAATTACCTAAAGCTTCACTAACACATATAAGATGACGCCAAGAACAAGATGGAAAATCTTCAACATTTAATTTTTGATCTATAAAATAAAAAAAACAATTGGTTTTGTTATTGAATTATACCAAAGGTAAAAAAGCCAGGCTGTTAAATTAAATTCAAAAGTTAAACGATTGTTTTTTCCACTTACTCCCAAATTTGTAAGGTAAGCATCTACATCGTTCAGACACTTTCTTCATCATAAGATTCATTACACAATTTTGATACGATGTTCCTTCGAAACTTGAATCCTATAACAATTTAAATATTGATGATATATTAAATATCTATTTATACGCTCCATATACAGATTAAACAAAAAAAATCGTACTTACTGTTTTAAGAACACATTTTCTATTGGAAGGAGACAACTGTTTTACATCATTTGAGGAATCCATTAACCATACGTCGATTGTTGCGTCGTAATAAGTATCTGATTTTATTGTAATAGCACTATCAAGTAGTGTTATATTATAATTTTTGTTAAAAACATATACCTAAGATAATAAGAGATTATTACGTAGGGATGTGACGTTCCCACCGCCCACTTGACGGCGGATCTGACTTACAGTGGGAGTAACACAGATCCGCAGTACAAGTACATACAATTAGTCAATTGCCAGTCCACCTGCTCAGTGTGGCAATTATGGGCAACTCTTTTTAATGAACGCCGCGTACTTTAAAAGGCCTATGTCCAGCCGTAGACTGCTGTAAGGCTGTTTATGATGATGTTGATAAGGATAAAAGGTCTATGTTTTACGTAAATTCGTTAATCTTCTTCATCTGTTAGTGCCTCTCCAATTACTGGAGGTTGGCAGTTCTCCCTCCAGTACTCCTAAATTTGTGTTTGTCCAAAGCGATTCTAAATAATATTTCTACAGATTTTATCCCTGTCCACTCTTGGATGTTATATTCGTTTATCTATTACAAGAAAATTGCTTAATGTGTTTATTGTAAACTGCAATTGTTTACTGCAACTGCCAGTCCCCTTTTTAATGAGCAATTTTTAGATTGGTAAAAAGCAAATATTTTCCAATGTGATATAAATATCTATACATAATTAGTATTAAACATTATGGAGATTAAATATCTAGCTGAATAAAACGACAGCCTAATACAGTGCTATCTAAAGTCGTCGAGTACAAACACCCCTTTTTTTAAAATTTGGTTGTTTATTATACAGAACAAACAACTAACCATAAATTATAACGTGTTTGATTATCCTTATCTCATAAAAGCAAACAAACATATTGCATACATTTTGCAAATTGTTCACTATGGGAGATTCTTTTGGCTAAATGTTGCTCAATTCGTTAATATTACATTTCATAAAGGTTTAAAGCCGAAGTTGGTCGACCCTAACAGTAATTGTAAACGTGGTTGCGAGTAAACGTGGTTACGAGTCGGTTGTGCTACCAGCGGTCCAAAGCAACGTAATAGTTACTCAATTACTGTATCTACGTGTTAATAATATATATGTAAATATACGATGTTATATCTCGTTTACCCAGTAAATAAGCTGGCTACAATGACCTCCCTGTACCTACCGGGATACGATAGTGTTATCAGACTACTGCAGTTTTACCCCTTGCACAAAAAGGGATCTACCACCTCTTAAAACACAATTAAATAAAAAGTTCCATAATTTGGATTTTGGTGGTGTAAGTGAAGCACCATTCATGGTACCTGTTAGATAGAGAATTGCGTCATGCCAAAATGATCATATAAGATTTTAATACTGTATTTATTTTTGTGAAATTTTAGACATTATTATATACATGTAGGCATTATCATATAAGCAGTACGGTTTCTTTTTTATTTTTAGTACCGTGCCAGTCTTGGCGCCTCAATTGAGTATGAGCCTTACTTAAAATATTTTGCTGATAATGGTTCTGTTTGCGCAAGGTTCAGTCGCTGTTAAGTAATGATAATTCATTGCACTGAACAAGTTGAAATTTTTTTTCTTCTTAACTAAATCTTCGTAACGTTAAGAGTTTTATTAATAATCTAATTAAAATTACTGGGTTCCCTGACTTACAAAAGTTTAAATACCTGTGTGTTGTTGCAAAATTAATTTGATCTGATCTGACAATAAGCTCATCTATAAGTGTCGTGAGCGTGTGAAAATTATACTGTCAAGACTATCTTTCGCACATGTTATAAGTTGTTAGTGCCATAAAATGACTAAAAACTAATTTACCAGTCAAATGCAGTTTAACCTTTGGATTGTAGACAGCAGATGCCCGTCATTTACAATAAAACCCGTTATTTAGGTAAACTGCCTCCGAAGCCTAGTGGTATAGGTGTATGCTTTAGAAACCGGAGGTCGTGGGTTCGAATTCTGCGGGGACGCAACAAACTTTCATTGTTGTTTCCTAGTTGGTTAGGGCAATTTGGGCCGATCACCCAATTGTCTGAAAAGTAAGATGATCCATGCGTCGGATGGGCATGTAAAAAAGTCGGTATCCCACCAACCCGCATTGGACCAGCGTGGTGGGATACGGTCCAAACCCCCTAATGGATAGGGGTGTATAAGGGGAGGCCTATGTCCAGCAGTGGACTAACAAAGGCTGATGATGTGTGTGATGTGTATTTAGGTAAATCTGGATGGACTAGACAGCGGCCTTGTGATAAGTCATGAAAATGCCTAGGTGAAATAGAAACAAAGTATGTATCCAAACTACTATTCTTGTGAAATGTTTTGAATCCTATGAAGCACATTATATTTTTTTTTCAATCATCAACCTCTTAAAACCGCATCTTCTACCACAAATACTTATGTTGAAAAATTTATTATATTATTTGGTGTAAATTGCATATAAAGGAAATGTCTCAATTATACTAGTATTTTACTTAGTATAACTAATTTACTTGTGCTTTTAATTTAGTTTTAGTGATTTATTAATGTATACTTACTAGAGCGTAACCTTCACTAATAAGGCCACTAGCAGAAATCTTTTTTGTATTTACAATTATGTCTAAAGCTTCAGTTATTTCTGTTCCTGCCGCAAAGTTTGTACTTTTTGGTGCATGTAACCTTAAATGGCATTCAAGATTATAGACAAAATGTTGAATTAAAATACGTTTTTATTATTTTACTATTTTAACAAAATTTTGTAACTTAAAACGCTAAATTGAAAGCTGACATTAAAATACTTTGCATTGCAATACTATCACATAACTTTCCTGGATAATCTATAACCAGCAGTTTTTCTTGCCATTCTCAACAAAGAATAAGATGAAAAATTAAGTTTTATTTTGCTTTTTTAAACTGAAACATATTTCATACTCTAAAACCATTACCGTCAATAATAATCCATACTGCTTTAGAAAAAACAATTTCGCTACGGGATGTATGTTCTAATAATAATACCAATAAAATGCTAAATAATTTTAATTACTTGCCTGAAATAAGAGATATCAAATTGGCAGCAGTATCCGATAAAGGTGAATGTTGAACGAAACATTTGGGAACAATCCATCGATTTTGCTCTCCAAGTACATTCTTTTATTAAGTCCCCACAAGGTTTTTAAACTAAAAAATAATGTACAACTGTTTTATCAAGCAATTAAATTTTAAAAATATTCAACTTTAAATTTAACTGGTAGTCCAAGCTTTATAAACGGTCTAAATAGACACCTGGTTAACTCACATATTATTAATATACGTGCGTTAACCAGGTGGTCAATGAAAATATAGTTACCGAGCTTATAAAGAAAACAAAAAGACCCTTCTAATAAATACTCTAGTTTACTAAAGGAAATCTAGAAACCAGGCCTTCTTTGCTTCTACTTTATATCACTAACGGATTGCAAAGGCCTAAGTTTTAACAAGCCGCGGTCTAAACTCCTCTACAATTTTCCGACTCCAACGTTCGTCAGTTAGCGATTCTGCGGCTTATGTGACCAGCCTGACGCTTTAGCTTACTATTTCGGTGCGCTTTGTCGGTGACTCAGATTCTCTGACGGATCACATCATTTGTTATGCGGTCTTTTAGAGATACTTCGAGGATAGCCCTCTCCATAGTTTGTTGGGCGACACTAAATTTGTGAATCAATCAAACCGGAAGTGTCCGAGTCTCAGCACATCATGACAGGTACGACTCACTGATCGAACATTTTTGATTTAAGGCACTGCGGGTTGTTGTACGAGAAAACTCCACAAAGCTTATAAAAAGCTACCCAACCCAGCTGAAAACACCTCGAGGGAGGTGTCATCGATTGTGATCGGTCCCTGACAACATGTTCGTTGAACATGACCTTGGTTTTACTCAAGTTCATCTGGATACCTATGCGTGTAGAAGACTAGGCCAGACTTTGCACCATTTTCTGCTGGTCCTTCGCGGACCATGATGACAATTTCAGTTGTATGAAATATGTACGTAGGATTTAGGCTACCACAGACATAGTGCCGGCGTCATACAGACATCTTAGCATCTGGATATATGGCCAATCAATTTTACACCACTGTAAGAACTCAGGGAAAGACCAGGTCTTGATGGAATCAAAAGCCTTTTCACAGTCCACAATTGCCATCCACAGAGGCTGGTTATGCTCATGTGTCTTCGGTGCAGCATACCTTACTGTCTCGTAGTATTATAATACCCTAGACCATATGTCTAGGGTATTATAACACTACGAAACCTGTTCTCGAAGTTCAGCTTTCGAGATGTCTCTCAAAATCAACTTATGGATATGACTCAGCAATAGGATTTTATCACCCTTTTTAAACAACACGGCCAAACCCCTGTACCTCAGGAGTTCTCCCGGAAAAAAAAGGGAAAAGTTAAATAGACGTCACAGTCTCTTCAGCACCGTTTTTCTGGTGGCCTCCAGTCCGTTGTGCCTACGTCCTCTCCGGGATTTCCCATTTTTAAGTTACTCAATAGACCCCTCGATTTTATTTAGGCCGATTTCTGGAAGATCCTTTGACACATGGCGAGTGGTGGGAGGTTCGCCGTAGCCTCGGTTATCGTTTCATAGCATGTTAAATTAATTTATAAGTTGTCTTACCATCTCCAGTAATGTATCATAATTATAGCCCAGGTTTTCAAGTAAATTGTAAATTTTTTGGGTTGCCAGTTTTAATTCACTACCCCTGACGTTAGTTATGCTTTGATAAAATTCATCAATTTCATTCATTTTAAAACCCCGACGACGCCTAAAAACAGAAGATGTCGAGAATACAATGTCGCTTATTTCCTTCTTACAAGAAACTATCATATTTTATATTCACTACTAACAAAACTTGAGTAATATTATTCGTGTTGGGCCCATAAACCTTTTCAGTATCACACACGCTAAGAGCGGGAAATGAAATCTTCTCTGTTGGATAGTGTGTTGTCTCCACCTTAATTAGAAAAAAAATCATTCATTATTTGCACGTAAAGTAGATTTAAAAAAAATCTACAAAAACACACTTTGATGCAATATGTACAATATGAATAGTGGTTAAAATTGACGTAAAAATGTTTTAAAATGTAAAAGAAGACTTTAATTTAAATAGGTATTAACACTTACCACGGTAAAGGTGGGGTCTATAATAAACTTTGTCCAAATCATTTGGCATAAAAATGCGCATAGACCAAAACTTGATACGATTATAAGATACCAAAATATGTGTACCCACTTGTTAGAACTACTATAAAAATAATAGGCTCCATGGAGCGTGCAGTGCCTGCAATAATCTTTAAGTTTCGTTTGCAAAACGTGTTTAATTTCATTTTTCATAAAGTGCGAGGTGTTGTTCCTTTTTTTTAATATTTAAATATATAAGTTTACTTAATTAAAAGTCGTCGTATGTCTTATTCGGTGTGTATTCTACCTTTAATGAACCTATTGTACCACGAATGAATCGTGATAGTAAAGTGTCTTTTTAACAACTTCTGACACTTGATAGCAATTAAAACAACATTCAACTTTGGGTTTTTAATAAACAATGGAAAGTTTGATTTTAGTCGATTAGATTTAATGGATTAGGCTTCACTAAGTAAAATATAAGTAATTCAAGCGATCGAGTACAAAGCAAAACTTCCCTTTGTAATTTAAGTTTCGACTGGTCTCTAATTAGTTTTTCTTTGTTGTTACTCAAATTACAATCAAAGCAAATAATTAATTGAAATCGATGCTTTGAATTAACTGAAATAACAACGGCCCATGTAAGTTAAAAAAATCGTAACATACACTTATCACATATAGTTTTTAATAAATTAATTTTTATATTCAGATGGCATTTTATTATTAAAATGTTTTGAAAGTTAAAATAACTAAAACAAACTACTAACTAGCCACATGACTACTTGCAAAATATTTGCTTCTGTTATGGTATCAAATAATTATCATAATATTTGCAAAAAGATACTTAAATTAAGATTATTAGTGTCAAAAATGTATAAATTGAAATATAAGTTTTATAATATCAGTGTTTATTGTAACGTATTTATTAAAAAAAAAATTATCTAAAGGTTAATAAATTAGCACGGCAAACGATAAAATTTATTTTATAACAAGTTAATATTCAGCAGGAATTAAAAAATGTGTAAATAAAAATTCAAATTACGAATTAATATAAAAAATGCATTTCTTGAATAAATTAAAATGAATGCCATTTTTTACTTATTTAGTTGGAAATGAGTTTTAACTCGCTGTATTTTAAATAAAAACAAACAATTATAATGCATGATTTTAAGGTAAATATGTTGAAGTTTGCTTCGTAAATAACTTTTTACATGAGTTAATTCCATTAATATTTTATTAACAACATTTTCAAACTGTCGTTAACAGTGAAAGTTGTGATACTTATTGTTCAGTTACTTTTAATTTTAAAGGACGAAACTCTTTTCAATTGTTTTCTACCAAATCGTAATATAACTTGTACAGAGTTACAATAAATGTGTTGTTGAATTATCTCTTATTTGCTTGTAACATATCTTTTAGCAGTATTATTTCAGAAATGAGAAAAAATAGATTTCGATATGTTAAATTGACGTGGCCAGATCAAAGTATAACAACCATACATGGAACAAATAAATTTTCGTCACTCAAAGGCAAAAGGTTAAGAATATGGAAAGGACTTATTATTTTTAATGTGATTTTAACATTCTCATTTGTAATTGTTATTAAGAACCGATATAACAATGACCAAATAATAACAAGGGTAAGTAATTTTAGTGGATATTAGAGTTAAAGAAGATATCATCTAATAGTTCGACGACCCGCTTGATGTAATGGTCAGAAATTCTGGCTGTTACGACAACGGGGTCGAGGTCGATTCTAACCCAAAAGGAAATATTGTGTAATATAAAAATATAAATATAAGTATTGTGCTTTTGTCATTTTTATATTAATATAATATATATTTATATACAAAAGTGAGTATATGTATTTATCAGTTATCTAGATTCCATAGTAAAAGCTCTGTTCAGAATTAGATTATGTGTTGTTCGTAGACAAATATTATTATTATTACTATTTATATTACTTTCCACTTGAAAGTAATAGTAATGCTTAGCGATCAGATTTTTATAGGTACTAGCGATAATTTTCCGGCCTGATACAGTATCATTTGTGACCTGGTGTGTGAGATTTTACTACTTCAAAATTTTATTAATAGTCTAAAGCAATTTTTTAAAGGTACCAAAAATTTACACAGAAAAGCTTTCAAATATATATATACTATTTGGTGCCCACGACCTCCTCCGCGTACAGTAGTTAGGTGTTTTATACGGTATGAGGTGCTTTTAATTGTATCCTTCTCTAGATAGATAAGTTTTGTCTTTAACAATGACGTATTTCTATACAAATTTTCATCCCCCATTTTTGATCGTTTCAGTAACCTGTTCCGCAATAAAAACTAGTCTATGTCCTTTCGTAAAAACTATTTTAGTTTAGTGCTTTAGACAGTAAAAAAGATACACAGGGAGACAGAGTTGCTTTAATATTAATAGCATGGAACAATGGATAAGCAGTATACTAGATATATATTTTAATTGTTGTAATAGCAAGATATTAGTAAAACCATTATTAATTTAAACTTTCTTATTGACTAAAACAAACATTTAGCAATATATAAACATATATACATTTTATGTAGCTTATCCAAATAATATTATAAGATTGTATTGTAATTCCGAAGTTTTAGCATTAAAGGGCAATATGAAAAGCATTTAATGACTCTAGTAAAAATTTTGTTTCTCTTTTTTATACAGATTGGAACCAACTGTCAACTTAACCAAATACCATTCCCAGCCGTTAGTATTTGTAACTTTAACATGATCTCGATCAGAGAAAGCTCGTCAATCGTACAAATACTGTAAGTACTTTGAGACTTAAGTAAAAAATCAGTTCGTTTATATTTTATTTTTATCGAATATACATAATTATGCTTCTATATTATTTACTATATAGTAAACAAGTCATTTTTTACGATATATTTGATAAAAATATAGTTATAAAACTTTATAATAAGAAAAAATATTTTAGTGAGGGATATAACGTGACCAAAACCCAAATAAATAATTTTCTTCAAAACCTTCAACACTTGAAAGACTACAGCGAGTCTGTTAGAAACGTAAGCAAAATAACTAAGACATTGGCTTATGTAAAGCAACATTATTTGACAGTAGAATCTCTTATGGAAGAGGTAAGTTAATTGAGATTTCCATTTCTGACTTTAAATGAATGCTATTTCTTATTTTACAACTACGAGATTTTTAAACAGGTACACCAAAAATGCGATACATTGCTGATTTATTGCAAATTTAACAGAAAAATAAAAAATTGTGGGGATATTTTCAAACTTATTAAAACATATGAAGGGTTTTGCTGTGCTTTTAATTACGCAGCACTTAATGATGACATAGAAACGTAAGTTAGATTGGCCATATAACCAATACTTGGAATTAAGTCTGTTAACTCAGAAGTGATAAGATATTTTATTCTACAAGTTTTCTTTTCTACAAAGCTGCTTTTTTATTTTTTCAGAATAAACCTTGCAAAGGACGACGATGTTGAGTATTACGATGATCCAAGTGAAGAAAGCGTAAAGACTAATTCACGTATTTTAGTGACTTCTGAATCAGGACGGTAAAAATGAAACTAATTATTGTTAACAAAATAATTATAAAAAAGTATATATAACTAAACTTGTTTTAATTTTAGAGGATCCGGTCTCAGTGTCATACTTAACGTCGAGCCTCGGGATTATCCAAAGTGGCCAAATTTGCCATATTATGGCGCAAAGGTAAAGCTTAAAACTCATAATTGTATCTCTGTTATTAGTAAAAAATGGATTTACTTCTTAATATTATTTTTTAAACCTAATAACACATTAACAATACTTTATGATTTCTTGGCATAACTTTAAGCAACGACAATAACTCTTTCATTAACACAATATAACACAAACAAGTCTTCGTGTCGCAATAAGTTCTGTACAATAATTTTAACACGTATTTAATAAAATTTTAACAAAAAAATATGATCGAAAATGCTCTTTGCATGAACTGCTCCACGATTTCTATCAAAGAATTTTAATCCCTGATATCTTTTAATATATAATTTTAAAACTGACGCGATCTACTTAATATGTCTTCTTGAAGAACACTTCACTTTGCGACTTTGCTTATTAGAATTTTTAATTAAAAGAAAGTATCATAATTATACGATAAGTTACAGTATTCTTTGCGACCCGTTAGGAAGGCAACTTGACTAGCTTATCCCCAGTCCCTAACATTTGCTTTTAGAGGTAGTTTTCGTAATGTAGCTTCAAATTGCTGCAATTCCTATTCCTATAAGAAGCTCTGAGTATATTAAAACATTTAAGTTAAAGTTAAAAGTGCATTTACTTTCAATACAAAAATCCGACACTTAAAATCCTTTGTCCTTTCATAGCCAAAACTACACAAAATTTTATGTTACTGAAGCTGTTTTGGCTAAAATACTGCACACAAGTTTTTCTTTAAAAAGACAGCAATTTAAGATGTTTCTTGATATTTATATATATAATAATTTTATTGTATTTTTTATGTTTACCTAGTATTTTTACTGCTTGTTTTATTATTATTTTAATTATTGTAAAATTTTGTTAAATCTAATATTACCATCTATCAAAAGTTGTTTAGGTTCCACTGAAAACCAGCAATCGCGAAGCTTATTAACTTCGTGACGTAAATTTCGATGTTACGCTTAATGGACACCTTTTTCTTTCTTTGTTAATTGAGATTGATTAATTGAATGGTTTGTGTCTCTTTGCAATATGCGCTCGCGGACTTTATTACAAACCATTTAAAGAAATAAAATTACTAATAACATTATTGTATTATATATTTATAGGTCAGACGAGGTTGTCGTTTTTCAAGCCGAAATTTTCTTACTTTCTGAAAAATCTTTTAAACTAGGAATGATAATTTTTTTTTTAAATGGGACTACGTGACAGTTAATACTTATAATTAAAAAAATAGTGATAATAATAGGAGCGTTTGAAACGGAGCAACGAGGTATTATATATAAAATAAATATAGGCTGTGAATTGAGAACCGCCTTCTTCTTGTAGATTTATAATTTAATAAAACTTTAAAAAATTACAACTAGTAATACAGAAATTGAAACGATTTTTGCAGATTATTATCAGCGATCCAAACGATTATCCAGAGACGACAGTGCTATATAAATTTGTTACCGTCGGGGAATCTTTGGACATCAAGGTGGATCCAATGGTGTTTCAGTGTGAGAACGATATTCGCCGAGTATCACCTGAAAAACGCAACTGTTGGTTCCATGACGAGGTTAAGCTTGATCACACGGATAGATACAGTTACGAAACGTGCAAAACTGAATGTAAAATGCAAGCATACCTGCGGAATTGCGGTTGTGTACCCTACAAATATCCAATCGGTACGTAATAGAGTAATACTTTTGTATTTATTATAAATACCACAAACAAGCCCACATTAAAAGTAATATATCAAATCTTAAATTTACAAATAATAATGTCGATGGTAATCGATGGCCATAGATTTTAAAAGATCGTTCCAAAGGGTAGTCATCACAGCGGATGTAGTAGGTTGGAATAAATGTATTGTTACTTTACAGTATCTATTATGTTTTCCGGCATCAAATAAAATAAATGAAATGAATATACACCTTTATGTTCAAATTCAAATATCTTTATTTAACATAAGAGTGATACACTCACTTCTAGACTGTCAAAACACTGCCGCGCACCGGTTTGGAAAAGGACGCCTCTGACCTGAAAAGAACAGACGAAAGAAACTCAGCAGGACTTTTTTGTCATCTTGTACAATAAAATAAATTAATAAACTAAATAAATGCCTAAAGTTTTCATCTCATTAAAAAAAACGTGGAGCGAGCATTTCATTATTATGTGTTTTTTCATTTAGAAACTTATTTAGGTTAAAATAACCTTTAACGCGCAAACGTTCGTTACCAAATTTGCAGCAACTATGTAAAACTTACTACACTCTACTATAGTTCTTTCTATCCATGATTGGAAATCGTTCAAACACTGAAATGAAATTGGAAATCTGTTCTAAGCTGAACCATAGTTTACATTTAATATAAATTTTTGCTCATTCGATCACGAGAAAAGATGTTGTTACTTGTCAATTAGACTGTTAAATAAATTTGTCTGATTTTGCATTGATCATGTAATTTTTTTACAGAGAAATATGCTCCAATTTGTGAATTTAAAGATTTAGATTGCCTTAACAACTTAAACGGTAAGTAAAACCTAAATTAATATCTTGTAAAATTTTAGGTATTAGAATATTTTATAATAAGAAAAACTATTTTCCTCTTCAAACCTTCGAAATCTTACAGCAGTTGTGCACTTACTAAGTGTAAGTTTGTAAACATCATGTCGTTTTCATGCTCTTTCTTTTTAGTCGTCTAAAGTTTGGGCTTGTTACCTTTTTTACAAAAGTCACGGGATATTCAAAAAAATATTTCAATTCAATTGATTCACCTTTATCTAGTAGCTAATAACAAATGACATAGAAATATTAAACTAAAAACTTGACAAATTTTCCATTGCAAGTCTTTGATTCAAGACAAAGGTGGATTATCAATATTGATTTTAGAGGCCCATCATTGTCAGCACTATGCTAGTAGTTTTTTATTATCGTTATCATCCCAGCCGAAGGACGTCTACTTCTGGACTAATGTCTATCTCAAGCAACAATCGGTTTAGCGCCACCCTCATCGAACCTTTTAATACGCGCATACATCGCTAAATATTCGGTCTTCCTTGTTAGAGAAAAATTTCGGATCTCGTTACCTCCGGTATACCCCTTTTGCCAGATCTACCACAGGCTTTAGAACGTAACGATCCATCTACCCACTAGTGCTATAGAGCAACCCACCTACAGGGGTACAATGCAGCACTAGCGCAATCGATTTACCGAGTGATAGCAGTCACACTATCACAAACTAGTGCAAACTAATTAATACGTGGTCTGTGTGGCAGCATCTCACAAACAGAACTTACACTACAATCTTACTATCGCCACCCTGCTTGCCAAGCGTAACTATTGGCAGACCCCAAAAGGAAAGAGAATGGTAACAGTTTTTTTTTTTTAGGAAACTAACGATCTTAACCATAATAATAATGTTCTCTTAGTTGAATCTCTGATCTCATCTGAATATAGGTGGTTGATGTATATCAGAGATCAGTCAGCTACGTGAGAGATTTTACAGCGCACAAGTGTACGCGTAAACACACACAAACACTCCCTTTTCTTTTTTACTCTCAAAGCCCGATGAAAGGGATAACCGACACAACCGGAGAGACAAACGGCGCAGGACTGACTTTTTATATGCCTATCGAACGAATGGATCGTCTTACTTTCCAGGCAATCGGGTGATCAGCCCGCATTGCCCTAGCTAACAAAGAAAAGTTGTTGAGTCCGCGCAGACTTCGAAACGATGACCTCCGATTTTTTAAAGCACACGCATTTACCACTAAGCTACGAAGGCAGTTCATAACCATGCATATTTTAACTATAACCATTTAACATAATTTTAGCGTACAAATCGGAAGAAAATCAAGCGTGTGATCCCATTTGCTACATGGAATGTCGTGATAAAAGATACAGCATCACCAGTGATCTGACCCCTTTCATACCGCAACTGTTTCCGATGAATGTCACGTAAGAATGAAAACCATATACTGTTAGTGTTAAAAATTTAAAACAATAAACTTTCAAGCACATGTCGTGTTAATGACAATGTGGGAAAAAATACGAGCTATAAATTTTACATTATATATAGATACTTGCTTATATTTTTACTATATTATGATCATAAATTCAGTTTTTAAAGAATAAATCTTAAGATTTATTTTTGCAGCTGATGTGATAGTGGGAAAAGACTCTTTGGTTTTTATGTATATTTAAAATAGTAATGAAAGATTAGAGTATTATTTGGTATTTGATAGATGTTCACCTAGGCAATTTAAATAATTTTGGTATCAATACGACATTGTCGTAAAATATTTTTATCACAATTTCATAGTGATACCAAAATTATTTGCTACCTCTGCTACAGGTTAGATTTTAAAACCTTAAAAAATTTAACTATATTAATTTTTTCGATAGCTATAGCTATACCAACGATAAAATTAGTTGGATTTGTTTTACAGAAAAGAACATAATCTGAACGATATGACCGCAATGCAAGTATATTTTGCTAAATCTTCGTGCAATAGCTATAAGTTGATGCTTTTAATGGACTTTAACTATTTTATAGGTAAGTCCAAGTAAATTAGTCATTATACTAAAAAACCATACCCTAACCATATTTAAAGCGCATTGTAGCTATTTTTATTACAAGGCAAACGACTAATATGTTCCGCCTCCTGGCGGTGACCAGATTATAAATCTTTAGCGACCGTCCTCTCATTATATTTATTTAAGAAATAAAAAAAATATTTATAAAAAGGGTAATAAAACTTCTCTTACTGATAAGTTATTTGCGGTTTATTAATATTAATTTTTAAAACTTAAATAGTATCCATGTGTTATTTTTTGTTACAGCCACATATGGAGGTATATTTTCCTTGAGCTTCGGTGCCTCAATTTTAACATTATGCGAATTAGCTTTCTTCTTTCGTCATATTTAATTAAAATAACATTAAAGAATATATGTCCATAAATATTGATTGGTCCAGTAACATAAGTTACGTCTTTGCACTTTGATTATATATTGTTAGAATTATATATCTTTAATTTATTCAATTAAACATATTTTTAGGTAGTTTTATCTTAAAGTTATCAAAATTAAAATAAATAGATTAAGAAAACTTAGTACTTATATTGAATGAATAATAATGTTAAGTTAAAAGTGTGAATTTTATCTGTGGTTCTATGATTAATTTTTGTCTACTTAACGTTTTAATTCTCTTAAACTTTTGGGTAAAATCGTTTGTCAACTAAATTTTATTAGAATAGATCAACTAGATAGGACAAATTTTTTTTTGCATCTCTTTTTTTATCTAACTAAAAATGGTGAGGTAAAGTATGTTCCTTACTTTAATATCCATACAGATATTTTGTTTGAAACAAAAAGTTTCTAGCGAAGCGTTGTAATGCTTATAATAAGTTTATTTTTTGGTGATACAATAAATAATATTTTTTAAATGATGAGTACTATCGTTTATTTCACACATTACTATTGATGATTAGATAACTGACGAAATAGTACGAATAATGTTTATTATTTGCTAGCCTATTTTGTTTCTTAGAAATATCTTTTAAGTATACATATTTTTATCACTTACTTTAAATCCAATTACCTGTTTTTTTGAACCTAAAAACAGTTTTGGCGATGAACGTTGTAATTTTTAACTTTTATTTATCGTTTTCTTAGATGATACATAAATGTTGAAATAACCAATTGTAAAAGTAGTACTATCCAATTTCTGTGTCTTAATGTCAGTCACTCTCAACCGTCATTGACAGCGTGTGAATCGGTTATAAGACCATGTCTTCCGGCATGATAGGGAGCATAGTCCACGCTAATTACGTAAAAAGACGATGTGATGGAATTTTAGATGCATTATTTTAGGCCTACTATCTGGCCATCTCTTATACATTAGGTGAATATGTTGCTCGTCCCATTAATAAATTTTCTCACAATAAAAATATTCAAAAAGTATATTAATATTGCGTACGTAAAAGGGGGCAATATTGATATGTAATATTGCACATATAAAAAAACATATAACCTGTTTTTGCGACTTCTTCCATATAGTAACTTTGCATTATTTCTGCTTCTTAAAAATTAGTAAAACCGCCTCCATGGCCTAGCACTTGCCCTTGCTTTATAAACCGAATGTTGCGGGTTCGAATCCCGCGGGGAAACAACTTTGTGTCATCGTTGTTTTCTGGTTGGTCAGGACAATTTGGGCCGATCACCCAATTGTCTTTAAAGTAAGATAGATAGATAGGCATATAAAAGTCGGTCCACCCACCAACCCACATGGTACCAGCGCGGTGAGATATGGTTTCTTTTTGTTACTTACGCAGACGGCAGACGAGCAGTCTGGCTACTTAATGGGAAGTGGTCATCGACGCCCATAGACATCGGCAATACTGGTATCACCAACGCGCTGCTTACCACGAGACATAGGATGTTAGGTATCATTTCCCCAGTAAATACGCTGACTATGGTGCCCTTCAAACACTTCGAACACTGTAAAGTTTTCACACTGCTGCTTTGCGGTAGAAATAGGCACCGTAGTGGTACCCACCTAGACGGTCCCCTGTAGATAGAGGACCTACCCCAATCCCCCTGATGTAGAAGGCATGCATAAGGGAGACCTATTTCCAGCTTTGGACTACTCAGGCTGATAATGATGATGATTATTAGCCTGAGAACTTGTTCTTGGCTGAACTATAATTGCTAAAAGAAATATTCAAGAAATACAAATTTTCAAGTCAATCGGCCTCATAGCTTCAGATATTTTGTGTTTTTGTCTAGACAAGAAAATTTTGAGTATTATACTAGTATATTATACAAGGATTATTATATATTATACAAGGATTATCCGATTACATTAACCAGTCCGGTCGCGGCAAATAAATCACACGAGATGGTTCACGTCCCGGCTGGTGTGGGTGGAGGGTGTTTTCAATATTAAAATTTCAAGCCAATCGTCGGAGGCCCAAATAGCTTCGGGTGATTTATTTTCCAGGCTCATGAATTTATACGGGGCCTCTTTTTAATGAAAGACGTCCTTTTACCAATGTTTACTTGTGGAGTAACATTTAAGTCCGATATAGCGGAACGTTACAATAGCAGTAGCAATGTTATTTTTTAACATACCTATTTTACAAGTATATTTTTAATATCTACACGTATGTGTGATTATCTTCTGGTGAGTTATAGTGCTACTACTATGGATGATAAAGAATGTTCTCCATGCAATCATTAACCCGTATCAACCCCAGAAAATTTATAGTTCTTCATCTTGGATATGTTTTGACAGTATCGGTACAGTAAGTTCTGTGTGCATAGACTGGAATTTATAACTAGAACCGCCGGAAAAGACTGGATAGAATTAGGTGACAGGCGTTTAAGCCCAGTTAAGTTAGTGCCAAGTTAAACAATAGTAAGTCAATTTGCATAGGTCAGGACAAAGACTAAAAATTTAAAGTCTAATTAAGATCTAGCTATCTCGCTTTCACAATGACAACGAGACGTCCATAGTCACGTCATTCTGTCCCGTGGCTACAGATACTGGAAAGTGTTCGAAATGTCACGAGATAAAATATTATCAGATATTTAAATAATAGCGATAAAATCTGTGGAATTCCTTTAATTCAATAATATGCTCATTTCAAAGTTACAAAAATTAAGCCTAGGACTTCCGATCTTGCTTTACTAAGGACCAATAGTTTGAAGCCAATGTAATTGTTCCTCCTAGATGACATGTAACCGACTCAGGTGAGTCAACGTTCTTAAGAACAGAGGAGGTTAAGAAGAAGAAATAAGAGAACATTAAGTTTACTTCAGTTATGAACCTTAAGAAAAAGAGTGCTTCATGCATTGACGTCCAGTGAACACTTTTTAGAAAAACTTAAATGGGAGACAATTTTGGAACTTGTCTTATGCCGTTAGGTTGAATAAAAATTTATTAAATTTAGTTCTGATTGAGGCTATTGCTTATGGTTAGACAACATAACAGCAAAATTAATAAGAAAGTTTAAAAGTAATAAAGTTCATAAGAATTTTATTACTTTTAAACTTAAAATATAGATTCCTTCTTAAAATATAGATTTTAAGAAGGAAATAAAAAAAAATAATAAAATTAAAGACAAAGTCTTTTGCACACAAGTTCCACATGGAACTGTTTTTCAAGTCTACTATAATTTTATGTTAACTAAATACAACAGTATTTTTTAAAGTTAGATAGAATTTGAAACAAGACTACTAATTAACATGTGGATTGGACTGATGTGGAGACAGCTCGTTTAGTATATTTCAGCTAATTTCATAGTATTATGTCTTATGGCATTCTACTGTGGGGAAATGGGGCAGATACTAATACGATCTTTGTCCTCCAAAAACGTGCAAGTCGTGCAGTCTATAACCTGGGCCCCAAAGAATCATTAAGAAAGTTGTTCACTAAAATTAAAAATAATGACCGTTAGTTCTCATTACATATTTGAAAATTTAATGTATGTGCAAAAAATAGAGATGATTTCCTAAGACATTGTGATGCACATGACATAGATACAAGGAACAAAAATTATTCAATTCTTCCAGCAACTAGACTGCGAAGAATATGTAAGTCTTTTATGGGACAATGTATACGTTTTTACAACAAAATCCCTGCAAACGTTCAGAATTTAACTATTAATAAATTTAAAAAGGTAGTAAAGGAACGTTTATGCGTTAAAGGTTATTACAATATTAATAAATTTTTAAATGATAACACAGCCTGGTAATGGACTGCTCACTCCAGGTCTTGTTTCAAAATTGCATAATATGTAATGACCAATTATCAAATTGTTTGTTACTTTTAAAAGATGACATAAAAAATAGCCCGCTGAGTTTCTTTCGCCGGTTCTTCTCAGGTCTGAGGCGTCTTTTTCCGAACCGGTGATAGTGTGTTTGACAATCAAAAAGCAAAAGTAAACTTCTATATTGAAAAAAAGATATTTCAATTTGAATTTGATTCTTTTCTTATTTATAAAGAACCGGTTACTTTTACTATTTTGATGATACAGACTATCTATTTATGTCACTTATGAAAAGTCACGTGTGTATTCAAAATGTTTTTCTTTTGATGCAACTGATAAAAAGTTTTGGAATGGAACATTCAGAATACGGGTCAGGTCTCGTGCAAAAAGGAAGGGGATGGTTGTATTCATTCGGAATTTCAATGTCCTTTATCTGGTAGGAAGTGGGCCATAAACATCGTCATAAATTGTTGTTACACGCGGGAGTATAGCTTTTCGTCTTTTTTTATTTTGAATTCCCGAATTGCCGTTCACATATAGGCTGTTAGGGAAAACAATAGAGACAACGTTCTTTCTTTGTAGTTTTGTTACGAAACTATTGACATGAACTAATGTTTTACGAAAAACTTTATTTGTAAAGGATTTTTGAAACTTATTTATTTTTGCTTCAGAGGTAAACTAATATTCAATAATAATTGACTATGGAACGTAGGATTGTAGGCATCAATCTGACAGACCATATCAGCAATGACACGCTCCATTCAATTACACAATTTGACTGGGCTGTCTACATGTGCCACATGACTCACTCTCTTTGGGCTAATATATGCGCCTTTTGGGCCCCTAAAAAAAAGACAAATTCGAGAAAGACAGGTTATCCATAGCTAGCAACAGAGATGAATGATCACAGAGAAGAGACTCCTTTGCCCAGCTATAGGACATAAAAAGCTAAAGAAAAAAAATGAGGAATAAAGATGACAATCTTTTTTTATAGTGAGATATGGGCGTGAAGTAGAAAGTTACCACAGATGCAATTTATTTGAAAACGATAACCATTTTCATAATTCATCAATTTATTTAAATATGAAGCTAATTTATTAAAATAGTTAATTAAGCGATAAGACATTACCCGTCTGGCAATCTAGTAGGCTCGATAAGGCGTAAGCTCACGAGGAGATAAAAATACTGCAGTCAAGTTATTGTCTCATAGCATATTGTCTAAAGTAAAAGAAATTTTTTCGTACTATGGAGAAAAAGTTTAAACTGACCGCCTGTAAGTTTTCAGTGTACCTAAATTTATCTTTGAAAATACTACTGCGAAGCTAATTACTACCCCAAAGCAATGTGCAAACAATACATTAATAGGGATAAGTTTACTACCTTTGTGTTTTGCACGTTTTACGTTTGTGTTTTGCAACATGTTTAAGGACGGCAAATTATATTCCGATTACTACTTACAGAATAAGCAGTTTATTAGTCGTTTTGCTTCATTTAACAAATAAAACCACCCTCCATGTATCTCAACTGCCTCCGCAGCCAAAAACCCCCTAATGGAGGAGGCGTGCATCAGGGGGCCCAATGTCCAGCAGTGGACCAACACAGGCTGATGATGATGATGACAATGACTCTCAGATCGTGGCAGAAAATTAAAAATGCAGTCATTATATTTTCTCCATACGACATATTATATCCAATTTTATGTAAGCAAACGAACTATAACCTAAAAGTCTATGTTACTCGTTCCTAACGGACTGAACTTCACATATGTCCCGTCAGGATGATTGTCTCTCAAAGTTGCTCGTCGAGATAACTGCTACCGGTAGCAACTTAGTACTGTGCAGCAAAGTGCCGCAAACAATCCGCTGTGCCTTTGTTACGTAAACACTTACCATAGAGATGTAAACTTTGAATAGCTTTGTTGGATTAAGTGTACATATCCTTGTTTTGTTTTACTATTGAACGGGGATAACCTCAAATAAAATATATAACCGATAAAAGTCAATATGACTTTAGTTTATACTTATTACTTTTTTGATGAGACATCTCTTGTTTTCCGTGTTATAGGTAACAATTTTGAAAAGGTTTAGAATTCTGAGACTAAGATATTGTGTTCATGTTAGTTTCTTTTCTGGGTAATTTAGGGTAATTAAATAGAGATTCTCGAACAGTTACTCTGGACTTTCAATAAGCTTTGTAAAAGACGGATTCATAAACATTTGCACTTATCAAAGCTTCTGTACAAAATGTCGATATAAATCAATTCTTCTACTTATAAAAAAATTAATGCTTCTGATTTAGAAAACTTGAAATGAAATACTAGTACAAATTATCTAACAAGCAGGCAGTTTAGCAGTTTTATCCGACCTTAAAGCTGTATTGCGCTTGTAAGCTGTCGGTTTACTTGTAGCTAGAATGTGCGACGACCCGCGGTGCCACCATCGAGCGCGGCCCAATTCCGCTTGGATTGGCCGCCACTAAGTAGTGCGCTGCAAAACGCTCAGAGTTCGCTGTATGTAAATGTAGTTTAACGAATTTTTACGCGCCCGTAGAATTTTTTAAGCGGCACACCAGCCTGGTTTCCAGTTTCTAGCTCGTTAATGTTTCAAAAATAACAAAATAAATTATACGTTCTGTATGTCTCGATGTATGAGACGTATTTTAAAATTCGTCAGATATTTTTGCCTGCTTGCAAAAGACAGATATTCCTTAATTTTACGAGAATTTTGCATATTTAGGATACGTTGAAGTCACTCAACCGGAAAGGGCACGGCATAAATGTGAACGGCGAGTACATCTCACATATGCAATTTGCAAACGATATCGTCATCATGGCTGAGACCGCAAAGAACCTGCAGAAAATGGTGCAAAATCTGGCTAAGCAGTCTTCACGGATCAATCTCCGAATGAATTTGGCTAAAACCAAGTCATGTTCAACGAGCACGTTGATCCGGGACCGATCACAACTGATGGCACATTCCTCGAAGTGTTTTTCTAGTACGTTTAGCTATAGCAAACGCTCAAACTAGGTAGAAAAAACTTTAAGGAAGAGCCGAACAGAATGATTCGGCTGGGCTGGTCAGTTTTAATTAACTTTCTCAAATTTTATTGACACCCATCCCACAGTGCCCCAAATCGAAAGTCTTCGATCAGGATGTCCTACCTGTCATTACCTACGGTGACGAGATATGATAATTTACGGCTCGTCATTTACCATCATTACTCATTTGGTCATTAGAAATTATGTGATCTATTAGTTCATCAGAGTTACTGACCTAGTGCACCGGATTTTAAAGCTGACGTTGCTACGTCAGCTTTAAATGGGCCTGATGTGGGCTGTTTGAGAATAGCCGATGACCAGGAGTGGAGCGTATTAGAGGAGGCCTGCGTCGAGCAGTTGACTGACACAGGCTGATAATAATGATGATGATGATTGCATATTATTCCTCAATCTTTAATGAATTGCTCTTATAGGTTACAACAGATCAAATGGTTGCCAAGCTAGAGCGGCTGCGATTGGAAACTGTTAGTCACCAACCATAGTTTCCAGATTTTGCTCTAATCTTCAAGTTGAACTTTAAGTCTTAATCTTAAATTGAAATACGGAGAAAAATATTAAGGTTTTAATTATAAAATATGGAAGAAAAAATGCTTAAATGCATCTTTATATTATTTAAAAAAAATGTAGTGGTTTAGTAGATTACCCTTTTAAGTTTGTGTTTTAAATAATATTGTTTACGGTATAATTTTTACGTACTTTATTGTCAAATACAAGCTAAACGAATTCCATTATTTCAATGAAAAATTTTTATTAATAAATAACATAACAATCTACCAGATTATTTTACCTACTATATTGTGATTCGTATCTTTGGAGCCTTTAAAAATATTTGTTGTTATTTCTGGAAAGTATAAAAAATTGTATTTCTTATTCTTTTACTATGCGATTAAATATCGTATAACAAATATTTCCGAAATTTTCATTTGTAAAAAATTGCCTTCTAGTTACCTTATTTTTATCGTATTTTTTCATCATATAGTTAACAAGTAGATTACAAAAAGACCGTGGTCTAATTTTTACTTTATCACGTGTTTTCTTACAAAAGGTTTCCGCGTGCCATAAAGAATTTATTTGGTTTGCTAGTTTACGGAATGTGCAAGAGGAACTTTATGTTACATTTCGTCCCGCAGGGAGACACGGATTAACTATAAACTTTGAAATATGCGCGTTTCTGGCTTTCAAAATGAGCGGAGCGTCCGTTCGTAGCGGTGGTTTTACAGGTTTTGTAACTGTTTTTACTGTTAACTATTTCTATTCAGTTGAATCTTGTTTGCTTACTACTTTTTGTGTTGTATATATACTTCTTATCTCAAATAAATAAAAAAATCTAATATATCTTCTTCAATTACTTTAACAAAGAAGAAATGGAGTTTTATATCATTTGTTAATTTTGTAATGTATTCGAAAGCTTTTAAATGTGACTAAATACCGTAGACATTCTTTATGTCAACCTATCAACATCTGCAGAGCTGACTTATTATGTAACAAAGCTTGCATCAACAAACTGCTCATTCATTATAAACTTTTTAATATTGATTCAAATCATGACTTTAATTATTAATTTGGTTATGCATTAAAAAGAACATAAATTAAACCTGAAATAAATGTTTACAACAAGACAAAAATTACCTTTGAATAATTGTGTCCGACTGGTTGAAGTATGCGTAACGTTTGTCATTAATTCAAATATTCAGAGTAAAATTATGCGAAGCAGTTAGAAGTTGTTAACTCCATGCGACAAGATTAAGGAGGTGAAAATTCGAGAAAGTTTTTATTGTTACGGTTCCAGGAATATATCATCGCTCTCTACCCCGGCTCATAAGCTTGATGTAACTTTTTATTGCGATCCAGTTTTCTTGCTCAAAATATTTTAGTTCAATACGCTTTTGCCAAACATATATCAAAAACGCTAATGAAATACAACGTGGGTAAAAAGCAGACATATATAACCTGTAAACACTTTGATACGTCACTCCCTCGCACATTTTGAAGAATTTTTCTTAACAGTCTAGACTCCAATTTACGTTTCTTTTTACATAATGAAAAGACGAGCAAACCGTTCACTTGATGGCAAATGATATGCTTTGCCTAAATGAAATGCAGCGTGAGACTTTACAAACACCCCCACCGCCCTCAGATTTTAGATTACAGATTTCTTTTACTTAGTACTACACTGGCTCCGATGTTCTTTAAGCCAAATCACAGAAAAATATATGTGCGCTATTATTTTCCTGTAAAATGGGGCAACCAAAGAGCAAACACTAAGTAATAAAAAAAGAGGTTTCTTTTAATGTTTAATATCAATGATCACAATAATTCCGAGAACTATTTAATCCTTCTAACTTTCGTAAAGGCTATACCCTAAGGTAGTCAAATAAATAAAGTTTTGTAAAGTTGTTTATATGTATTCAATATTATATAACTTTAAATAGAATGTGAATTTCGCAGCAGCTATTTAAGACCTCCCACGGAAGAGTTTTTTTTATTGACTATGAAAGCAGAAGAGTCTATCAGGTAGTCCGACTGGCTTCCTGATGGAAGGAGATCACCGACACCCATGGACATATTACCACCAGTACCAGTGTTATCACCAACGCGCTGCCTGCCGTGACACATAAGATGTAAAGTCTCTTTTACACAGTAAATATGTTTTTGCTCAGTACACTTCTAATGACGTTACAAAACTGCAATTTTATTACGCACACTACGTAATGGTAACATAATATATTATTATAACTAAAATCTATTTTATTAAGCTACCTAAATTGGCCGAATTTTAAATCATCTATACGCCAAATTATATTTCAAATATTTAATTCATTCAGACGTTACTTAGACAAGATTAAAATATTCTATTGCTTTCGCCACAAAGTTAAAAACTTGTTATTCGGGGGCGAAAAGTTAACTGCTGTTGCGATTATAAGTGGCAGGAGTTTATCGTTACCCTCGGTGTGACGAGGGCCACGTTTAACTGAAGACTTAATTGAAAGATGTTATTTTCTGGAAACTTTAAAAAAGTCGTAATTAGAATAACCGCTGTACCAAGTCAAGGTTCAAATTTCGCTAATGATCTTCAAGTATAAATAATTTTAAAGATCAGTAAACCTTCGCATAACTTGTGAACTCAAATTTTAGCAAAGTTTATATGTCCTACTTGAAACAGTTTATATAACCATCTGGGCAATATAAGACGGTAACAGCGCGCCACTGCGTTTTAAAACTTCAATATTTTTTAAGACCTCTATCTTAAAGATTTTAGAGATTTAAACGCAATCGTACAATCAAAACGTCATGTACGTTTTATGCACATAGAATGTAGATGTTTTTTATATGCATTGACTTTTACGTAAACTTACACTATATTACCGTAAATGGCCTTTGAATGTGCCTCATTAAAATTTTTAACAATGTGTTACAATAAAATGGTTTTTGTGGGTTATTCTAAAAACATGGATATATGCTCTCGCGGATTTCATGATAGACCATTTAAAGAAATACACAAAAGAAATAAACCATGTTATCAATTATGTAAAAATTGTTAAGTCTATTTTTTACGGTTTCGGCAGCGTTTGCAATTTAATCCTACGTGGTTGTGATTTTTAATTTCTTTAATATCTATTGAACTACTCATCACAAAATTATTAAAAAATAATGGAACCAAATGACAGACTATTAAAAAAAATATGAACAAGTATAAAAGCAACAAGCACGAGGATAGAAGCAACGAAGAATAACACTGATAAAAAAAACCGAATCGAATACCTCCTACTTTTGTGAAGTCGTTAAAATCAAGTAAGTACAGTTGGAAATAAAGTACTTAGTAAATTACTTCTTAAAGATTACCTCTATCGGTTCAGGTCAGTTTTTTTTTAATGGTGCAATTAACTTCGGGGAGTAAAAATTGACAATAAAATTATATGATATTTTACATATCACAAACTATTTAATTAAGCCACGAGAGTCTAAGTTGAGAAAATTTTTTCGAAGCGTACTTTATTTACACGAATAAAACAGCTAGAAACATATGCGAGGAGCGGGCTTTCACATATATAAATAGCTAATATAGCTGTGGAAGCTTTATTCTGAATTCTTCCGTATCAGTTGCACAGTTTGATTATTTTTTTAAAATACTCTTTTTAAAACAAACAAAACCGTCCATGAAACAAATTTGTAAACAGTTCTGGTAAATGACGTGTATTATTAAAATAAGACGGCAATTAATTTCTATTGATAGATAACTCTCCATTGTGAGTCATTGTCATGGAAGTGACTGACTTACACTAAATCTAAAAAAAACCGACGAATTGTGTAAAATACTAGATTTTTGATATGCGTCTTTTTAAATGTCTTAAATTATAAATAATTTAATATTAATAAAACTATGATATAATAGTCTTATTTTTATTACTTCTTACTGTTAAAGTGAGTGAAATTGAGAACCTATACTTAAAAACTTAAATGTTTATTAAGCAATACCATCCATATTTTATTATTAATATGAGGAACTATTAAAACTACTTTGCAAGGTGATTTAAAATTTAATTTTGAATCGAAGCGTTGATACAGAATAAGTCACCGCTCCGACCCTCCCAGATATATTTTATGGAGAGTGCGCAACGCTCTTTTTGCAATAGCTAGCAGAAGGTGCGGCCCAACCCTTCATATTTACGATTAAGTCGTGATCAGAAATATAATACATGTGTGCGTTTTTTCCTCGATAGGCTTCTGATATGCGATATCCTACTGATACGTTTCAAAGTTGGGCTCAATTTTCACCCGCGAAATAAAAATGCGGAAAAGGTGTAAGAAAGTATTGCTTAATAAAAAAGCACTTTGCACAAGGCTGTCTTTGATCTAACCTCGAAGTATTCTAATTTTTTTAACCACAATCGATGATATATCTGGAAGAAGGAGTAGGTCAGATTGTCTTTAAAATCATTTAAAATATGGTTCAATGATTATGGTCTTATAATAAGGTTATAAAGTTAATCACGTAATTATGCCACATTAAGTTTATATTTTTATAACAATATATTTGGTACAAAAAACTCATCAAAATATATAACAATAACTATTAAATTTAATGGTTTACGTAAAAAGTATACCTTGAAAATTTATTTTAAAAAAATTAACAAAATCTGGAAAAATGTTATAAAATAATAATACATAATTATTAGTTAGTTATTCAGTTATGACTGTTAATCTTAATACTGTCATAATTATATTTATAGCTATAGTAAATATTGTCTGAACACTCGAAGACAAAGTTTGTCATTTAATTAAATTTCATGGCATTCATATATTGTGTATGTCACATTGTCAAAATAGGGATTTTTAACAATTTAGTACTACCTTTAGAAATTTTATTAAGTCTTTCAAAGTGTAGCGCCGGCTTATTCAAAGTTGACACACTTAAAGTCTCGATATCATGTGACGTATTAACGCTAATATTACTTAAGAAGTTTGAACTTTGCCTGAAGCAATATTTAGAGGAAACGAAATTCTTAAACACTACTACTTCTTATACTTTGCTTTCGAGGTCTGGCGGTAAAGGCCTTTGCTTTATAAACCGGAGGTTGTGGGTTCGAATCCCGTGGGAAACAACTTTATGTTATCGTTATTTTATGGTTGGTTAGGACAATTTTGGCTAATCACCTAATCGTCTGAAAAGTAAGATGATCCATTTGTCGGATGGGATGTAAAAAGTCGGTCCACCCACCAAACTGCATTGTACCAGCGTTGTGGGATACTGTCCAAAAACATGGAGAAGGCGTGCATTAGGGGAGGCCTATGGCTAGCAGTGGACTAACACAGGTTGATGATGGTTGATGATGATGGCTACTCTAATAAAATAAAGTTAGCTTCTATCAGAGATTTTATATATAACTTTATTATATAAGACAAAATGCTTATACAAGTTGGGGAGTTTAAATATATGAACTTATATCACATATTTCCATTAACAACTAATGTTTTCTTTGTCCAACTATCACATCATTCACCGGATTTGTTTTTATGTGAAGTACAACACTATTGCCTAACCTTAATAAAACCTGAAGGAATACACAGTCTTGCATCTATTGTAATTCTTACAATGAAGAGTATTTTTATTCTTTTTTTTTATCGGTTACTTTTTTAAATAAAATGTCATCAAATTTTCATTTCTTGCAAATATAATTACATTATATTTGCATCTTACCTAAAATAATTCGTAAACCATTTCACAAAAAAAAAAAACAGCAATTAATAAGAGCTATAAAAACATGAATAAATTTAATACAGGTATAACATAAACATTATCGTTACAATACAAATAATTTTTGCGCACGGGGCTCAATAACGTGAGTGTAGAGAAGGTTAACAATACCAGCCGTATTTTCGGGATTTGTGTTCATACCCCTAATCCCGTTTATACGGGGGCTTTTCGTTTCTTGGATACATGTAAATATCTACTCGGTTGAACAAAAAGAAAGATCCCGCACCGCTCCACGGTTATGTTTTATGTATTTTAATAAGCTGGTTGATTCTCACTAAGTAGTTAATGGGAGTTGTTTGTATGATTCGGATCCTCTTGTGAAGGATATGATCTGAATAATGTTTAATGTTATTGTAAATGTCTAAGTTATGAATAAATGTTATGTCTTTTAAAATATTATGTCAAAAATTGAAACAATAATTAAAACCTTAAAATTAATCATCGATTGTACTTAGCGCATTTGACTTTAGACCACGGAGGTCGATACTTCATACCGATTTAGTATTTACCTTTTTACTTACCTAATTCGTTGTTCTTTAGTAACAATTCGTTAATTGGTTAGAGTTTCTAACCAACCAACGAATTATAAACTAAAAGAAATAATTTCTATGATCTGACATTCAATCAAGTAAATTACTACATTATAAATATTTAGTTTTTACTTCATCTTCGATCTCAATAAAAAATAAAATAATTTTATTTATATATAAATATCTTTGTACATTCTATAAATCCTATCAGATAAGGTGTGACTAAATGAAGCTGCAGCTACAAATTTCGAAGCACAAAGTGAATTCACAATTAAGAGGCGATGTAAATAAGGTAATGAAGTGGAGTCCTGGAGTAAGAAAAGTGATTTTTTGTTCAAAATCATTCTAAGTCGTATGAAATAAACCGTATGAGATACTTGCTTAAGTTGTCAGAACTGAATAACATACTGAAATCTTAAGGTTATATACTGAAATTTTGATATCGGGAAAAAATTATTCACCATGACAGAACGAAAATTTTGTAACACTCAAAACTTAAGCGTCTTAAATCGTAATCGTAATCTATTTTTGCATATTAATAAAACGAGAGAAGAATGTCTTGATTTAGAACTCAGTTTATTTTTATTAGTTACTGATAAAAAATACTTTACATTTGGTTAATATATGCCTTGAATCAGTTATTGGATTATGATCCAGTTAATATCATAAACGTTAAACAACTAACAGATTTTTTACTTACAAGCCTAACTAATAATTAGAACTACCGTATCCAAACTTTTTATTCTTCACTTCACGTATCCGCCTTGCAGTGTAGATTCTGTTTACAACACTGACGAACTAAGTACGCTGCACGAATTTTCCTGTATTTTTATTTTTGTACATAAAAACTTTAAGAAGTATCCAGAATACTGAAGTTATTATCTAACTACCTAAAATTATTTTTATTTATAATTTATCATAACAATTTAATAAAAAACTGGCCCTGTAATTAAAACTATTTTATTTATATATGTAGTAAAAGGCCCATTTATCTGATGATAATTTGTTATTAGTAAATTAGAGTATCAAATATCTTACCGTTTTCCGTATTAGTAAATTACGAGTTAAAAAATGGTCATTGATATAAATTGTTGTCACATTTTATGGATCTGTTTAAACAGAAACAATACCACGAGAGTTTTATTATAGTTGGCTATTCTTTTTGGTAGCTGTTTTCATAGTTACTCACTTTAAGATACACAAATAAGGTCTACGGACTTATATGTAGGACAGCAGGCACTCAGATCAGTGCTCGCTTAACATTCTGCAGCTAAGCTAAATTTTAAGGAACTTGACGTTCCTTAAAATTTTGATGTTTATTCAAAATATAATGAAGTTCAGACATATAACATCATACTGCACTGCCCCTTACCATCAACGCTCGAAAACTACAAAACATCAAGAGTTACAATTAATAAAAAATGTATATGCAATTATAATAGTCAATATGTTAAAAAGTGGATTTTAATAATATTAGGTTTTATTTTGTACTTACGGCTTTAAAACTTTAATAAGATATTTACTGTTTACCAAATGAAAAATATCATTATCATCAGCCTATGTTACTCCACTGCTGGACATAGGCTTTCCCTAACACACGCCTTCTTCATTAGGGGTTTTTGTACTGTAGTTATTGTTGTATACAGTACAAAAAACCCCCACGCATGTCCAATACGATTAGGTGGATGGGCCCTTTTTTTTGTTGATTACAGAATTTTTAACAGGAACCAGTAGTTGTTGCGTTCATCTATTGCTATTTACAATTTATATCAAAATGTAGAGAATATTTAGCAAATTCATTTACGAAGAATTGCCAATGAAAATTTGTTCTTTATTAACGATATCTCGTCTTCAAATCAAAAAATCCGTAGAGGGGGAGGAATTCGTAGACTAAAACAGAGTGCATTTGAGGTGCATCTATAGCAATGAGAAGCATGAAACTAGTACACTATTTAGCTTTCAAATATAGCTGTTAATAGTGAATACTTTTTGTTGCTTACGCGATTACAATGCATGATAGATAATCGTTTTACGGATTTTAACACGTGCAATTACTTAAAATCATACCCGACGTTTCAAACCCTTCCTCGTGTCCATGTTTATTGTGAATATATATGTAAAACGATTGAAAACGACAAAAAGGTTTTTATGCCTATCATGCGGAAGCATTTTAGATTTCAACAAAAAAAACTTTTGTGAAAATCTGTAATGCTGCCTTCAATGAAATGTATTCTTATATACTAGTAGAACATTTCTTTAATCTGTTTAAATTGCATTTTTGTACAAAACCGTATTTCAATGGTGTTTTTGCCAAATCATCTGATCAAATATCGTATCCTCGATTAAATATTTATCTATTAGTTTTTCTCTTCAAATTATTAGGATACAATCGACCCTAGTTGAGATTTCTCTACACCGAGCTACTCGCATCGAGCTCTTTTGGAATAATTGAAGACTCGGAAACCATTTTGAACATCACTGACTGAGTTGCTATGATGAAACTCTTCACGGAAGAACTAAATTAATTATGCAATAAGGCCACTTTTATACTGGTAAAAATGGTTAGACGTCTAAAAATTAACATTAGTTTTATTAATAATAATTTGCTTCAAATCTGGAATAAAAAAGAAAACACTGAAATTTACAAATAAAATTTGAACTCAAATTTTTGTATAGCTACTTATTAACAGCCTTAGTAGCCTAGTGGCTCATGGGCTTGCGCTTTAGAAACAGGAGTTAAACGTGGGTTCAAATCCTACGAGAATACTCAACAACTTTTTATTGTTGTTTCCTAGTTGGTTGGGGCAAAGCGAGCTAATCACCGGATTGGTCTAAAGGAGGAAGATCTATGCGTTGAATTTGCAAGTCAAAAGGCGTTCTTATGAACGTCATATCGGTTATCTATTTTATCGGGCTTCGGAGAGCATAAAAGAATAGGGACTGCACTTATATTTGCGACAATTTGAGCAACAAATCATATCAGATACTGGAAGAAAGTGTATGAAATAAATTTTGTCCGTTAAGGAACGTTATAGGTAATATTTTGGCTGAAAACCATATTAAACGTCATACAAAATGTAGTAAATTACTGACCAAGAAGGTAATCCCCCCAGACATCCTGTTGTTATTGTGCATTGGATTTAACACGCTCTTTAAAGATAAGACGACCACCAATTCCAGCAGAGACTCAACCAGAGAAGCCTAGAGAAAGCCGCATAAATTTAACTCAAATTGAATTTTTTGGCGAGCCATACAGTACTACGTACCGAATGAGAGGCAAGAACTTATATCAAAAAAGGACCCAACTATAATGTAACTCTATAAACAGCTGAAATAATACGCAGCATTTTTTAATATGCGAAATCTATATACATTCCTATCATAAAGTTACTGAAATTCAGTTAAATGTTAGAAAAACAATGTAGAATGGCCAAAAACATTTATTTCTATACTGGCTTGAATACAAGTGAGAAATTCTGCGTCGCGGTAAGCCGCAGTAAATTTAGCGCATTCGCAGATAGTCCGAAAGGCACACGTTACTGCTGTAAAATATTCAACAGGGCTGCTCTGGGGACAAGAAATAAAATGCGCCTGAGACAATAAGCTTCCAAGCAATTATTTTACCTGTTATGTCATTATCGGCTGCAATAAATCACATAGAGTAAATCATCATTTACAAATTTTTAACAATACTTCGATTCGCATTGTCAAACACTAACGCTAGATTTCCAAAACGACGGTCAAAGTTATTATCAACTAACATTTGTGTCTAATAAATGGAGCACTCAAATCAATTTGAGTTTCTAAAACTTCATAAAACTTAAAATTTACTAATGAATGATTGACTTTCCATTTGAAAGCAGGATTGTTTTCATTCCATTCAAAAACTATGATAATAAACACGTTATCTGAGGTCATTTAATATGGTATAATTACATCCTAATAAATTTTAACAGACTATTATTTACATTAAATAAAGTTGAAATAGAAATGTTTAATGAGCAGTAAGTACGAAATAAGCTGTCTCTTGAAATTATAGGTTGTAATTTTACATTTGCTTTGTAATATTGTACTTGTTATATACATATTGTTTTATTTATGATTATAGGACTAAAACATTAGCCTCAGTTTGCAGTAATGATTAAAATTAGGTCGCTTGAACAGTCCGATCACGGATAATCTTTTGATAACAGTGTTTATAACATTAGGAAACATCAATGTTTTTTATTTATGATTACTTAGGGATGTGTTAAACTGCCTCTGTAGCTTAGTGGTGAGAGCGTGTAACTTAGAAACCGGAGATCGCAGGTTCGAATCCTGCGGGGACTCAACAAATTTTCATTGTTGTTCCCTAGTTGGTTAGGGCAATTTGAGCTGATCATGAAATCCTCTATCTCATCCTACTCCTGATTGTCTGAAAATTAAGATAATCCATGCGTTGGATGGGCATGTTAGAAGTCGGTCCTGTGTCTTGCTCCTACCGGTCGTGTCGGTTATCCGTCCTATCGGGCTTTGCGAATATAAAGGAACAGTGAGTGCCTGTGTTTGCGCGTACACTTGTGCACTATAATATTTCCTGCTTAGTTGGCTGATCTCTAATATAGATCGGCCGCCGTAGTCGTAATCGACTGGAGAACATTATTATTATGTTAATATTACTGTACAATGCTAATTATGGTATAATTAACATTTACTTTTACTAATAACTGTACATCTTATTTCAGATTATTATCGTAAAAGAAAATGACAACCAAAACAAGTAAAACTATGAAAAAATTAGGTGATTTATGAAATCTAGCCAGTCAAGATGTGCAATTCATCAAAGTGTCAAAATAATGTGTCTCTCTGTGTGTATCTCTCTTGTTCGTATCATTTAATTCAAAATAAAATGCGTGTTTATTTTTGACAAAATTTAAGAATACATAAAATTCCACAAGAAAATTTTTCATTTAAATGCTATAAACAAACCAGCAAAATAATTAATTTTACTGTTTACTCCATACTCCGTGAAAAATAAATGACAGTGAAATGGTTTTAAAGACACGGCCATCTTTGATATTCATCATCACTGCTAAAAACGTTAATGTTGAGATATTCGTAGGTAGTTAATTAACATATACAAAACTTTTTTATAGAAAAAAAATAATTTAACATTTTTTTACAAAACACTGTTTGCTATACATATCGTAAAAATATGAATAAGCAGAAAAATGTTTAATTTTAAGTTGTAATATAGTTTAAAAAATAAAATAATTTGCCGAGTAGCACCGATTAGCTGACAGCTCTTATGAAATTAGTTTAATCCATGATCAGGCCTTGACCAACGTTTCAGAAACCCAAAAGATCGTTTGACATACGAATTTGAAGCAAAATTTAACAGCTCTGTCAACTGACCGGATGATCAGTTCAAACAGTTTGGCCATTCTTTCGGCAACTTAAACAACGATTGACATGCCATTTGACAGCCGATTAGTTAATTTTTACGTTGATTAGCATTTTCGATACCAAGAATATCGTTATTACTGTGTAGGTTAGTTTTAGTGCATTTTTCGACTCGCTAGTGCTGCCTAGTCAATGCAATGAAAAGGTTTTGAAAGTAAAAGTGAGGGATAAAATGGATTAGTTAAGTGGGGCAAACAAATTTGCCACTAAGAATCTATCTTTTTGAGATCAATAGGCAACTAAGTGCTAAATCGTAAAATAGTAAATCGTAGTAATGGCACGAGAAGTAATTGAATAAGATATTTGCAATATCGCAATGATCGATAAACATATAAGTTGCCCGTAAAAGTCGTTTATTTTCCTATTTTCCGCCTTCTGAAAAGGATAATTTGTTAAATCGACGTTGCGGTAAAAGGGAAGAATCTTTTCAAAAATTCTCCCGTTTACCAATTACGTCGTTATCTCGCGAGTCTAACTGAATAAAACTCGGCGTCGTTTCATCATTTTCGCGTGGCGAAGTTTTAGTTAGTTTTTGTTCAAACTTCTGATTTACGACCGTCCCGGGGCATCTCTTATGGCACGACGCACCCTCGCTCTAATAAAGAAATTTGCGAGGGTGAAAAAACCCCTCTTGCTACTTACTTTTTTGGCTCACCGTACTTGGGCAGTGTGCTACGAATTGAGTTAAATTAAGGTCAAAATTACTATTTAGTATCTATATTAAGATATGATTTTCTGTTTTCTGTTATTTATAAAAAATACAACTTTTAGAAAGTGAATAAGTAATATTCACGTTCATCGATATTATTATATTTCTAACTTCTTTCACTATTTTATTGCTGAGCTTCACGAACACGTGAATTATGTTCGGTTCCGTTCTTTGTTAAACAATATTATTCTCTATTATAATATGTAATCTTTTATGCATATAGCAAATTTCACGCCATATGTACAAGAGATCACAAAACCTACAAATTTATAATTAAAACAAGAATTTTAAAAGGTAAAAATTAAAAGGATGCCATTATTAAAAGATACCTTATAGGTCAACAACTTTAAAAGAACTTTACATAATTAAAGAATAAAATTAAAAAATACCATAAAACTTCTATTTCACGGTCGAATTCAAGAACACATTTTTTAAAATACTGCCATCATTTGTATTTTAATACAATATTTATGGTACGAGCACTCAGGAAACATAATAAAACATAAGTCAAAGATTATTTTACAGCAGTCAGCGGTCCATAATTTGGTTACAGCGTAAAAAAATATACTCGTTAAATTAACACACCCATGACCCACAACCGGAACCTTTGATAAAAAATTTCGCGAATCCCCAACCTTTCGTGTTTCGTAAGCCACGGGAAAACACAAATTGCCTTCTTTAATGTATGGCACGCTCAAATTTGGTGCCGAGTACGAAAAAATGCCAATTTAGCAACGGACTGATGCTCTGCATTGATGCAAAATGCTATACTGTTACCATTTCCAAACCTTATTACTTTCAGTATGTTAAGAAGCTACTGGTATATAATTATTAACAATAAAAGAAGAACATACAATACCACAATGTTTCACATTGCAGCTTAAACTCAGACTTCGTACGCCCTTCTCCTAGTAAAAATATTGTGGCAAAGGAGAAGATTACATCATCAGCCAGTGATAGTCCATTGCTGGACATAGTCCTCCCTAATAAACACCTATTCATTAGGGGGTTTTCGGCCGCGGGTTGGTGGGTGGACCGACTTTCTACATGCCCATCCGACGCATGGATCATCTTACTCTTTAGATAGTTGTGTGATCGGCCCAAATTGCCCTAACCAACTAGGAAACATTAAAGAAAATTTGTTGAGTCCCTAACTAGCTAGACGAAGCGACCAGAGCAGAAGAGATTAATATAGTTAAAACATTAATAGTTATGAAATGCAATTATTTGTTATGTATTTGTCATTATATAGATCAAAACACGCCTCTGAGATACTTATGGCAGAGGTATTATATTTATTTATATATATACATATTTAATATATATATATATATATTATCGTCTTATGTATAAAAAATGTAAATGGCTAAAAAATAACATAACAAACAAAAGTTCTTAATAGTTGTTGCTTTATTTACTAAGCGCTTTATTTGATTTTAGTCATTTTCTTAGATCTTCAAGGGCCTGGTCTCCAATCCGTTCAGACTTGCCTGAACACTTTGTTATGTTATAGAGCCTCTGGCATCCGACCTAAGCAACCCAAATCGTTAATTGCATTCGTTGGGGGGTTGAGTTGTTAGTGAATTGAAGGAACTGAAATAACGGCCATTTAAAATGGTCTGTACAACCGGACCGACTTTTACATGCCTAAACGATGCAAGAAATATTATACATTTCTGGCAATTGGGTGATCGGACTCTATTGTCCTATTTAACTAGAAAAAAAATGATAACAAAAAGTTGTTTTCCCCCAAGATTTTAAACAGCGATATGCGGTGTAAACATTTTTTAAATATGCATACAAGATCTGTTTAAAAATAATTGTGGTTTTTTTTTTAACTTAGCCTTATTGTAACTAATTAAGAGATATATTGTGCTTAATTTGCGGTTCAGTTTTAAGCTACTTAGTATATGAGGGAGATTATAAAGGATCTTGAAACTTCTGCAATGTAGTTCTGCATCTTAAGTCGAGACTCGACGAATCAAAGTTACGCTGCCAAAGTTATCGTGTTTAACTTTCTACTGTAAGTTTCATTAAAATCAAGTTATAACAAAAGATTAACCTCTCGGTGAGTCAATTTTAAAATAAAGACTAAAGTTTGTCTTTTAAAGAAAAGAAAAACTGTTTTCTATATTTTTTCGTAGTATGCATAATTTATATACAAAGCTTATTATAAGTTATAAGATTTTGCTAAATAAGTTTCATATTGTTATTATTCAGAACAAATTATTGTCTTTAATATTACATAAAAATTCTTGTGGTTATTTTAGGTAAATTTACTGCTTAGTTTACAACAGGGTTCCAAGAGTAGCAAGATATAATAACTAATTAATAATATGCGACTCTCGCTGTTTTAAAAAAAACAACGTTGCGGTTGAAAAAAGTTTTTAAGCATCACCTACGTGGACGGCTACGTTGTGATGTTCTGAAAACATATAAATGACAATCGCAACAAAGTAAACATGCTTATTTTTGCAATAAATCCGTTAAAATAAGTAAGACATTTATGATGAGGCTTCGTATTTTAGGACTTTTGAAATTTCGTAAAGAATTAAATGATGCTATAGAAACAGGGGATTTAGGACCTTAATCTAGATATTTTTTAAATAGATCAAACAAATATTTTTGTAATATCGTACCTAAAATGCTGAAATTTTTTATGTTTTTTTTTTGTTATCTTTCTGGATATTTACAGAATCATAATCATCCTTAAAAAATTTCTTGATTTATAAGAAAGACTATTGGTCGAACAGATTCCATCTGCATTAAATTTATACCGTGCCTAGCATTTTACGAGCGACCCGTGGCACGAATTGTAACTGTCGTAATAGCAATATACCATTTGAAAAGGCCATAACCAGTTTTGCGTATTGAACTCGCAGTAGTTTTTCTTGTTCTAATTTTAAGTAAAAACTATAAAATATGTTTTATGTTGAAAATAGAAATATCCTAATTACTAAAGAGCTTAGATAAATCATTGCCGTTGCCTTATTAAAGAATAAAACTAAAAAACTTGAATTTGAATTAAAGAAATAGAACGTTGATTTTCTATTTCTAAACTGCCTCCGTAGCGTAGTGGTATGAGCGTGTGCTTTAGAAACCGGAGGTCGTGGGTTCGAATCCTGCGGGGACTCAATAAATTTTCATTGTTGTTTTCTAGTTGGTTAGGGCAATTTGGACTGATCACCCAATTGTCTGAAAAGTAAGATGATCCATGCGTCGGATGGGCATGTAAAAAGTCGGTCCACCCACCAACCTGCATAGGACCAGCGTGGTGGATACGGCCCAAAAACCCTAATGGATAGGGGTGTATTAGGGAAGGCCTAGGTCTATCTATCTATCACAGGCCGATGATGATGATATTGCTATTTCACAATGGGAAACTTTTCTTGTACTTTTCTTAATTAAAATATAGCGTTAAACTAGCATTTGATATGAAAATATATATATCTTATCTATTGAATGTAGAACTATAACAAAATAGTAGGTAGCCATTGTAACTACTTAATTAATATCAGCTTCCGTAAGCTCACAAAGAGGAAATGTCACCGGTGCAGGTTCTTTGTACTGTATGATTAAACGGATTTTACAAGAGTTGCCATAGAGAAAGATAGAATAACGGCTAACATGAAGCTGCAATTTTGCTTCGTTGACTAATGACACTTTTGTTTTTAAATTTAAGAATTAAATTCTTAATTAAATAAAAAAATATGTCATAAATACTCTCGCGAACATCATGGACATAACTTAAAACAATAACTGAACTATTTTATATAAGAAAGATTCTCTGAATACAAATACATGTAAAAAATCAGATTACTAGGTATTAATTTCTATTTATGACGTTTCATTCGATAATTAAAAAAAATCTTCAGTATGTTTGTGTCAAAAACCTTTTCTTTAACAACAAAAACAATGTATGTTTAATTAGTGAGGGTTATCACAATAGTGACATTTGTCCTTAAATTTCAGAAATTTCTAAGTCTATATTTATATCTTTCTGGTCTAATTAATAAAAACACAGAATGGTTTTAGATTAACACCGGTTGTTTCAATATTTATAATCACATGTTTTAAAATTCAAATGATAATCCTAAAGCATCAAAATGATTTAATTTCCTGGTATAACTTAGTCTAGATTAAGTTCGAACGAAAAACCCAAGCTCGGAATCGAAACTGAGGATCATTATTTCCAATTTGGTTGTACACTGGGTTGCATATTAAAGTTTAAATTGAACTACTGCGCTGGTTAAGTCTCGAGATCCAGATTGAATTTAATGTCTGTGACCTTAGAGAAGCGGATGGTATTTTTCGTTAAATTTCAGAAAAAGTTTCAGTATAGCTGGTTAATAACTTCCAGTTTTAGGTAAATAAAAAATGATTGAATTTACTCACTCACCATTGTTGATAACAGTTTTGATAAATACAAATAATTAACATAAACGTATCATGGTGTGTAAGCTGCTAGAAACAATACAAAGATAGGGATTAGAAATTTATGTACTTTGGACTTAAATAAATAAATCTGAAATGTATTTTTAATTATTACTTTATTGACAAACGATTATTCATACAAGACTGGTTTGATTTTCCGTTTTAATATGTATTCCGAATTATTTCAGCATCATGATTACGGTAGATTATACCATGATATATATATAAATATAAAAATTCAATTATATCAATATTATATATTCATACAGTTGCGTGATCATGCATGCGAAACAATCAAAGATCAGGGTATAAATAATACTTTGGACTAAATAGCTAAATCTTAAATATATTTTATTTCTTATATAGGGTAAATTTTAGTTTCAATGCACAAAAAATAACAATATGAATATCATTATTTCTGTGATAAGGTTTTTTCCTGCCGACGCTACGTAATTTTTAATGCAACGTTGTGCACAAGAATGATCACTGCAAGTGGTAATAATGTTACTTTTGGACGAATTATAAAACATACTCTAGCCTTGAAATAATATAATATTTATCCCGTTTGAATCAAAATCATATCCTTTAGCGTAAAATTCAGAGTCACTTACTACAACGCCAAGCGGGTCGTCGAAAGTTATTCTTTATAAATAGACATTAAGTATATATACATTTTTGAAGATCGTCTAAATGGATATTATTTTTTAAATATTATTTTGTGAGTTTAAGAGTGAAGTGTAATTAAGCGGATGGCAACATTATTATTTCACGAGACTGTTTCCCGATCAAATAAAAATTTTAAATTTTTAAAGTATTTCAAATTTTATACTTTCCTTTGACTATACTTTTCAATGTCTTTATTGGAATGCTAGGTCCCCTTTTACGGGAGGCCGCCTGGGGCGGTACCACCTCGCAGCTTATTTCTGCTGCTAAGCAGTGTGTAAAATACTACTATATTCTGGTTTGAAGGGCACGTCGCCTGCGTAACTTCTGGATTTCCCAGACCTAACATCCTATCTCTCACGTAGGCAGCGCATTGTTGATACCCTTGGTATTGCCTAGGCCATGGGCGACGTTGGCCACTTTTCATCACGTGGACAAGAAGTTTTCTTCTCGTCTGCTTTCGTTGGCAATAAAAAAACAAAGAAAAGAAGTAGATTAAAAACTATTCTCAGTTCGGCTGCTTTTTGGGAAGTCGATAAAAATGATAATATGTGTGATATTAAATATTGTGTGATACGATTTATGAAAAGATATTGTCGCAATTTTTGGTATAAATTGTCGTATATTTCAGATTTTTTTCTAAATGTAAATTTTTACATTATTTTTACTTGCGAAATTATTGTTTTAAAATTTAGGGATACTTAATGTATCCCTAAATTTCCAGATAATAATGAAATAAGATCAATAATCCTAAATGTAAATGTTTTATATTTGAATTATTTAAATTTATGTGAAAGATATGTGTTGATATGTTATATGTGAAATAAATTTAAAAAATTCCTTAATAATATATAATAAAAAAATGATAAACTCCACGTGTATGTTGAAGAATAAAAATAATAAAAATATTTATGATATAACTCAACATAGCGCTTAAATCAAGACAATGTAATCATTTTTGAGGTAGCTTTCGAATTTGCCTTATTTAATAAATCAAAAAAAGAGTTTTAATTACATGAATTGTAGATAACATTATGACGCGGAGGCTTAAAGTTTCCGCTGTCGTCTTATTAACAAAAGCCGCCGAAGTATCCTCCGGGGCAACGTACAAAGTATCGCTGCGGTTGTCTGCATAATTCACTTTATTGCAACTGGCGTTAGCGGAATTATATTCTGCCATAATTCTATTTAAAGGCCATGGAATCAAAGGTGTTTTTCTAACATTTTTGGCTATGCTTCTGGGAACAAGTGAACTGGGAAAAAACGAACGGAGAACATTTGGTTCACATAAAGAGGTTATTGAAAAGTTTTTATGCAACGTGGAAATACGAACTATAATACAATATCTTGTTTAATAACTAGTTAGGGTAATCCTTATCAAAAAATGCTTTGCTAATAAAATAATAATTTTTTTTAATCAAATAAAAGCAAGTGTTAAGTGTAGTAAATACAAAATTCTATATTATCATAATGTCATAGTACAGTCTTATGCCTTATGTATTCGAAGTTATGCTTCTAGACCTGTGTCTATGTGAAGCTTTATCTATTACTGAGTTCGGAGGATTGCGAGATCCCTTGAACTTTGTGACCAAAACTTTAAAGGCCACACGCATTTAGGATGCGTGGGTTGATTTTGAAAAAGTCGCTTAAGGATCATCGACGTTCGGGATACGGACCGAGGCGCCGATATTCAGTCGACTGTCTAATCGATTGCTGGGGACGGTGAGAACCGCCCTAGAATGCGCCCTGGATCTCGTGTACACGGTGTGTTGGTCTCGCCGTGCTCTTGAGCGAGGTAGACCTAAAAGTGTGTGTGCGTTATCCCTACTTGTGTGTGTAGTGTCGTTCGGCGGGACCCTTGGAGGGTCCAGAATTCCTAAACCCCTTCTTCATCCGGGTCTAAGAGTATATTACGGTTACGTTTCCTAGTAGAGGCTTCTGGGTCTGCGTGATAATTTGTAGCGCTTACCATCAGAGGGTTATTTTGCGTTTCTATTCTTTATAGAATTGAATGTTTTGATAATGGCGTATGTTGATCTAATACTGTCCATCGATGTTCTTTGATAAGCTATGCTCAGTGCATCTTGCAAATTTATTTCACCTGTAGTTGATTTAAGTGGTGGGAGGATATATGGGCAGAGAAAGATTGGCAGCATATCCATTATCGGCCGTATGCAAGTTTTATATAATAAAAGTTTGTAATTAAGAGGCATTTTGCTATTTGTGTTGGTAAGATAGAAGAGACGATGCGAGACATAAGTGGCTTTTCTTCTAACCTTTGACGTGGCTTTTGAAACTCATGTTACTGTCGAAATTAACACCCTAAATATTTGACTTTCTTCTTCCAGGGATCGGTTTGCCGTAGAGGTTCATGCCGAATATTTGCCTAAATCGAGCATCGTGAGGTTTTTGGAACGGACGTCGGTAGGACGAGTGAAGTCAGCTCTGAAGAAACCGATTAAAGTATATTGCTACACTTTTTCGTTCACATCAATCCTCCATTTCGAAACCAATGCCTAGGCTATCGATTGCACTTGGAGTTTACTGGTGATAAGGGATGGTGAGGAAGAGGTAATAGAGGTGGTGTCGTCTGCGAAAGCGCAAGTTAACATTAGAGCTTTTGGAATATCGCTAGTTATAGCGTGAATAACAGAGGAAAGAACGGAGCCTTGTGGCACGCCCGCTAGCAGGGAGCGACTGGGTTGAGGTTGGTGCCTTCTACTCGATATCAAAAAGACCAATTCGAAAGGTAGGCTTGTATGATGTGCATAAGCCTGTCAGGCACATTGAAAGAGTACAACTTGTAGAGTAAACCGTTGTGCCAGACTTTATCATATGCCTTTGCGACATCGAATACAACAGCCCCCGTGTAATGGGATCTAAGGCCTGACTTTGTTTTGTTTAGGCCCGTCAGAGTGTATTCTGTAAGGCGATGAGCCATGTCGGAACAGGAGTGTTCAGGACGGAACCCGAATTGTTCGTCTGGTAGGAGGCCATTGCAGGAAACGTAATCCTTTAACCTCGACAAGATTATGCGTTCATACAATTTCCCCATACAGTTGAGGAGACTGATTGGACGATAACTCGTCGGTTGGTTTAGTGGCTTACGCGGTTTTGGTATGCCGGTAACAATGGCTTCCTTCCATTCGTCAGGGAAGGAACAGGTGGCTAGAAATATATTGAAAATACTCGCTAGTAGACAAATAATCGGGCCCGGTAAAAGTTTTAATGCCTTATTACTAATACGGTCGGGGCCAGGTGCCAATCAGGGCTTAAGACCCTTAATAATATCTTTGACCTCCTCCGGGTCACTAGTTTTAAGCGTTCGCCCTCGGTGGTAAGACCGCCCTACGGCCGATTTCACGGTCCACTTCCGCAAGATGAAACGTGTGGTGTACGCGAGATGGCGTGCATTGTAACTCTAGTGTGTCCGCTAAGCATTCGGCTTTTTCAAAATCATCGAAGGCTAATAAGCCACCGTTAGGACGAGGATAACAGCGGAATCGAATCGCGTGAACCTAACTTTAGGTTTCGAGCCAATTGGCAGTAGGGAACATGTGATGGCTCTAATTCTTCTGTAAGGTTTTGCCACGAAATTTCGCGGTGAGTCTTTTGCGGTCTCTAACCTGAAGTTGTAAATACCTAAGTAATGCGCGGTTTGTTTTGGACCGATATCTATATAACGCTCGTTGCGCGGCTTTTTGTCTCTTATCAGACAACGAATGTCAAAGACAGGCCAAAGTTCCGGTCGGCCGAACTAACCTTCTGACCTTCAATGGCCGATGAATGTCGACTTGTGTGTTAAGGCATATTTGCTTGATCTAGGTTAGAAACTCATCTGGATGTTTACACATTTGAGGTTCATTGCCTTGAGTTTAATCTCATGGCGATGCCAATCCACTATTGTTTTAGTCATAGGGACCGAATCCGGCGTCTTGGCCCAATTTACATAAAACGGCCTGTGGTCAGAATCTAATCATGCAGTGTCTCTATCGATATGATATCAGTGAGAACCCTTTAGAATTGATAGATCTAGTGTGCTAGGCGACCCTCTACTATCTAATGAATATCTAGTTGGGGTCTCGGGGGCTATTATATTAATGTTAAGTACCTCCTCGAGACTCTGCACTATTGTGCCATTTAAGTTGTTTCAGTTTCAGTCGCGGTGTTTGCAATAAAAATTGCCAGGGAGTATTGATGGACCTAGGCCGAGAAGCAGCTCAAGGTCTGATTGTTACATAGTTTTTAGCGGCGAGAGATACACTAAGGCAAGTACATACACTGAAGCAAGTATATACACTGAGGCAAGTACCAAGTTAAACATTTTTAGGGCTTAATAGTGTTAATGATCTCTAACTACATATATTGATTCTGTCTACAAAATAATTTTATAACTCAACACAAAGTAACCATTTATTTGAATAAAATATTAAAATTAACCTTACATTCTAACCCAGCTACATGTATTGCTGATGCCTGAAATCAACTTCGTTGAATTGGCTCACATTCCTTTGCCCTTATTTCCTCAGGGAAATCATTCACTGCTAAGGTGTCTTTAACTTTTAAGAAGAGTCTACAGCGAGCGTGTTCTAACAATGCATTTATTTTCAGTTTAAAGTGAACGCAGCCGTCCCTGAACGTAATCGATGTAACAAAGCTCACTCAATAAATACGGTTTCCTTCAATAATGATCGCTGAAAAAAGATTTACACAACCATTTCTTACTACTTACAACGTTAATGTGAAAAAAAATATTTTTGCATTTCATAGGTACCATACAACATTCAGCTTTATTTAGGATAAACATACATATATATAGAAAGAAACCATTATATAATAATTTTCTTTAGTCTTATTTAAAATACTGAGTTTAACTTTTAAAAGCTGTTAATCATCTATCATTATGCTGATTATACTAGAACAGTGATTCGTTAAATTCTAAAAAATAATGATTGATTTGATAATTTGTACTCCACAGTAATAACGGGTAGTATTATGTATGGTATAAAATAGAATGTCATCAATACTTAAAAATATTAATAAATAATGTTCTCCGAGCTGCATTCGAGTCCACGACCTGGTTTTATAAGGTACACGCTCATACCACTAGGCACGGAGGCAGCTAAAAGTTATACTTATCATGCATGTGCAGAAAAATAAAAATGATTTTTATAGACATTGTTGTATACACATGACTTACATACAAAAACGAAAATAAATTAATTCTCGTTTCGCAACTTGACTTAAAATACTTTTTAGGGACAATGTTTTTACTACAAACTGCCAATAAAAGTACTAAATCAGAATTTATAAATTTAAAAAAGTTTTAAAGGAACGTTTATGTGTTGAAGGTTATTATAATAATAATGAATTTATAATTAATAACAAAACGTTGTAATGGAATGCTCGCTCTACACTTTTACAAAACTCAATAGGTGTCATATAACTGTAACTTTCCTATCAATATAAATGTATATTTGATAATTTAAAAATAATACAAAAAATCCTCAGTTCAGTTTCTTAAGCCGGTTCTTTTCACACCTGAGGCGTCCTATTCCGAACCGGTAGTAGCATCCTTGACCATCAAAAAGCGAGTGTAATACTTCCATATTGAAAAATAATATTTGTATTTAAAAAAAATTACAAATATAATATTGAAAAAACGCATGCTGACGACAAAAGAAAAACATTTGATTAATCAAATCATCCGTGATAAACAAACACTAACGAAAATATTACTTGTAACGTAAGTATTTGCTTCTTTTATCAGTTTATTGTTTTATTTTTATAAAAGATTTTAACCTTTCAATATAAAAATATCAACAAATCACTACCATTAATATACATCCAATTCAATAAACCTACCATACAAAAGGTGCTTACGTTAACGGTATATAGTTTAGGCGAGTTTTAAAAGTGTATTTCATGTTTATGGCCATCCTCCAGCGCCGTTCACCTTATCGCGAGTTTGCGCGTTATTTTATTATTGATACCGTCAATGGTCCGTTTTCTTTGCTGTTATGAAGGCAATATACCGCTTTATACTTCCGACTATTGGTGGTAAAGGAGGCGGTAAATAGATACTAAACATATTCCGGAAGCCCTGTCCCATTTATCATCGCACGCAGCGAAGGGCCCGTCTTTTGCAAATTATCTATTGTTACGATTATAACTTCCGTTTTGAGCTTGAACAGTGATTTCGGATTTTATGTTGCTGTTACGCCTGTTCTTTTCGTAATCTTATCGGTGTTATGATAATTTAATTTTTCGAGTATTTTAGAAATAAATGTTTTTATTATATCATTTTATATAACAATTTACATATTTTTTCACATGTATTGTTCGCGAAAACTTTTATGTTTTTATGCATCGAAATATATTGTCAATAAGTGCAAATATTGGGTAAGTAAAACAATAAAGTAGCAAACGTTGCACAGTTTTCTAGTAGACATACGCACGAAAATTTTGTATAAAATTAATAGGTTAATGGTAAATAATTATAATTCTAATACGAATTAAAAAAACTGAAACAGAAACAACAACGTAACAGATGAGATGTATTGTAACTTTAAGAAATAGGAATTATACAAAAATTCATAAAAATAATATCGTTATTTCTAGACACAGTATCGTATAATCTCAAAATAAGCAAACTGATAAAGATTTACATAGTTTTCTTTTGTAAATAAATACATTTTATATAAACAAAATTCCAGACACGGAAAATCACTTAGTTCATTGCACAGTATTTTTCCTGTGGTGGGAATCGAACCCACACCCTCTGGCGTAACAGTCAGGGTCACGAACCAACACGCAAAGCGGGGCGTCATACGCCAAACGGGTCAAAATCTTTTATTTAACAGTTTATCACAATAATTTAATAAGATATGACAAAAATATTTCAAGCTTCGAATATGATTATTTTTAAGTTGGACATACACCCTTCACTTAATTCATTAAAACTCCTGTAGTAAAAATAATTTTGTTACCAATAATCAAAGCAAAATTCACCAGGTCTTAATTTCGTCAAGTGGATAGTGCCATAACATATAGCGTACAAAGCGCATGTGCTGGCAAGTGTCTGATTGATAATTCTGTATAATGGAATAGTGTACGGCCATTGTCTACGCCACACGTACAAGGAGACTGGAACCATCGGCGGAATTGAATGGCCCGACGAACACATTAGTGCATCGCCCGGAAACTAATTGATAGCGGTGCACTTTTATTACTTTAAGGTATATTAAATTTTTGGATTATACCTCATAACGCTTTAATGGTTATCTTTACTAATATCATACAGATGAAATATTATATTTTTGTAATGAATAAACTCAAAAAGTACTGTGATGATTTTAAGGATTGTTCATCTGCTAGAAAGCTAAATTATACATGAGTAACACTGGCTATTTTTACCTTAGGAATATCCACTCCTAAAATCTTAAAATAACACAGACAGAATAGTCGATGGACCGCTAGTATGCTCAAACATAGTTTGAAATAAAACTAGAAATTATCGATTTTAAATGTATTTTCAACGTAATCGCAATCACAAAATTTAGTTGAAATAATAAGATGATACAGCAGAATTTAAATAAATTTCAGGAATGAGTATTACAATTTATAAAAATATAAAACCTTTAACTAATTATAATATAACTTTTTATGTGACTAACTAAAACTGCCAGGAGTACCTAATATATAATTGTCCACTGAAGTCATCAAGGAAGATTTCTTAAATTGCATATAATTGTTGCACTCTTTAGAGGTTATAATAACAGAGTAAAATTCAAAATTTTACTCTGTTGTTACTTAAATAGCTTTGTTATTCATTACTTTATATTAAATATATATTTGAAAATATTTCACCAGACATCATAATTTTGAGAATCCAGAAATGCTAGCGAAACGAATGCAATGAAAATTTCATATTTAATTCACATCAAACAGGATTCACGGCATCCGCAGTCGGTCTTATAAAAACAACACTCGTCGCGCAATCGTTGAAAGTCATTCAGCGCTGAAAACATTCAACTCTGTATGCCTAAGTCTTTCAAACGATGGTTACTATGAATATTTCATTTCCCCATCGTGTTGCGCACTTGAGCCTACAGGTATTGCGGAGTGCATGGCGTAGTCGAAAAGGCAACGTGAAATTTCTTAATTCGCCGCATACGAATTAATTTCGCGAACAAGTTTCAAAGCACGCAAACGGTACGTACGTCTCGGCGCAACGGTGCATATCGGAGTTTTGAAGACTTATGACACGCCACGTGAAAATGTCTCTTAATTACCTCACTCTAAGGGCACTAGTCGCGGACGTTTTGCCTTTCTACTACGCCGCACGGTTAGCGCTACGCTCTCGAGTTTTATCGTATGGTACCAAACGGGATTGTTGCAAGCGATTGTAACATTATTGGGGTACCTTATATTCGGTACGTTGTAAAGAGGAAGGTGAATATTGTATAAAAAACACGTAGTAAGAATTTTCTTTGTTACTATTGCAAGTAAGTATCTGACATAACCGAAAAGTCATAAAATTGGCAACATGAAACACATTTATTTCTAGATTAATCTAATATTCGAAACATTGCAAAGCTTAAATAGATTACTAAAGAAAAATAAAAATAAACATATGAGAGTAGTGCTAGACTGAGAACATATTTATGACTAGCTTAAACAGCCCTGCTACTGATATTTATAGATTTTCCTGAGATAAAAAGTCGCCTATGCTACTTAAGGTGAATGTAGTTTTCTAACAGTGAAATATTTTTTAAATGGAAAACTTGTGTTTGAGTTTATTTATTACAAACCAACAGTCAAAACACAAATCTTTCCTCATTATCATATTAACATAGATGTCAAAGGTGATCTAAATTTGGCTGCAGATTAAAATGACCAACAAAGTGTGATATATATGTCAATTTGACGGCGAATAAATTTGTAATTTTAAAATAATTTTACGAACGAACGAAGGTAAGGTACTTTTATTATAGGCACGCAACATGAACATATGAAATTTAATTACTGAATCTACATTAAGGTTTATGAATTATAAGGTTTATTAAAATTCTTAAATATTCTTAAAAATATGACTTCCGCTACCTCTCATCACGTGCACCGTTCTATTTGTTCTAAAAGGAATGTTTCCTTGAGACGCCCTGCAGAAATTTTACGGCAGCATTTCTGTCAGTTTATTTTTCAAGTGCAGTGGCAATTTTACGTTAAGAGTTTAACGTTTATGCAATTAAGTTATTGAAATCATTAAGCGTAAGTTTGTTTTCACTGTGCGATGACGTTTCATTAGCATATATTTGACTTACTAGTGCCGTGTAATTTAATTTTGAATTATCTATGTCACCGAAAAGGTTTTTAAAATCAACTTGACGAAATGTCTGAACTAAACAGGCAGAATCTATAATTTGAAATTATGTTATAGCTTTCATTAGTAAATGTTTTCGTTAGTTTCAAAAAGTTTGGAGTAGGGGTATCTAACAACTTAGGTTAACGACATAAGAAGCTGACATAAAAAATCCAAAAGTCTTACAAAGTCAAAGTGGCTTTAACGTAAAATAATAAGAAATGAAAAATGTGTCCTCTACGTGCGTCCACAAAAAAGGCACAGAAATTGCATAGATAAGAATGAAAAATCATGTTCTGCCTGTATGGTAGGACCGTCAGAAATAATTAACCAAAGACTTTTTCAACTATTTTGACTAACTATTTTAGACCTTTTCAAAGGGTGGTCAAATATTTTGCGCAATATAAGCGTGTAAAAACTTGCTCTCCGATATCTTTTAAAGTATCCATTTAGTCAAAATATATCGTACAAATCTTCCTTCTTAAAACCCTTAAACGTTTAATGCATATTATATGCATGTAATAAGAATTTTAAAATACTTTGAATATGTCTTGTTGCATTTTTTTATATGTTCTTAAAATTTAGATTGTGGACTTAAATTCAGATCACTTCTCGCAAATTTTAAGTGTAAGTCTATCTCTTAAGGTTTCGCGAGCGTTTGCTATTAAATCGCACGAGTTTTGCTTTTTAACGCCGTTATTTTCATTTTTTTAAAACCTGGATCACTAGGAGAAATACATAAATAAAAAAAAGAGATTTGGATTAATTACTCCTTCTTTTGTGAGCTAAAAAGTTAATTGATATTCAATTATTATACATATATTCCATCATTTTTATTATAAATAGGGATGAATCGTTATCACGCATGTCATCCTTAACCCGCAAACAAACGTTGAAAGATCTCGTTCAATTTGAAACAACGTAATTATATTAAGATCATAAGCAATTAATTACATCACTGGCGTATAAGAGCGTCTTATATCAAGTGTACATTCGCAAATATGTTGGAGACGTGCGTCACAAATTTACTAGCGGCAGAACTAACAAGACGCCTATTGTGAGGGAACAATGGGGGTTTAACGGGAACCCGTTTAGCCTTTGTCAACGATGACGCCGCTGGCGCGTTTTAGTGACGTACACGATCAATATTAATCTCGCAAGTTTTGAGATCAGGACCAGTCACGGTTTTTTTACATTGTCAACTGGCATTCTTATTGATCAATAAATTTTTGTAGAAAATGTATGCATTGTATTCCTCGTTAAGCTATTATAAAAAAAATATTTTTGTCTTTTTGAGGTAAGCGGTTTAAATTTATATGGAAACGAGTAACTAGGCCTACCAGCCTAAAACTGTCTGTTAAGGTTTTGCTTTCTTTTTGATAGATATTTATAGCCGTTATAAATATTTTATGTTTAAGTATTTCTTTGCTGTAAATAATACGTGTTTTGTATAATTAATATCTCGATAGTTACAAACATCGGTGCATGTATTATTATCATTATTAAGTTTCCTCTTTATTTTTTCTTCTTCCTGTTATTTACATTTATTCGCTTTTTAAATAGTTTTAAATATGCCGGTGCTGTATTTTGATTAAATATATTGTTGTATGTTAGTAAAATGATACTCAGACAGTTATTATTTCGTAATAAACTCAACTTTATCGGACAAAACTTTATTGATTCTTTTTAACGCACCGGTATTTTTCGCTGTAGTAACAGAACTTACGCAACTTTCTGTGGTATTTAGATGTCTGATCAGTTTTATACCGCTTTTATTTATGCACAAAACATCAATAACTGTAAGAATTAAATGGCCTCTCTATAAAAATGAATGATGAACGATAAATAACTATAGTAACCTTATTCTATGAAAAATATATGAATTTTTATTCCTCCTAATCATTTTCTTAATATGATTCCTTTGAACCAAAAAACTGAAATACTTACTTTTTTATAATTAAATGACAAGTATCAATTGGATAATCTTCGCAGTTTTATTGTTCCTCTTAAAGTAATTTCCGGCTTGGTTCACTAACCGATAAGACAAGACAAGATCATAGAACATCTAAACCTGGTAACGTCACTACTGATATCGGAGCCTGTTGGTTCAGATACTGAGTTATAGTTTCCGCTTTGATTCAAGAAATTTATAAGCCAAACATACATACTCGCTCCAATTCTACCTTGCCGTTTCAGGCATATGTAAGGAACAGATAAGAAATGACAATATAAACTAAATATAAGAAAACTTAGTAACCAGTGGTAGTTTGTTTAACAATCAATAAGAAAGTGTAATGCTTCCACATCGAATAAAGATTTTGACTTTGACTTTGGCTTACACATACGTGCAGCTATAGTATAACTGACTCCATGTAGCCTAGTGAGTATGGGCGTTACTTTAGAACCGGAGGTATGGGTTCGAATCCTGAGGACAGTAACAAATTTTTCATTGTTGTTTCCTAGTTGGTTAGAGGCAATTTGGGCGATCACATATCCTGAAAAGTAAAGATATCCATGCTCGGATGGCATGTAAAAAGTCGTCACCCACCAACCCGCATTGGACCAGCGTGGTGACATAACTACATTATTAAAATTAAATTTCTTATTTTCTATTTCTTTATCTGTTGTATGTCGATTAGATCAATATACATTATAACTTTATAGCATTCCTTAGACATTTCTAAAAACGAATCCCAGAATGACACGATAGTAAAGTCGTATGAGCTCACGTTCCTGTGAACTATGGAATAAATTTAAGACCACTTTGCTGTTGCAAGCGATAACTTAAGGCGGGTCGCTTAGGGTATAAACTCTAACTAGCTTGCAGACACATTATCTTGCCCCTCTGTGATCTTAGCGTCACTTGAATTTATTCCAAGGAGATTCCTTTCAGGTGAGGGAAGGAATAGTTAATGCGGGCTTTGCTGAATTTTAGAGGCGGGGTTTAAAGGAAGTGAATGCAGCATGTTAAATTTTTTAAATATTCTTTAAAACCTGAATATGTTAAAACCTTTTTATCTGTTTCAATTTATTTTTCCTGTTGGTGTAGATAAGATCTTATTGTTAAACAAGAATTTTAACATTAAGATCTAATCTTTGAGAGACTTTGAGAAACTTTAAAATAAGCAGAAACAATTTGTGCCACTAGTTATCTTTTTTATATTGTATATAAAGGCAGACGAGCACTGCTCTACCTGATTGAAAGTGACGACCGACGCCCATGGACATTTGCAAAACTAGGGGTATCACTAACGCGCTACCTACCGCGAGGCAGCGTTTTGCCATTCCTTATGAAATGACATCTCGTTTAACCAGTAAATACGTAGGCTACTGTGCACCATGGGTTCCTGTGAAAAGGGAATCTACAATCTGTGAAAAAAAATATTTAATATACTTCGCCAATTCTTATAAATCATGATTTTACTCTGTTAAACCTTACAGCTGAGCTTGCCATAGGCACAATCTTTCCGCCTGCATCCTCACTTCCAGCAGATTTTGACAGATAATTAGGCCATCTCATGGATCCCACACAGCGATGGGCAGTACAGCACCGGCCGTCACTCTAGATCCTATCCTCCATTCTTCCATTGTTTAAGGGGCAATGGGCCGGCGGCAATCTGATTATTAATTTTAAAGTGGATTGCAAATGAATTGTACGTTATAAACTACATGTTGATAAATGTATGAAAAAATTATATATATATGTATGAGATATTATTGTTAACTGTGCATAAGAAATTTAAAAATAAATTTGATTGCTACCTGTAATTTTAGTACGTTTTTTATTTTATTTTCTGTTAAAAATGGTTATCATAAGCATCTTTGTTGCTATATTTTCGGTATTAATGAAACTGAATCTATTTGTCACTTAGACTTCACGAAGCATTGTGTTATTAGATTTCGTAACTGCGACTCAAATTGTTCAAGTTATGGCAGGATGACAGCTCCAGGTTAACGTAAATAAAGACTTAAACCAAAGAAGCGTAATACTCTGAAAGTAATAAATGAATGAAACGCAAAAGACTTAGCGGATGATCGATCAATGTCGACTGGGATAAAATGAAGTTATGTCTCCAGCGTCGCTTAAATTATTGTTCGAGATTTCGTGTACTGCTGCTATTTTTTTTGTTTCAGCTTCATTTAATTATTTTTTTGACAATATCTCTAGCATGACTTTATGAACTCAAAAATAAAAACCTTATTTTTATAAGGTAAATTTTATAAACTGATTTACTATAAAATATAACGTTATCGGTTTAAAAATTGTTATTTTAAGCAATTTACCCATATTTCTATAAATTTAAACTCTACACCTTCATTAATTACTTAAATGCTATTTATTATATAACATTTTGACGTTTAATGTTTTCTTTCACTGTAGTAAGCATGATCAAAAAAGATGTGAATTTTGCTAGCTCGTTACTCTAATAAGCTATATTTTTACCTGCGCAATAAAGGGGCTCAAGCGTATAAACTATAACTTAACTTTAGACATATTATCTTACCCTCCTGTGATCTTAGCGCTACGGACACCAAAATTTATTCCGCAGCAACTCGACACGACCCACTCAAATGTATGGCTTCGTTAAAGTTTTCAGAGGAAGAACTCGAGTAACTGCGTTATTTTAGCAACTGATTAAAATATCAATACTAATTATAACTTATAATATTATAAATTTTCCTACGTATTACTGCAAATAATTATAATAATTTTTGGCAGACAATTTATGCAACAGTGCCAAGTGTTGACCGACTTCCCAAAAGAAGGAGGTACTCAATTTGGAGCGTATGTTTTTTTTACGTGTATGACTTTGACGCCCTTCAAAACGTCGGATTAACTCGAATTTTGGCATAGTTATTACCGATGATATTTTAATATTTTAAACAGTTAAATCCGTTATTACTTACAAGGATAATCAGGATTAGTGATTTTTTTCTTGAACGGAGTGTCTGCTGTGAATTATATTATATTTAATTAAATTATAATTTCTTTTATAAATATTCAAAAATTAGCTTAAAAATAGAAAGTACATGTTAATAAATTTCAGTTTAAAATAGTGTAATAAAAATGAAAAGTAAGGGTGGGACGATTCTTAGGATTTCATCAAAATATTCTAATTCTACTCAAATTTGTTTATGAAATGTCTGAAACTATTGATAGCATGCATCCCACGGTTTTTTTACAATAAATTAATTTTTTCGTACAATATTTTCAATTCAAAATTATATTCAATTCTTTACTTGGGTTTCTAACAAAATCGTATTTTTTAAGATTATTTTAAGTAATATTTATTTTTATGATATGTCATATAGCATATTTTTATCTCTTTTTACAAACAATTCTAACGATACACTTGTTCTAATATAAAGACTTCTGTTGCTTGCATTACATTACTAGAGTGTGTAACTTAAAACCTTCATAATTTTTAATAACCTTAACAGAGAAATGTTCCCTAAATCTTTTTAGAATGTTGTTGCGAAAGTGTTTGTGTATTGTACTAAAATATTTGTTTTCTGCAACCTAATAGCTGGATAGTTTTTTTTTGTTTAATGCCGGATTTATAATATGTTTTAAAATGTGTTGAGATATCTATAATTTTATGTAAACATTCGCAGTGCAAGTTGCACTAACACCAGTAATAAATTTTTAATGTGGAAAAGTAAGTTTTATTTGTACGAAACGTGCAAAGCGCAGAGAGAAGGTAATACGCCAACTGGTGTTATACAAGTATAAGGGTTTGCAAACAGTCGCTCGGTTACTAAAATTTATTTTACCGCGATAACTCTAGCGAGGGAAAAGAATTAGTTAGCCTTAATTTATTCGATTGGAGATATTTAGTATACATAGAACGGATTTAATGCCCCAGCCTGCCTAGATTTCATGTTTTAATGTCTTAAACACGCTTACTTTAATATTATGTAAATAGTAATGAAACCCGTAAGATTATTCCAGATTATTTTTATATATTCATTATAAATACGTTCACGAGCGAGCGAGGTAATAATTATATATTGCCTCGCTAACATTTTATACAATCTGCACCTTTCAGACTTCTAAGGCCGTATAAAGCAAAAAAAAAGGTAAACCTGTAAGTGATATAGGTAAAGAAAACATTAAAAAGAACCTTGCCCCTAATTGAAATTCACATCCAAAGTGAATATTCATTATTCATTTATTTTAAACATTTTCGGAGCTCGTATAAAAGTCGAATCTACTAACAATTTCAAAGTTTGGACCTGTCCAAAGAAAAATTGAGCAAAAGTCTTGTGGTCAATGAATTTCCTTCTGACCAACTTCCCAAAAGCAAGGAGGAAAACGCAGTTTGGAACGTTCTTTTAACATCTTTAAAATGCGGCGGTCGTAATCAAGGGGCAGTTTCGTAAAAAATAATGTTTTTTTTTTCAACTTATATTGCGAATGGTGGTCTAATTTCATTTTATGATAAATTAAAATGATTTAATATGGAAAAAGTAGATGTTAAGTAGATCTACAAATTTATGCAAATGTCTGTCTACTAATACTTCACAACCACCATGTTATTATTAAAATATGTCAGAAGTTACGAGAACTGTCGCTTAAGCCGGTTAAATAAGAACGGTATAAATCTCATCCGTTACGCTCCTGTAATAATTTTTGATTTATTTCTTTGGTATATATATTGTTATCCATATATATTAAAAATTACTGGCAATTCTAGACATGCGTATGCAGAACATAGAATAATTGTCATACACTTTATTTATGAAGGTTATCTTTCAAAGATACCTTTTTTCAATGCTTTCACAAAATTTTATAACCGGCAAGAAATTACCAACGATGTGTACGTACATTATCAGTAACACCGCAAGTTGAACAACGCACAGTTTCCATTTGTAAACTGTGAAGATTCAACTCGTGACGGCAAAACGTCGAAACGAGTTTCGGGCTTTTTAATAACAACACAAAGTGCGCCTGTACGTGCTGAAGTGGACGGCGTGCTGCATTGTACTGCACAGGTTTGCAGTCGGCCTCGTAATGAACTAACCCCGTTTCTTGTCCGTCGGGCCTTGTTTTTTTTTATGATTAAAATACAAAACTAATTTGTTATCTGTACTTATATTAGAAAGAGGAAAGATTTGTTTTTGTGTGCATTTTTTAATGAAGTAAACTCAAATACTACTAGGGTTAATAAAAAAAACTTTTAAAAAACTACATTTACCTTGAGTAACGTACGTTCTTTCCAGTAAATTCCATTTCAAAAGTTTGAAAATCACACGGGCAGAGCCGTGGAAGTGGATAATAAAAAAGGCATACTTTAGATTCTTCTTAAAGATACACAGCACCGTACCTAATAGAAAAATATCGCTTCTTTAACATTATAGTTTAACTACAGCTATAGTAAACAAGCTGTCATAGTTCTTATAGAAAATCATATCAACAATTTTTTTAAAGTTCTTCAGATACATAAATATTCTATTAAATATGAAAGAGCACGATCAAAGTCGATGACTTAAATATTTCTCGAAACTACTTAAAATGTAATTTGTTCGTATCATATTTACATTTTAAGTAGTTTTGGGAACAATTTAAGAACAACTACTTAGAAAGCCTCATATTATATTTCAAAGTCAAAGTCGAATAACTTTATTTATTATAGAAACATTCCACTTTCTTATTAATTGTCTAGTATACCTATGCCTCTAACATTTCGAAGTTCTTTGGAGTCTTGTTTGTCATAACCAAAATATGATTATTCCTGGTATTTATATTATGCGTATCACAGTGTTTAACAGATTCATCCTAATCTTTATGAACATACATTATATTTTTCAATATGTATTATGAAGAGTAGGTACTTTATTTTAGTAAATATCTTTCTTTGCAATAATTTAGGGCCCTGGTTAAAGACTGCTCGAATCGGTCTACTAAAATAGATCAAACGGGCTGTCTCAAAGTCGATTAGGTTTCTAATATTTTAGGCTGCATAAGCAGCTGAACTAGCCTCACTCGCCAGCCTTTTATTTTATTAATTATTATTATATTATTAATTGTTAAGAGGGCCCCATTTGGCCACTTGGAGACCAAAACTTTCGAACGGAACAGTTGCTTTAATGATTGGTTCCATCATATGGAAAAATGTGTCAAAGTTCACTGAGATTACTTCGGAAATCAATAAAAACATTTTTAAATAGCAATGCTGTGTCCCTTTCTTGATTCCCGAAACTTTCAGCGCCGCCCTCGTTGGAGACATAAATCTTATATATTTTGTTTTATTTTTACTAAAGGTATAATTGTTTAGTAACATATAATCATAGTTTTTTTTCCGTATCTGGGTGTATGTAAATATATATGTTTTGTATGTATTTATTTACAAAAAAAAAATATTTAACGTATTTATCAGTCTTCTAATTTCCTTAGCACATGCTTTGCTTAGGACTAAACGATGATGTGTAATTGGTGCAGAAATATTATTTTTTGTTAAAAATATTGTATCAGTTTACCCTTTAGTATTATAACATTATCTTGCTGCTTAAAAGTCGTATAATTACTATTTCATTTTAATAACATTCTTACATAATACTTATAAAACTATAGAAATTGAAATTATTGATAATGTACGGCAAACAAGGGTATCAAACAACAAAAGTTAAAAAAAAAAGATTAAATGACATAAAATCCTCAAATTTTAATTTATGTGATAAGAAATATTTACTTAAGTTCCTTTTGTATAATAATTTTGATACAATTAAAAAAGATTGACCCATTCTGAAATAAAATAAAATGCACATGGCATGGTGTAAAAACACAACGTAAATCGTCTTGATATGAAATATTTCGTTTTGTACATCTTATAACTGTAGCAGTTGAGTTGCTTTTCTAGCCGGAAACCAGCACTGTTTACATACTATTACTTTGCGGTGAAAATAAACATTGTGAAAATATTCTGACTTTGTTACTTCACAAAGAAAACGTGTATGTAATAAACGTTTCCTAACGCTAAACTGAATTAACTTTGATGTCCCTTAAAGGGTTCTTTTATAAGATTGAGAACTGTCTGTACAAGATAAAATATTTTTTTTAGTGAGAAAGAGAAATTAATTTCTCGTTTTTTTACGAGTACGAAGAATATTTTTAAATTTGATCACTCAATAATAAAGTGATTGTTGTATTTTTTCTATTAAAAACAATACCTTTTAGGAAGCATGTGAGCAACCAGGTTCTTGGTTTACGCAAAGCTGGACTCAGATAATGAACCCCACCACTACGACAAAGTTGGAAATTTTTTAGGGGTCGATTATTATCTAACCAAACCAGACGGTTTTAAAATATAGTGAAGGAGACCCGTTTTGGTATTAGATAAGTTGATCAGCTTTTTAAATGATGTGTTTATAATGCTTACACCAGAACACATATTCTAACAGTGCCGATGTTTTGAAGTTGTTTAAATGTTTGAATTGATATAGGCAAATGAACATATATAAGCTTAATTTCAAATATATATATAAGATTATATCTAACAAATAACGTATATAAAATGGTAATTATTTACATTTTCAATATTGAATGGTTGAATGGTACACTATGCTATAGGAATATATTATTATTATTAGCATAAATTATTATGTATTAACCATTAACGTAGAGTCTTAACTCTTTTTCTTAAACTCTCAGAATAAAGCGTATATGTAGATTAAATTTTATGTTACGCAGTTCTATTACAAACGAAATAAATGTCGGAACTCATTAAAAAGTTTCCAGTTGCCTGGTTTTAAAAAAGAAAATGAATACTTATTTTAAACTATATTTATAAATAGTTTTCTTAATGTTTGGTTTACTGCCCTGTTCATATTTAGGCATGTGTTAAACTTTTATTTCTATTTATTTACTTTTAACAGTTATTATGAAAGGAACGTAAACAACCCTTTAGACTCAAAAATACCTATTTGTTCATAAAATTCTTCTTATAATCGAAATATTGCTTGTGACATTGCATTTTTGGATTCTAAATAATTATAATAATAGTATTTATTTGAAATTTTAATATTTTTCGTTAACATGTTATTAAAAGCAAATGTCATGAAAGTGATTTAAGGTTTATTAAAGTTGTCATGATTGTCATTCTAAATTTCTATAGACAAATTTTGCAAGATATGGCAAATATTTAATATTATATTAATTTAACACATTTCGTAGAATTACAAAGTAATATGAAGCGATTGCTTTCAATGCGAATTTCCTTAATTACGCTCGCACGTCATTTCAAACGACAAGTCGTGTATCAGCTTAATCACACAAGGGTTTTGATAAGTATGTAAAATGTATTGTAATGATGTGATGTTAAAATTTAATCATCAGTCGTAGAATTTAACTTTGATAGTGCTTATCGTAACGCTCTTGCTGTAATTGTAGCGTATTAAATACATCTTTATACTTAGGGCTTTGATGCCTATACGTATTAAAGGGGATTTAATCAGAGATATTTTAACTAAATAATTTGAGTTGAACAAAAAATAAATGGAAACTAACAAACTACCATTTGCTTCATCTTTTTTAAGATGCAGTAGATATTATTATTGATTGAAAACATAGTCGATTTTAAAAAAAAATAATGGTAAAATGTAACGATGTACCTTAAGAAAACCTGTAATGTTAATATTACAATATCACAACAGTTTTACAAGTGGAATAATCCAGATTATGGATTCCCCAAGAAATAAGAACTCCTAGCCAAGGAAATAATGCAAGCATCCCTTTAACATCTATTGATTTTTTAATTCACAGTATGTACTCCAGCTGTTGATAGGCTAAATCGAGTTGAATTTCTAGCATGATGTGGTAAAAACTATTTTAGTCACTTCAGGTATATACTATTATTAGAAAAAGAAACACGCACTCACACGCTTACTGCACAATAACTTTTGTAAGCTATGAGACCTCTGTAAGTAATTGCCTATATATAACAGTGTACAAGATAATTATATAATGTGAATATGCTTACAATATAAGCAGTGGCATCCCTGTCTGGGCGTTACCACCGTGGGCCCTACAACTACGACAAAAATACCCTAATGGGGAGAAAACGACAATTAGACTGCCTTAGGATTCATCAACGCAATCCATTAAATAGTCTTTACGCCTTAAGACCTGTTAATGCAGCATTTTATTTGTTGAATTAATCTATTTATTATACGATGTCCACAAAGATAAATTATTCTAGCCCTGTTATTCCGAATTTTAATAATATGTAAACGTATAAATTATTAAAATTCAACGTCGCCCCATCCTTCGGGCGGTCACGCGCGGGATCGGGTTAAAATTCAACAGTTTTCGCCTTTCGTGTAATTTATTCAACTAAATTTCGGCAGGCGACTTAAAGAGAAAATGGCCTGTTTAGACCGCCACGGACGGGTGAAGGGTCAAATTAGATATTTCCTAGACGACCCATTTTACACTTGTGCTATTTAATAAAAAATAAAGTTCTAAATAGATCATCATTATAGATTATAATAACAAAGTGTTTATTTTATTGATATCATGGCTAGATATATTAAAGCTAAATAAAAAAATAAGAATTTAAAAGTTTTATTTGTAATATTATCAAAAAAATCTTTTTTTATTAAATATCTAAATAGAGTTTATAAAAACATTCTTCTATTCTATCTGTGTGCTTGTTAAATTAATTGACAAGTCTACTGATGGACATAGGCCTCCCCTTCTCCATTAGGGGTTTTTTGGACCGTACCCCCCACGCTGGCCTAATGCGGGTTGGTGGGTGGTAAATTAAATGTATGTATATTATTTATATTATATAATTTATTAACTGCCTCCGTAGCCTAGTGGTATGGACGTGTGCCTTAGAAACCGGAAGTCGTGGGTTCGAATCCTGCGAGGACTCAACAAATTTTCATTGTTGTTTCTTATTTGGTTAGGGCAATTTGGGCTGATCACCCAATTGTCTGAAAAGTAAAATGATCCATGCGTCGTATGGGCATGTAAAAAGTCGGCCAAAAACCCCCTAATAGATAGGGGTGTATTAGGGAAGCCCTATGTCCAGCAGTGGATTATCACATGCTGATGGTGAATATAATTTATCAAAGGTACAGAAGGTAGCGAAGTTCCTAGTAGTAAAGTAAAAGAAAATATTTATTAGAATTTAATCTAAATGTTATGTAAAGACAAAATTAGCATAAGCAGTAAAAGGCTATCCATTTTAAAATTCACTGGGGGGCGACAGAAAAGAGACGGGTTCTGTAACGAAGGTTGCTTTATTTATACAAGATTGAAATTGACACGTCTATCAGCAAAAGTAAATTATCCTTTTCAAAGAATCCTAAACCACAAAAATCCATACAAAAACCTTAGTTCTATAAAGATCCATACAAGCGTTGCGTTCATAATAGATCACCAAATTATAAGAGTAGTTGCAACATGAGTTGTAACATCGTCGTGTTAAGACGTATGCGCGTTTGCGCTATTGCCATGGTGACTTGTCAATAAGGTTACAACAAAAAAAAAACAACGCACATATGTTTACACATTATAGCATGTCAATAATTTCCCTGAGTTTTTATACATTGTCTTCGATTCACTCCTAACATTTAGGACGTTTTTAGCTGGCCACGGGCAAGATTGGTAAGAAACCTTCGTTGTTTTATAACAAGTGTTTTTTAGGAAACTGAGCAATAAAACCTTGTACACGCAGTTTGTGATCTTGTTTTAAATTGTCCGAACTCTTACTTTGGAATTGGTACATTAAATTTTTTTTAATTGTGATGAAAAATTTTACGAGGAGCATGAACATTATTAAAAAAATTAGCTAATGGTTCGACGAAATCACCTATACATCTTATTTAATATATGACTTTGTTTTTTTCTTAAAATTAGTTGTAGTTCATAAGAGTAATTTTTTCTCTTCAAAAAGATTTTGCACCTACTAAAAATTCTGTATACCACCCGGTGGTTGCTTCAGTAATATTACCTCATGCTAAATGTACTGTTGTACTTACTGTCTACATAAAGTTTTAACTAAATAAATACATACAACCAACGCTAGATTTAAAGAAAATCTTACTCGTCGCACTTTTACTTGATTATATCAAGCAAAGAATATATAATAACAAAATTGGCAATGTATGTTTGGCTCTAAAAAAAACGGTATCGAAATAACAAAAGATTGTCTCGATCCATAATGTATCAAAAAGAAATGAAACACGTAAATCCTTTTATTATTAAACCGTTTTTTGTGTAGTTGGTAAATTACACATATGGAAAATATGGAAAAGATGATCCTTAAAACTATACTCATTTTCATGGGAAATTACTTGCATATAGAGCAGAATATTACATACAGCAATAACACAAATATTTTATCCGCCACTTCGATTTATGTAACGCATCATTAATCCACATCTATTTAATTTGAACCTTTAAACAAAGAATAGTGTTCAAATTCTAGAATTTCATAACCAAAATAATGTTTAATGTGTAGACCAGATTCTTGATAATATTCTAAAAACTCAACGTATATTTATATTAATTTTCCAGTGAAGAAATCTAATCCGCTCTACAGATTTCCTCGTTCAGATAACCAAAGCCCACTCAGTTCTTAGCACTTTGAGGATTAGTTTTTGAGTCTTTGGTAATAGCTGACTTCGCTTCTCCGTCTGCGATGCAAATGACTCGACGGGAAATCAATTCAAGGGCTCGCTACTATCTCTCTCAGCAGAATTCACCACGTTTGCATTCATAAGTGACCAGAGAAAAAAATGGCGATCTTACTTGAACATTGTAAGGCAAATGTGGGTCGTACTTGACGATTTACTTTTAATAAGCGTGTTACTTTCGTATAACATTTTTTGATTAGCTTTTATTTGTAAGTGGATACATAATAACCTTATCCTCTATTGAGAGGAAATCGTTACAGTTTTCAATTAGAAAATTTTCATTTTGCAAAAGCAATACGTGATAGTATATAGTTTTCTTAACGATTCGAATGAGTTGCGTGTAATTTTATAAACGATAACTATGCAATTACAAAATATAAAAAAAAAAATATATATTTAAGGGTTAAAATAACATTTTAATGAAAAGATATAATATATTAAAATGTAATCAGTAGCAACGTAATATATATCACGTACTGGTGTATGATTTATTAGAGCAAAACTCACTATTCGTGCGACCGGATAAAATAAGTGATAGAAGTTTCACATCAAATCATAATAATTGCTTGATAAATATTAATATTATATAATAAAATATACGAAAAAATATGCCAAAATATGAATAATTTGTTAACGTATGACAAAAAAAATTTGTATATTCAAATAAGCATTACCTAAATAATCATAAATTATTTTGTGTTTAATTTTCTTATATCTACTATTACTAATTGAATTTACTACGAACCACTACTTTAACTAATATCTATTATTATCGCAGCAAATAAGAACCATTTTCTCAATGGGATTATATCGTATTGAAGAACTTACGGACGATACATTGTTGGTAACCCAATTATTAGTAAGCGATCTCTATTAACAAATATAAGAAATGGATTCCATCTATAAAATTGAGATTTTTCCATTGGTCATTTTGTATTGTGCTTCTGGGCTATTAAAGATATTTTGTTAAGTTTCATTTGTTGACTAGGTTTTCTAGACATTATAATATAACATAAAAATTATATTAATGGTAATGTTAGCTATACTGCCTCCGTAGCCTAGTGGTATGGGCGTGTGCTTTAGAAACCGGAGGTCGTGGGTTTGAATCCTGCGGGGACTCAACAAATTTTCATTGTTGTTTCCTAGTTGGTTAGGGCAGTTTGGGCCGATCACCCAATTGTCTGAAAAGTAAGATGATCCATGCGTCGGATGGGCATGTAAAAAGTCGGTCCACCACCAACCCGCATTGGACCAGCGTGGTGGGATACGGTCCAAACCCCTAATGGATAAGGGTGTATTAGGGGAGGCCTATGTCCAGCAGTGGACTAACAAAGGCTGATGATGTGATGTGTGTGTAATGTTAACATAATTAAAAGATATTTAAAATTTTTTTTTTTTACAAAGTAAAGATACCTGAAAAATACATCAAATATCTCTATTAAAACTAACTCAAGAAGTATAAATATTAGTTTCATAATTTTAATCTTGGTTAAAGCTCGAAGGTATATTTTTTATAACAGACCGCCTGGCAGGAACCAACATGGTACCTATTATTGCTGTCGATCATTAGCGTGTGAAAAATACTGTCTTCCGGTTCGAAGTGCAAAATAGATTATTAATTTAGCACGCTGGATGGTAAACGGATTTGTGGTTTACCACCAAGTGATCGTCCCGATCGTTTCGTTGCTTCAATCAACATTTTTTTAGATAGTAAGGATATACCAGTCACAAATACAAAGTGATATTACCTCGGCAATTCACTAATAGTTTTGGTTACCGTCATTAAGGTAACAGAATTGGTTCTGGGTACTTTTATAACCTTTTAGTTTCAGTCTAAATGTTAAATAATCTATTAATTTAAGGAAACACTTTAGGATAACAAACATTTTTTTCACTTGAACTTGACATCTATTAAGGGGAAGAAGGGTACGGCTAAAGCTATACTTTATAATAAAACGTTATGATATGTATTTTTGTTGGAGCGGTTATAACTTAATTTTAAACACAAAGTCAACCACAAAAATCGCGAAGAGAGCAAGGTAATGTGGCCATAATTTTATCATATCCCCTAGAAATGACGACCTTTGTAGACGTAATTAGCTTTCCTATTGCAGTTTTTAGGTCATCTAATCGTCGCTAATCCGGAGGAGATCAGTAGATGTAAGTAGCTCAGCATTACTCATTTTGGCTGCCTGTCAAAGCAGAGCTGGACGCTCTTAATACCCCAGGTATTAAAAGCGTCCAGCTAGAATAAGATATCTAGGCTCTCAACCTCCACATATTTTAATAGGGCTATTATTTTTTAATAAAGAAGAGATTATCTGAATAGCTATTAATAAAAGCGGAAGTCATTTAATTGACAGGATGCGCTTCTTGTACCATTTTAACTTTACGCAGAGCACAAAATTTTAGCTGGCTAAGAGATTTTATACGCTAATCGATAAGAAGTTGAAATACATAATTTATATATTTTTTATGCATATGAACAATATTAACATTCCAATTTTTAAATTTTCATTTGTTACTTGAATGTAAACGAAAGTAAAAAGACTAGGGTCAAAGTTAATTACATATACCGAATAAAAAGGTCAAATATTAAAATTCTACGACAGTCCTTTTGGAGGGAGTCACGTAGGGCTACTGGTTAAAATTTTACAGTTTTTGTCTCCTTCCTAATTTATTCTGATTAATTAAGGATCGAGAGCAAAGTGACGACGCTGGCTGTAAGTAAAACCATGTTTTGATATTTATAAAACAACTGTAAGTCACTATTAACTAATAATATATAATATTTTGTAATTTAAAATTACTTTTACTCAGTAATTACTTGTGTTTACGGTGGAGAAGTTTCCGTCTAAGCTTTATGTGATATTTGTTACTTTAAAATGTGTGAAACTGTACACTAAGTCTAATAAAAATTAGGTGCCTCTGAATGTAACTGGCTGTTGAAATGTTTTAGAGGCTACATTGATTATTAAAGCCATATGTTAGACGTTACATTTAGGACCAAGATGCGTGTGTGATAAATTATATATTTACCCTCTGCACTGGCGTAATTTAGATGGTAGCTTCTTGAACTTTGGAATAAAGTAGAAATGACTACCGCAGAGTTTTTCCGGTTGTTATTAGGACCGGACATAACTTTCGTACTGGTGGTAGCTAGCGCTTCACAAGAGCTCGACAGAAACAATTTCAATAAACATTCATCTATATATATTTTTCCTACTATGCCTTAAAATTACCTTAAACCTTAAATACCGCCAACTTTAAGAGCACAGGATAAATAAAATAGAAATTCTTTTATAAGTACAGCTGTGATGAATTGCATAATTAAATATCCGGTTGAATACTGTCAGTGAATGTCAGACCTGTCCTGCTTATAAGGAAAGGGACTTCCCGAACTTGTTCCATGCTCGGTAATTACATTTTTTTTCAATTAATTCCATTACTTTTAAATAAAGCTAATATTTATATTGACCAAATTAACTAAAATATTAATTAGCGAAGTCACTCTACATAAAAATCAAAATTAAAGGTGCATCCGACAAAATAAAAATGACTTGGAATTATAATTACTGGTGAAACAGGAAGGGCTGTAAAAAAGAACTTTGAAATTCGGCTAAATGTTAATAGAATTAAAATAAATTCTGATTAAGATGTTGCATTCTATTTTGAAAAATCAGACATTCCTGTCTTTACCACCAAGTCACTTGTTTCTTCTCCAACTGTTGCAGAGTCCTTATTAAAAGAAAATTTTAAAGAATGTAAAGATATATTCTATTTTAGTAATGTAAGCGATAAAGATATTGTGTCCGCTTTTAAATCCCTGGACATTAAAAAAACTGTAGATCTGTGGGGGATCTCAGTTAAGGTGATAAATTCTATTATTGATGTTATAGCACCATGCCTTGCAGCTATTTTTAATGATTCTATTACATGTGGTAAATTTCCTGACCTTATGAAGCACAGTAAAGTTATTCCGGTATTAAAATCAGGCAGTACTACAGACCCCAATAACTTTAGACCTATTAGTATACTGCCTGCGCTTAGTAAAATTTTCGAGAAAATAATTCTTAACCAATTACAAATACATTTTAATTCTTATAATATGCTTAATAACAAACAGTATGGTTTTACACGGGGTCGTTCTACAACCGATGCAGGTGTCCATCTTATTAAGACTATATTTGAGGCATGGGAAGGGTCACACGATGCTATAGGTGTCTTTTGTGTTTTAACGAAAGCATTTGACTATGTACAGCATGATACTTTGGTCAGGAAATTACGCCACTATGGTATCAAAAATGCCGCACTCGACTTTCTGACTTCGTACTTGAGCCATCGAACTCAGAGAGTTAACGTGAACGGCAAGAGATTTCCCGGTGTGCAGGTAGGTATGGGAGTCCGACAGGGATTTATTTTGGGGCCTTTTCTCTTCCTGGTCTATATTAATAACCTACCACACCAGGTTGAGAACAATAACGAGATTGTATTATTTGCTGATGATACTTCTTTAATATTTAGAATAAAACGAGGTAACTTGCAAAATGACGATATAAATAATACCCTCTCAAAAGTAAAATACTGGTTTAGTGCAAATAATTAATTGTTAAACAAAAATAAAACTAAATGTATAAGGTTCATGATAATGCGCTAGACCACGTACATTGCACTGTATTTCTCGGCATCACAACAGATTCTAAACTGCAATAGGGCCCTCATATTCATAAACTGGCGAGTAAACTTAGCTCAGCGTCTTATGCAGTCAAAAAAATTAGACAACTAACCGATGTTGAGACAGCCCGTTTAGTACATTTTAGTTATTTTCACAGTATAATGTCTTATGGCATTCTACTGTGGGGAAACGCAGCTGATATTAATACTATTTTATAATTCAAAAAGAGCGATTTGAGCAGTCTAAACCTGGGCCCTAAAGAATCGCTTGAGAAAAATGTTTACAGAAATCAATGTAATGACTGTTTTTTCCCAATACATATTTGAAAATATTATGTATGTTCATAAAAATAAAAATGTTTTTGTAAAACATTGTGACACACATGATATAAATACTAGGAATAAGCATAATTATGTTCTCCAAAAAATTAGGCTCCGAAGAACAATGAAATCTTTCATGGGACAATGCATACTCTTCTACAATAAAATACCAGAAAACGTTCAGCTTCTATCTGTAAACAAATTTAAAAAAGTCGTTTGTGTGTTAAAAGATATTATTGTTGTAATGACTACTTGATAGATAACACACCCTGGTAATGAACTGTTCGCTCCAGGCTATTTCAAAGTGGTAAAGTGTAAGGTTTTATGTGAAAGTTTTGTAAAATTTATTGAAGAAAAAAGAATAAAAAAGTCCCTCTGAGTTTCTTACGCCGGTTCTTCTCAGGTCAGAGGCTTCCATTTCCGAACCGGTGGTAGATTATTTGGCAATCAATAAGAAAGTGTAATGCTTTCAAAATGAATAAAGATATTTGACTTCGACTTTGATTTGAGTTAAGATGCACATAATAATAACGACTTACCAAATAAAACCCATTTCAGTTTTCATCGGTTTTGTATACCTATGTGTTTGTGATAATTTTTTTAAAGGTTTTATAATTCATAATTACGCGCACCCTAGACAATAATATTTATTTGTCAGAATACGAAAGGTTTGATTGTTTTTGTTATCCAGTAATGTTTTTAAAATAAGTAGATTTGTTCGCTTCAGATAAAACAATTTATAGTTATTTAATTGGTCGCGGAATTCTGTCAATATGCAAATCAAGTCAATCAATCAATAAAGTAAACTAAAAACAAGTTTTATTTACACGAACATCCTTTTATGACAATAATATAACAGACAAAAATATAACTATGCAATAAGAATTAAAAAAATCGTATCTATGACAGTGATAAAGAGTTTGAACGTACGTGTTATATCTATTTACGTTGATATAACAGTTGAAGGCCAAGGCGCTTGCGCAACGGACGCGGTTTCTGGTTCCTACAACCTTGTTGTGTGTCACGGTCTATTACTACATTTAAAAACAAAATCGAAGTTATTTAATAAAGTTTTTTGTATGGTCTATTAACGTGATGTGTATAAAATGAAGTGTAGGACCAATTTGATACTGTTTACTTTGTTTGCGGCTAATCTTATCGACCAAAATGCACCGGAGGTCACGATTGAGCAAGGGATTTTGAGCGGTAAACTCAGCACGGATGGGTCGTTTTTTGAATACGTCGGGATCCCGTATGCTTCTACCAACAGCAGCACGCGTTTCCAGGTGAACTTTATATGACCAATCCATTTATCTGTATTAAAGTTAACCTCCACGTAAATGTAACACTCCATAATAAAGTCAATGTAAATTAAAAATAATTAGGGTCATTCCATTGTAAAAACTTATAAAATAATTCATTTATTTTTTAACTGACATTTTTTTGTTAAACTTAGATTTATCATGATCACAAATGTTGTACCTAAGTCTTTTGGCAATTTTTTGTTGTAAACGCAATAAGTGGATTTTTGTCATAATTCTGTCTATCTGAATAAATAATTTGATAAAAATTTAAATACACGTTCAGTTCCTTTCGTTGGTAATTCTATAGACATATTATATTTATTGGTTATACCGCAATAAAATGTACATCACATTTAAAACCTAATTCTACTTTAATACGTTTCTTACCATATTAGAAACTGTAAAATGGAAAAAATTGCGCAGAGATACTATAAATAATATTTTTGCCCTTATTCCTAATACATACATAATAACTGTTAATGAATTAAGTAAATGACTGATTGTTTTAGTCCGATTTGGTGTTAATTGTAATTTTCTAATTTTTCAGGCACCGGGTCCTGCACCATCGTGGAATGGCATCTTTAAAGCAGTTGATGAAATTCATATGTGTCCACAATTGACACCTTTAGGTGTTTTAGGCCATGAGGACTGCCTGAAGATAAACGTCTATGTCCCAGCAATGTCTAAACGGCCTTTGCCAGTTATGGTTTACATTCATGGTGGAGCATTTGTTGTTGGAGGTGGTGGGAAGCTACTATTTGGACCAGATTTTTTAGTAAAGAAAGATGTTATACTTGTTACTTTTAACTACAGAATTGGCGCTCTTGGATTTCTTTGTTTGCGGATAAAAGAAGCACCTGGTAATGCTGGATTAAAAGACCAACTAGCTGCATTAAGGTGGGTTAAAAAAAATATCGCTGCATTTGGTGGCGATCCTGAAAATGTTACACTTTTTGGAGAAAGTGCCGGAGCTACATCTACATCTTTACTCTTGGCAAGTGGTCATACAAAGGGCCTTATTAATAGGGCAATCATACAAAGCGGGTCTTCAGTCTCTAACTGGGCAATAAATAGAGATCCTGTGTGGGTTGCAAGTCTGCTAGCAAAATCTTTGGGTCACGACACAATGATCCCTTAGAAATATACAATTTGCTTTCACAGATGCCCTATAAAGAACTAATAAAAATGAATGCAAAAAAACCTCTTTCAAAATTTTTTGATACACAGCTGCTTCATTTACCTTGTGTCGAAAAAACATTTCCTGGTGAAGAATACATAATTGACGATATACCCTACAATCTTATTGAGAAAAAATCAGAAAGTGTCCCAATAATTTACGGATCAACCAGTAAGGAAGGACTGTTTTTAGTTGCCATGGAAACGGAAGAGTCGCTTGATGAAAGAAACGGCCGTTATTTGTACGCTTCGGACTTACGATTCCCATCGGAAGAGGAAGCTAATGCAGAAGCGAAAAAGGTGCAAGAATTTTATTTTGGCAAACATAAAATAAGTATGGAGTCTGTAATGAATGTTTCCGAACTTTATACACATCTGTATTTTGAAATACCGCCAATACTAGAGAGCGATGCTCTAATAAGGAAGACCAATGCAACCGTATTCCATTATTATTTTGATTATGCTGGTAAAAGAAACTTTCTCAAGGAACGTTCAGGTTATTCAAATGAAACCGGCGCCTGCCACGGGGATGACCTATTTTATTTATTTAAATCAATGTTACTACCATTTGGAATCAATAACAGAGATCGAAAAATGATTGAGACAATGACAACATTATGGACTAATTTTGCAAAATTTGGGTATGTTAGAATATATTTTTTTAGTAACTGCAGCATAGAAAGCGTTTTCATAAACATGTTTTTTTCTGAATTCTTTCAAAATCATCATTATCAGCCTTTACACTTCACTGCTGGACAGCCATCACTTTTTTTTGTAAAATTATTTTTTTTATTTAGTCTGATGTAATTGAAACATTACTTTATGCGAGTCACGATGAGTATCTGACCACCCAAAGAGATTAAATGCTTTTTATCATTAGATTGTTTGTATTAAATGTGAACGGTAAATTATACTTTTTTGTTAGCCTAAAAATAATATCGAATACGTATAACACTAAATTTACTTTTAATTTCCTTATTTGCTATATGAGTAAAAATTGTTTCATTTTCAGAAATCCTACGCCGGAAACAAATAATCTTGACGTAAACTGGATACCTACCACAAAGGACCAAAAAAATTTTTTATACATAAACGACGAGTTACAAATGGGATCTATCCCAAATCCTAAAGCTTACCGCCTTTGGAAATCTATATATGACAGATATCGTGCAAAATAAGGCATTAAAATATACCATAAATGTTTATCGTTTCAATGGTTTTTCATACATCAGCTACTACAGTGTAACTAAAAATCATTTGTGTGATATATGCCAACAAGTTTTATGGTCACGATAGAGTCTTTACAATATTGCAAATAATATAATTTTTTGATGTAATTACTAATTTTCATTATTAACGTGTTTATACTGTAAAATGTTACGTAATTATCAAATACCTAGATACAGAAGTGGCGGTTATATCTTCGCTAATGCCAGTAATTTACTGACTCCATATAAAAAGTTTACAGAAAGCGGCTTTGCGTATATCATCGTCATCATCATCATCAGCCTTTGATAGTCCACTGCTGGACATGAGCCTCCTAATACACCTATCCATTAGGGTTTTGAACTATCCACCACGCTGGTCAGGGAGTGGTGGTGACTGATATTTCATGCCCATCCGACGCATGGATCACTCTTTTCAGACAATTGGTAATCGGCCCAAATTGCTCTAACCAACTAGGAAACAACAATGTAAATTTGTTGGGTCCCCGCAGAATTCGAACCTACGACCTCCGGTTTCTAAAGCAAACACCTATACCACTAGGCTACGTAGGCAGTCATATATCAGTGAAAGGTTAAATAAATTATTATTTGTTCTAAACTATTAAAGTTTAGAATTACTTACTGGAGCATTAAAGTAAGAAATTAAGTGTTAAGTGTGTATTCATCATTCTTTATTCAGACATACAACAGCATGCTTAGCAATCATCATGCATCTAGTGTAAGACAAGGAATTACAACTTATCATTACCATCATCATCATGTGTCAGTCCACTCCTGGGCATGGGCCTCCCCTAATGCACGCCACCGCTTCCCATGTTTGGCTATTCTAATCCAGCCCACCCCGGCTATTTTGCAAATGTCGTTGCTCCATCTTGCCGCAGGGCACCCCACGCTAAGTTTGCCAAGCCTCGGTCTCAACTCTAGATTTTTCCGACTCCAGCAAGCGTCATTCCGGCGTACTTTCCCAGCCCACTGCCACTTCAGCTTACTTATCCGGTGGGCTAAGTTAGTGACTGTAGTTCTCTGATGGATTCCATAATTTCTGATGCGGTCCTTCAGAGATACTTCAAGAATAGCCGTCTTTATACGTCGTTGAGCGACTCTAGACTTGTGGACCAGACAAACCGTAAGTGTAGGACGCACTGATCTAATACTTTCGATTTGAGGCGTGTGATTTATTTATGTATTATTCTTTGTTACAATATTAAATATCTTAATGTTGTTCTCTTATATTTTTTTTATAAACAAACAAGTGAAATTTTAACTTAAAATACGACTTCAAACATCAGTACAGAACCATTTTACGCAATACAAGCGGGTAACAAAATGAAATTGCATCGTGATCTCTGTCCCCACATTTTAAATTTCTCATATCTTTTATAATATTTAAAATATATTTTACCCGAGGTTATGGGTTTTGGTGCCGTAATTTTTTTTATTTCTCATATATCTGTTAAAATACTTACCACAAAATTATTTAAAAAATGGACTAATAAAAAACTACTAATTTCTATCATTAAAAAAAAGAATATACAAAATCGAACCACTAGGAGCGGAGCAACGAGGTAACATATATATTAAAAAAAAGAAACGTACATTCCGAATCGAGTACCTCCTTCTTTTGAGAAGTCGTTTGTTATGATGTTCTAGTTTGTTATATCCCTCAGGTATACCAGCAGTAATTAAGTTAAGTAGTGTTTTGTCAAATAAGTTAGTCTGTTAATTTGACTCGCGATGACCATTGGGAGTTTTGAGCGATGTGTTTGTGTAGGACTGTTTATTAGTGAATTCTCCTGAAAGCCGTTAAGAAATCAAAAAACTTTTGCAATAAAAATATGGAGATTTGTTTCAACTTTTACTTATTACTTAGTAATTGCTCTCACATTTGTTTGGTAAAGCGAAAAATCGTAAACCAAATCAAATAATTTAATTAACCTAGTACTAATAGATTCCTTTTTTCAAATATTAATTCTTAATGTAGTTATGCGTATAGAAAAAGACCTAATAAAATGTTGTAATTGGAAAAGAATTTGCTTCGAAGACGAATTCCAAAAAAAAATTAAATCATTCTTTAACTTTCAAAGCATTTTAATGGCTTTGTCATTCAAAAGTTTAGGAAACTTCTTCAATCGACTTGAATGATTGGATTCCCAAACATTTTGCATTTTCATTAGAACACGTATAAAAATGCTTTCATATTTTTTTATGATCAGTAAATGTGAATGATGAAATAAAAAATGACCACACAGTTCTTTATATTTAAACACAGATTGTTTTGCTTAACAATAATTATCATACGAGTAAGTTAAGAGCGTACTGCTTTTCACTTGTAATTACTTATTGGAAGCGATTGCAATTAAAAAAAAAACTATTCAGTTGCTTTATATTTTATATTAAATTACGGACGTAGAGTATAGGAAAAAGCTTCTTCTTAATACGATCTTTGTCCTTTAAAAACGGCCCTAAGAATCATTAATAAAGTATCTTATAGAAATTAGACATTGACCGTAAGTTTTCAATGCATATTCGAAAACGGGATGCTATGTAGAAAAATTAAAATGATATTTTTTAATGCTAACATAGCCTGGTAATAGACTGTTCGGCCAGGTCTTGCATCAACTGATAAAATATGTAAGCTTATTCTTGTTTGTTAACTATTTTAAAAGATGACATAAAAATAATCCCCTGAGTTACATTCACCGGTTCTACCACTCACCAGTCTGAGGCAAAATTTTCGACAATCAATAAACAAGTATAAACTTTTATTTTGATGAAAATATTTGAATCTGAAAAACCCTAAAAATTTATCGTGATTGTGTCAGTAAAAATAATTCAGGCAAATATCTTAAACAAAATATAATTTTCACACATTAAAAATAATGTTTTTCAATAGTATATACATCTACAAAACAATAAGATGTTGAAATTAATCCCATTATTGTTTGAATAATGCAGCCTTGGTGGCATCAAAATCAATTTTAAATCTCGCTTACGATTAAAATAAGATCGCAGTAATGTTAAAAATATATTAATCATGTTTGTTAATGAATAATCGTTGTGCTCCCTCAGCTGTTTTAATTTGGCCACGTTTTATAAAATATCGTCTTTTCATTCTGCTGCATCCAACCTCTGGAGAACACCAATTACTAAATTTTATATGAATTGAAGTAATAAAAGGAATTTTATCGTACTTCGTAACGCGGCGGCTACGCTTACTTTAAATATAATTTGAAAACTTAAGCATTATTTAACCCTAACTTAACCTTTTCATAAGACGCTGGAAAGTTAATGGTGAGTTTTGAAATGGGAATTTTCTCATATTTTCTTAGAAACTCATCTACTCACAGATAGCTAAAACAGTTTCATTTAAAATTTTGGACGGCCGCCATTATAACGTATAGACAGTTTTTTTTGCAAAATAATTAATCCATTTAATACAGTAAATCGCTTTGAGACTAATTTTTAATATATTTTTTAGTTATTAGCAGGTTTTTACTGATTTTTTTCCAGCGTCAATTCGAAGGAGTCTTTCTCCGTTTAAAATTTATTTAAAAATGTTATAAAAATAACAAAGATTGTAATTATAACTGCCTCAGTAGCCTAGTGGTATAGGCGTGTGGCTTAGAAACCGGAGGTCGTGGGTTCGAATCCTGCGGGGACTCAACAAATTTTCATTGTTGTTTTCTTGTTGGTTAGGGCAGTAGGGCCGACCACCCAATTGTCTGAAAAGTACGATGATCTATGCGTCGGATGGGCTTGTAACAAGTCGGTCCACCACAAAAACCCATTATGGAGATAGGCCTATGCCTATGTCCAACAGTGGACCATGATGCTGAACTGATGATGATGTTTTTTTTTTACTTTTACGAATTTTTATTATTTACTCTATAATGTTTCATATTCATGTAATTTGAAATAATCGTCCTATAAAAACCATAGAATATTCAACTACATTCCTCGAGATCTCTATAAAATAGAATGCATACGTATAACATACAAATAATATTAGAAGTTTCTGCATTCTAGTGATATTGAACAATATTCTATAAATCTTATTATGTAGGTGGAAACCTCACAGGAACTTCGTAGCATTCTAGGTAATAAGGATTTAATGGTTGCTGGCTTATAAAAACGTTAGTTAGTTAAATAGTTTAGGATCGTAATTGCCCCCATTTCAGCTGACTGACTGTAGAATTAACAACACAGCGCTTATTTCTATCATAAAGTAGCAGAATTAAATAAACTGGTATTGTGTTCCAGTATCAGGTTACCATAAAATGTTAAGAGACGTACCTCGACTTGCTCTATCATCTTAATTTGAATTATTAATTTAAATATTCTTTATTCAATATAGACTCTATTGAGATCTTACAAACGTCAATCTACTTGAAGGATGCAAGTTTTGACCTGTCCTGAGAAGAACCAGAGAGGAACTCTGTGGTTGTATTTTTTAAATTATTATACATTAGCTAATGAATTTGACTAAATATTTGAAAACTCGAAATTTTCAACTCTCCATCGATCTCAATAAACCTATTTGGGTAGTAGAAGTTTTAGTTGCGCTAGTTTTGTGTGAAATAACATTTTCAGGTAATGCTGTGGCGGACCGAAATACGACCTCATGTTGACTTTGGAATGTACAAGCATTAATGGCTGCTTTGGAGCAACCAGAAGTTGTGTGGCTTTTTCTGCTATTAAATTTTTTCCTTGCTTAACTGCACGTAATAAAATACTTTTATTTGTTAAACGCAAATACTAGCAAGTGCTTTAGAAACCGGAGGTCGTGTGTGTTCGAAACCTACGGGGACTCAAATTTTAACTGTTCTTTTCTAGTTCGTTAAGTTGGCAATGGGGGCTGATCACCTGATTGTCTGTAAAGTAAGATTGTCCACGCGTTGGATGGGCACGTAACAAGTCGATCTAGCACCTGATCTCTCTGGTTGTGTCAGTTATCCGTACCAGCGGACTTTGAGAGTGAAGGTAAAGGTAGTGAGTGTACCTTTGTTTGCGCGTACATTTGTAATATCTCCAGCGCAGTCAGCTGATCTTTAAATATAAATGGGCCGTCGTAATTTGAATCGACTACGAGTAAAAAAAATAATATAGAATTGCAAGCTTAGTGTAAAAGAGTGTCTGTTTTTGAAATTAAAATATCCGTTTTAAAATTATTACATTGTTATATATAACTAATACATATAACAAAACAACGTTTTATAAAATGTTTGACTGTCTGTTTGTTTATTTGGGCTAATCTCTGAAATGCCTGGTCTGATTTTGTCGGGATCATCACTTGAAGGTAGCCAATGTAACTAAGAATAAGTTAACTTAACTTTTTTTTAAAATTACATTTTACCACGCGGAATAATCGCGGGTAAGAGGTAGTAGTAAATATTTTTTATATTTACTAAGTATTAAACATAAAAAAAAATTGTTGACATTGCCTTTATTATTTTTTAACTAATTCTACTAATCATTCGTTCCTTAAACCACAAAAACAACTTAAAATCTGCATACTTAGTCTCTATTTGTACCCTTAAATAATTTGGCATTTCATATTTATTTTTTCATTAGAACCCGCGTAGAAATTGATTCCCCGAGAGAGATAAGGGTTTTGTTAATGTGCGGGGGAGTATACAAAGAATTGCAAAAAAGAACAATTTATAAAAGATGTTTTCAATTTATTACAAAACTTTGAATATTACCTGTACTCTTTTTAAGGAAAGGTGTCTACTGATAGTGTTTTTTTATAAAAGCAAGATGGTTGTGTGCGTGTGATGCGTACTATTCGTCGAGATTTTTTTAACCATCTTCCCAAAGAAATCAATTCAATTCTTAATATCGATCAATAAAATTTTAATGTAAATTTTAAATTGACGTAATAGGCATTTCCAAAGAAATTTAAGATAAGATTACAGTTTACAAGTTATCATAAAGTTTATTAAAAATGTTCTTCATTCTATGTACTAACGTGTCAAGACGACAACATGATAAATGTATGATTTAAGTTATCACCGATTTAATGGTATCGAACTTACTATCCTTAATGTAAAATAAACTGTTTAGATCAGTCATATTTTGTAAATTATATTGAACTATATTAAGTATATATTGAACGTACTTTACGTTTTGGGTAAAATTTTAATACGAATTTGAATTTAAAGAAGCGTCCGTTAATGACTATCAAAAAAATTCATAATATCAATATTATGAATTTTTCCTACCAATATTATAAATGTGAAAATTAAAAACACTGTGTTCATCACACAATGTTTTACACGTGGTAGGAATCCAATCCACGACCTTCGGTGTAACAGTCAGGGTACTAACCACTACGCTAAACGGATCGTTAACCATATATCATTATATAAATATTAATTGTCTAGTTATAAAGTACATCAGTTTCTTCAATTTGAGCTTGATTGTTAATAAAACTACATTAAAATATTTAAGTTTTCAAAATATTCCAATTAATACATAATAATACAGTTAATAAACGCATTTAAATATTTCACAGGTATTTTAACTTCCCAATACTTCAGACCATTTCCAAAACCTCCATATTCATGAGACGGACAGTCGACGCTTCAATCGCTGCTAATTATCAATTAAAAAGTAATAGAATTAGGTATTCGAAAAAAAATCTTTTTCATATTATTTTTATCTTACATGGTAATTTTTCTGGTTACTCCAATCTCCATCAAACCGACTTGCGGGCAGGAAATAAAATAAACGGTCTCAGAATCAAATACAAAGAATCCATAGCCATTTCCCGGTAAATTTGTATCTTCATTACCAAGAAAAAAAAACACAAACAAATTATTATTTAAGACTCCGACGTTTCTCATTCGAGATTCGGGAGCAGTGATTTCTCTTCTGGAAAAAATTACGTCAATGTTATTTAGAAGAGTGAAATACGTCTTCGAGTTTCGCGGATTCTTAGTTAATTCGTCTACATCGCTCAACGGGCGACAGATGAAAGCCCTTAAAGTGTTTTATTAGCGAAGCCATATTTTTGAGCGTGAAAAATGCCCAGGTGTTTGTCTTACGCATTCAAGCAGGTGCAGATGAGAAATGGATCGCGTCACATCGGGAATCCGACCGAGTTTGATTACAAAATTCTCTAGTAAATGAATATTTGTTTGCACGTTACCATTCGTAGCTGCTTAAGTATTTAATAAAGTAATTATTATGAAATATTTTAGTACTGCTAAATAGTTGGCCTGATAGTTTAACAATAAATTTTGTCAATAGTTATTATTAGATTGTAGGGTAACCATATGCTTCGATAAAAAATGGTTTGTCTTCAATAAAACCTGCTAAACATGTTATTAATAATAAAAAGGTACGTTAAATGTCGTAATACTCACCATAATAAATATGGATTGTTTTCAAGATTTTAACTACTTATTTATATTAATATTTGTAATATTACTCATATTGAATTCGATGATAAACAGAAAGACATAAAATAATAAAAAACAGTGTATTTATTAGATTAATAGCCGCTTAACGGCTTTTTCTCTCTTAAACATTCTGATATTAATTATTAGATAAGTTTTTGAATAATGAGCTGATATAAATAACGTAAACATACATATATAAAATAACTTAAAATGTTCTAATACAAGACCACTTTTACCACAGTGACCCTTCGTTGTATCCCCAATTTTATTGAAAGTTGCCTTCGGGTTTTACAATTGCTTAATTTCGTAAGCACAAAGGCGGTTAAATTAAATTTATGATATTTGGCAAACAAAGCCTTGCTTACTTTAGAAAGATAACTTGAACCTCTTATCGCTCGTTTTAAAATGCTCCTGAAAAACGAATTTATTAATTTAGGCATAGAACAAGTACAACCGCATTTCTGATAGTTATTTAATCCGTGGATGTACAACATAGTAAATTGTCAACATGTATTTAAGTACGATTTTTTTTATGGCTTACAGGCAGACGAGCAGTCGGGCCACCTGATGGAAAGTGGTCACGACACCCATAGACATTGGCAATACCAGTGGTATCGCCAACGCGCTGCCTACCGTGAGACATAGGGTGTTAAGTCTCGTTTCCCAGTAAATACGCTGGCTACGGTGCTCCTTCAAACCGGAACACAGCAGTGTTTCCACACTACTGCTTCGCGGCAGAAATAGGCACCGCGGTGGTTCCACCCAGACGGTCTCCTGTAAACAGGGACCTACCACCGGTAAAATTAGATTTAATGTGGTTAATTTATAAATCAAGACAATAGTCCAAAAAATCTGGGACATACATAACTCTCGGCATAGCAAAATTCTTCAATGTCGTGGGCAACGCAAATTGAAATCTTGAAATTCACTACAGCACCATAAACCTAGCAAACCATTTCGTAAATTAGCAACGCCGTGTCAGAAACATTTGTTAACATTATTTCCTTCACTAACCAAAGCTTTCTAATTACATTCGCTAAGGCTCTAGGCCTATCGTCGAGGTAAGGGCTTAAAGCGATTCCGTTTTGTGCGACAGTGGAGGGCGGGCGTGTCGCTTTTCATCTGCCATTTAATAAAGAAGTGATTCTAAGCATATAATTTTGATTTTACGCGATTCTAAATTGTTTCTTGAACTAATCAAGAATTTTTTTCATAGTTAAGTTTTTATTACTTCAGTTGCAATATTTTGTTCAATATTTCATTGATACTTCAGATGTTTTATACAGTATTTCTTTCAGATGGTGAGGTAGAGAGGTATTTTAGTGCCGAACCTAGAAGCGATGACTACGAAACTGTAGCGTAGAATTGCCATTAGTATTACTATTTCAAAACTGTAGCAAATAAAATACTCGTTCCCTTGTGTCTATAAAGTGAGCGATTAGTGTAAATAATTCCATAGGTCAATATTACATTTCTTGCAACCAGGTAAACGTTCGACCTCATTTTGGTGTTGGTTAAAACGTTTTTGGTGTTGCTTGTAAGAAAAGTTAAAGAAAGTTTTGCATTTAGTCCAAAACATCGCAAAATAAATGATCAAAATCTTCAATTAAATATACTAAATATAAAAGTATTCATAAGAAAATTTAAGTATCAAAGCCATAGATAAATGTTAAAAGTCTTATGTGCAACATAGGCCCTTTTAATTCCCATTCACGTAGTCTCATTCTGTATTCATGGTATCTTATGAGATGCAAATACATTACCGAGCACCGACCCTCTCTTTATGATCCCTTGGAATCCTTATAGATATCTTAATCGTTTTAATTCCTGCTTCTATTCACATTCCATGCTTTTAAAATTTTAGACAAATACACTAATATGCCGAACAAACCTATTAAGAATTTGGTCATCGTGGAAAAGTTCATAACTTAAAAAGCGTAAAACTCCTTGTTAACGCACAAACCTTTTTTATATGTAAGAATATCAATCTCAATTTTCTAGTAGATTTAAAGTTAAATCTGCTTTGTTATGATATCTTTGGATATTTTATCACTTCTGGTTTCTTCTTCCTTCTTTTAAGTTAATACGATCAGGATTTCATCCAATGTATTGATAAAAGAAAGAAAGTCCCTGAGTTTCTCAGCTGTTCTTCTCAGGTCAAGGCTTCATTTCCGAACCGGTGTGATTATTTGACAATCAATAAAGTGTAATGCTTCCATATTGAATAAAGATATTTGACTTTGACTTCGACTTTGTATGTTAAATGTGCGCCTATCCATAGACTGCTTTCGGTGAACAAGTTAGATTATGTTTATTTGATATTGTTGACCTTACTGACTACATCACTTACTCAAGTCTTATGTCAAGTCTATGACCAATATCACATTTACATGATGTCACACCATTGCACCCACGAAATATTACTAGTAGGAGTGCTCGATTTTTTGACGCCAGTAGAATTTAACAATAGGATTTGGATACCTAAATTTCGTATTTTGATAAGAAAGTAAGAAAGAGTTTTATTTTTCAATTCAACAAACAATATACGATTTTTAAGTTACTAATGCATTGCAAATTCATGTAAGACATTAGTGTCAATATTAGTAATTGACATTATACAATGTTCTACAAAATATTTACCAGCCCATAAAGATAATCTTATACGTATTAGCACACAATTATTTTGTCATTTTTAAATATATGATTTTATTCAAAGTTAGATTATAATACAGACCCTAAACGGGTCTGTAATTAAACAAAGTTTTAGAAGCAAATAAAGTAATATCCATAACACATAACGCCTAACAACATACGTACACGCATAAAAGTGTTTCTCTCGACCCGCCTAATTAGTCGGCGCTGTGAAATTTGAGAACCGCTGAATAATTATGAAAAGCGGGCACCGTCGAATGATACGAGCGAAATGACGCAGCAAACTGTGAAATATTATTTAAACACGACAGAATAATTGCGCGCTCGGCGAGCGATTTTAAAACGTGAACGACAAAGGAAATGTGTCGTTTCATTTAATCTGGCGATCTTGATTGTTAATGTATCATAGTGAGCGTTAATAACGACACATTTTACATATATGGTTAAATAAATCTAAATTTTATTGTATTCGATATCAAAACGTATCATTACTTCTTATTTATTATTACACATTACCGTGTACATTGTTGTGTATAAATAACACATTCATTTAGCAATAAGTGATGGTAGTTTGTGTTTTTTTAATTAATTTTTATAAGAAAGTTTGAGTATAAAGTCTATAAATTCATATCCTTTTCTTGTCCACGTAGCAATCTTATTTTTGATGTTTAGATCCTTCGGTTGATTTACGATAACGATTTACTTTTTGAAATTACTTTTAAAAAGACAAAGACAAGACTTTATATACATTTATAGGATAGAAATAAAAATACACAAACATATATATCAATAGTATAGTCTCATGCAGTGTGATCTTACGGCAGTTTTCCTATTAAGCGCATTAAGCTTTTAACACATGCCTAATTCAAAAGCCTCCGTATGTCGGTTTTCGAACCCTTTCCCAACATTTGTAGATAGTAAACTGTAATGCGATGTTTTTAAAGCGCATTTCGCCTTGATAGAATATTTAAGAAGAGGTCGTTGCAAAGTTTTTAAGTGTGAAAGCTAGTGTCGGTACAGGCACGAAGTTGGGTAGTCTCATTTAATATTAAGCAGATTGCTTCGCAGTCGGAGACACTGGGAGTGGCTTCTCTATACTAGACAGTTTCCACGTAAAATATAATCTTGACTCGACTAACGTGCTGTTGAAAAATGTGACACGCAATTGGAATAAAGAAAGAATGTAGTAACAGAACTGACCTCTTTAGTTGGATTTTTTTTAAAAGAATAAATAGGTCACTTTATTTTAATGTTACAATGTGTGTTAGAATTATTATCACATGTTATTTACGTGTCGTATAAAGCCAATGTAAATAACTTTGTAAAGAGAAATGTATTTCTTTATTCACTTTATATACAAAAAAAAGTACAGTGGCGAACTTAATAACAAAGACATACTGTACCAGTCAACCATTATGTACTACGTATGTATGTTTCTTCGATGCCATCATAGACATATTCTGATATTTTTTGAAAAAGAAAATACATACGCTTTTACCCTGCTTCTCTGTTAATGTAACACATATTAAAAGAAATAATAATTAGTTTACGCTACAGGATATGTTTATAAGTTATATAGAAAAAAAGAAATTACAGTTTCAAAACTCAGGAAAGCTCTCTCACCCTTTCAGGTCTTAAACGCAAATTGCAAAAGCCCGTTCTGATATAATTGGTGTAGTTAGCGACATATTTGTGTTTTACGAAGCGCGCGTCATGAATACCTAATGGCTTTGTGGAGGGGGGGGGGGGTGAAAAATTATTCTCATGGAACGGGTGAGGTCGTCATTAGAGAGACTCCTCTACGGTGAATTAACTTTATAATTCGGTACGTACACTTCCCTGTGAGAACTAACAAAATATATCTAGTCATGTTAACTAAACATTTCATTATTTGGAATGTAAAAATAGAATATGCTTAAAAACATTTATTTAGCCTTACTAAGAATTTTATAATTATTTTTAAAGTAGCTTAGATATTTAAAGTGTTGTCAGCATTAATGATTTAATAAAAATTTCGTCTTTCTTTAATTTTTAATTCTTATTGTAACAGAGGTGTTACGTTTCTTTTTTACAGTGACGTAATCATAACTTAAGTTTCTAACCATTTATTTTTAATTTTTTTTTAAACTTTTTCCATATATAACAAGTACTTATTTTTCGATGTCACTTTTTATGGCAATGTTAATACTTGTCAAAATCCAAAAAAAAACTGATGAAATGTCAAACAGTACATATACAAATGTATTTGTCCATATAAAATGTGTACTTTATTGCAATTCCGCACTAGTGGTTCGTACTATAAATATTTTATAACACGAAACGACATCGAAAACTTCTCGCCAAAGGCAACGGGAAGAATAAGTGGAATAGATTTGATACATATTTGATGTACACATAAAAAATGAACGTAACCGTTGCTTAATAAACAGCGACTCAGGTGCGTTTCGCATGTAACAATCATTGAAATCGAAATAACAACATTTCTCCCTCCCCGGTAATAGAGCATTCGTTATGTTAACATTATTCGCGTAAGTGTATTTATTTAGGACTTGTTGGTAAGACGTCACGTTTCCAAGGGTACATCATACTTTTTTTTGCTCTAGATACTGATAATACATACTCCGCCTGGTGATAAGTGATATGTCTATCTGATAAAAAATACTAAATATAAATGTACTGATATTGTTCTATGCATTTTGTAAGAATAATAATAATATTTTACGACAATTAATACAACATCATCCAGCCCAAAACGAAGCAAATCTTGTCCTTTATTAAATAAATAAAACGTAGGTTTATTTTTCTTCTAAAAATACATATTATTTATATATATATACAAACACCCAGACACGAGAAAATCACTATTTTCGTCACATAATGTTTTTCCCTTGACGGGAATCGTCCCTTAATTCCACACCCTTTGGCGCAGCAGTCAGGGTCGCTCACCACAGCGTCCAGCAGGCCGTCATGTTATAAAAACTTTAAAGATACATTTATACATTTCTCGCAGACGCTTCCATCTGATTGCCACAACCCAAAGAGTTAACTACATTCGATGGATTAATTAGTGTGTACATATGAAGATGCTGATATGCTATAGTTATTGCCAAAAGTAGACTTGAAAACTAAGATCGACTTTTAACACATCCATCCAAAGCAAGGTTACTGTACATTTCAGGAAATTGGGTGAGAAACCCATATCGTGTAACCAAACATTGGTAACGTAAAGCCGTTTCACCGCAATGGAACCCAACAGTTCAGTTTGTAAAGCTAGGGCCAATACCGAGGTAAATACCTCAATCAGCAGTTTATTTTTTTATATATATATATACATCTTTTCATTTGAAAAATAAATTAAATAAATAGCTTGACAATTTTATTGAACGTAGTCTCTTTTACACTTAAAAAAGCCTACTATCAATGGAAACTGTTTACTAATATCATTAAAGGCAGTATTGCGACCGTTGCGGGTTTAAATAATGCCTCTACTTCCGTTACGGCTGCAAACTTTAACGTAACAACAGAATGACGAAACAAATACAACAATGCCCATTTTCACTTTCCAATTGTTCGTCGCCGGGTTGTTTTTGCGTCCCCCGGCGGCTGATTGACGACACTGACAAGTTGAGATTGCCCCGCAACTGAACTTGTTACCGGTGTTCGCCAACATTTCCCATTTTACAGGAATTTTATATGGGGCGTCTCCCGTTTTGCCTATTTGTTGTTAAATTATTGATTTGGGTAAATTTTATCAATGGTTATGTATTTTTAAATACGAATATAAATAGCATAAATACTAAATAGTTACATTAACAAAAATAGTTAAAGCGACGGCAGTTGTAAAGAACATTGCCTTCTTTACAACTGCCGTTGCTTTTTTATAGATGGTGAAATGATGGGAGTTTAAGACAGTGGAAAGGTATGGATTGTAAGGACCTTAACAATTTCTTAATTTATATAAAGAAAAATATACAATAAGTAAACAGATTCTATTTTCTATTAAATAAATTCTTGTCCTGTAAATGTTAAACCTTACAGAAATGAAGAAAAGGCCGTACATACTAGTCATAATTTATATTAATTATAAATTTCTATCATACCACGAAATAAAGCTAGTAATATATACAATATACGTTTTAATCAAATTGATGCGTCAAGAATAAATCTTATTTGCTTCAATATAAGCTTTAAAATTTCTCCAATATTTAAATAAAACTAAGATAAAACGTGCTAGCTTAGTGCTATAGTGTTATAGGGAGCGCTTTTTTGGTCTAGACTTGTGCATAAATAAAACAATGGCCAATTTCATACGTATTGCGACTGCGAAATGAGATCAGCTATCTGCATAGTCACGATCCTCATCCATCCAACGTAAGGTACTTAGGCAACGTATTTGGTGCGAGTTGAACATCGTTATTTAAACATAGAATCTTTTACATCGCTGGGTTAGCTTTGCTATACTAAACTGTAATATAAAAGTTTGGCTAGAGATTGCGATATTTCTTCTCTCAAAGAATTAAGAGAACATCGCATCCTTAAAAAAGTTATTTACCAATTGATAAAGGCTAGCATTTGAAGAAAAAATGTGAAGTAATCGTGTTTTCTTTGCTCTGACAGACCATATATTTTTTGCCTAAACTGCGATAAGATTTAAAAAAGTGAAAAATAACTTTTATGTGATTTCAGATATACCCTGTAACTCTTTAATAAAATGTAAGAATAAGCCTCACAAGAAATCACAGCGAGTTTTAGAAGTTTGTACCCTAAGGTACAATATCGAATACGCCTCTTTTAGCGATTGAAGTTATAAAGCAAGTGTTACTTTACTTGATGATAAATCATATGCCCTACTCATAAGAAACTGTCTAAGGTGATACTACCGCGGTGCCATTTCTTGCGCAAACCACTAGTAAGGAAATGCTTCTGACCTCTCTTACGGTTTGAAGGTCACCGGCACCTGCATAATCACTGGTTTAACAGTACATAATATCTCATCTCAGGGTAGTGAGAGGATTCGTGGCGTCTTACTTTCCTTTTTTTAAAAGGCAGATATCACTTACCACCAGACAAACATCCTGCTCGTCTTATCGCTCTAACAATAACAAAAAGACCTCGAGAGACACTGTAATGCAATTTTTGTACCAGACGGTTCCAGTAAAAGTGATTGCCTATTTTTAGCAAGAAGAAAATTTTAATTAAAGTTAATAAATGTTGATTTTTATGAAATCGGTTTCAAAAGTTAGAGCCCTATCCAAATGCTAATATCCATTTTAACTCTAATATTGTACTACTTATTCAAAGTTTAAGACTTTCGTAAAGTTATATAAGTGGGATAAAACAATTGATCAATATGTAAATATACCTTTTGTAAATATTCAACAGGAGGTCCGTCATTTAGTGAACATATTTGATATCACCGGTGGTAGGTCCCTTTTTGCATGAGACCGTCTGGGTGCCACTGCGATGCCTATTTCTACCGCAAAGCAGTAGTGTGAAAACACTTCTGTGTTCCGGTTTGAAGGGCACCGTAGGCAGCGTAATTACTGGGTAAACGAGACATCCTATGTCTCACGGTAGGCAGCGCGTTGGTGATACCAGTATTGCCAATGTCTATGGGCGTCGATGACCACTTTCCATCAGGTGGGCCGACTGCTCGTCTGCCTGCGTTTGCAATAAAAAAAGAAAAAAAAATATCAGTAAACATGAAAACAATAAAACTACCGTTGATAGTCTACAAAAGTGAGAACGACGTTTTAGGCCCGCATGACATACAGGTCTTATTTTTTATGAAATTGCTGTAATGGCTCATAAAGCTTAACAAATAACCAAAAAACAAAGACTATACAAGGTTGTTTACCGGAACTCGTCAGTTCGAAAACTCTGTCCCAATGACCATAAACGACGGCCACGACTTTTGAAACGAGTTAAATGTGTCTTTGTTAGTAGATCATATTTATTTCTTCTACATTGCTTTCTAACAAGTTCATCATCATCATCATCATCAGCCTGTGATAGTCCAGCCTGCTGGACATAGGCCTCCCCTAATACACCCTATTCATTAGGGGGTTTTGGACCGTATCCCACCACACTGGTCCAATGCGGGTTGGTGGGTGGACCGACTTTTTACATGCCCATCGACGCATGGATCATCTTACTTTTCAGACAATTGGGTGATCGGCCCAAATTGCCTAACCAACTAGGAAACAACAATGAAAATTTGTTGAGTCCCTGCAGGATTCGTACCCACGACCTCCGGATTAACAAGTTACATTTACCTAATTTGATGAAATAGTCTTTGCCTATACCAGTTTTATATTGAAAATATCTAGAGTTATTTAATATTATTTTATTCACTGTTAAAAAAAAAACATCAACAGAAAATAACGTTCTTATCGTTGTTGTTTCTCCCCCTCTACTTGACGGTTTTTTTTTATTTAATAAAAATAACACGGGACTCGCAAAAGAAATTGCGAGCAGCAAAAAAAATTACGTGAAACATTTTCCCCTCAGGTAAAAAGAAGATTTGTGTTCTAACTTAATTAGGCACACATTTCGCGAGGATCACAAAGAAAGCAACGATGGATGATTTAAAGTGGTACGCCTATTGAATTCTCACCGTAATTACCTTTTTAGTTGTGAGTCGGATTGCGAGACGTGTACGGGGGTTGGTTAAGTGAAATACGAATATCAAATAATCATGACACGCCGTCGGAGATGTGTTTAAATTAATTCAACGCCCGCTTTGTGTTTCTATTTGATTGTAAATTGCTTTCTGTTTTTATTCTTGACGCGATTATAACATTTTTTTTATATATGAGTGTTCTTTTAGTAAAGTTAATATAACACAGGTTTCAGCTTATGAGATATCACAATCATTGTCTTAACGATAGCATTTTTATTTGGTAAATATATTGTGCCATTTACGTGATTAATTTTGCCAAATACTTGTTTTTTTTTTTACTTAGTAAACATATTAAAGTGTAGTTGTGTAACTGAATACAAAAAATGGAAGGTTTAAAATAAAAGGAAGTCTTAAAAATCGTCAAGTGCTGCGAAAAGAGATTATCAAGTACCGTGAGTTTATGTACATGTTGAGCTATGAAAACTCAAACACGCAGTGTTGCAGGATTCGCAGTATTGTTTTATTTGTAAAGAGCAGATAATGTTTCTGACAGCGTCAGCTATTGTCGAGTCGAGATCCATACGAAAGGGGAAACTTAATAGAGTAGTTTTATCAACTGCCCCCGTAGTCTAGTGGTAAGAGAGGGGCTGCTTTAGAAATCGGAGGCCTTGGGTTCGAATTCTGCGGGTGAAGCCAACAACTTTTAATTGTTGTTCCCTACTTGGTTAGGGCAATGCAGGCTGATTACCCGACTGCCTGTAAAATAAAATGCGACGGATCAAGATGTAAATCATCGGTTATGCGCTTAATATCTCTTGCACTGTGGGCTGATCTGTCATCGACCATCCTAGTAAGTATCGAATTGGAGGACTTTATTATTAATAAAGAACTTTAACAGCACAATCTTAAACAACAAATGGGATATGACCAAATAGTATTCAGATTTAAAAATATGTAACTTGCCTTTAATTTGTACACAATTTATACATTATTTTTTAATATTGTAATACTTGTTTATAAATACTCATATTTTACTTTAAATCTTTCTTATATTATGAACTGTAAGTATTATGAAATCAATACATAAATTGCACCAAATCAAACTGTCATATATAATTAAACTTGATCATCATCAGCCTGTGTTAGTCTACTGCTGGACCTATGTCCATTAGAGGAGGTCTATACCTCCTCTAAGGCACGCCTTTTTCGTAAGGGGTTTTTGGACCGTATTCCACTACGCTTGTCTAATGCCTGTTGGTGGGTGGACCGACTTTTTACATGCCCATCTGACGCATATATTATCTTACTTTTCAGACATTGGGTGATCAACCCAAATTTTCCTAACCAACTAGGATAAAAACAATGAAAATTTGTTGTATCAGCAGGATTCGAAAACACGACCTTTGGTTTCATAATTATCTACCACACGCCTTTACCACTAGGCTAAAGAGGCAATAATAAATAATTGAACTTATTTCATTGATATATTTAGAACTAGTTCCTGTATGTGTACTAATAAAAGGATATTTTATCTATGTAATCTAAAAAAAAATTAAGACATTTTATATTCTTGTTCGGATGTTCCGATCCAAATAACATATATTTTCATAAAACTTTTTTTAGAACACTTAATTCCTCTTACACATGACTTTTATGCGGATACCGTAATGATTGAATAAAAACTTATTTCAATAACAATTACGCATCAACTCTTTTATTACAGAATCTGAATCAAAAGCACATTGACTATCAATTTATTTTAATTGATTTACAGTACAAACATACAAAGAAATAAAACCCATCTATATTTAAAAATATTAAACAATTAAACGAGTAAAATAAGTTACTAACATCCAATGTTAGTAACTTACTTAACAATGTTACTAACGTGTAATTTATTTATGTTCAAAATACCAAATCGTTAGAGACAATTTGGTACGACAGAAAAAAGATATTGTTTAGATTTACGATCAATCCTTCAGACTTCGCTTGGCATCTGTAACTTAAACGTGCTTTCAGGCTAGCGTCCCTTTCAGCATGAAAAAACAACGATACAGCCCGCTTTTGTTGTAGACTTCTTTTGTCTTGGACAAGATAGTTATCGGGTATTTACTCGTTTACCTGTCCGCTGTTTTAATAAGCCTCGGGGCTTATCTTTATTATCACTGGACGTTGCTAGTCTCGAAGGGCCCTTTGCGTCGTGACGCATATCTGCCCTGGGCATCTTTTTCTTGATCACAATGACTCAAAGAGTGAAGGACTTCCACGTTTATATGGATAATTAAATAAATACAGTTACTGATTTTGATTACAATATTCAGCATGTTAACCTTTAAACTGTTTAAATTTAGGGAATTAAGTTTATTTCAGTGTTGTTGTGGCGTATTAAAAATTATAGGAAATAAAATTAACAAGTATCTAAATTACATACAACTTACAAAAAATATCTTAGGTTTTTGGTAAATTCTTTTATCAATATAACTTTTTATAGCAATAACAGTAAAAGCATTAGACTGAAATTGGGTTAAATGAAAAACAGAAATAACAACCGCAAACGCGCAAAGCTCTATCCGTTTAGATTCTGTCTGATTATTTCGGCCTATTGCTATTATTGAGCCCAAGTCGCCCTCGACTCGAGGGCCCTACGTACGAGGACCCTTTGCTAACCGTAAAGCTCTTCATTGGCCCTCGGCAGCGAGGCTATTACGGTGTTTAGTCGATACTCACCGGAATACGGCCGTTTTATCTGTAACCATTCTCATCCTCATATCGAGGAGCGGTTTAAAATTCAAATAGGAAATAATTTAAAAAAAATATGAAATATTTTATGGTTCAATAATTTTAACTATGATTTACAAAATACAAATAAAACATACCCAGTCCTTTTTTTAAACAATTTAAAAGTGGAGACTGGATACGTAGAGAAGGACTTTGTATAGGTCGCCTTATTATCAATATTTACAAAAATTAAGGAGTTGAAAAAATTTACTCTATAAAATTTTTTTCACAGTTGTCTATGCCTATCATTTTCACTGGCAGAATCTCCGAGCTACTCTTGGTGAAACCATTATAAATAAAAAATATATAACATTTTACCGATTGCTTAGACAAGAGATTATCTTTGAAATTGCCGTTTTTTTTCAATAATAATGCTTGGATTTTATTTAAATTTCATTTTCAAATTCCAAAATTGTCAAATTGTAAATATGGCATAAAATTTAAATAAATCTTTGATGGATATTTTTAACGTGCTACGCATCATTGTGTTTGAGTTTTACATATCGGTTTGCCAATTAGCTCTTATTTTTTGGGGTTAATGCGAAACCGTCAACTCATGTTCGTAATTTTCAACCTGAAATGCCCAATTTCACACAGGGATTCGGTTGATGAGTGCTTTAGGACTGTATTAAGGCGATTTAAATTATTTTTGGATGGTTTAATTAAGTAATATATATTTTTACTTGGTGATATTTGATACTTCTTGTGTGCTTTTTATTTAACTTTTGAATAACATGTTTAATGTTTAATTTAGACCATTAGATCGCATAAATAACAGTTCCATGATTAGGTTCATAGAAGTATAGAAGAAAAAGATTGATGAATTTTAACGGTATGACATAAAAACGTTAAGATTACGTTTATTGTGAAATAATGACGAAAAAGTCGTTACAGATGTGCGTCTACATTAATAAATTCCAAAATGCCTACTAATAATACTTGTTAATGTTAAGTAATTAAATTAAGTTTAAGCTCAGACCCTCAGTGTGAAGTCGCCCCGTGTACCCTAATCACTATTTAATTATGCGTAACTTCACTTGCCGCCAACGAAAAGCGCCAAAGTTGGTGGCGATTACCTCATGTTTTCGTTATTATCCCCTCTTCTTTGCATAATTTCCTGATAATTTACAATAAAATGACATTAATTATCGTAACATTTTACAATCCTCTAGGGTCTGAACGTACCAATGCCAAAGTTTAAATATAATAACTTTTAGGGTTAAAATGGTTATGGCTTGTTTTTATTCAAGTTATGAATGATCTTTTTAGATGTTTATAAAACACATCATAATTTATTTTGCCTATTATTAGCTATAGAACTCGTAAATAACTTTATATAAAAATAATAGCGTTAAAAATTACCATTCATTACCAAAGATTACTATTTTACAGGAGCTAATAATAAATTTAAAATAGATTGCCCCGATGGTCCCACTTTACAATGGGCCATCTGGGGCTATCTATATTTACAGCAAATCAGTAGTGTGTAAACACTACTGATTTCCGTAGTGTTAACACACTACTGATTTCCAGTTTGGAAAGCATCAGTGCCAGCGTAATTGCTAGGCAAATGACACACACCATCTCAAGTCTCAAGGTGCTAAGGATAGGATTTGTATCGTCTTATGCGTCTTTTTTTATCGGTATCATTATCATATACCCCCAGGGGAACGTCCAGCATGTCTCATCGTCATATAAAATAAAAAAATAATTTAAAACGTCAGAACACCAGGATAGCTATAAAAAAGACTTTGCTTCAATAAACAGAGAAATGAAAGCAATAATGAGAAGTAAATAAATTAATAACTAACCAAAAAAGACAAAATGTAATGCTTCCCAATATTTACCTGAGCATAGTTAGGTGTATTGCGATGGAGTTGCATTAGATCTTGTTAAATGTACTGTTTCTTAATATAACAATGGAAGCTAACTTACAGCTAGAACCTTCAATAGTAAATTGGCTTTTAAACATAGCTCGCGGCATATGCTGTAAAGAAAATGAGCGAATTAAGAGGTCATATTTTAGTATGTTTCGTATGTCTCCGCTATTGATCAATTAGGTCGTCATCTTATATTTTTTGTATAAATCAAACAGTTTAAAAAATCCTTCTATTCTCCGTATATCTTTTAAAACCCATCTACGAAACGGACTGAAAACCTCCGTGGCAATCTTTACACTTTTTAAATATAGAACGAGTGTTAAAAGTATCGATGGCGCTGCGTCGCCGACCGCTAAAATATTAACGCCACCCTGGCCCTGGGCCACAAACAATAAAAACAAGCCGAATCGCACGTAAAACAACACGGTGAGCTTTCTCGGTGTCTCTTGAGAATTTATTCTGATGCCCTCTTAAATCCTTATTTATATGATAACGCAATAATTTATTCGCGGGCCTACTTGGGCGCACCGCTTTACCGCCTGTGTTTTTGTGCCGTGATAAGCTCGGTGGTTCCGAAATATTAAGTGTAACGAATTTATGACAAATTACACGAGCACAGACCTAATATTGTAGATAAACATTATATTATTTATGTCCTTACTAAACTTCTGACTTATATAGTTTTATTTGAGTTAGTTTATTTTATGCCTTACCAAAATTTCAATCTGCGTGCCATAAAAGAAATAATGAATGATAGATTTGTGAATTGATTTTTAAATAAAAAAGTAATATCTGATAGATTTTTTTCCTTTTTGCCTTTTAAAGACATAAAAATAAAAAGGCAATTTATAATTTTTATTAAAGTACATACAGCTTTTTACAAAAATGGAATTTAAAGAAACTTTATTAGTCGTGTAAACCTTATAAATCTTTTGAAATTACTCTTGTGCTCGAGGTCGTATTCGACACAAAGGACATAAAAATTCAAAGAAAAAATAAATTCGCTTTTGAAACGAAAATCTTAATCAAAGTATTTATTAATTAAATGAGTAATATACTGCTTACGTCCTTTCATATTAAAACCAAATTTAAAAAAATCCTATATTATTCTTATGTATTATCTGATTTATCTGCTGTCTGCTATTTTGTTAAGCAGTAACTAACATCAACACACGTAATAAATTTAAGAATACTCTGATTAGTTTTAGGTGTCAAGGGTGGTCGGTACCCTTTTTACAGGAGGCCGTCTGGAATGGCCTATATGTGCCACAATTTGTTAGTGTTAAGACTCTACCGTGTATCGGTTTGAAGGGCACCGTACTATTTTCCGGGACTACTAAACGCGACGCTGCATTTCGTCTCGTGGCAACGCGCTGTTATTGTCGATGTCCGTAGGTTTCGGTGACCATTTTCCTTCAGGTGTCCCAACTGCTCTTCTTCCTTCGATTGTAAAAAGAGTTGTATCTGGTCGTAAAATAATACTAATATGAATGGTAACTATAGATATGAGTGGTTGCAAAAATTTAATTTATGGACCATTATATTAATGACAATAAATATATGATAATTACGATTGAATATCGAATATCGGTCATGGCTTTACCATTACATTTTTGCGGAGCGTATAGTTCGTTCCTTTGATAAAACCGCCAAATAAATATTTACGGCACCTGGTTAAATTTCATTGTGAAAGTTTCTCGGGATACATCGCGAAGTTCCGTTCACAATTCATTATTAAAACGATGTATGGCGTCACTAAAAGTTTTGTTATAAAGTGCCGACACGTTATCGCGTCGTAAAACAAAAGTAATGACCGCGCTGCGTGGTTCACTGTATTCATCCCGGTATGAATGTATCTTTTTGTGGTGCGGACTGTTTACTTCAGTATATTTTATAGCCTTTAGAGAACGCGAAAGAATTTTCCGTGCCCATATTTCCACGTCAGAATATTTTATGGATAATTTTTTTAATAAGCAGTTATTTCTATCTTTTTTAATTATAAAAGCAATTTTTTTATTAAACCAATGCAACGCTTTTACATGATATGTAAATTCTTTTAGAGATACATTTTTAAAAAAAAGTAAAACATAATGACGGTAATGTCAAACATTTTTTTAAAAGTATGATCACTGGTAAATGATCCGTAATTGCGCTATCGATATCGTAAATTCTTTTCAGTCAGAAATTTAAAACATATATTAATTGTCAATACCAAATTAAAACATAAATTACTTAAATTTTTAAAGTTATGTAATATTTTGTGAAAATATGCAGATACATTTTTATCCTTTGAATTATAACATACAAACCTTATTCATCATTTACTATCATTAAATCATTTTTCATTATACTTATCATTGAGAAGTCAAAATTTTTAACGTCGATAATTGCTTTGATATGAAGATTTGTTTAAATTTAAAGGCTTTTGTGAAATATAAAACTGACTACATATGCTTTATATCAAACATGCAGCAATCACTTTTAATTGTGCCATTCCTGATTTACAATACACATTACAATATTGCATTGTTCAATTGATTGAGAAACAATACAAGTAATTAAAACCAATCGATAATTAGAGGATTATTTCGTATACGATTTGTTTCGATAATATTGAATTTAAAATTTAAATTGAGGCATGCGTGTTTAATAGTCACCACTCAGCTAATCTCATGTTTAAACATGTTCTTGTACATTAACCATTTGATTAGAACATTATTACGAAAATAACATATAAATTTATTCAAGACTTAACTATATTTTAAATGATGTTCTTTTAGAGTTTTTATGTATAATAATTTAAAATTGAAATATAAATGTAAATGGCTTTGAAGTCTTGCCGATGTTAAAATTTAAAATAGTTGTCACTTTTTATTTTATATTATATGTATATACAGTTTTTAGTTTTCAGTAAGCACTCTAATAAATAAACTTGGTTCATAACATATCCTCTTTGATAACGTCCATGATAACATATAAGAGTTTTGTTTGCACCGAAGATGATGACACATTTTGTAAGATAAGATATTATTGAAATACTATTGATATAAATTCCTAAGACCAAAGAATATGCATCAAACACGGTGTCTTGACGCGAAAGTCTGTTTTTTTTCATTTTATTTGTCAATAAAGTAAAAGATGGCTCAGATTTCAGTCATTACTTTCCTTTTTTCAATAGCGTTCCTCGCAATAGTGAACGCTGATCATTTGAATTTAGGCACAAGTGTTAACGGTCAGTTGGCCCATGTGGAAAATGTTAAACTCTCGGCAATACCGTTTAAGGTTAGGACGAAAAAGTGTTCTATTCCAACGGCACTAACCCAAAAACTATAAAGGTAATTGTACATTTTTTTCTAATTCTCATATATATTGTTGAATACAATTAGCAAGTTTTTTAATATTTTGTACTATGCTGTATTAAACGCCGTCTGCACCTGTGGCTAAGAATTATTATTTTTATAATTATATCCGTCCCGCAACTTGGCTATTATAATAAGAGATTGTCCGTTGCGTGTTTTTGTGAAAAAACGTAGAAAGTTTTTCACTGTTTAGTCATATATACATATGTAGTTATATATTATATATATTGCTGCTGTTATAAGTTACATTGGCACTAAAGCGCTAAAATGTTTCTAGAGGTTATTCTTAACAGTAAATATGTTTTTTGCTAAATACGGGGCTATAAACTTGCTAAACGCTTTCCATTTGTCAATCAATCGTCTCTCCTACTACTTTACTGCCACGGTTATTGTTTACAATATTACAAAAAGCATAGATTGCTTTCGAGATTACTTTGTGTAAAATACGTAAAGAAATTGGTAAAGTAAATTTTAAAACAAAATTTAAATGTCTATTAGAAAATTAAAACCATAAAAATAAATGGATAATATGATGTATTTTCAAAGTCGATTTAAAAGATATTGCAAATAAATATAATGTAAATATTGTACAATATTTGTCTAAAAATTACTAACATAGAAAAGATTAAATCTTCAAAAGACGAAGCAAAAATTAAGAGGCAGTGTGGCGTCTCAAGAATAGCGTAATGATATACAATATATTTCTTATAAAAGCTTATCTGACAGTGTATTATAATTATCTTAAAGTATATTTTATGAAGATCCAAACAGAAATTATTAACCTTCAATAAATGTGATTATATTAGAAATTATAAGTAATTTAGGCAGACGAGCTTAGACAGGACTTACCAACGACGTCAAAACAGTAACATTTGCTCCTTGGCTTTCGTTATAATTTGTTTGAATTTGTGTTGTTCCATGATTTATAAGTGTTTATATTATATTTATATTTTTTATACGTAAAGAAGTGTTTATATTAAAAGTGATGTGATGATAAAGTATAGCGTCTATTCTAGTAAATAATATAACTGTCAATTGTTAAGCATTTTTATTCTAAATGAAATAAAATTGTATTTGTCAAGATTTATTTTATGGCTATTTTGTTAAACAATAACTGATAACTTTGTATTGTTTTAAGTCGCCATTAATAAACTTGTAATTATTGCCTCCTGTCTTATAGATAGATAAGACTTTATTATTCCTAGGGCTTTGTTTTTTATATATTATGCCACTAATTTACTTAATAAAGTTAATTATCTCAATCAAAGAGCTCAAATGTGTTCATGTAAAATTGTATTTTGATCTATTAATTGATTTTTCTAAAACTGCATTATGTTCCGAGTATTGTGCGTTAAAACGGAAGAAAGAAAATAAAAAAAATATCCTGTGATTGAACGAATTCCACTGTGCTCAAATATGTATTATTTATTTTATCGTTATTATCAGCCTGTGTTAGTCCACTGCTGGAGGATGGCCTTCCCTAATTCACGCCCTCTCCATTAGGCGTAGGACGGTATCGCTGGTACCCACCACGCTGGTCCAGTGTGGTGGACAGACTTTTTACATGCCCATCCGACGCATGGATCATCTTATTTTTCAGACATTCAAGTTATCGGCTCAAATTGTCCTAACCAACCAGAAAACAACGATAACACGAAGTTGTTTCCCTGTGGGATTCGAACCCATGATCTCCGGTTGTTAAAGCAATAGCCAATACCGCTAGACCACGGAGGTGTTTGGTTAATTTAATTTACCTACTAAGTACTAATTTTACTAAGTACAAATAATATCAAAAAAATATATTTTCTAACACCTCTATCTCATTAATGTTCAATATCGCTTGTTCTGAATTTCATTGTTTTTCTTTCAGGGTATAACGGCCATAGATTATCTAAACTCCAAAGCAAAGGCTACAGTCACCGCAGGCGGAGTTGGATCGACTTTCGCCAACATCAAATTGAAAAGCGAACGCGGTGAAGCGCTTAATTATCAAATACAAATATTCGTATAATATTTGAAAAAAAATTATCCCGTTTCAGCAATATGCCAGTTCTGAAAATTGATACAACGAACATGTGTATTTTATATGGAATCAAAACGTTATTATAATATATTCCGGAACGTTACAAATATTGTGTTTTATTTCTTTATTTTTAAGCTATTAGAGGTTTACCTGATTGCAAGTGATACCTGCCCTGGTAATAAGAATCATAGCGTGAAACGCCGCAAATTTGAGCAACACCTCAGCCTCCTTCAAGCCAGAACACAGTAGTGTCTACATAATACTGAGTTTTCGACAGAATTAGGCACCGTTGTGGTACCAACCAAGACGATCTCTTGTAGTAAGGAGACCTATCACCTCTTGTTAAATAGATTTTTCTTAAGCTTTTTTGTGCATTGCACGTGATATTGTGCGAAGAAGCTCAAAAAATATTTGCATAGTGTAAACTGAAGTTATGCAAAGATTGCTGCAATACACTGTATTATTCTATTCTAAAAATCAATATCACTGAGTAATTACTCAATTTATTAAAATATATTTACGTTGCCTAGCCTATAAAGTTCAGATGAACTTTATAGTCAAGCGTGATGTATTAAGAAATACCACAACTGCCGTCAAAGCCCGTGTTAGTGAGTGAGTGACCCAAATACCCTTTTGTCCACGAAGTTTCGGCTACTTATTCTACGTGATATACAACTTTAACGAGCTCGTGAAGGTGATATGTAAATTTGAGATACAAGGGGACTACGGGCGCACGGGTGGCGCTTATTGGTCAACGGGAATTGACGCGTGTATTATAGGCAAGGAGCCGGAGCATTATTGGGTGAAGCAAATTTATAAATTAAATAAGATTTTCAGGGTTTGATTGATTCTCTGTTTTGTGGAAGAACTAAGTAAAAAAACTTAAATGACATTATTGTCTCTACATTTATTTATTGCGAACGTATTGAAAAAATTTGGCTGCCTGTAAAATTGGTATACGGATGAAAGATATACGTGACAACGTCTTTAAATGTGAATATTTAATCGTGTAATAGGTAGAAGGATCAACCCTCTTTCTCTTTTTCTCTGTCTCTCTTTCACTTAAGCGGGTCAACACGAGTAAGAGAGACGCGTGCCTCATGATTACTTATAGAAAGCGTTACGTGAGCGGCGATGTGACACAGTTTTCGAGAGTGCCTCCCTAACTTAAACCAATTTATAAGACGTTATCACGTCAAAAAATAGGCATACTAGTAAAAAAAAAACAAATTAAATGGTAAGCTAATAAAATAGTTAAAAATTAAAATTTTATTATATATGGTACCTTTTTTTTATACAAGTAGGCTTGCAATATAATTATGAAAGACTCCTGCACAAAATATACCGGTGACCGGTGGTAGGTCCCCTGTTTACAGGAAACCGTCTGGGTGGGTACCACCGCGGTGCCTATTTCTGCCGCAAAGCAGTAGTGTGAAAACACTACTGTGTTCTGGTTATATATATATATATATTAGGACAAAAACTTATAATTTATTAAAGATAAGATTTAAGCCAAAGCATATTTTTGTATTACTTTACTCCTACGAGACGGAGTCCTGAGACTGTCCTGAGGGAGTCAGTGTATGGTGACACAGGATTGTACCTCCCGGATGTTCAGCAGTCGACTTCATTAAGTTAATATGAAGATGGTGATGATATTACTTTATGCCAGATCATTTTTTTATACAGTTTTTGGTAAAAAATATAAATAATAATGATTAGTATTCGCTTAAATACAAAAACTAGAACGCTTCTTTTTGTAACTGGTTAAATATTAATATGGACGAACCCTATTAAAGTCTATGGCTTCAGTGCTATACGCTGTTGACTGCCGATCCGCGATGAATATGCAGCGGCGTGGGCGTGGTCTAAACTCTTGTAAACCTTTGTTTGGCCACCGATATTGGATCCGGGGCTTATCGGCCACTTTGATGCAGTCCAAAATGTTCGCTGTTTATCTAACGGCACGAGTGTGCCCGTTTCGCTGTGTACGGCCAGCGATCAAAGAATATTTTATATTGAGCCTTAATTAATGCGTATTTCGTTCGTGAAGCGCTGACGATGTATTTTTTCAAAAAAGAATTTGAAATTAACTTTTTATTTAAAGTCACTAAAAATGACAATAAAATTCTTTTTATAATGTTGTCAAAATATAATGAACCATATGATAAAAAGGAAAGGATGGAAATATTAAGAATCTCATGCATGTAAAACTGATTTTTGACCATAATGCATCACATAAAACTTTCAGCTTACATAAAATATAATGTATAAAAATCATCATTATAACAAATTGCGCTTTTTAAATAATTCTTTTTTACGTCGTATTCTTAACATTTAATTTTAAGCTTAACCTATTGTTTCGTTGTTTGTTGCTGTAACATGTCATAGTGTGTAACTGGCTTACAAACCAGTCCCATATTTTAAATTTGTTAATATTAAGATTAAATGTTTTGTATGTATTGATGTTGGTGTATCTGAATAAATAAATTAAAAAAAAATATACTGCCTAAAAACGCTCGGCGAAGCTCGTTGTAAATAAAGACGAAACACATTTATTTTTGTAAAGAAATGTTGTGCTTGGCGTAGTGATTCGTTTCCTTTCACTTCTCACAACTGTTGGAGAGTAAAAGGTCGGGATTGGGCGCCGTCCTTGCGTTTTGCGAAGACGTGATAGCCGGAAAGGAAGTCATGGAAAGGGCAAGAAACCAGCATTATGGCTATCCGCAGAAGAAGGCCAGGACACCGAAGGGAGGCCTATTCGTGCAACCTTCTCCCCTGACACAGCCCCTGGGTGGCCGGCAAGAGAGTGTCCACCGTCCTGAAAAGGGTTCAAAAGGGAGTGATGTGCTGTTTGCTCCGGCACAACACCCGAAGCGATGGTTCGGATAGCCCAATACACCTGAAGATAGAAAGCCAAAGACCGTCAAAAGTACCCTCGAGTACAGCTAAAGCGACATGAGAAAAGAGCAACCATTGGTTTTTTAGGGGCTATACCGGCCGCTCTATCTTGGCCGGGAGCGCCATATATCTCTACTAGCCCTTCATTATGCAGCGGGGAATCCGTAAGCTAAATTACTTCAACGCCAAAAAAAATGTTCAGTGTTCTTAACTATTGCGCCAATGAGTGCGGTTTTGATTCTTAACACGGAAAAAATATTGTTTAACAAGTTACTTCGTTTTTTACGTATTTTAAGATAACAAACGGTTCACCGATTGTGTATCAATAAAATATGTTTTTATTTTATGATCAAACCCAAAGTATTAATATCACAATTACTTTAACTGCAAATCAACTACAGATAACCTATGCAGAAATGGTTATAGTTAAAGGCGTATTTTCAAACCATCAGCCTTATTACCTATTTGATTTGCATACAAAGGAAGCAGTGTTTGTCTGCGGGACGATAACGCTAAAGTAAATTCTAAGTTACACAATTAGCTCTCTGGTCACATATGAATCTCTGCATTTTCCTTCCTTGTTCCTCGCGTCAAGTTAAAACGGGAGAAATAAACGTATGTTGAAATGGGAATTCATTCAGGACGCTGTTACAGACCGCGAATTAAACAAATGCGTTTGTAATATTATTGCGCAATCATAGACAGCTTTTTAGTCAGAACAGCATATGCATTCGTTGTGAAATACTCAATAGTTATAGTTATATTATTAGTTTTGTTTTAAGTTAAAATAGTTGAAATAATCAAAATTTTAAGTAAAGAAATTAATTGTTATAAACGTTTTTTCCAATTTATTAATAAAATTGACTCTTTTCAAATCCACTTATTTACGGATTTTTCGCGTTATTTAAATATATTTATCTCTGACGTTTCAGATCCAGTCTGCCTTCAGGATGCAAAGAATCAAATCGGGCAATAATATATTTAAAAACTGAAAATCCAATAAGTGGATTTGATATGTATAATCGCGTAAATAAAAGAAATAATTATTGACTCTTTTTTTACGAAAACACTTAATTATTATTAATTATTTTTCAAAGGATGTTAGCCATAATAAAATCCGGAAAAAGTCCTTATATTCAATAACTTATTAATACTGAATTTGGAACCATTCCTCGGATTTTGTTACACATTTTCTAATGTAAGTTTTATTTATTCTCTGCAGTCTAATTCCTGGGTTTTACTCAACAACTTTTATTGTTTTTAATGATCAATAACTCTTAATTTTTCATTAAAATATTTTATTGTATACTTTTTATGCAAAAAAATATTTATTTAATACGCTTTTAAGGTTCGATACGAATCACGATAAATAAGCCCCATAGAGGTAGTAGTAATTAATATATTAAGTATTTAACATGATATTTCTTAACCACTAATTTAACATCAGCCTTAATATTGTTATGTATAGCTAACAATATACAAACTTAGAATGACAAAGTGTTGTCTTACATGCATCTCGAACGTGTACTTCTAAGGCAACAATTCTAGATGGACACGCTTGATTGTACACAATTACTCTTGTTAGGGCCTCTGGGGCCATAAGCTTCGCTACAAGCTGTAAATATAATTTTGACCGTAAATCTCCACTAGACAGCCGCCTTGCGCCTTGCATGGCCGATAGCTTTGCTCCCCCAGGAGCTATATACTTTGACACTCGGTCAGCTTGTACGGATCTTGAATTATATTGCTGTACGTTATCAGAGGTGGTTTCAATTATTTATCATGTCGTCTTAATACATCCTTTGTTCGTACTATGTTTCTATGTTACCACTTTCTACTACGTTTTTTAATAAACTTTTTGCCCCATAAGTTTTGAAGGTCATTTTTTTATCTTACGTACGAGTTAACGTTTTTCGTATTTTTGGTTTTCGTAATTATACACTCGGTGGATACTCTTCAGAAAGTTAGTTTTAGGGATTGATTTATTTGATTATGTCCAACTGCTGTGAAACCAGCAAAGATAACATACGGGAACACATCGTCGTAGTTTAAGGCTTGACCTGCGGGAACGTTGGTGTGAATAAGCGAGAAAGAATATGACCAGTTCAAGGGGGGAAATGAGCTAGATAAAACCTTTTTGGTTGAGTGGAGGGTGAGGTGAGGCGAGTGGCGTAGTGATGGCGTGTCGTCGCCCCTGTCCTCCTGCCTGTGAGAGAGAGTTGGAAGTAAAGAAATGTCTGAGCTTGAGAAAAAACCTACCACCAGGCCACCACAAAAGCTGCACCACCTTTGAAGGTCTTTCATGCTAACAGATAAGGAAATATTTTTGCAAGGTTATTAGGGCAGAAGCTACGGGTGCATTGATTCAAATTAATGCAACCAGAGGTAGAGTAGTTTGGTGACCAGTGGTTGTGGAGTCGTGAAATAGTGAGCAACCGTGCACTAGAGAGTGCATGACTGACATGTTTCATTACGCCTTTGTATTTTACTCATTATATTACCTTCTGTTCTCAGAATAATATTAAATAAGAATAGTAACTGTTTGTTTTCTTATAAAATATTTTAAAATTAGCAATCTTGTATTTTCTACGTGTACATATAATTATAATTACAATAGTCACAGTTAATAAAGTGCATTAATTCATAAGGATTTTTGTTTATCACTATATCTTTCGTTTCCATTGAATTGGTTATATCTGTTTCTCTTTTATACGACAAATCTATAAAGTTGCAAAACAAACGAAACATGTAATACTTCAAAGTAATTGCAAATTGCGATATTCACGTACAACGTACACAAAGTCTCACGCAAGAGCTAGTGCACTAGAATAATAGCCAGAAACGGCAAACATGTTACATCTGCCTCATAAAGAAAATTACAAGACTCACACCAAATGTTTCACTAAGCGGAGCTATTTGTCGTCCCACTGGACTTGCTGCCTTGCGAAGTGCTACATGCGTTGCTTCAAGGAAAATTGTTTATTATGCCACTAGATCTAATTCTTTACTCACGTACGTTTTTTTCACTGTATTTTTACGGTCAATTATTTTAACCTGAAAAACAATACAGTTACAATAGTTTAATATTACTATTATAGTAATACAGTTGTATAATAGTAAAAATACAATTGCATTTTTTATTTAAAAATGGAGATGAGAATGTATCCATTGAACATTTGTTAAAAAATGGTGACCGTTCAGTGTCATGCTCGTTATTGTCTAGACAAGTCAAAAATTCTGAAGTTGTGGTAGATTCACGTTCATACACACCCGTTCCACAGTGCCTGAATCGAATTAAAAAAGAAAAAAAAAATTAAATGGAAATAAAAAATATATATAATTATAGAAATTAATATACTAGATATAAATATAATTTTACATAATTTTGTCTTATTGATATATCCTTATAAATAAGTCTTTTTGTAAACTAGGTTAATAGTAGTAGAAATTTTGTTATGTTTATTAAAATATATAGTCCTTTTAGTTTTAAATTACAATAAGTCAAATTTTGTGGATTATATGCATAGTATTACTGGTCATATATATAAAGAATATTGTTTTTGGAGTTTTTTTTACACTTTCTTTATAAGTTGCCTGTGTGAAGTGACAAAAATATTCTGTTTATTAATTACATTTTGTTGAAGTGCAAGTTTTTAAAGCAAACTCTCTTTAGGTTATGAATTCAGAACATTTACGAAACAAAGTAAAATTTTGCATTAAGAGCACCGAAGACGATGCTACAACTTGTAGGAGAAAATTATATTAAAGTCTCTTGAGAGTCAAAGACCCGCTGTATAAATTTTGTAGTAATAAATAAATTAGATATTATTTTGATACGATAAAACTTAGTTAGTTCTAACTATATTTTGCGGGTAATATGGTGTAGTACAAATATTATATATTACTTTATTTTGTTTTTTCCACTATAGCATCTATATCTGTCGTAAATAAGTTGTGATACGGTTTCAAGGTAATCGTACCTCACTAGCTAACATGCCCTTTGTACGCCTTACAAATCTGTAACTACATTATATTATTAAATGATTAATGTGTAAATTTCTAAGTTCTGTTAAGTCTGGTATGTAAAGTACAAAGTGCGAGTACCTAAAAGTTTGAATATTAAAGAAATGTACCAACACTATTGAAAGTGGACAATAGTCAGAAAGCATCTCTACTAAGTGGAAACAACGCAGGGATTTTATTAAGAAAATACAAAAATAGTATTCAATTAGCTATGTGGTTAGTCGAATTATTAATTTTTTGAAGTTAAAAGGCCTTAGACCACATCAGCATTGGCACCTATCTAGTCTCACGAGGCCATGCAACTATAGCGTAAACAAGCTTGCACTACATTGATATTAGTTAGTTTCGACTTAAACTACACAGGGAGTAAGAACAGTCTTACGCTTTATGTAATTTAATCATGACGTTTAAATACACCAGTAGTTACCACCGTATACAGTGTTTATTTATAACGTAACAAAATCTAAATAAATATTCTTTTACTTACCCATTTTCCAAAGTTATTATAGGGTCGGCTTCCAATCCATCGAGATTTACCTAAATAGCAGTTTTTATGCAGAGCGACCATCACAACCTAAAAGGTAAACTGAATTCTAAGGATGAATTCATAATCTGAATAAATATTGTGGAATAAAAACATAGAAACTTTGTAAGGCGCAACATAGCAACTTTATTACGTTAAACAGGGTATATCCAACATCAGATACTTAAAAGAGCACTGGCTAGAGAGAAAAAAAAGCTCTCTCATGAAGAAGACAAAAAGTGGCGCGCGCTACACATTTGCGCTTCCCTCTCCACTCAATTGTCCTTACATTTTACATTTCTGCATCATATTCCGTCGTCGCAATGAAAAGTAAAAACATTGCAGGTACAAATCTATTTGATGTAAATTGTACAGTATAATGTAAGCATTAAGGTTGAATTTCAAATGCAAGGATTATTCGTGAATTCCGTTGCACGGAAAGGCAAGAGTGGCTGAATTGAGGGAGAAGCTAAAGTGCGGAATAAAAGTGACGATCGAAACGAAAGAAATAAAGTAAAAGTAGACTGTGGCATTGGATCGAGTACCGATATTAACAAAAAAGTACTGTAGTACCGGTGCGTTATTAATTTCCTTCCAATTATATTAAAAATATTACAGAAAATGCTACAAAGTTTTTCATAACAATATTTCATTGATATTAGTGTTAAAGTAGACTCACGTTAGCAATAAGAAATATTATAAATGGACACGGTGTTCTGAATGAACTGTTCTTTTATACCTAGATGCCAAGCTATGATGTACAGCAGAAAATCACTGTACTGAATATAGAAATAAAGTAGTCTAATTTGCTTTAATATTCACAGTTGACATTTATCTGGCATTTCAGTAGTATAAATTTTCACCTTTCTAAATTATCACAATTACATTTATTAATGACCACTGCAATCCTCGTTACCGCAAATTCGGTAATTTCTGCGTGTAATGCGTTTATAACGCAATAATATCATTTTGTCCGACGTTCCAGTGTTAGTTTATGTCCATTATTCCTAATATGTTTTCATTCTTGAATAATCCGTATAGAAACTTATATGTTTAATTGATTATTTCATTTCTATACATAATTTGACAAAATGTATGTAAGTATTAAAGCTTTAGATGTGTCCTAATAGTTTAACATCAAAATAGTATATAATAATTTATTTATAAAATCCATATAATAATTGTATCGATTGCCGAGAATATAACTTTCTTGATTAGTATTCTCTTGAATATTTCGTTTATTTATAGGATTTGATAAGATTCTTCACTTAGAATCCGGAAAATCTCTACGTTACTCGTAGTTTTAAAACTGATTTCCTAATGATATATTTTGCGTTTAATTACAAAATAATAAAACATTTCTGCATTACATATTACATAACGAATATGTAATATTCCCAGAACTTAAAAATTTATTTACAAATTTAAATACTAAAATTACTTCGGTAAATTATTTGACCTTTTGCCTATGTCAATATCATACCTTGAAATTCCTGTAGTGGGCCTTATTCGTCCTAGTCACGTCTTGCATTTACAACTGTCACAGCTGTGTGTTCATTTTAAAAAGAACTCTTTTGATTTTTGTCTAAAACTTTTTAACTCTTCACATCTATAAAATTATTTATTTATAGCTTTGAGTCGATCACAGTTCTTTTTAGATAATTTCAATATTTCTTATTTAATATTTTCACCACATGGGTTAATTAACTTGTGTTGCTTAAAAAATGTCGTAGGCGTTTTTGTTTGTGGAGTCCATATAAGTAGTTCTGGGTATGAACTGGTTTAAAAATCAACCTTATGATAATTTAGGAAAAAGGTTAGATAAATGTCGCCAAAAAGATTTTCATGTTATTTTTACGTGAATATTTCCTTAGCATTTTCAAAATGATTATATAATTGATTACATTATAAGTGGTCAAACTGCATGTATCCATGTAGATTTAACCTGCACATACATCTATGATAGGTGACCATTCTGAATGGTCGCACAATGGTCACACAATCACTAATAGTGAAACATTACTTATTAATCCAAAGGTTTTGGCGTACATCTGAAGTAGACTTTAAATAATTTGTAACACAATGAACAAGATTCAACATGTTTGACAACACAGGACGTGTAATGACTTTTACAATAATTTTTAAAGTTTTAAGTTTGCAAAATTTTAAATTACAAGTGAGATACAAACAGTACAGCCATAAGGCTGTCAATGTTTTTAGAGAATACATGAATTCTTTAGACATATAACTGTAGATAATATAGAAGAACTTATAGTTACAGGCTCGTTAGGAATAAAAGGAAGAAGCCGAAATTCAGCGCATTGGAGACCAATGCGTTAAATTTCCAGGTAAGCCACCAGTCGTCCACCTACATTCATGGTCCTCATAAAACCAAAAGATCTGAAAGTCCGCAAAATATAGAAACATCACGACCCTCAGCCCCAGAAACACCGAAATAAGGAAGAAGGAAAAGCAGTACATTTAGCATTAGTTAAGTTATCTTAAATATTATTCATTCGTTAAGTAATGTCAGGTTTTTCATTATCTGACGAACCACAAATCCTCACAAAATACTAACGATTTTAACCAGAAATTATTCGTGAGAGTCCTAATCTCCTTTTCGTGAGAGAACAGATTCAAATTTTAATAGAGAAAGTAAATGGGTATTCCTAAGTACGGTGTCTATCAAATGAAAAGTACTTTTACGAATCTCATTGTGTTGTTATTTTATTATTATATAAAACTTAATGCAAGAAGTCATTTAGTTGATAGGCCTTAATGCCTAAAGGCATTATCTAGCCAATCAATATGGTGAACATGAGAAAGTTTGGTAGGTGCACATGAGATATAATGAGAATGACATTTTTTAAGTTTAAAGGATGCAGCTGTAAAATAGTTATATCAGCTAAAACATAATTAGTATTATAAATACATATTTACATATCATACACTGTACACTTCTATATGAATAATATATATATATATATATATATATAAAATAATATATAAAATTTTATACATATAAAATAAACTACTAATATGTACTAAGTCTTTCTCAAGACTGAATCTTACTCTTCTAACAGTTATTGAATAAGTTTCGATTTTTTTAAAGATAGCGACTCTACTGCCATCCTAATCTCGAGGGTATATGCATTCCAAAAAGAACTGACTGGACAAAGAAAGATAATGCATTACATCAGAACTGAGTTAACGGTTAAAAAACGTTATTATTTGACAACAGATTCATACTGTTTGATGCTAGAGTAAACAAAATGAAGTATAATTTGGAAGGTAAATATCAAAGCGAAAGAACAGGAGTAAATAATTGGTCAATGCTTTTAAGTCCGCCTTTGCGTATATGGTGCCATAAAAGCCTTTGAATTGATAAGACGAAAGTGGCACCCGTTCCTAATTGAAAATGAATCGAATTAATTTATTGAGAAGTGGTCTAATTTGTTGAGTGATCTGATTCACGGTCAAATAGCAAACGTCGTACCATAGTCGATTAGGCGAAATATTAAGGACTGTAAAATTTACCTTAGTCTTAGTGGGCAAAAAGTTTTTTAGTCTGTAAAGGCAACGCATGCTACTCGTAACTTTTGGCTCACTTGAGAAATTTGACTGTTCCAGCTCAAGGTCTCATCCATTACCAGGCCTAAATTTTTGATTGATTTACTGAAGGGTATTGTGGAATTGTCGTAAATGATTGGTGGGAGAGAACAAAAGTCCACTATACTAATATTCCTTCGGCTACCAACCAAGAGGGCCTGGCATTTTGATGGGTTAACAGACAAACAAAAATCATTAGCCCACTTTTTTATTGTTTTAAGATCCTGGTTAATATGACTAATTGCTACTGGGAGCTTTTCAACAGGCGATTGTGTGTATAACTGAAGGTCGTCGGCATACAGGTGATAAGCACACTGAAGGTCTTGTGTGATTAGGTTTATAAAAACAGAAAATAACAAGGGAGAAATAATACCGCCTTGCGGACGCACAGTAATATAAGCTCAATCTGACTTTAAATCATCAGATAAAACTGCCTGCATGTGTTGTTATTTTATTATTATAAAAAATATTATATTTAGAAGTGTGCTCATTTAGGTGGTAGGTCCCCTTTTTAGAGGGATCATCTGAAGCGAGACCACCACAGATATTGTGAAAACATTATCGTGTTCCGGTTTGGAGGGCACCGCAGCCAGTGTATTTATTGGGCAAACCAGACTAAACATCCAAACGGGAAGCAGCTCGTAGGTGATACCGCTGGCCTATAGCCGATGTCAATGGGCGTTGGTGACCTCTGATTATCAGATGAACTAACTGGTCATCTTCCTAGGTATGCAAAAAAATGGCAGATGTGTTCAACAATTAATGATATAGAAATTTTTTGTTAGTTTTCAATGCTATTATCCTATAGAAAAGCATTATTATAAATCATTTTTCGTAATTTCGTTTCATTTAAAGCTTTCACTTTATAATATATTTAGTTTTTGTGCAACTAAAATTACTTCGAATCATAAAAATCACAATGTTTAAGAGATATTATTTCTATAAGAATAAAATATTATTATCAACATAGTACGAATATGGTCAATTATTTTGATATAATGTCTAGTCTTAACGTGTTACATTAAACTTTATTTTTCTTTACTAACAGAACTTAGACATTTTTTGCACACTTCGCTCTTTGACGGCGGTATATAAATATATAACGTTTTTAATCGATACAATATCCACCCTAGCTGGTGGTGTGTCCTTCATTTGTTCAAGTCACGTATAGCTTTTACAACCGCCTCAGTTGCGTGGCCAATTGGAAAAGAAGCGCCATTTAATATTTCATCTCAGCTGGCACCCCCGTGTCCTCATTCATGAGGAAGTCGATGTATTTTAAATTCTTATTCGGCTCAATGCTCACCAAGTTTCCTTTTACAACACCAATCGATTCCGCTGAATATAAAGTGGTTTTGCTTTCGTATTCGCGCGCGCTCGATTTGGTATTTGGTGAAAATATTTGATTTGTATATTCGCTTTGAATTTTCGTTTAGATCGCACACATAATTATTATCTTTATATTCTTTTGCCATCAGCGTTCATGATGTTTCATTATTTCTTATTATTAATGAGTGTTTTTGGTAAGAAATTGTAAAATTGTTGAAAATGTTTAGGTGGTTTTATACTAATATTATCGGTTTTAAGTGCTGTAATGTTTCAAGTTATTTAATTATTGTTAGGTGAATAACGACTTGAGTAAGATATATACTGTCGAAAGGAGGAATCCCATGTGTACTAAACCAACGGGTAGAAAGTAACCTGAACACATTGAATGAATTTAAGTACATTCCGCAGGAAATTTATTCTTTAAGTTATACCATTCAATTTCATAAATCATGTTTATAAATATAACTTATTAATAATACTGACTCAGGGTAGCAAAAATAATAAAGAATGGAAGAAGTGAAAGGAGCCCTTACTTATTTTCGTTTTACGATTTGAGAATGTTAACTTTATATAAAATTTATGGCTAAAGCTGCTGTTCCATATTTTTATAATTTTAAAACAGTAAAAAGTAACCGTGATTCGTAAGGATATATTTTAAAAAGAATGTATTTATTAATAAATACATTATATATACATATATTTTATACACAGTATATTAATTTACATACGTTTTGATTGTTTACTGGCCGTGAGTAATCAATTCTATAAATTCCGCGTGAAGAAATGAAAACAGAAATAAATCTTAGTATCCCCTTTAAGTTCTAATAAAATTTTAAGCAAAATTGCTAAAAATTAAAACACACCAACATCAGCAATATAGCACGGCGAAAGCTAATAAGTACGAAAAGACTAACTGTTTTTCCAAAACAATATTATCTAATTACCTTATTCTATAAGTTTCATAAAGGTAATATATAATACACTTGTATAATACACTTGTACTTTTTATTTTCGTGTGGCAACTCTAAAACATTCACGTCATTGTACAGTCTCCCCAATAATTATTTAAATTTATATTATTTTATTAACTTATTAACAATTATTGTAACGTTCTTTGTCTCCTTTGTACATATTTAAGTCTGTCCAATACTAGTATTCAGATTGTGAACGTGATTATTGTGTTATAGTGTAATATTGTGTTTGGCTGTCAGTCTAGCTGTCACTGCGCAGGTAACGTCTTTCTATTTAAATTTAGCGTATGGTTCCTTTATCCTCTTCAAGTGCTCATCTTATATATATTCTTACTAAATTAAAATTTTAATTACTTTAAAAATGATGACCCGCAATACCAAATCCCGTCAGGTTGAGGAACAGCTCTATTTGGCGCTTAAAGAGTTAAAGGGAGCCAAATTGCAATGTGAGCAATTGCTGAGGGAAAGGTATTATAACGATCAAGAAACTTTGCAAATTATTGGTAGAAATCTTAATTTAAAACAAGAATTAGCTCAATTACACTCAAATTATTTAACTTTACAAGAGCTTAATAATAATTTGCAAAGTGTATTCGATGGGTTTGACCAGTGTAGGGGTAAGTATGAGGCAGCTCTCGGCCTCACCTCTAAGCTGAAGTCTGAATTGAATGAGGCTCATAAAACTATCTGCATTTTAGAAACTAAAAATCTGAATTTAAAGACAAATCAAACCCAGAGCCTATATTCTGAATTAGTAGGGGAAGTACCGAATATGATATCCTCAGTCTCAAATGTTACAAACAATGTTAGCACTATAGATCTGACTGGTGATGACTCTGAAGCCTACTACCCAGGTATCAGCAGGAAAAAGCAGAATAAATTGAATAAAATAAACAAATACATTAGAAAGATGAAAATTTGATTCTTTGACAAGAAATTGTGTATGTGACTGTCAAAGCATACAAAGCCATTTAGAGCTGAAAGTTACTAAGCCTTTGTCTCAGACTGTAGCGTCACACAGTGGCCATAAAGACACATCAAAACATATTTCTTCTTAAAATTATATTAAAGTATACAGTGATGACCTGGGAAGAAATATGGGCTCAATCCTACTAGACAAGTGTTTGGGACAATCAGTATTTAACATCTGTATGCCCGGAGCTACTTACTCACATATAATGAGAAAATTTTGATTGATACACATTGCCCCAACACTATTTTAATTATTTTGATTGGGAGAAGGGGAAATGTTAATAGACCAAACATACTGTACTATCAAGAAAAACTAAATAAACTTAATTAATTAAACTTACTTAAAAAGTAAAGAAGGAAATACTGTTCACATTTCCCTACCTTAAAGAGTTGCCACAGGAAAACAATAGTTGTAAATATTTACACAGACCTCCTATTTAAATAAAATTAATGTAATTGACATTAAATATATATTAAATTATAATGATAGGATGTACCTTTCTTATTTTTATAAAAAACAATTAGCTAGTTTGCTAAGCTATTGTATGTTTAAAAACACAGCCAATGGCTTGGCTAACCAGACCCCTGCTTCTATTGAGCAGGATCAAACATTAACTCTCAACAGTAATTTAAATTAAATCTTAAGACAACGGAGGAAATCTCTTGCTCAATAGATCAAATTTTTTCATTAATTAGTACTGTATTTTTAAATAATAAAACTTTCAATAATAACAACTATTGAATAAACCTAGTACACCAAAATATACAGGGAATTGCCAGTAAGGAACATGAAGTTGAGCTATTCTTAAATAGTTGTAAAATAGATATTTTATGTATAACTGGGCACTGGCTTCAAGAACATCAATTTATGCCTGATTTTGGATGTCACTAGGTTGCTAGCCTGTTCAGTAGAGATAAAGCTATACGCGGTGGCTCTTTAATATTTATTAACAATGCTTTTAAATATAAAATTCGTAAAGATGTTGTGAGCCTCTCTATTGGACGGACTATTGAAATAGCCTGTGCAGAGCTGGCGCATTTCATTGTTGTATTCGTATACAGACCTCACACTTCGTTACATGAACCTTTTGAAGTTGTGTTAGAAGAAATATTATTAAAGTTATCTGAATCTATTAAGTATGTTATGATTTGTGGTGACTTTAACATAAATTTATTAGATAATTCTACAACCACAATTAGATTCAGATCATTGTTAAGTTCATATAACCTTATCAATTTATTTCTTGAACCTACTAGAATAACTAAGACTTCGAAATTGTCAACCATTAAACAAGTGAATTATTAAAAAATTAAGTTTTGACCACTGTGGCCAGATTGCTTCTTTTAAATTAAATGAAACATCTGACAAAAGTACAATAAAAAAAATCAGTTTGTTACTATGTATAAAAAACGTATTGAGAAGTTTAGAAGTAATATATCACAAAAAATTTACTATTTACAGTATAATGATAACCCACATGTACATTATTCTCTTTAATAAGGAAAGAATTTAAATAGATATTTTCTTCTAAAACGGTTAAATCAAAGGGTTTTGTAGCTTTTTAGGCATTTTCTGTGATCTCCAAAAGGCTTTTGATTGTGTACACCATGAGACTCTGGTCAGGAAATTACGTCACTATGGTATAAGAAATACCGACAAAAACCTTCTGTCTTCGTACCTGAGCCATCTAATTTAGAGGGTTGACGTGAATAGTAAAAGATCTCCCGGGGCCCCGGTAAATATGGGGGTCCCACAAGGATCCATACTTGGGCCTTTTCTCTTCCTTATTTATATAAACGACTTACCATGTGTGATAAATAATAGCGAATAGATAGTATTATTAATAAATGACGATGTAAATAATACTCTCTCTAGAGTAGCGAATTGGTTTAGTGTTAATAACTTACTATTAAACCAAAGGAAAACAATATGTATTAGATTCCTACTGTGAAGCATGGTAAATTTGAAGTGGTTATGGATGGGGAGGCGTTAGATGTAGTTAAATCAACTGTATTTCTAGGAATAACTGTGAATGCAAAACTACAATGGGGCCCCCATATTAATAGGCTAGCAAGTAAACTAAGCTCTGCAGCTTACGCAGTAAAAAGAATTGGATTATTAACTGACAGCTGACCAATTCCCTTTTAGTGTAGTTTTTCCATTTAGTGTATTTCAGCTATTTTCAAAGTAATATGTCTTATGGCATTCTACTGTGGGGAAATGCGGCGGATACTAATACGATCTTTGTCCTCCAAAAACGTGCAATTCGTGCAGTCTATAACCTGGGCCCCAAAGATTCATTAAGAAAATTGTTCACAAAAATAAAAATAATAACCGTTAGTTCTCAATACATAGCCATCCTGATAACTAGAAGTTTCTTGTTCCATACCCAGATATTTCAGTAGACACAAGCAGACACGTAAATAACCGACATTATTCGGTACAGCCATTTTGCTCGACATTTGTAACTTACGTCGATAATACATACAAAATTTTTTGGTGTGTCCTAATTTTAGTAACTATACCATTACTCTTTTCTTATCTCGGCAAGAGCGCAGGTCTAATAAAAATGATTAAATAGATCTTCTTAAGATTGGCCCCTGATTGGCCATTTTCCTATAATGTTAATTTTGTAAAACGAAGTGGCCAGTTTGACTCAACGTAAGCGCAAGGTCTCAAGTCTTCAATGTCAATAAGGCTGCAGGCAAAACCCTACTTTATTTATTATTGAATAAATTATATGCCTAATTTGGTTATTCTACCAATTAAGAGGAGATAGATGACTTTTTAAAGTTACCGTTTGGGGTAGTATCACCGCGGAGCATATTTGTGCCACAAATCAGTAGTGTATAAACACAACTGTCATCCGGTTTGTAGGACACCGTTACCAGCGTTATTACTGTGTAGACATCTCATGTCTCAGGTGCTTAGTGGATTTATGGCGTCTTACGCAGCTTTTCGCGTATCATGTATCATGATGTTGAACGCCCAACTCGACTCATCGCCTAAATAAGTTTAAAAAAGGTTAAATACAATGAAAAAAGGTGTGTATTAATTTAATACCATATTCGTTTAAAAAAAAACTAGTCAAATGGTGTAAAAGGAACTACAGACAAAACTATTCACCCTAGAAAGGTTACTCTTACAAAGGAACGCACTATTTAAACAAGTAAAACCATTTCATATTGCAATGGTTTTGCAATTCAAAGCACAGTAGTTCAATATGTTTCCCGAAGCTGTATAAGATAAATTTGTAATAAGAGAGGAACGACTTCGCTCCAAAAGTGAGGCCGTGCTCACTTGCAACGTGGCCAGCTGAAAGTTATCTTGGATGATACAAGTTTTTAGCGAATTATCTCCATTTAGCTTAAAAATTTTAAAGTTTCAAATAACGTAGTTAATACTTTTCGCGTGATGTGAATTGAGTTCCTTCGTATGTTATCTATTAGAAAAATTACCAATTATTCTTAGTTAAATTTTTTATTTTTTGAAGCAGTTACTTTTTTATTCTCTTGATCCACATAATTTAAAAAGATTTCATTGACCAATATTTTAGTGTAATCCATACTAGTAGCATAAATGCGGAAATAACTCTGACTGACTGTCTGTCCGTGTTAACCATCTGAACTACTGACGAGGTTTTGTTGCAATTTGTGTACATACGTGGAATATACTTCAAGAAATACAAGAAAGGAGATACTTACTATTTAAGAGTGAAACGGAAAATGTGATTGAAGAAAAAAACAAAAAAAATTGTGTCTTGTAATAGTCATATACAATTATACTACTCCTTATTTGTAAATAATATTCTAGTACATCTCGCTATTTCACGCGGACAAAGTCGGGGTCGCCAATTAGTATCACAATAAATTTATGAAATATCTGCATCTTAATAACACTTCAAGAAGCAGCTGTAAACTGTAATTATAAATTGTTTAACAATAGATTAATGAAATTATTACAAGAGTAAGAAATATTTGTACCCAATGTAGAAACCAATTTTATAAAATTAAATAATCTCTTATCTTATTTTTAAATATAAGTAATACCTATAAAGCTGTATTAACTACCATATATTAAGTTATTAAATCAGTGTATCTTTTACGTTGCAATATTAAATAATTTTAGATATTATAGTTTTCAAATCTTTTTATTGTCATTTACATATGTAGCCTAATGGTATGAGGCGTTTGCTTTAGAAACTGGAGGTCGTGGGTTCAGAATCCTGCGGGACTCAACAGATTTTCATTGTTGTTTCTTAGTTGGTTAGGACAATTTGGGCCGATCACCCAATTGTCTGAAAAGTAAGATGATCCATGCGTCGGATGGGCATGTAAAAAGGCGGTCCACCCACCAACCCGCATTGGACCAGCGTGTTGGGATACGGTCCAAAACCCCCTAATGGATAGGGGTGTATAAGGGGAGGCCTATGTCCAGCAGTGGACTATTAAAGGCTGATGATGATGATGATGATGATGAAGACCAAATTTACAAATCTCTTTTGTAGAGATAATTTTTCGTTCCGAACATTGCTTTGAACCAGAATCTGAACGACATGACGAACACTTTAGATTATTAATAATAATATTTGGAATGGTCTTTGTGAGTCATTCACAAAGACCAAGCATATTTACTGTTCGTTGATTTTTGTGAATCTAATCAGCAATAAAAATGGATAACCACAGGTATTTGTAACGATAACGCTAAGAGATAAAATTGCGCCGGTAGATATTATTAAAAGGGCCAACTTCTATCGCCCTATTTCAAATCTCCTTTTTTTAATCAAATTAAGTATGTAATATTACATTTATTTCAAATTTGTTGCAAAATGAATTGAGACTTACAAAAATGTACGTATCAATTTATTTTAAGAGTGGTAACATATAATGATACGCTCAGCATTAAGTACCTCACTTTTTTTTAAGCCCACCAACAAGACAATTCGTATAGCATAATGGTAAGGTCCTAATAAACGGAGACAGTTCTTTGCAAATATAATTGCTTAATTTGTAGAGAATACCAAATTCCGAATGAGAATACGTTAACAACTTAGTTCACAAATTACAAATGAAAAATGTCTTTGACAAAACACTGCTGCTTGTTTCAATTGAAAAAATACGCAACACCTTTGTCTGCTATGCACAATCCGGGACTATTTGTCGGGCTAAATGGAGGGAGACGAGATTAACGATGACGGTCAGCAGAGTAATCACCCCATCCGGATGTTTTATCAAGGTTTCGCTGATTTGTGCGTCTCTCACATTTTATCAATTCCACTATCAAAACGCCCGCTACGCTACGTTGTATAAATACGTTATGACAAAATCTTCTATCCAGGTAACCTAAACAGCTGTTAATCGTAAATTACTATATTAACTTGACGTTGTATTAAAATAAAACTAGTTTTGTTTTATTATTTTCTTTATAAGTAATATTTCAAAATCCATATATTTTTATATTAAAACTTTAAACGTATATTAATAAAAAACTTTCTCCATTAATAATATATGCATAGCCATTTTTTGTATCCTAGTCTTTTAAATGTTTAAGGTCCAATAAACCTATCTATATTTATTGAATACACATACCTGTGGCATTTATTTCGATATAATCAAATATTAAAAAACTCATATATTAGAATAACACAATATATCTGTGTACAAATCCTACTGATTGTATAGTCTCAAACTATTGTATGTTATTATCCTCCTGCGACGTAATCCTATTGCTATCTTAGATCCTCAAACTATTTCTCCGATTTACTCGCAATTGAATGCAGATATATCGAAATATAAATCCATGGACTCCTTGAGTGAGATATAAATGTTCGTTGCAAGAAGAGACCAAAACAAACAAAGCTCTCTTAAGCGAATTTTTTAAAATGAATGTAATTATTATACGACTATATATTTCTTCCACCTAAAAGATGGGGTCGCAGTAACGATTTTCTTAACATCCCTTAACCGCAAATAATCCCAGTCTCGGAGTATTCTCCCACTCTCGGCTTGGTGAAACTTACGCACACTAGCATCTCTGCCACAGTCTAGGGTCCATGAACCATGAAACATGAACTCTTTGTGCACCAAGATGGTAGGAACTACCCAGACTCAGCAGCCAATGACGCATGTTTCTTTTAAGCGCACTAGGATTTGTAGACACTAGGTCTACAAATTCTAGTGTACCATCATCATCATCATAATCAGCCCTTATAAGTCCACTGCTGTCATGGCCTTTTTCAATGAACGCCAAGACCGCCGATCCCCTGCTACTCGCTGCCAACGTGAACCGGCTACTGCACGGAGATCGGCATCCCACCTAGGCGGGGGTCAACCAACACTCCGTTTTCCTAAACGTGGACTCCGCTATAGAGCCTTATGGGCCATCCGTTCTTCGGACCATGGAACTGGCTCACTGCCACTTCATTGAGCTAATCCTTTGCGCTATCTCGGTAACTTTCGTTTTTTGCTGGATGAATTCATTGCTAATTTTATCCCACAGAGAGATTCCGAGCGTAGCGCATTCCACAGGACGTTGAACTACGTAAAACTTGTGGACCAGCCCGATAGTCATAGGCCACGTTTCTCCCCTGTCGGTCATCACGGGGAGTACGCATTGGTTAAAGACTTTGTCTTTAAACTCTGCGGTATCGACGATTTGAGAATGTGTTTTAGTTTACTGAATGCTGTCCAGCCCAACTGAAACCTCCTATCGGCTTCTCTCTAGAAGCTGTGTCTACCAAAATGCAATATGTGCCCGAGGTCGACATTGACCGGACTCGGGAGAATGTGTTCGTTGAACATGACTTTCGTCTTGTCCAAGATCATCCTGAATTTGATATGTCTGGACATAGACACAGATATATGTTGAAAAATTTGCACATATTATTAACAGTATTAACAATTATTATTATGCTTATGATTAGCTAAAAACCGGTAAAAAAAACATTACCGGTGGTAGATCTCCTTTCACAGGGGACCGTTTGGGAGGGTACCACCGCGGTGCCTATTTCTACCGCAAAGCAGTAGTGTGAAAACATATACACACATAACATATTGTCTTTATAGCTCGTTGCTTGCTATTTTCAAACCATAATTAAATAATACTTCAAACATTTACTTATAAAGATATGTTTAGATGAACTAGGATCTATTATATATCTAAATTTCCTTTGAACCTATGGCTGATGCATGCAAGAATACGAAATAAGACGTGTCCACTCAACCACGGCTGCAGGAAAATTATTCGAATGGGCTATCCTCCGCACCGATAGTCACAGGCGATAGAATTGTCGCTTTTATTTACATTTCTATACCGTCCAATTTTATAGGCAGTTCAACTAAGATGCTTCTTACTTTAGTGATTGGAACTGAAGCTGGCTTTAAGAAGAATGTTGTGGTAAAAAGTTCGTCGAAGAAACGATTGGATACCAGGACAAAAATATATAAAGGACTGTTTGAAGAATAACATTTTTTTTTGTAATATTCTTGTATGTACAAGAAAATTTCAGGAAAATGATATTTGAAATTATTTTCGTGAAATAAGTAGTTGCATTTTATTAGACACAAAATAAAATGGCTATAAAACTTACTTTTTAATTTAGATGTTACCATTTCAAAGTTGATTAACTACAAAAACACAAAATGTATTAAATTTATGGGCTCTTATAAAAATCTGGTAATTTTCAAGTGTCTTTACATGGGAAAGCGCTAAAACCTTGCTAACTCAACTGTGTATCTCGGCAAATTAGTAGATGACATATCACAGTGGGGCCCCTATATAAATTGACTGGTAAATAAACTTGGCTTTGCAGCATATACTGTAAAGAAAAGTCTTCGTCCTTCAATAAAGAGCTTTTCGTGCTGTCAATAAACTAGGTCCTAAAGTATCATCAATATTTTTTAAACTATGATGGATATGCATATACAACGTGTGTGCGTAAAGGGAAATACTTTTAACGGCATTGTATTGCACATCACATAAATTGACAGACTTCAAACAGAATATAACCATATTGCGCAATATAAACGAATATCACCCTGTTCTTTGTTACGCCCCGCGTTTTCTGCCACCGCATTTATACATAAATGTCTTATATCTCTTTAGGTATTATTAGTATCAAAATATCATCTTTGACACGTTTTATTTTCATAGAAAAAGAACTTTTCTATGCAATAACTTTTATGTCAACACAAACTCTTAAATGAGCTTGAAAATGCCTAATTGCAATTTTAAATATGCTTACATTAAAATGTTTATACTGGGTTATTCTTAAAACAATAATAATTTATATATGCTTCCCCGGATTTAATTGCAGGCTAATTCAAGTAAACAACCATGTAGAACATAGTTTAAGTATATATTATACTACTACGTTGGGCCAGCGTTTACATTTTAATCACGCAATTTTGTGATTTTTGACGCCGAAATTTACATACTATTAAACTACTTCTTACGAAATTAAAATTAATAAATGGAACAAAATGACAATTAAATTCTATCTTTTAAAATGAGAATAAACAAAATCGAAGCACAAGGAGCGTAGCAACGAGTATGTATATAAAAACGTTCCGAATTGAGTACATTTATAGCAATTAAATTCTAATCTAATAACAAAAAGTTTGTCAAAGAACGTTTGTCTGGTAAAGGTTATTACAGCGTAAATTAGTTTTTATATAATAACACGCTGTGATAATGGAATACTGACTCTAAGTATTTTTAATAAGATAATAATAAAATTTTATGCTTCTAATTGTTTGTATATCGATTTAATTTTATTGTAAAAACTTGCAATAAAAAAGGATCCACTGAGTTTCTTTTACGGTTCTTCTCACATCAGGGGCGTCCTTCTCCGAACCGGTGATAGCGCTTTGACAATAATTGAGAGAGTGTATCACTCCTATATTTAATAGAGATATTTGAATTTGCACCCATAATATTTCTTCAAATAATATTATGAGATATTGCCATACCAGAATTAAAAATAAAGTTAAAAATTTGGTTTAAAAATTGTTCATGAAAAATAAATTTTAGTCTGTCCTAGCCTAAAGATCTTTTTTACATTATTCCTTTCCACGGAGCTTTAATTTATTTATTTACTATAGAAAATCACCTTTTGTACCTAAGCATACGTTTATGCAAGGTTCTAAGCACTTTTTCTTATAAATATTTTCCTATTCCTTATCGGTGTCTGACGATTTTCGACATTGCCTTTTTGTGACATAGCAGGAAGATAATACAAATATTAAAAAAAATATTAACAAATATTAGCAATTGTGTCATTATCGTTTTTATTTCAAAATACAATCAGGTTTTATATTAATGAATAAATAACTGTTAACGAAGACCGGCAATCGACGCTTGGTCGTATGAAACAAAAATTGTGATATAGTTCTCTTAATATAATGTTGTCTAATAAGTACTTTTTAAAATCATTTAATCTGTTATTTATGCATATTTATTATTCGTAATGAAGTAAAAACATTGACTTCCTAACCAAATATTTGAACTAAATCTCTATTAGACTCACTCGTAAGCTAGTTAGGTATATCAGATTTGTAAAGGGCATTTCAAACATTCTCTTTAAAATTAAGTCTATATATGTACCCGTATTTGAGATTGAGTTCAATAACGCCCAACTCAAGACACGTGCTGCATTTACGGCGCTCGTTGAACTTTAAAACGTTAAAGACAACACAGACCGATTCGTGCAAAACTTAAAGCATCCACGAAGTCAGAACTGGTCACGTTGCGAGCAAGCGTAAACGTACTCGCTTTTAGAGTGAAATTTTCATTTCGCGTTTCAAATTTATTTTATACGGCTCGAGGCGATATATTGGAGCGAGGCGCGCTGCATCGAATACCGTTACCATATTGCTTTGTTTAATGTGTTAAAGTTCATTCAGCATTGAAGAAAAAATTGTTTTGATTATACATCTCATACATCTTAAATAAATAATAGTTTCGTATGATAATAATATTTAGATTATTACTAATTAATTTTTAAGGTGTGACCCTAAAAACAGTTGCTTATTTATAAATCAGATATTTTGTGATTGTTCATTCCGACTTTATTAATAAATACCAAATAAATAACCTCAGCTTAAATTTTATAATAGTTAGTTAAACCTAATTCAAGTAAATAACTTGCTTGTTGTGCATAGTCACGAGGAAACAATTCAATATAACTTACGTTAAAAAACATGTTACACCAATTAAAAAGGTTACCTATTTATATATTTACGGTTAAATAGTCAATAATCGAATTTAAATGTCCAATCATTACTTACTCCGTTGCCAAACATCACAAAGTTTATTATGTATTATTTCTTCTAGTATATACACCAATAGTAGAAAATTTAGCAAATAGGGACCAAATACAGTTACTCGTAGCTCTTATAAAAACCCTGATAGAGCGATTTTTCAGCTGACCGTCATCGTTAATTTCGTATCTCTCCATTTATCCCAACAAATAGTCACGTATTCCACAAAGCGGGCAAGAAGTGACTCACTTTTTTTATTTTAAGCAAGCAGAGAAAGCATCTGACAGCTATTGAAAATGCGTATTTTTACCTTATTTTCAGAAACAAACCTGTGATTCTTATTAACCTGTTATACTTAACTAACTTAATACATGTTACAACAGTAAAATATTTCATGGGTGTATTAGGGATTAATCTATTCTATAATTTTAGACACGTTTAGGCCAGAGGGGCTTAAAATTATTCAGAGATGGTTGGAGCAGTCGATGCTCCGTATTTTGATGAATTATTATTTAATGGAGTGGCTGGCCAACATATAGAAACTGACGATTTTAACAGTGGTATAAAATTGAAATTCCTGTATATAGGAATTTACGCTTAGTAAAGCATTCGTATTAATAAAATTATTTTTATTATATCTTTTATTTACGAGGTCATTGTACATATTAATTCTTATATAGAATAAACGTTTAAAATCCGTAACAAGTGAATTTGATAAACCATTTTTACTTTATAGTTTAACATAACAAAGTAAGATAGTAGTCAAATGTCTACTCGAATTAAAAGTATTAATATTTAATATAATTGAATATTAAAAAGTAATATATAATTTCTTAACACAGACTGTGAAATAATTAAGGGAAGAAAATTAACGTTACCACCCAAGTGCCAAATGCAATTCATAACAAGTATCATAAGGCAATAGATCACGATTACACTGTAACCTAATGCAGTAAGTTAGCACCTACTGCATTAGGTTAAGTGTTCTCGTTTTTATCGTTATACGCTTATAACCGCTACTTTTATCCTCAAGTAATAAAGTAATACAAATAAATATGTAGAATAAAGTGCTACAATTTCAAAATGCGAGGCCTTTATAATTATTTCATACTTATTTTTCTATATAATGAATAACATTAAAAACCTTATAGCATTGATTGGAAGATAACGGGCTAGAAGCATTGTAGGAAAAAATAAATATTAAAAACTTTTAGTCAATGACATGTAATCTGCCATTGTTAAGTTTATTGACTTTTATAACTTGAACGGTTTGTGCATTATTTAATCCCCAATAATAATACGAGTGTTATAAGCTTGAAATGTCTATCTGTAGCATTATGGCCCCCGGACGGATGAAGCAAAATCGAATAAACTATCGGTTATGCAACTTTAGATGTTCAAAAATAGTACATGTGGCATCATCAATAGAACAAATAAAAAAGTAAAAATAGTTTCCAAGCATAGGAGGAATAAATGCTGGTAGATTTCAGCAATTTTGGTAGCATAACATATACATATGTGTACATGTTTACAGGTGGTAGGTTTTAATTACAAAACAATGTAATTTTCGACTATTAGAATCTTCAATATACCGAAAAAATAAATTTTAAACATTCTTACATCCATTAAAAAATGCATAGTATTTAGACGCAAACATAAAATTATTTCTAATATTTACGCGATTAGTGCACCAAGTGTATTAAAACTTATTTCAATTGAATTTCTGACCATTTCCGCAAGTTAAACCTGTAACAACGCCTTTAATTAACTAAAAAAAATTTAATATAGATGATATTGAAGTTGAGCTTATTATTATATATAAAATAAAGCTCAACTAAATCAAATCTTTAACGTTACTCATAAAGGAAAACGTCTAGATATTGGCATCATCATCATAAACCTGTGACAGTACACTGGTAGACATAGGCCTCCCCTAATGCACGCCACCGCTTCCGATCCTTGGCTTTTCTCATCCAGCCCAAAAAATAGCAGGTCCACTTTGCGAATTTCGTCAATCTATCTTGCTGCAGGGCTACTACATTTGCCGAGCCTCAGTCTCCGCTTTGGAACTTTCCGGCTCTATCGGACATAAATTCTGCATCCTATATGACCAGCCCAATGTCACTTTAGCTTACTGTTCCGTTGGGCCATATCAGTGACTCTGGTTCTCTGACGGATCACATTATTTTGATGCGGTCCTTTAGAGATACTTCAAGCATAGCCTAGTCCATAGTTCGCTGAGCGACTTTAAATTGGTGGACCATTAGAACCGCACGTGACCGAAGTCTCGGTACTGTTCTGTACTGGTCATAACGGGTAGGATCCACTGATCGAAAACTTTCGATTAAGCACTGTGGAATGGGTGACAAGAAAACTCGACGAAGCTTATGAAAAGCTACCCAACCCATTCGAATCCTTCTGTTGGCGTCTTGCACAAAGTTGTTTTGGCTTTTTTCAAACGTTTGCCCTAGGTAAACGTAACCTTGGTTTTAACTGAGTTCATCCGTAGACCGATGCGTGCAGAAGACTCAGCCAGACTTTGCACCTTTTTATGCAGGTCCTTTGCGGTCCCTGCCATAATGACGATATCGTCCTCTAATCGCAGATGTGAGATGTACTCGCCGTTCACATTTATGCCGTATCCATTCCAGTTAAGCGGCTGAACATATCCTCCAGCGCGGCGAAGAACAATTTCGAATTACTGACATCTCCTTGTTCCACGCATCGTATTGGCAGATAACGTGTCAAATTAAATTTATTTTTTTGAATCGTTATGCGTATTAGTATTCATGGCATTTCATAAAATAATCGTATTTAGTTACTCTAGGTATATTTTTACATGCCTTTAAACAATTGAAAATATATTATTTATAAATAGACCAATGCATATAAAATTTGGTGTTAAACCCGAAAGCTACACTAATACCAAACCTGTTTAAAAGTGAAGAAAAAGTAAGTTAGGTTAACCAATGGCCAAAAATTTAATAGAATCGTGAAGATCGTGCTGTCGTACCTTTTTAGTGAACCGATAATGCTAAAAGTACGTTTACTTATGTCAGGAGACGTCGTAGGCGTAGGCGTATATCGTAGGCAAATATAATAGAAGACACGAAATCTTTCAACCAATTTATTATTAAAAATATTCATTAACCATTTTAATATACAAATATATATTACATGAATGCAAAAAGTCGTTTACGTAGCAATATTAGCGAGTTTAAATAACTACGGTTCAAACCTTTGTGTAACAAAATTTATATCTAAATTTTAATTATCTCATGTTTCAATACCTTAAAAATCTCTGAGATCGTATGAACAAAAAATAATGAAAATCAAAAGCGCATCAAAATTAATTAGCGCGCACAGATTTCTGCACGGTAGCGTGAAATCATATTATAGCGTTATGAATGTATTACGTACGATTACTGAGTTCGCCGTAATGAGAATGGCGGCCATTAATACATTAAATCGGATTGCAACGTTTATTGAACTACAGGAATTCTGTACTTCATAAATATTTACTTATGCTATGATATCCTCTAAACATTTTGATGATAATACAAATACTTTTCTATATACGATACTTTCTACTTTATAGCATTACAATTTCTTATCGATTTTGAATTAAACAACCACTGGTTCAAAAGTGGAAGCCTCCGACCTGAAAGTTACCGTGGTAAGGAACTTACGTACGGAAAAACAGTTTTCCCATTTTTAGTATAAACTTATTATAAATCATTATGTTCATGTACAGATCGGAAAAATATTAATTAATCCATCGAATGGCCGATTTTTTCGCTGATCATCACTGTAGAGTCATGACATCGTTTACCCGTCACTGTCCGCTGACCCCAAAAAATCGCTTCCGATTCTAAAAAGGAAATAAGGCTGTGATACATTTTTCACTTTAAATACGCAATGCTGACTAAAGCTTTCCTATATATTAAAAAAAGCGATGACCATCATCGGTTTTATTGTCAGCTAACTAACAGCTTGTTGAGCAGTCAGTGAAACAATGAATATTGAACAAGTTTTCCTGAATATTTTATTTAATATATCTAAAAATAGGGAAATTTTATGTTTAATTAATCGGGCAATTTTCTTCTGCTGCGAAAAAATATCAAGTTGGGCACTGAGAGTTATGCTTACTGTATGTAATCATTGAGCTCTTAAGTTTTCCTGAACTAGAAAGCCTACTAAAATTTTGGTACAGTAGAATAATTCGTTAAGTTTCAAGACAGATGCCGATTTTTAGAGCAATATTGCTATAGCTTGCACGTTTTGTCTCTGCGATGATTTAAGAGCAAAAACACTTGTTTAAAAATAATTGTTTAATGTTTATGTAATAGTTTGAGTTAAGACAGATTCATAACATTACGTGCTGGCATAAATAACACAAGCTAGCAGAAAAAAATTCAAAGAAATAACAATAAATAAAGAAGTAACTGCCTTACAACTTTAAAAAGAATGTGTTTAAAACGCGTACAGGAAATAAAGCCGACGTCCCGTGCGACACATTGCACCAGCTAGGCGTAAAATATGACAAGTTGCAGCAAAAGTTTCGAGGCGAACAACGATAAATTATTAATTGCCCGATTATTGTGCAGATAAATGTAATTTAACTTGTGTACTAAGTTTTAAAGTGACATATACGAGAAAAAAGCTAAGCAGAAAAAACACTTATTAAACAAAACTAAGGTTAAATTTTGTCACTGCTAACAGTTCACAGCTGGACATAGGCCTTTTTCAATGAACACCAAGACGGCGGATAACCAAGATGATAGAGGCTAGACTTAAATGCGGTAAAGAGTATCGTACTCTTTAATTAGGCACAACGCTTCTAGTAGTTTTACTTACGTAACTATTTTGGCCATTAAGTCATATACATACTCATATTGTTTCCTCCATGAGGAAAATGATCCGCAAATTAGATTTTTTCAATGCGAGGAGCAAATCTGACACTATCTTGGGGCAATAACAATATCCAATATGAAGAAATTCAATACTGCAATATTTTGTTACTTTAAATATTTACAATAAAATATTATTTTCTTAAATTAAAACATTTAGAATGGATAAGATTATATAAATGTAGAACTATTTTAGTGAAAATGGTAAAAGGGCCATTCACTAATATAGATTACAAAAAGAACAATAAAACGCTTTCTTATGATGTTAAAAACGGAAACGACTTGCACAGCACGAGCTTTGTCACTTATCGCATACTAAATGTACAAATTCCTCTATGTCTTATTACAGAGCGGTAAAGGATAAATTCCTTTGAATAGTTGAAGCACAAAAGACGTTTATTTACTTGATCAATAGTCACCCGTACTAAGTGCGAGGGGATCTCTCTACGTACATCTGTTGGCAATGTCAGCTTGCAATTTCTCGTTGGGACTGTAATCCACCTTCAGGTTGGTATAAAATTTGCTGTATTTCTCCCTTTTACCTAAGAAGTAAAAACGAGGCGGGTGGTCGATATACTTACTTACGTAGATATGCTCAATTACCGCGGACATTATTTTTTCTGGTAGTCTTATGCAGGTACTAGAATGGGTTACATGTTTTGTAAAGAAGAAATATCCAATATTTTAATATAATATATTTTGTTAAAATTTTATTTGTTATTAAAAACATTTTTTGACCCATTAGACGTAATAAATGAATTAAACGATTTTTTACAGTGGAGTAACGACATAACATGTATTAAATTAAACAACATAGTTTCTTAACTGAGAACGTCGTTCTTGTGTTAAACTAGTCCAAAACTAATTGAAGTTTTTGATTGTAAGCATTAAAGCAATAATTAGTATAAGAATCCTTTTTCAAACGTTTTGTAATTAAATACATATTACAAAATGTTTGCTATAATTTTCGATAAATAGCAATGCCTTAAAATTTAAACAAATTATTATTTTTTTTAGTAAAATTTAAAGTTCAACATTTGAAACTTTTGACTTGGGTTAGCCGCTGTGACTTCAACAAGTTATGAAAAAGTTCAACGTTACCCAATCTTTAATGTTTAAATCCTGATTTGAAACTCCTTTTGGATGGACTATGCGATCAAAGTATTTTAGTGGATTCTCGTAGCAAGAGCTGTTGTGTTTTTTTTTTCTTCACAAATTTGCAAAAAACAAAAACATTGATATTGAAGTGTATGTTTTTGCTAAGAAAATAGTAGGTGAAAAATAAATCTACATTGTAAAAGGTGCTGCTAATTGGGTAGTCTTATTTTTGTCCGACTTCTCAAAGGAAGAACTCTATTCAGAGTGTGCTTTTTACGTTACCTTGTTGCTTTCATTCTAGCGCTCCGATTTAGATCATTATTTTTATATTATAGGTACCTATCATAACTACTTATAAATAAAAAAAAGCTAGCTTAACTTTAGAAAATGGAACTAAAAATTATTTATCTATTTCCCAATTTTGTATTTCCTTTAATAAAATAAAACGAAATTTAATGAGCTTATATAACTGTACGTTTACAAACAACCTAAATGTTAATTTATGTCATTGGTGTATATAATAAAATTACAATAAAAGTTTTTGAAAGCAAATTTAATACAATATTTTCTTCCTTATATAAATGAATGCATTAAAAATATGTGTAACTTATGTTTCTAAAACGTGTCGTATATAGATTTTCGACACCCTAAAAGATATAGATTTATGTGGCATCGGTAAAAGCAGGTCAGTTCTTGCAAAAAGCACGTTATTACCCAATTCTACTGCAAATATAGCTCACCCCTAAAAGATAGATCAAAATTATGTTCAATGAAATAGGTCTTAAGTAAATTAACTAGAATGCCTATAATAAATGTCCATCTACTAAGAATGATTCACAGTAACAATTCTATATATTATATTCTAGTCACTTATAAATCTAACTAAATAAATACAGTATAGATCCATTTAAATGTTATTACCTTTATCACGTTTTTATATATTCACGATTGAAACAAACACAGAAAAATCACAGCATAAAATTATAATGAATATCATAAGAAGTCAGTTAAACACTAGAATTGTATTATGTCACACTTTTTGATCAAATTTAACTAAATCGGATTACATGATGGGTATAGACTTTGGTAAAGATCACCAAAGATGTTAGTTGACATAGTGATCCCAAGCCCAAATCTAAGATAAATCAATTTTTGGCATACGCACAGAGCGCCATTCACGCTGCTCTTTCAGTCATATAAACGCAGGTATTGGTATTTGGGTTTCTTTTTTTCCTTATTGCGTTTTCGGTTGATTATGCTTAACCAAATATCAATTACCTCTATCTAGACTGGTTTTTTCATTGTATTTTTCACAAAAAGTTTGAGATGGCGTCACAATAAGTCAGTTATTCGATATTTTGTAGAAACAAGATTTTTTCGCCACCTATATGTTATTCCTAAATTAACTTTGAAATGATTAATTATGAACTTAAGTCTATCTGCGTCTTCTTAGGTGTACTGTACATATTTTAAAATTAAATAGTTCTATAGAAAAGTGGAAGATTTTACTTAAAGATAAGGTAAGAAAATAGGTAAGTAACCAACTTACCAAACCATACCTAGGTTTTTATCTATCCAGTATACAATCCGATTGTCTTAGTGCAGATAGAGAGAAGACAGTCCTGACTGTACTGGATAAAAATAATTGTTATTTATACCAGAATTATGTATACCAGAGCCATAATTAACCCGGAATTTAATTAAACAAATCTATTACATGTATCTAATTCCCTAGGCGCCAGAATGCTAAGTACCCTTTCAATTTGGGCTCATTTGCACAATAACATGTGTTACCATAAAAATTAAACTAAAATATAATAATATTCATGGTTACGAAAGTAAACGCAGAAGAGGCAATCGCCTTGAATATTTGTCCACGACAGTCAAACAAAAACAAAGACAAATTTGGACTTAAGCTCTTACACATAGGGTTGTTTTCTCTTCAAATGCTAACTGTATTAATGCCATTATTGTTCTTACTCGGTACTTTCCTCTACTAAGTGCAACGGGATCTCTCTACGTGCATCTGTTGGCAATGTAAGTTGGAAATTTCTCGTTACAGCTATAATCCACCCCAAGGTAGGTATAACATCTGCAATTTTTTGACGCAAGCCAAGCGGAAATCGTTTGAAAAGCTTAGCTTATAGCTACTCCAACAATGTTTAGCTATTCCTTTAGTTTTATTTTATGATATTAAAGTATTATTTTTAAATAGGGCGGCAGTTGTTTTCATTATACAATTTCACTAGCATCAGGTATGTAATAATAATTTGTTATACATTATTATTTATCTACGTACATCTTTGAGGGTAATCTTAGTGATTAAAGAAATGATATATGACCTATTTATAGAATATATATGCGACCATTTTAACTAGGTAGTAGTGTTTATGACAAAAATCTTGTATTTTTTGGATTTGACATAAAAGCATTAATATATAAATAGCAAAAATTAATTGAAAATGTAGTAAATCTTGACTCGTTTGTTTAATAAATCAGTCGTGTTTTTTAACGGAAATTCATTTAGTCTAATAGCGTGGCTGTTTACTAATAATTTATAAGAAGTTGCGACAGTTTCGTTCACGTTCAAAGAAATATTTAATATATATAGGTGCTATATTGAAACGGTAAAAAAGTATAGAAGAATACAGTTTGTATTAATCGTAAAAGATGTAATTAAATAAGAAAGAAACAGTTATGTGATAATCCAGAAAAGCTTTACATAATTGGTATAATACTTAAATTTGTAAATTGAGGTATGTACTGTAAACATTCTACCAGTACATTTCATAAAATGACGTGTGCTTTAAACCGGAGGTCGTGGGTTCATATTCTGCGAGGACTCAACAAATTTTCTGTGTTGTTTCCTAGTTGGTTAGGGCAATTTGGGCTGACCACACCACAGTCTGAAAAGTAAAATGATCCATGAGTCGGATGGGCATATGAAAAGTCGGTCTACCCACCAATCCGTATTAGACCCGCGTGGTGGGATACGGTCCAAAAACCTCATAAATGGAGAAAGCGTGCATTAGGGGACACCTATTTCCAGCTGTGGACAAACACAGGCTGATGATGACGATGACCTATAAAAGTACCACTGAAACTTAAAAGCTGATAGGGAAATACAAGCAGCCTAATCCACGGACTAAAACTCACTGCACTTTAGAGTGAGCTAGAACTACGACGCTCTTTGTCTTGGCTGCAGCGCACCAAATTTCTCCGAATATGCTACCCTCAGGCTATTACAGTCAGAAGATTGGGTGTGCTACATTTAAAGTTATAAGGCTCTGTCTAGTCCCATCAACGCTGCGGTAGAAAGATAGATTGATTCCACCATACAAAATATACGCTCTTTCTGTGGCCTATCGCGGGGTGGTGACTCGATACCACACTGCTAGGACATAGAGAGCACCCTACCAACACAAGGGATACACCTGTCGTTCTTTATAACAGTGAGGAACTTGCACTTTTTTAGAAATTATTTGTTCCCTGTTACTTTTCATAGCTAACGTAACAATAAAATGGTCAAACAATTTTAATTGGAAGAAAAATAATTATTAAAATAATTAAAGATAACACAATTACATAAAAGATAGATAGATAATTAATATGTAAAATATTATTGTAGTGGTAAGTATATATATATAGTGAGGTTATTATTATTTTCTTACCTATAAAATTTATTAAATTCTGGTACAAACACACAGCTTTGAAAGTAAGATAATGTTTTAGGAATTTAAGTTCTTGCAAGTTTTACATGTATTATATAATAAAAATCTTTATAAATATTTTGATGCGAAATAGTATGCTTCAAACGTAAAAAATAATATAATTATGTGCTGAATAATTAAAGCAAATGCTTTACTGAGAAGTAAGCAGCAGATAGGGACAATTTATAAAAGCTACTGTTTTAAAATGTCTGGGAATAAAGCCGACGTTTCCTGTGACACATTGCACAAGCAAGGCGTAAATATGACAAAGTGCAGCGAAACTTTTCAGTAAAACAACGATAAATTATTAATTGCCCGATCACTGTGCAGATAAAAGTAATTAAACTTATGTGAGAGGTCTATAAATTTACTGTCATGTTAAAACGGCATCATTTATAATATATTATAATGTAATTTAAGATTATATAATATGTTATTTAAAGAGTTCAACGCCTTAGTAGAAGTCAGATATCCTTATGCAAAATAGAAAAATTACATCCTCATATTATTCATCAATAAATCTACCACTGGTTCAGAAATGGTAGCCTCTAATCTGAGAAGAACCGATGTTAGAAGCTCAGTTGCCTTATTTTTTCGTTTAACAATTTTCCAATATATTTTTCTCAAATGGAACCCTGGAACGAACTTATTATTACTCAGGTTTTATCAAATTAGTAGTCAATACGTCAATAATTATGATCTTACACACACAAACGTTCTTTAACAACTTTATCACAATGTTTTACGAATTAGTTTTTATGTTTTTGAACATGTATTTAAAGAAACCGTTATTACTTCAATTTCACTAAGCATTTTTGTCAGGAATTTTATGGGGCCTAGATTATAGACCAAGGTCAGCCTATTTTTAAGTACAAAAATCGTATTTATATACTTAACTTTTATAGACTTTGAAAATAGTTATGCATGCATATATGTTTATTTACATGCTTAAGCTTGACGGGATAATCCAAATTTAAAAATTTACAAGCTTCGTTGTTTGTTGCAATTTTTCATCCGGCTTGCAATATTGCGGTACTTTGTTAATTAAATGTTCGAAAGCTGTGATGTTGCATAAATTTTAGTAAAGGCTCAATAATGCAGGGAGCTTGAAAAGCCTGACTAGCCAATTATGGGCCCGTAATTGGGTCAATTTTCCAATCAGAATGAGGCTATATAGCTATAGATAAGCTAATAAGTTATCAAATGCAATTTTAAGTATATATGAAGCATAGTTTCTTATAGAGGTAAAATTTGAATTTTTACTGATTTCTATATAAGTATACTACAACAAATTTTACAAACATAATAATAATTTTAAACTATTTAACAATCTCTCAACTATCCGATGGTTGGCAGGTAGAAAAGCAATGAGTCCACCATTGTACAGTTGTTTGTACAAAAAGCCTAAATAAATAAATAAAAACGTATTTTTTATTATTCTTGATGATAGAGAATAAAGGCTTACAATGATTGTATTAAAATGCTTAATATTCCTTACATTTACTGACATAAAGGAACGCACGCAACAGTAATTCAATAATTTTAAGCGAAAATCCATTAATCTATCCTTATTGAAGAACACTCTACACAAGTTGAGACGTAAACAAACTGCGTCTCTTAATAGGCACAAAGAGGCGTTCAAAGTGAAGTTCATCTTAGTCAAGGGGCCGACACTTTAGTACGCTCGTCAATACATACTCGAGTTATTGCCCGAAACGACCGCTTCTCGTAACCATTATTATGATATCACCAAACCAATCCGTCAGCTATCAAAACAAATATCTTTAGCATACATTGAAGCGTAATCTTCTACACCGAAATAACGGTATCATACACAGCTCTCGATGGCAAGCGATAAACGAAGAAAAGCGTGTCTAATGACGGGTGAAATCAAATAGTGCTAGATGCGCATTCTAAGAGGTGCCGTATAAGTGAACATGCATAATGCAGTTGGCGTTCATAGAATTACAGAACTCCTGGAGCATCGGTGTTGACTTTTATTCTATTTAATTTGTAAAATAGTTAAAAGTATTAAATTTTTTCAATTGTCTGATAAAACTGTACGTAAAGACATAAAAATGATTGTGGCTATCAGGTCTAATGAATCGAATGTCGTATAAATGTTGTTTTATTTAGCTAAAACTTATTACATTAATATATTAATATAAAAATATATTAGAATATTTGGCAGCTTATAGTAATTTCTATTCAGCTTGTATATTTTTATTCAAATTTATATTTCATTATATCCATAAAATTTGTGTGACTGATAAAATTAAATTATATATTACAAAATTTAAGACTATAACAAATAAAATATCACCGTCGTCAAACATGACCGAGCCATTATACAAGCGGGTAACAAAGTGAAAGTGCCCCTGCATTTTAAATCTCTCATATCTTTTAAGATATTCATTTAATCACAATGTCGTGTAGTACATGTTTTATGCTAATAGAATGATTATTTTTTTTAAATATATTATTTTTTAATTGAACTTACACTAAATAACCTTAAATAAGTTTTAAACATGCCGAATTCAAAAAAAATTAAAAAAAGTTAATGTGCATTATTCTGAAAATATAGATATATGCGCTTTTGGACTTTATTTTAGATCGCGAAAGGTCGTGCCCCACGGTACTACGCAGCTCTCGGTGTTGCCCAACCCAGGCTGGACACTCCTCTAGCGCGTGCTGGGCCGTCTCCTCCGCACAGACGCCACAGTGGTGGCACTTCTCGGTAGGCTTCCTATCGGCCACGCGGCAGAAACCGCCGTGTCCCGAGAGAACCCGCGTCGCGCGGAATGTTAGGGAGCTGTGTCCACTTTCTAGCCACCACTTTAGGACGGTGCGTGTGGCCTCTACTGTTAAGAAGTCCAATAACGTAGAACATATTTTTTGTTTATATTTTACGATTTTGTTATCGTTTGTAATATAATCGCAAGAGGTAGTGATTTTTGGTGCCGTATTTTTTTTATTTCTAAAATATCAATGTACTTATCACAAAATTATTAGTAAAAGGAAACATGTCATGCCTATATCTATCAAATAAAAAAAATAACAAAATCGGAGCACTAGGAGTGGAGTAAAGAGGTAACATATTTAAGAAAAAGAAGCATACGCTCCGAATTACCTTCTTGGAAATTGGTCACAAACTGTCATTTACAATCAGTATACTCTTATCTGTCAATTAGTATAAATATACATTTAATTTGCACCTATAAAATACCAAATAAGTCATCAATTACCTGAACTATGTGTAAAACGCAGTCTAAGTCTAACGATCCGTACATCACGTATGCATTTCGGCTCCACGCGTAACAGCATCCCAGTAACATGTCTTCCGTTCATTGTGCCCGTAATTCAGTGCTTAGTATCCATCGGTGCTATTGTTGCCGCATATGATTGCTTCGCGAAAGGAAAGTGGCATTGTTATACGAGTTATGTTGCGAACCACTGGGCGGTTCTATTGTGGTAATGATGGTGATTCATGGCGTAGGACGCCACGACTGGACTCGGCTCATCAATATCGCAGCCGAAGCGCCTGATATCGGCACCCGTTATTACACGGCGTACAGTTGTGTACGTACCGCTACGTACGCTTTGTCGATATCGTAGTGTACAGTTGTGGAGGAAAGTGCGCTCAGTTTATCAATGTAATTTGTAAACGAAATACATTATTTAGATATAGATCTTTACGAGAAATATAAAGGTTATAGAACAAAAACTTCCGTGAGACAATGCGTTGAAAATATATTTTACTAGCGGCTTCACTCATGTGAAGTTAGCATTGGTGCCGACTACCTAACCAACTACCAACGAGGGATATCTTTATGGCCGCACCATCTCTCTCTCTCTTATATACTTTTATTAACAAAGACTTATATTTATAATACGTTATTTTTACGTCATAATATTTTTTAATGTGTTTGAAAATATATTGATATGATGTTGTAAAGACAGTTAATAGGTCAGTGATTTTTCAAGTCATGCTATATTATATTGTTTTACCTAAAAGATGAGGAAAACCGTAACCGCAAAATAAAATAAAAAAAGCAATATCTAAAGAACCATTAATATATTAACAAGAGTTTTTTTTAATTTATAGTTATTACGTGTCCCCCAGACATTATGCGAATTACTATTACCAGTTTTAAGTTTCATAATTCAATGAAACTTTGGATAAAAACTTGGACCCATAATGCTTTTTATATTTTTGTTTTTTTTTTTTTATTGCATACGCAGGCAGACGAGCAGTCGGGGCTACCTGATGGAAAGTGGTCACCGACGCCCATAGACATTGGCCATACACGTATCACCAACGCGCTGCCTACCGTAAGACATATTATGTTTTCACCCTACTGCTGAAAGTAGAAATAGGCATCGTGGTGGTACCCACCCAGACGGTCCCTTGTAAAAAGGGGACCTACCACCGGTTATATGAAGAAATTCTTAAATTAACATGATGGTGTTAAATGAATCTTCTCATTTTTATTGTCGACTGTACATATTCAAAAACGGATACAATCCCGATTATTTAAATCGACCGATAAGGATGTACGTACGCCCTGTGTCGATGATTGTACCAGTTTAAAAGATAAATTGCCCGTCGTTTAACCTCGAACAGGAATTGAATTTATTTTGATGGCAATTTTTCCTTCGCTCATTGGATACTGCCATTGTGCCATTGTAGGTTTTTCCAGAATACTGCGAACATTAAATATTTATTTAAAAATTACAAAAAACCTTTAATTCGGCTATAGGATATTATTATTGATATAGTTGATAATATTAGTATTCATATTAAATACATTAAATCCCTAAAAATATATTCTACAAAATGGCTTTACTCACGTGCAATCGGTATCGGTGCTGACTAGTTTCGGACCTTTCGGAGGTCCTTCATCAAATTGGATCTACCAAAAAGTATAACTAACTTTAAAAAATCACTCTAGTCATATGAGCTTTCAAAAATCATACTTTTTACGCCTGTAAGACATTTTGCTCTTTGTATCTCTACCTTAATATTTGACTTTTTACGATTATTTTACCTGCAAAATGAATAGTTTTTGACTAGTAGGGTTACATATATCCAGGCATCACATTTTACTTACTACACATTACGTTTTACACATACATGTATTTATTAAAAATGCTGTTGCGGTTGTGCTATAAAAATACCTTCAAAAATGCTTTACGTGGGAGGCAAAGCAAAACTATTTTATATTGCGCTACTATTCTGTTCCACCTTGTCAATGAAAAGTTTAATAAATCGAACTATTACAATACCGGTACATGAAAATATCTCTTACTAATATTTTGGAATTTTAAAAGCTTATTGCTAGCGTATTCAAAGCCAAATCCAGTCAAATATCTTTATTCAATATGATAGCATTACAGTTTCTTATTGATTGTCAAATATACTACCACCGGTTCGGAAATGGAAATATTTGACAAGAGGCGAATCGGCGTAGGAAACTCAGCAAGACTTTTTTTACATAGAAAATTTTTTACATAGAACATCTTTTTTAACAGTTTGAAATAGGCTGGAGCTATCGGTTCATTACCAGGGTGAGTTATCTGTCAAGTAAGTAACATAAAGTAACAGTATCCGTTAACACACAAACGTTCTTTTACATCATTTTTGAATTTATTCACAGACAACAGCTGATCGTTTTCTGGAAATGTGTTGTCTCATGAAAGATTTCATTGTTCTTTGCAGCACAGTTTTTGGGAAGAATAAAATTATGCTGATATATCTAGTATTTTTATAATGCATGTTTATTTTTATTATAATGTTCAATAAATAAATTTATTATGTTTGTAAAGATACATTCTATTTTTTGTATTGTATTGAGAAAAATCAGTTATTACGTTGGTTTTTTGAGTAAATATTTTTCTCAGCATTTTCTGGGTCCCATGTTTTAGACTGCTCGAGTCGCTCTATTTTGAATTATGAAAATAGTATTTATATCAGCCGCATTTCACCAAATTAGAATACCATAAGACATTATACTGTAAAGATACCTAAAATATACCAAACGGGCTGTCTTAACATCGGTTATTTGTCTAATCTTTTTGACAACATATACCGCTAGGTAGAGCTTACTTGCCGGCCTATCAATACGAGTGCCCCATTGCTGTTTAAAATCTATTGTGATGCCGAGAAAAATAGTCGAATCTACGTGTTCCGTCGCTACTCCATCTACAATAACATCATACCAAGCCTGAGGAACATTAGGAGCCTTCTCTTGCCATTCTCGTCAACTGTCCGAGTTCGATGGCTCAAGTACGTTGGATGGGCATGTAAAACGCTGGTCTCTCCGGTCATGTCGGTTATCCGTCCCAAAGGACTTTGAGAGTGCAAAAGAAGGAGTGCACACATTTTTGCTAAATATTAGTAAATTATTAGGTTTAATAATTTTATTGTTTTCGGGCTTTAATTAATATTATAACGTTTATGTTTATGCATACACGATCTTTAATTTTTACTGTTAAGATAAAGTGTACATTAGTTTTAAAGTAGTAGATATAAAAAAGTAAACGTGCGTTCTTAATATCACCTACCATTGACAACATAAAGTCGTAGTTACTTATCCGTAATATGTACAATTTCCTAGACTTAAGTACTATTATTTGATTTGACCGGAATCCTCGAAATACATGTGTTCGAAGACTGTACTAGATACTCAACGGTATGGATAAGTTCGAAGCAATCTATTCGGCAAGAATACTGTTCATTGTAGCCTCTCGATAGACGCTCCAATACCGCAAAGAAACCTAAAAAGAACTGCGAATCAAAAACAAATCTATGTTTTTGTTTTTCATGCCACTGTTTTGCAGTTTCTTAAAGGAAACTCAGTGCTATTATTTTGATGGACTAAAAAATCTGTATTTTTTAAGAACTTAACTATATGGTACTTACTATTACTTACTATAGAAGTGATACTGACTAGACTGCCAAGTTAAAAAAACATAAAAAATCTGATACGCAAAACGATTTAATATTTCTTTTGCTGGTTCTTTGAGGTCTCAGGCGTCATTTATCTGAATCGGTGATAGGGTGAGGTAGGGTAGGTGATGATATTTATTTGTTTTTTTGTCAAAATATATTTAAAAGTGTTCTTTTTAGTTGAAACTTGCTAATCTAGTCATGGCTAACATTTTAAAATAATTATGCAATATATGCTGCAAGTTTTCAAATACATTTATTAAAACGTAGCATATCTTTTTATTCATTACAGTAATGATAAAGCTTTATGACAAATTCTCTAAAATTTGCTTCACATTACTTATGTATACACAAATTTGAAACAATATTTTTAAAGTCCTGGTGAAACTAAATGTATTAAATTTATAGCGTGTTTTAAGGCATAAATTTAGCGAGCGAGAACGGTTAATTTTGATGATACCAAATATATTTTAACCGCTTTTAATATAAACGCTGGATTTAGCATAATTCAAAAATATATAACCAACATCAAAATAAAAGTGAAAGTTAAACATTTTTCTTTCTTTTTTTATTCGCTACGCAGGCGAACAAGCAGGTCCACCTGATGAAAAGTGGTCACCGACGCCCTTGGACATCGGCGTTACCAGTGGCATCACCGACGTGCTACCATGCCAACCAGGAGACATAGGTTGTTAAGTCGCGTTTACCCAGTAAATACCGAAATGAACACCTGTGACACCTCTGACTTATATAATTTTTACACCCATTGATTTAAATAAGAATAGGTATTGGCAATCTATTCTATGTTGTAAAATAAAAATACAGAAGGCGGCCTTAGATATTATTTACTATCCAAACAAAGTAAAATGATCCATGCGTCGGACCAACTCGCCCACCAACCTACGTTGGACCAGCGTGGTGGGATATGATCCAAAAAACCCTTAATGAAGAAGGCGTGCATTAGGGGCGGCCTATGTCCAGCAGTGGACTAGCACAGACTGATGGTGATGACCATCCAAACTTTGGGTGGTTCGGAGATATTTACGTCTTTCACTTAGTTTTAAAGGTTAATTCGCAATGAAAACGGAAAACAAGATGCTTTTCGCGTGAAACAGCTCCGGATTATTGCTGCATATTAATTCTGATATTATAGGGTACTTATTTTAGGTTTATGTAGATGAAAAAGTGAAATGTAAAATTATATTGTGCAACCGTTACTTTCAATTATTCTAAACATATAGATATAGTGCTCGATAGTTTTGTTGCACAAGAATTGGTGACAATTTTTAAATGTACAACTATATGATACACATTAAGCCTATCTTGATTCATGTTTAACCGTTCTGAAAGTTCTTTAGGAAACTGCTTTTTACAACGTGAAGTTAAAATAAATATTGTAAAAGATATATGTGAGGTTGATGGCAGAGGCAGGTTTTCTTATGACTGGTGACGTAAGTGTTAAAATTTAAAATGAAATAAATAAAATACATGTGCCGCATATTATTATTTATTTTAATTTATAGTATACCGGTTTCACGATACACCTTTTTTTAAAGTTTTGCACGTTGTTTTACCTAAAGCATTTTTACAAAATAATTATTCATAACACGAAAAATCGACATCATGCATAAAAATACACTATATTCACTATTTTATTGATTGAAGAATCGAAAAGTGTACGTAATAAACCAATAAAATGGTATAGTAAATTAGGTTGTAAGGATTTTAAGAAAACTGTATAATAACTAAAAAAACTTGATTAAATTCAGATTAAGTAAGTTTTAAAAAGCCATCGGTTACAATATATGAAGTAACGCGCACAAAGTAACCGGATCAGAACAAATCCGAAATTATAGTTAACTATGCATCCCGCGGGAACTTGTGTGGGATAAAGTTATTTTCGTTTATTCGACATAACACAAACTACATGCGACATTACCATCAAAGCACAAGCTGACGAGTGTTAATGGATTAACTTTTATTTTAAAACAAGCTAAAAGTTATGAGTGAATACAGTTTTTTTGCAATTCGATTGGTCTTACTAAATTATAGATTTTGTGTACATGAACTATTATAGTGATTGATGAAATATACTTTTTCTTATTTTTTTCCAGAAACGTTTCTGACTCGTTTACCTACTAAATTTAGACCTTTCCCACGTTCATCCTGCCATTATAAATCAAAAAAGTAAGCTTAAGACATTTGAGTTTTTCATCAGCCTATACGGCAAGAGTTGTGTTATAATTTATTTACTCAATTTGAAACTTACGTAAGCCGAAAAAAATAAACCTTTAATAATTTTCTAACAAGCAATAAAAAAGTCTCTAACCTTTCCTACATCAAAATATGCATCATCGCATAGGAAGTTTATGTAGGTATAGAATAGATGTAATTTAAACAAATGAAATTTGAACAAGAAAATATGACCTAATTCTAACAGCATATAACTATTTTACGCAGTATAAGCAGGTAACAACGTGTTCTTCGTACGAAAATACGTCGCATTTTCTGCCACTGCTTTTTAAATCTCTGATAACCTGTTGACTGACAAGTTTTATGTACATAGAATGAAGAATTTTTTAATGCTATTACTCTTCTGTAAACTTAACTTTATCTTAAATAAGCTTTGAAAGTGCGTCTTGCAATTTTGTTAGTATCTATAATTTAAAAAAAAGATTGTACAAAATTGGCGCACTAGAAACGGAGCAACGAAGTAACACAAATATGTATAAAAACCTTGCGCTCCGAATAGAGTACCTGCTTCTTTTGAGAAGTCGGTCAATAAAATATTATTATTATTGCATTGTATATCATGGTTTAAAAGTCAATCATGTCTATTAATTACGTTTATTATTTACTTATTATAATAATTACTTTAATTACAATAACATTTTGCATTTAAAAGGTGAGGCTATAGACGACTACGCCATAGTAAAAAGATTTCGTTTTACATAATAGCTCATGCCCGTATCATTAGCATTACTGGTGTAAATAAGGTTTTTATTGTTGTAATTTAATAAATATTTTTATGAGTAACTTTCTTCACCTTTAACTTTCTTTTTCTACCTAAAAGAAAAATCTACATTTTTCTTTCAGTTAGAAGCTGGTCCTTTTACGTTGGCTTTGTTAGATGACGCGTAACAACCCTGCCCGTCCAAGTACTTCCAAAGCCCTTGCTGGTTTTCTGTAAGAAGAGTAAATTTTAATGAGGATGAATGAATAGAGAAGTGCACCGCGCTATATGTTTTTGCAATTCTAATTATAGTCAGGAGCCAATTTACTTTCCTGCCCATACTAACGTGATACATCGAGGTAGTGCATGGTGGTGTTATTATTTTACAAACCTTTTAAGAACCTAAGTGCCACCATGAGAAACTGTAATGAGCATAAGATTTGATGAGCAAGCATATTTTTTTTACGTATAGGAAACAAAGTGATGGCCAGTTTGTACGTGCTACATTTACCACACTTATACATATACAAATCAGCCAAATGTTATAAGATCCAGCAAAAGCAGCTTACTAGTATTTTAAAATAATTGTTATTCGATATCGTTTTCTTATTCTAACTATGTTCTAAAATTATCACTGGGTCTCCCTATAATTCCATTCTGATATATTTGAATAACATATGTTACACAGAGCGACGGGCATCTTATCGCTACAACCCAAAGGTTAAACGGCATTATGTTGATTATTTTCGTTTAAAAGTGTTAACTCCTAATATTTTGTCCACGTTTATTGATGAAGACAAAGGCAATGATAGTAGAATTCTTGCAAAACCACCAAACCACAATACTTATTAGGGCCTAAGGATAACACTTACAATTTACATGCATTCATTAAGTTCAACAAGTCAAGGAAAAAAAATTAGGAAGTCAGGTGCTACATCTCTATCATAGTGCAATTGTTCGACTAAAACTTATGATTTATACATTTGGACGCTTTTTTTTGAAAAATACTTTTAACATACCAATCGTAAGGCGTATTGAAATAATATTCATAAAAATATACAATAAATTACAAAATAATAAGTTTAAGAAAAAATCATGGTTTCTTTACACACAGTTGTTACAAAACAATTACATAGTGTCAAATAGGAATTCATAGATTCTAATTAGGCCCTTCGTGCAAATTACAGTCACGCTGTGGCAAAATGAAATCTGTTTTTCAATTTAGTTTAAATTCCAATTTAACCGAAAAGCGTCGTCGAATGCTTGCCGTGTAGCTTATCAAAGGACCAGACCATAAAAAGCGGTGTAATCCGAATTAAATACGTAAACAGTACGTGCAATTCAGGTAAGTGGCACACCGACAATGACGTTATTCAATAAAATGCGTAATCGTGGTTTAAGTAAAGCTACATTATCCGAATCGTGTGCAAAATTATAACCGACTATCCTACGGGGATTACACGGGTATAAGTTATTTTCATTAATGCGGCTTAACGCGGATTATGTCAAGTACGGTAATTTCACAGGCAACACTTAGCACGTCCATATTAATATGTAATGGACTCGATAGTAGCTTATGATGAGGCTTCTGTTGCTTTGAATAATATAAAAGAATAAGCTAACAGCTTTTAAGACTATAAATAGTTAATATGTGTTAGCTAATGTCATATTTGTATTCAAATTAGAAAGTTATTAGAATGTATTGACAGTTTATTAAAATTTTATTCAACTAGTAAAAAGCCTGTTATAACAATGCGCTTGTTTATGTAATTAACGTTATACTTATAGGTTTGCTACTCTGATTAGGTTAAATCTTTAAGCAAAACGCATCATTTAGTTTTGTGTATTAGTTCTCTAAAGTTTATAAAAACAAACTTTAGTAAAATTATCAGTTAAACGGTCCAGCTTCAATTTTAAACGTAACTAAAATATTATCTGTACATGTCATTATTCACTATTTTAGCCCTAATCATAATTAGTTCAGTCAGTAATTTGATCGTAAATTTTTACTCTCGTGGCAGCCTCGTACTGGCCATCGCAGTGTCCCCACGAGGTGAAGTGACAACCTGTGCAATTGAGCAGGAGTTAGGTGGATGCAGGTCGCACAGGATCGTACCTCTTGGCTATATCTATGGGAGGCTTATGCTAAACAGTGGGCTCTAAGAGGCTGAAACGACGACGACGACAAAATTTGAAGTGTCATGTGTCATCTTTTAGTCAAATTGATAACGGTAAACATATTTTTTTTAAAACAATATATTTTTTTTTAATTTTTGTTACTTCCTCTGTAGCCTAGTGGTAAAGACATGTGTTTAGAAACCGGAGGTCGTGGGTCCGAATCCTGCGGGGACTCAACAAATTTTTATTGTTCTTTCATAGTTGGTTAGGGCAATTTGGGCTGATCAACCTATTGTTTGAAAAGTTGATCCATGCGTCGGATGGGCATGTAAAAAATCGATCCACCCACCAACCCGCATGGGACCAGCGTAATGGGATACGGTCTAAAACCCCCTAATGGATAGCGGTGTATAAGGGGAGGCCTATGTCTAGCAGTGGACTATCACACGCTGATGATGATGAAATAGAAATTTTTGTTGGAAGATTTTATTTCTATGAATTTATTTATAGTAGTTAAGACCATATTTAAAAATATTGAAAATTATTACTCAATATATGTACTAAAAATCGAAATAATAAATGAAGAGTTTGAAATCGATTTGTTAGCTTATTATCTATATTTATATCAAATTCAATTAAAATACAAATGTAACAAGTTATTTTTCCCACTACAAGATTGTCCGTCCCGTGAGTGAGGATCTGAACACAGTCTAAAACTGAAAATAATAGTATCGTATAATTGTTCATAAAATCCAGATTTCTGATTTAAAGTCATAAAAAATAATTTGTTTTTTTGCCATAGAATCTGGTGTTTGAGTATGCACGTTTGCAAAGACAATCAGCTTTTCTTGAACGCAAAGGCTTTAAATAATTTTTTGACTCAGAAGAACTGGTGCGCAACGTTACTATACATTACCAATTTTATTTAAGATTAGAGTGAATTTTGTACTCGAATTTATTTTTGATGTCTCATCATCATTGTAAAGGGTAGTATATAAGGGATAGGAGGAGGAATGAAAAGCGGCCGGACGCGTAGGTGTATGAAACACGATCGACCGAGCTCATTGAAAGGATGTGCATCGAAGCTTGCTTATCAGTAGTCTAAACGATGTTTGCGCCCTCTTTCATCAAACAGGTAGCCCAGACTGTAAGAGGCAGAGTTATTAAATGGAAAGTTTGTATGCGGTGTAACAAGAAATATGTGGGTTTTTATTGGCTACGCAGGCAGGGGAGCACCTGATAGAAAATTTCACCGACCTCTTAATTATAGCAATATATAACAGTGATGACAATACCAGTGGTATAACTAACGCGCTGCCTACAATAAGAAATAGGATGTTAAGTCTCATTTACCCAGAGAAACGGTGAACGGTGCCCTTCAAACCGGAATAGTGTGGAGTGTTTTCACGCTACTGATTTGCAGTAGAAAAGGCACCGCGGTTACCACTCTAGTAAAAGGCGACCTACTACCTCTAAAGTAGTTATTTATGATGACCATGCTATTTTCACTTTAATTAAATTTTCTGGTAAAACAATCTATTTCTATGACTCTTTCTTTTTGGTTTTAAGCAAGTGCAATTGTAAGTAATCGTCAATAATACTTGCCAAAATTAAATCCCTAATAATGTCGCTATTCAAAAAGTATGATACGGCACATATAAGTTTTCATGCAACCATTTGTGTTAAGCATAAATTTAGTTCATAATAATTTTTAAAATAAGAGATATTCTGAAATACAAACACAACATTTGCTCTTTAAAATAAAATTTAGAGCCTAATTTATCGCAACCATCTTTCTCAACAAAGTCCATTAGTCTTCCTAAGGCTTCACTGACTAGGCTCATGAAAATATATCAGTTGTTCTCTCTCTTGAATATGTAATTAGTTATTTTAATTTAAGTAATAAAATAACAGACCGCCTTGCATACGTTAGTCTTGTTGTAGGTCTTCACAACTTTTTATGTATGATAAATAGAGTTAAGACGTTTGATGTTTTTTTAAAATGGGAATGAAACATTATAATGGAGTACAGGTATCTGCTTGTTTGGCTAGTAGCCAAAACTCTCACGTATTGTAGAAATGATTGAAGATGTAAATTTAAAAAGGAGTTGGTTTTAGTCTATGTATTTTCTTATATTATAAAATGATAGCTGTATAACTTTCAAATCTATAATTTAACGTCACGAAAACAGTTGTGATATAAAGTTTAAAATTACTACCATCAGTACAATTTACTTTATTCTGTTACACTATTGAATTATTTCGAATATGATACGGCATTTAAGTACAGAGAAAAGCCATATTATGAATTAACACACACGATCGAGACAATTAGTTAGAAATTGGTTGAAGTAGTGGGGACAGAGGAGTATCGAAGTTTTGTAGGGTTTTCTTTAACTTGTCGAGGCCAAACTATTAAAATGCAGTTTTGTAGGGCCATTAAGGGGGCGACTCGGCAAGGTGTAATCGATCTATTTGTTCTTTCAGCGATTGAAACGAGGCTAGCGTTGGATCCAAACATCAAAGCCGCAGCCTGGTACTAGGAAAGTTGTGGACTTCTTGTTTCCATGGTCCTTGGACTTGGATGATGAGTATTTTGTTTAGGTACGGGTAAGGAAGGGGTCTAGATGAAAGGCAAACTAGTTTAGACGTTGCTGTAGATGGAGTATCTAAATTTGTACCATGTATATTGAATAAAATGTCAGCTTTTAAAATATGAACTGGGTAATGTTGTGTATTACATTTAATATTTTTGAATAAAGTAAATCCACTCTATTTACCATTCATCACGGTTATGATAATTCATATTATGCCATAATAATTTGAAGCGTTCGAATATCGATACATCGGCATGCGTGTGGCTCGATAGATCCCAATCGGAACCTGTAATTCCACTCGCAACATTAATATGCTAAATCAATCTAATTTGTCGATGCATGTCGGAAACAGGCATCAGTACATTGCAGAACGATTCAAATATTGGAGTTTAAACGTAACATTACGATTTACTTTTTTTAGTCATGTTCACAAGTGCATCAAGCAATTATTAACTGCTAATTAAATTATTTTTTATTATGTACATGATTCATTTAGTATTTATCTATATAATCTGTCAGTTGTAATCTATGATTTTACGATAAACATTTTAATTTTATGGTATTAAGCATTTATCAATACTAAGTTAGCGTTTTTTACAGAAATTTGGTTTTTATTGAAATGTTTGATGTATTTTTTATATAATACATCGAATTCACCACTAATATAAACGCGTTATAAAAGAAATTTATAAAATCAACAAGTTGCTCCAAAAGTTTCATCGGTTGATCTTGCAATGTTTACAAATACTTACTTTTAGACAATCTTACAATAAGATTCTTGAGAATTTAGTTATTTATTGTGTATTTAGGTTATTAATATCACAAACCTTTATCATATCCTAATTTTTTTATGCAGTAAAGGAAACAATGCCTTGTTAACAATACCCTTCTTTAAGTATTTTCTTTTATTATACTTGCATTGTCATACATATATTTACAGTCAATAGATAATGCGCCTGCTCAGCGTGGCAGTTATGAGCATATTTTTTTAAAGGGGCTCCAATAAAAGGCTCCAGCTTCTAGTTCTCAGAAATTCTATTATGCTTGGCCATGGTAGCGGCCATAGTGCGACAAGGTGTGCTAAGAATCTCCCCGGCTACGGATCGCTACTACCAAAAACTTGATCCGGCCACTTACGTCTGACGATCTACGTGCAGTAGCCGTTTCAAGTTGGCCTCGAGTCGCGAGGGATCGGCTGTCTTAATTCTGCTAATGATAATGATACATATATACTCCAGGATTTTATTACAAGAAGCCCGAAATAGGCACACGATTAGCACATTGCTAATTATAAAATAAGTTATATAAGCTAAGCTACTCATTAAGTGTAACCGGTAAAATCGTTAATACCTACTTCATAGCAATTTTATTTAGTTTACAATTAATATATATCTTACATATGATTGATTAGTGTTTTAAAACATTTTATGCATACATATTTCCTAAGTGCACCAAATAAAACTTGTACTATATTAAGAAAATATCATAATAGTTAATGTACACAATATTTCAATAAATCACATATCGTTTTGACGAAAGCTATTGTCGTTCGTGTAAAACGCCTCTAATTAACTGTCCAATGCAAACTTCCTATATTGCATACGAGCTAAATTACCTCGTTATGTATCGAAATGCATTTCACAGCATGGACGTAGCGAAGCCTATATATTGTGTGTAACGCTTATTACTTACATAAAGCGTGAGAAAATAAGTGTTATTGTATAAAGAACAGCATTTACTATTGGAAAAAAAAAATTACCGAATAGGTGTTATGAATCTATAGGATGACTAATTTTACAAATTGGATATGAAAAATCTTTAAAGCGTCATAAATTTAGGACTGATTTTAATAGATATTACAAACATGCATTTGTAGTCTGTAATTTTTATAAATACTATAGCGATTCAAAAAAAAACCAATATATTTCTTTCATAACTTAAGACGTTGTTTTTGTCATTCAAAATTGCCAAATAATAAATACCTATCAGTTTCTTCTATAATAAATGCAATGAAAATTAACTTGATTGAACTAAAATTAAATCAAGCAATTGGAAAAATATGTGAAAATTTATTTTTAATAAACAAACCTAAATGTGTGTAATTTTTTAATTAAAAAAATGTTTTTAAAAAAATCACTAAGTGACACGCCGTAAAACAATACAATTACATCATCCATATCTCTCTTTCAATTTTTCTAGAATCCGCCGAAAGTTGTGTGAGCGCCAACAGCTCGCATATTTATGTAACCCCGGTTTAGATTTGGCTACGGCCAGGTGAGAATTAATTGCTTGCGTCAACATCTTCATCCATGGACCGAAAAGCCTAATGAAGTACGATGCAGCATCCACTGCAAGGGTTGAACGACCCGGCGCATGCGCGGGACGGCCCTCCTTTCGGGCAAAGCCAACGGGCTGTCTTAGTGAGCGTTTGTTCTAACTGCGATCGAATTTCGATCTTACTGTTTAGCGCTCTGGATCCTTTTGGACGCGGCGTAGCAGTTTCGTAGCGGAGCCGTAGCGGCGTCAGTGGCTCCTCAGTCACCGCGGCGTACGCGTGGCTCTACGTAGAGCAGGGGTCTACGCGATCGGAAAAACTTTGTAAAGTTTTCGGTTGCGCGTAGAGCGTATGTATGATTAGTAAAGACTTTTAAAGGATTGTTTTTAAGTGTCGTTTCGGATCTGATTGTATTGTAAGCTGTTACGAGGTAAGATCTTATATATAATGAGTATTTTATTTGTTAGTTACATATTAACTAATAGTATTATTCGAAATATATTTAAAATTTTAGTAGCAAAAAAGATGATCAAGTCTCAATATGTCAAAAATTACGATATAATCTTAAAAAATTCTTATGAATCGTATAATTATTAATCAACATTATTTTAGTACTAAATTTTAAAAAATTAACAATGTTAATAATTTTTAGACGTCACTATAAAGTATTCATAATTCAACCCACTAATTTTATACTTATAACAATAAGTCAAATGTTACTTTAAATCGTATCTATAAAAATATATAGTAAAGTAACTACCAATACTTTGATGTAACAGACTTACTTCACTTAAACTTACTTAGTATGTGGTAAGGATTATTATGATTACCCTTTAAAATAATTTTTAAATGAATTAAATATTTAATCGTAATTTTTATGATAAAATGATCTCGACTCTTAAACAGTTTTATTAAATGAGTTGGTCACGGCTGATTTCCACGCTTTACAATATAATTAAGCCTTAGTTTCAATAGGTTGTCAGATCAAATGCTGATTATCGTATGATAGGTGATGGAAATGTTAAATGAATATAGGCTTTATATATTTATTGCTCATCGCTTACTGATTAAAATGTTTAGCTTTGACCTAAATATATAATCCAACACACGTTTAAAATAATTCAGAGTTTAATTTTTAATCTTAAACGTCAAATACTCTTTATAAATAAAAATTATTGTACGATTGCAATTGGATGAGTTGTGATGTTTGAAATAATTTATTAATTGATTACGGCAAATCTTAAATAAAGACAGTCAAAAAAAAAAGTAAGAAAATACATTGCTATTAATAAGCAAACGTTCGGAAATTATAATTAATGTCTTGCTCTGGTCACGACTTTTCTTTCTTCTTAGAACTAACAAAAACTATACTTTTTTTAAAAAACATTCTTTGATTAATGCTTTTCTCAGTCACTGTCTGATTGACATATATATCTTTAAGAGGTCTTTAAGAAAAATAAAAAAAAATAAAACAATGTATTTAAATCAATAAAATCACAATTATTGTCTCGTGCTGTGTAATTTTTTATTTTTTTAATCCGTAATTGAAAAAAAAAACTGTAGTCTCTTTATATATGAATATGCTTTGGAGGTGGCTTACGCGTCGTCAACGCTCTTTCTACCACCCGTGGACTGTTCGATGTGTATCGACGTGGAAGATGTCCAGCGCCTTTCCATTTATTATCCTTTTTTTTTGTTTTTTAATTCTTAAATATTTATAAGATGGATAAATATCTTAATAACACAGAACTTTGAATACATAGGAGAATTTTCAAATTATTTTACTTTGTTTTAAACTAATACTACTTCGAAACTAAAATAATTTTTACCACAGATTGTTTTGAAGATATGAATTCTAAAATGAGTCTTATCTCACAGTATCTTGTTCTGAACTTGTTTTAATTAAATAGGCAGTAGTACGCTGTACGCGTCAAAGAAATTTAAATTTATCTAATTATAATTATCTTAAAATAACTACAACTTTTTCAATCTCTACTGTCTCCAAGTTTGTTTTGATTATTGCCATTGTTTAAATATAATTCTAACCATTGTAAGTTTGTAATTAGTTAAGGCATAATTATTTATTTAATTTATTGGATTATTATACATAATAAATCCACTTATTTAGGGATTTTATGCCTTTATTTTTATATACAATGTAATACTGCATTCCATCGTAGACTGCTCGTGATCATGAACCCTGGAAAGAGTCGGGAGTAAATATGAAGAATTAACGCGAAAAATCGATAATAACGATTTCATAAGTCTGGAAATTTATACATTAATTGAAATTTAAAAGTGTATTTAAGAGAACAAAAAGGTAGCGACTAATGTAAACTTAACGCAAAAAAATGCGCAAAGAAATTGTCTCTGAAAATATATTTTTTTTATAATTTATATCTTTAAATTTTAACTGAACTTTTATGAAATTATTGTGTTTATTGCGTTTATTTTTCGGTGTTTTGGATTCGTTCCAGCGTCCGATTCGAATAACTGTCAGAATTTATATTTGTCCTTCATTCTAAACATTTTTTTTTCAAAAATTACTTATAGTATCACGAGCCTAAATTTTCTTAAGACGTCGTAGGTCTATTTTGTATTTGCGGAATCCTATGCTCGTAAACAGACTACTCTCTCTATTAAAGATCGGACATTTTTTTAATTACTATGGTGTTACGAATCATCGTAAATTTATTGAGACGATATTCCATTATAAAAACGAAACGAAACGTTACAAACAACAGGTGTAAATGTGTTTATATAGATATGATGTATATTATAAAAAAAATAACAGTTACTTAATAAAAGCCTCAGCTCTTATTAAAAACTAAATTGTTTTCTTTTCTGTATTATCGGTAAATTTAATACTGTTGATTTAAATCTACTATAAGTAATAAAAGCTGTAGAAGAGTAGCTTAATATGAAAGCTAAGTCATGCCAATTTATAAATTATGAAAATACAGAATACCGGTACCTATAAAAGTAGACAAAATTATATTATGAAATTATAAGCGACATAAAAATAGCTATTAATAACACATTCCCTGTCTCAGGAAATATATGAAGGTTTCTTTAACGCGTATAAATTTAAGCTCCATTAAAAATAGTAACGGTTCTAAATTATATTCTATTTGGCAACCTTATACATTTTATAAGCATAGCTTGACACTTTAATAACTGATCTTCGTTAAGATATATGACATGTGACACGTTCACTTAACCTTCTAGCCTCTAAACTACGCTACTTCAGCAAAAATATGAAAGCTCTACAAGGGATGAAATCATTTAACGTAAATTTCGGGATATTACTAAGCCTTAGAGCGATGCTAAAGTTCTGTTAACGTTCCGTGAACAAGATGCGCCATAAACAGTACTTCGCGTCGCCTAAATGCGGCTTCCGAGGTCGTAAAGTATTATTTTTCTTTTATATTTCTACGTTTTGGTTACGTTTCGTTTAGTATATTTTAAAAAAAGTTCTGAGGTAGGCATTGGCGTTTAATTGGTCGACGATTTCGTGTTCATAGAATAAAGCTAAACGTGCAAAGTCTTAGATAAGATGTAATTCAAATATCTTTATTAGATGTAAGATTTTTAATGAATTTAGAATAAAAATAAAACAAAAAAAAAGAAAAAAGCACTACAATTTCCCATTACTTGTCAAAGAACGAAATACCTGTTTGGAAAAAAAAGCCATTTTTTTTAAAGAAAACATTTTTTTTTAATAGACATAAAAAACAAAAAGCAGTAATTTTAATTTCTTAAAATAGCCTTAACTAGCTAGATGATTGTGTTTTGATTTCAAACAAAAAACGTATACATTGGCCCTATAAAACATATTGCTTTTCTTAAACTAAAAAAAATCATAAACTGGAACTTTCAACGTTGATTCTTAATAGTTAATTTAAAGTCATTAAGATTAATTAGCTTCCTCCGAGTCAGGTGCGGAGTGCAATCTAATAGTCCAACAGAACGGTAAACAGAGCCGAAGAGTTTAGGCACGGGACCGTCGTTTTTTATACCAACATGACGCATGTCTTCTTGGTGTATTAGCAATCAACCCACCAGCGCCCCGTGCTCTTATCAAAAAGAAATTAAAAATTTTCGAGTCAGCAGGATTAAAATTCAGAATCCATGACCTTTGTCAAAAAGCAAGCGTGTGTCACTAGGCTAAAGAAAATTTTATTTTCAGTATAAATAATTAATAAGTATTGCACTACTTTTATTATTTATACAATTTATTGTACATTTTAACATTTATATGTATTGAGAATATTCCAAATATTAATAAATAATGTGCATTATCATTTACAAAGTATTGTATATGATGTTCGGAATCCTGCTTATATTATAATTGAGAATATTTTTGAGTATTGATGCTGCTACACTTTCACTCAAAGGCGACTTTGTGGATTTTAATGAAATTTTATTATAATATTGCTACTCGTCATCGATCCCACAGCGATTGAAATTCAAAGTCTTCGGTCAGTGCGTCCTACCTGTACCTACGGTGCCGAGACTTTAAGCCTTAAGATTCAAGTGGTTCACAAATTTAAAGTACCTAGCTTACTGAAGAACCGCGTCAGAATTGACGACCACTGAAGTCTGAAAGTTCTGGGCTTGGTTAGTAAACGTAGCTTGGCACGCTCTGCAGGAAGATGGTGTGACGACATTCGAAAAATGTGAACTGAATGAGAATAGCCGAAAATTAAAAGCGGTGGCGAGCATTAGGGTGGCGTTCGTCCAGTAGTGGACTATCACAGGCTGATAATGAAATAATATTATTATCTCGAATCGCAATCACCACGCAGGTAAAACCTCGGGGCGAAGCTACTACAGAGTATAAAAATATGTGTCACAGAAATGTAACCATCTTCTTACGAGTTACTCAATTGCAGTATATATACTAATGAAATTTGATGCCATAACCACACCATAATTTTTCTGTGGATTTTTTTTAAATTGTTTATAAAAGCAGATGAGCAGTCGGGCCACCTGATGAATGGTGGTCACCAACAACCATTGACATCGGCAATAATAATAATCATAGGTTGGAAGAGGAGACATAGGTAGGTCTCGTTAACCCAGTAAACACGCTGGCTACGGTGCCCTTCAGACTCGAACACGATAAGGATTTACACTAAATTTTAGCTTTATTTTGGTTATGGTGGCGTATAGGCTGAGAAGGGACGTACGTTTCCTAAGACCATTGTAATAATGTTTTAAAACGGTTATAGATGAATTTTTAATTAAGTCATGTTTGTCTTAAAATTACTATTTTATATGTATATATTTTTTTTAGTTCTATATTTTACATTCATAATTATTTCTTCTGTTAACGCGAATACTATACATTATTAAATAAAATTATTTTACGGATTTTATCGCGTTTATTTTACATTTTTAAATTTCCGACGTTTCGAACACTTTCCAGCGGCCGTGTTCTACCCCGTGACCGTAAAGTAATTTTACATTCAATTTTTATTTGACTGTTCTTAGTGCATGTCCTTTAATAGTTATTCTTTTAATTGATTACATAATTAGATACTGGATACAGTAACTTTTTATTGTCAAGGCAACGGCAAACTGTTACTATACTTTGACTGTCAACTGCAACTTCGCTTTAAAAAGTATTTTTTCATAAACCATCAACCAATAACTAAGTAACTTATAATTGTTATTTATTAAACAAAACAACTGCACATATAATCCATATATTATAAGCAATAAAAAAACCCTTTTGGTCAAAATAATAATAACAATAATAAATCTTTATTGCAGACACATAGATCCATATTCATGCAAAGTTAAATAAAGTGAAACCAAATTAAAAAACTAAAGTAATACAATGATATAGGTATATATAAAAAAAAATGTTTTCTACACGTTTAGATTGTATAGAACTCACACCCTCCCATTACATTTTAGTACAGATAAATATATGAATATAGATAAATAATAAAATCCAAAGCATTTATTAGTAATTGCGTATCCCGTCCAGAATCCGATCGTTTATTGGCTGAGCTATTTCATCCTCATTTCGGAATCTAAAACATTTTTCCTTTACCATGTAGAAAGCTATGTATAGAAGTGACCGCGTGAGGAAAGTAGAGCTATTCATGTTGGATTCAGGTAGATATTTAGGGAAAAAACACGTCCGATTGGTTACTTATGTTTTAAAAATCGATAATGCGGTCCAATAAGTATACGTAAAACATCTTGAATAAAGATCTATCTTCAATTATGTCTATTGAACATAGAAGGTCTGATTTACACAGGAGCTACTATCGAGGTGCCAACATAGTTCTACCGCAATTTTTTTGTGTCGATTAAATTTAATTTTTTTTCCCCTCTTTATTTACCCGATCATAGACGCTGTATAATTCCGAATCGTTGGAAATAATATATAATGCATATAAAATGCAAGTCGAATTAAGCCCCTAGAGTTACCTAGGTTTAGACTGACCAGAACCAAAAAATATTTTATGTATAATAGTATAACAATGTACAATAAATTAAATGACTGCCAAATGAAACTGAATGATTCGAGCTTTCATAGAGTTGTTATAACAACGCTCAGAGAAAAAGCCTACTGTTTTAGTGTTTGTTATAAATTATATTAAGGACCAAGATGTGTGGAAGTACTTTTCTTTGCACTTGCAAATTCCCTAGTAAGTTATAAAAAATAATGCATTGGTCAAATTTTGTAAATTCCAATATTAAAAAAAAAATAATTAGCATATATATAAAAAAGACCGCAGAGTTTCTTGCCGGTTCTTTTTTGGACGGGTCTGAGTTTGTGAACCGGTGGTAAATGGTAAATTTTTGCCATTCATGTCAAAAAGTAGTACTAATTCTGCTCATGGTATATGAAGTCTTAATTTAATGACAATATTTATGGCGATGATCTTATAGGAAATAAATACTAGTTATCTAGGTCATAATTTTATTTCACCGTTAACATTTTACTTGTTCGACTTTACTGTGGTCGTTTCGTAAGAATTTACTTGTATAACATTTCCAAGTGCTGTACCTACCGATGATATCAATACGAAACAATGAGCACGTCACTTTTCTACGTAAACCGGTGAACATTGTTGCTTTAGGGGTATTGAATATATTCAACTGAAGGGGGTATTCACGTCAGTAGCACATTAACGGGCCACAGCGGGCACAATAGGTCCGGGCAGGTGGCGTCTTATTTGAGATTGATTAAACCGGGGAGCGATTAACTGTGAATATTGTATGGGGGGTCGGCCGGTGCCCGTAACCATCCGAACTGCGCAGATTGAGTTCGCCGTGTTGCGCAATTTAATTTCGCGTTGACGCTTCTCATTGGGAACCCTTTGCCCGCGGCTTCGCCCGTTCGGATTTGGGAACGGGATCGACGTTATTTATTGCATCTGCAAAACGGTCGTCTTCTAAAAAAACCTGTAAAATTACTTTACTATTTGAGAATATGCATGATGGTCACAACGGAGGATTTTTACGAAGAAGGAACATTGCTTAAAACTTTTCACTTCCCTTGAGTATAAATTTATTTTTAAATTTCATTAAAACGTTCCTTTTTGATTTAATAAAACTTTATCGTCCTCTTTTAGTTAATTTAAAAATGTCGTTATTAAAATAATTGTTTATTAAGTATTCAATAAATATAGATAATAGATTGTTCATGCTACATTTCAAAATTATGATTAAAAATCATCTGGTAATTATATTTAAATTAATTTCTTTTTCATCCATTCTTCTAGGCCAGAAATGTATCTTGCTATGCTGGTAAACTATTAAAAACAATAAGATATAAATTCATCACTACTGGAACAATTTTGCGGATACTATTTTATATAAATATTATTATTGCAACAAATTATATAAGATATTGTTGAAATAATATTAACAATATATGTATGTCATATGGAATAAAAAATATAATGTTTGGATTCATCTATCTTTAAAATTTAATAATATTGTTTCTTACTCATTTAAGTAACCTTTATTAATGTGAAAACAGAAAAGGTATTTATTTTATTTTTGATAAATAAATTAATATTTTTATTATAAAGGTTTTGTCAATCAAATTTATTTTATAATTTAGTTTTTATTTTACAAATAAATAGCGCAGAGATAATTAAATTTTACGTCACTGAAATAAAAATAGTTAAAATCCAATATTTATTCTAGACGCATTACTTACTGAAATAACAATTTTGTTTCATGTACCCAAAAAATAAAGCTGCCTAGGCAATTTAATGATGGCAAAACGTTACAAATAAAAAAAATATAACCGCTTTTCAATATAATTTAATTTTTAGCGTTGCAATTTGATTTGAATAAATCATAATGTTGGAATGCCACTCTAGAAGTTACTTCGTTTAACAAATTAAGCATTTGAGTAACTTTATTTTTATAATTAACTACTCCTGTTGCATTAGTTCAGGTGGAATAACATCATTAAAATTTTTTGCACGTTTTGCGATTTTTTTTTGATCGATCAAAAAATTTACATAACACACACAAAGTAATTGAATTTTTAGCAATAAAGTATGGCTTACTTCAAAACCAAGCAGTATTTTCTTTGATAACTATTTTAAGTGGTTCGCGACATAAGCCTTGTCCTTAGAGTAGCGTCTGCCACTCTAGCGTAAATTACTTGTAGACATCTTGTATGTAAAATATTCAATAAAATTACATTGTGTAAATTGTAGTTTAAAAGTACAAAATAAAGCCAATGTGAGATTGGTAATTAACTTTTTAAGGTACTATGATCCAGTACCGTATAAAAGTCACTTAATTAATTGTCATGCATATTTATTATGGGTTCGAATCCTGCGGGGACTTAACAAATTTTGGTTGTTCTTTAGGGCAATTTGGGCCGATGTCCCAATTGTCTGAAAAATGAGGTGATCCATACGTCGCATGGGCATGTAAAAAGTCGGTCTACCCTCCAACCCGCATTGGACAGCTTATTGGGATACGGTCCAGAAACCCCCTGATGGAGGCAGCAGGGGAGGCTATGTCCAGCAGTGGACTAACACATGCTGATAATAAATGCAAAAAAAGACTTATTAATAGACATTTAGTATGGGCATATTTCTTTATGTGAAACTTGTGTTTATGAATATTCTTCGAGTTAATATCTTTCGACACCTATATAATATACGTTTTAAGATGCACTGCTTATCTTTATAAAATTAATAATAATAATATATGAATATCGGAATCAGTACTTCCTTTTTCACCGATGTTTTATTACAGAAGGTGCGTGGCGTTAGTTTTTTCTAGCCGGAACCACTAAAATAATAAATCTACACCCCTGTACCTCACTGTCAAACATAATAACTAAAGATTAAAAAAGATTGTAAAACTAATAGATATCATAGTGTCGCAGTATAATACGTGAAGCAATTATTAATATTTTTAAAAATAATCGCTAATATGTAAATTTTACGTGCATCTTAGGTCGTTTAAAACTTAAGTGTTGATCACTTAACTTATAGATAATGCTGTTTTACGGATTTTGTCATATTTAATTATGTATCAATTATTTAAAGGATATTCCAAAGTTTTCTAACTCCAAAATTGTCAACTATTTAACGGTAAAACTGGATCATTTGTCGTTTAAGGTACTCACATAAGCAGAACAGAAAGTATAAAACTGTTTAATAACCGTTGCACAAACTTAAGTTTATCTAAGCGGCCCTATTTATCGTCTATTTATCACGAGATAATCTCCGTCTCCCGCCAGCAATATTACGTATCATTCCCTACGGCGTAGCGCTTCCCGAGAGCGAGCTTCTGCATAAAGCGTAGGGGAACTCAACGACCCGAACGAGTCTACGAGTTCGGTCTCGTAAAGTTGCCGGCTTAGCGTTGTTATGATAATGCACCGCGCCGCGTGTGCTCCTCCTAGCTTTATTCTTATCAAGCCTGTAATGCGGATATGGAAAATGTAATTCTATCTGATGCTTTAAAGAGAAAGAATATCTTCACTGAATACGCAATATCTATTCATAATATTACAGCTTAAAGTCTGAGGGAGGAGATAAAACGTTCTGCGTAATTTTATCGTTACCAACCCTTATGCTTTTATAATATTATTATTTATTCTTATTCGGATTAACATATCATAACTGATATTTAAGAAACCAAAAAGTTTATTTGATGTAAACGCGAGTAGTTGTAAAAGAGATCGTTAGAAACATCAAAGTGTTTAGATGTTTTCAATTCAGCGAAGTCCAGTTGCCAAAACTCGACAAGGACGGCCGTGCATTTCAATAGCCGAGGCAACGGGGGACGCCCCGGGGAGTTGCCAGAAATTCTCTATTGTTAACAACGCCAGAACAGATACTTATTTGGTCCCGTGCGGTTTAAATGACCATAGGTTTTCGAATGCTGTTGTATATAAACTTCTTGAAGTTATAACTACTGTATTTTTAACGCCACATAACGACAATATTATTAATTGTATTTATTTTTAAATGTTTAAAAGTTTCATAACACCTTTTAAGTTTGACTAAATGTATGTAAGCATGTTAGAGTGAAATTTTTAGCAAAGGTATTATCTAATTTACCGAATATTTTTGTCTGTAATATAATAGTAAAAAAAAATAACACAATTCTGTACCTTTACAAGAATAACTAAAATTATACGCAATGACTATAGTAGATAAATTAGTCTATAGATAAACTATAATAATATGTATTTAATTTTCTTTATTTTCGCCGGAAATTTCCTTTAAATTTTTATATATGTCAAATCGCAGTAATTCATACTGAACACGGACTTATACGACCAATAATTTATAAGACACTTGCTAGAAAAATGTCTTCGGAGGTTTAACTTTTTCATTTGTGTCATGAAATTGATTTTAGCCGCCGTAAAGCAAACTAGTTCATTTAAAATATAAGACAAGATCACTAATTCAGTTATTAGAAGTATAAAATATAAAAGTAATCTCGTAAATTTAACTTCAAAAGTAATATATTTCAGTTAATTATAAGATATATACATTGTAGTTGTGCCATTTACTTTTTGTAAGAAATTAAAATATGGCATTAATTAGACCGTGGTACGAAAAAACATGTAATGTATTTTCTGCTGTTAGAAAAAAAAATATATTTTGCTTATACGAACGTAAACTATGACACTGTATGAAGAAACTATAAGTTCTACAATAGATAGCATAACATAATTTTTAGTTCAAAACATATTAAGAATAAGACGACCGATTCGTATTTGAAATAAGTCCTTTATCTTATCATCTAAAAGGTTTCTCGTAAAGGTAATTCGCCTGTATTATATGTAAAGTTACCCTTATTAAAATATTATACTTTTAAGCAGTTATAGAATAATTTGATCGGGTATAAATGAAAAAGAGGCCATTTCTTGAAAATTTCTACAAAATAATTTGATATTTTTCTTAAGCGATTGTTATATTTCTTGTAATATAAACCGCAGAGGTTTACGCGGGCAATTTACCGGGATGTCAGAGTTATTATAATAAGTATTTACGGTATGTCTCCAACGAGACATTTTTTTAGTACCCACCTAGCGTCGGTTGGCCACTCTACGTCATATTTACGTAAGCCGATCTAATTTCTAGCAGGCACAAAGGCGTCGGTGACAACCGAAAGGAAGATTTAATGTTAAGTGATACTACCCTACTCCGAGAACTACTGACTTTCGCAACATTTGGCCAAATGGAAAGAATATAGCACAACCCTTTTGTTTAAATGTTTCCTTCCCTCCGACTTTTTCATTGTGATTGGGCTTTCTTCCCCCGACGGATAAGAAACGGAAGTTTAATTTAATTTCCCAGTAGGTAGAAAAAGTCGACGAGTGTCTGGGAAATTATTTTGCGAGATCACTCGAATGGATACTGCCGGGTATTGAAAAACTCTTTTTGGGGGGAGTGCTCCGAAAAATTATACCTATTATTGAAGTTTGTCCTTTGGCCGTCTGTCCATTCGGAGAGCGATAAAAACTTCGAAACGATCCATAACGTTATGAATAAATTTATCAGTTTGTTGTTTGATAAATTACTTTGCGCTTTTCGTTTCTATTTTTTTTTGTTGTTGTTACTTTAAAACGGATGTATTTCATAGGCTGGAATATCGTTTTTATGAATATCCAAACCTAATATCTTACTAATATAAATGCGCAAGTTTGTAGCAATGTATGTATGTTGCTATTTTATGCAAATCTACGATATGGACTTTGATGACAGGTCTTATGTATTTCTTGTTTAATTTATATGTTTAAAATCTATAAGTTATAAACATATGCAAATAAATCAAAATGTAGTAATAAGAGCTGTAGCAACGAGCACCGCAAAAACTTTTGACGAGGTAACACATAACGTGTTATTGTAAATATAAATTACCATCAAAGACAAGGAAACTGACCATAACTATAGCTAAGTCTGTACAGACAATTAATATAAAAATTCATTTATTCATACTTATTGCAATAATGGGCAAAAAACTATAAATTAAGATGTATTTTTATAACTGTATAAAATATTTTATATTTACCTTATTAAGGAATCTTTTTACCAGGACCAATTTCGATCACCTAATTTTACGGCCAATCACGCGGCATCCGGTATATAGAACCCTTTGAGGAGCGTTTGTGGGACGCTTTCTTGCCACGTTTAATATAACAAGATGAGGCGAAATTGTTCCTAGTCACGCTTCTTATTACGCAGGCGAAGGTTTGAGATTTTCATTCTAATCGCATTATAACCTCCGATAATATTCATATCTTCCTTGGGAGATATTGAAAACGCTTAAACGCTTAGGGTTCCACCCGGTTATAAATGCAACATATTACAACTACTATATCCCATATTTCACCGGTTTTTGTAGTAAAATATAGCTTTTACAAATGAATGTTTTTGATACTACTGATTTAATTGTATTAAATTATCAAAATTAATGATTTTTTTAAGACTTGATAGTAGTTCCACTGCTGAACATAAGCCTCCCCTAATGCACGCCTTCTCCATAAGGGGGTTTTTGAACCGTATCCCACCACGCTGATCCCATGCGGGTTGGTATGTGTACTGACGTTTTACGTCTGACGTTGTCTGGTCATCATACTTTTCAGAGCATTAATTTATCGGGCCTAAATGTCCTAACCAACAAGAAAACAACGATAACTCAATCTTGTTTCCCCGCGGGATTCGAGCCCACGACCTCCGGTTTATAAAGCAAGTACCAATACCTCATGGCCATGGAGGCGGCTTTGTACATAGTAAAGCAAAATATATACCTATAATTTATTTAAATTTTTCTTCATCAACTCCATATAATAATAATGTATGTATTTATTTACATATAGGTGTGTTTGGCCATGTACAATTTACGAGAATTTAAGAGTAAACAACTCTTTTCCATGTCTATGTATTATCAGTATAGCATCTATAAATATATATATTATTTAAACCTAGAAGCTAATTTCGTTATTTTATTTTTAACCACCACCGCATTGGACAGCGTGGTGGGATACGTCAAACCTTCCTAATGAATAGGGTGAATTAGGAGGCCTATGTCCACAGTGGACTATCACAGGCTGTTGATTGACTAAATTTTAATGCACTTTTGTGATTAATAACTAAAAATAGAATTTGTGAACACACATGGATGGTTGGTAACAATATTAATCTATGTAATTTATGTCACATCGGCAACATTTTCAAGTTCGTTCAATTTGTATTTCCGCACCAGTTTTCAAACACTAAAAACACTTTGCCCACGGGAGTTGCATTTTGTTCAATGTTTTCATCGGCATGTTGGAAACTTGTTATAATTTTTTACTGAATCAAGAACGGCGTTTAATGTGGCGAACTCGAAGTAACCGACTTAATTAAAAAACAGAATCGAAACGAATTAAAAAAAGGCATATTTAAAATAAAAATTCGTTGAAATAGATGTATATTTGTTTGCCTCAAAATTATAATGTAGATTACTTTTTGGACAAAAATATTCAGGCTACTTTTAAAAATAAATTCTAATGTTCTAATAGTTTTAGTTCTAGATTTATCAGAATGCATTTACAATAAATCATTATGTTTTTAAGTAAGTTATAAGACCAAATTTACCAATAGCAACAAAATGTAATTTAAATAAAGTTACCAACATAAAATGCTTAAAAAACAAAAATTTATATACACTCGTTACTAATAAAATACCCAGGTTGGGTATACTTATTTCGTTAGCAGAGTGAGGTTGCTGATGACGCTAAGAATCAAAATCCAAGCGGAACATTACAACAAAACGTTGCCGTACTCAAGCTACTTAAATTCACAAAAGTCCAGAAAACAGCTCCAGGCTAAACCGGCAGGCATAAAGATGAATTATAACCCCACGATGTCCGCGCGGTAGCCCGGAGCGATCCGCGAACCTCTTGCTTTTCAATTTGCAATTCTGTTATCATCGCAAACGGGACGTTTCTCTTTGTGCGCCCGAAAATATCGGCCTGGATGGAAAATTTGACAAAATATTTGTGCAAACATTTTTATCGCCGACAGTATCGCTGTTTGTTCACTGGGTTCTATATTAGATTTGATGCTGAACAGCCGATATCTGACCGCTAGCTGAATCGGCAATGTTTATGGATAATTCCGCCTTTGTACGACGCGTGCAATTGATGCAATGTTTGCTATTCTATGGAATAGATGGTAACGGCTCCTCTATATATCCGGGAACCGTATTGGTTTCCGTTTTAACGATTGTGGGCGAAATGCATCGAATAAACTACGCATATTGTTCAGAAATTCGATTGAGATCTGAAACGGGCAATTAAAATTTTATCGTGTAATTAAACGCATAAATCCACACCATAATATAAAATACGGGGATAGATAAATCACTGGGGAAAGATAATTAGTTTTGAATACAAACGGAATTTAAAAACAAACCAAAATCATATTAAACGGTGTAATAGCGACTATGTTTACCTTAACGAAACAAACAATAAATACAAATACGACATAAGATAGTTTTTTACTATTTTCATTTTAAGTTTTTGTACGCTAAAAACTAGTACATAGCTTGTAAAAAAAAAGTCAAGGAAACATTTCACTTTCATATGGATCGTTAATTAATCTGCCACCGGTTCGGTAATTGAAGCCTCTGACATAAAAAAAACAGCGTAAGAAACTCAGTGGGACTATTTTTTTCTTTTCAATAAACATTTTTTTTGAAAATATGAAAGCAGTACAACTCATCTTTCTCACTTGTAATATGGCGTGTTATCATTAAATTATCACACGCATACGATCCTCAACAACGTTCTTAAATTTATTAACAAACAAAATCTGAACTTACGCATCAAATTGCTTATTGATTATTGCTAATAAAAAAAAGTTACTTTAATATTTCAACAACCCAATTCCAATGTAAGCCAATGGAGTATATTCAACATATCACGATACGAATTTTCCTCAATAAAATATCCAAACATGCATTTCGCCGATAAAAATTTACGAGCAATATGGTCGAAAAGCATAAGTAAAATTCACTGAATGTGTAGCACAGAATCTCTAAAGCTTCGGTAACATCAGACACGCCTTTTAAAGTGTAATGAAATTTTCTTGTATCCAGGTCGAGTTTGCTTAAAGGCTTCGTGTATAAAACTAATATGATATACAATGTCAGACAACTAGTGCAGAATTTAGCACGTAACGTATGCAAACACGCTTACCTCGCCAACCACTCGTCTTCTTAGAAAAACATAAACTGTTTAAAAATTCTGAAATGATTTAGTTAGTTTCAGCAATGATTACATAATTTTGCTTCATCAAATTAGTACATCTGAAAATATTCAAATAGAATACCTTGACATTAGATAATTTTAAAATTAAACTATATTTATATAAAATTTCTGTGATAAACACTTCGAGCAAATAACTATATCTTTTATATACACGGTGATTATATATATCAAATCTGTCTCTGTCTATATATATGAAATATCGATTTTTCGAGTTAATTTTTCTTATTCCTGACGTTCCCGATCACAGGTTGACTGATGATAGACAAGACGAGAAAGTCTGAATCATGGACGTTGCAAAAAGTTTAAAACTTGTCAGGAATAAATGAAATAAAACTGAAAAATCCGTAAATTTATTTGTCACACTCAGGTACGTTGTGTACAAAATACCTCAACATTTTACATTAAATATATTTCTATCCATTTTGAAACATTAAATAATTAAAAGGTTTAGATTTAATTTTCGGTTTATTTTTAAACTAAAGTTTAATTTTTTTATTATTCTAATCAATTAATGTCAACTAGGAATATCTGACAGCTTAAAAGTTTATAATTTATTCATTTAATATCAAGTTTTAATTAATTATCATAAACTTCACTTGACATACACTTATATTTCCTAAGGAAGAAAAGTTTTTAATACCAATTTTCTTTAAATCTACTGAAATGCTTAAAAAAAAGATGCAGTTAGTTCACTTTTTACATACTAAATATATGTACTTACATTTAATAGTTATCACTTTCTCCAAATCCTCCTGAATGTTATTTATACGTTTACAATTATATGACGTACAATGACTAAAACGTATCATATGCGATTATAAAATAAGATATTATGCAAAACTGTTATAAAATTTTATTTGACCCATCCATCAGTAGTTGTGAATTAATGGTTTGTATTTAAGCATGTTTTAGAGAATTGGGATGAGGTCTAGACTTAATTAATAATAGGAGTAGTACTGACATGGATGTGTGTAAAGCAATTATTACACCGATTCGTGTAATGGTATTATATGCTAAATGCTTGAATAATGTGTGCTTCTAATGTAAGCTCGAGAGGTTCGAATTCTAGATTCAGTTTATGAGAGAAACTGTGATGTAACTTACCTAATTATTAGTCGAATTTAATAATGAAATTCAAAGTTTTGCGTTGAAAGACATTCTTGTAGACTAATTTAAGACGTGCATTACGTAAAACACTCTTCAGCGCTTATTATTTCATTGCACGAGGTTGTAATAGACCCTTGATGCCGTAATTTTTCAAATAGCTAATTGATTATTTCATCATCAGCAGCGTTTATCCGTCCAATGCTGGACGTAGGCTTTGTTTTGAACGCCAAGACGGCCGGTCCCTAGATACTCGCTGCCAACATGAACCAGCACGAAGATCGGCATCCCACCTGTACTTTTCTGATATTTAATAGCATGGTTTGGGGCTTGAACAACGCTCCGTCTTCTTGAACGCAGCCTACACTCCAGAAGCTTATAATTTTTTCCTCAGACCACATGACCCCTGCGATTTGAACGAGTTAAACCTTTGCAATATGTCTATCACTAGTTTTTTGACGGATTAATTCATCACAAATTTAAAGCATAACACGTTGAGTTACGGCAAACTTGTAGATCGGTCCTACATCCGCAGGCCACCTTTCCGTCACGGGGAGTACGCAAGACTTGTCTTGTCTTGTCTGTAAAATACACTGCGGTATCAACAAAAAATACTTGTAAATAAAAGAATCATAGAAATCAGCCGACCAAGAGCAGAGAAACGAGGTAACGAAAATGAAAAATATCGTAAAAGTAAAGTTAGTCAATCGATATGTTTAAATAAACTAAAGTAACGATGTTATTGTAATGAGAATTTAGCTTCTTCAAAGCTTATTTAAGGCTTGGCAATGATAGTTATTGCGCAAATAGACTACAATTATTTATATTATGTTCTTAAAACGAATCCAAGTGGCGTTTTCTTAAATTTCTTAAAACGCATTATATCGATAATTCGGCGGCAGAAATTGAGATTGCTTACAACATTACTTAAGTTTCTGCAAAAGATAAAAGGTTCGTTGCTTTATCTTGTGTATTATAAATATTTTTATAATACAAAGGATATATGTTTGTTTTATAATGTAGACCTAAAAAGATAGAAAGATAAGCCTAGCCATGTTATGGTAAGAACTTAAGTAGTCATTCCGAAATAGGCATATACGTAATTTATAACTACTTTTCTGATATTTAATAGCATTGTGAAATTGTTCATCACACGTTTATTAGAAGTACATTATTACTTAAAGTGTGGGCAAAAAAGTAACATAAATGATTAGTTCTAACAGTTAGTATGGTATGGTCAACAATTCATGCAATTTTAAATTGCGGTCTCTATATGCGGGGCCTCTAACGAAAGTTAACCAAAGTTTATATTATGAAAATAGAACACTGTGTAAATTGTCCTAACTATTGGCTGTTTGTTTGATTGTTGTTAATGATAAGGTTTTGGTTAGTTTGAAATGTATTTATAGTACAGCTACGTATTATTCCTATAAATGAAACTAATTAGCACTTGTTTGAAGTGCATTTTTCTCTTTGTCACATTTAGGAGGGTTGAACAACATTTTTGCTGAATAAATAAAACGTTATTCCTATGCTCTGTTTGAAAAGCACTTGAAAGGTTATTTACTTATATGCTTTTCATTAAGAGCAACAAAGAAGTAACATGTAAGAACATTTTTATTTATACAGATAAGTAAAGTTGAAGTGTCTTATTCTAATATCAAAATAACCGTTAATGTAGTGATGTATTTTAAAACCGTTTATAAGACTAAGTTTTTAGTTTTGTCTTCTGTCTGTTTGTATGTCTTTCTGTTATTAAATGGCCTGTCGGGACTTTTACTAGATGACTTTCCAACTGCAAATTCAAAGACAAAAAAATTATATTAGTATACCTATATAATTGTAGTACAATTAATATATTAACAATAAGTATAACAATTAAACTTCTGAGAATCTGCACACAAAATCCTATCACCGAAGCCCACCAGACAGTATCGATTAAAGCCATGTAGCAGCCAGTGGACGGATTTAGATTGCCAGCTAGTCTTACCTTCATACAATTTCTATGGGAGCCTTTGTATATAAGCCCTGCTTTAGATCCATCGAAACTGTTTAAAGCTTTGCAGTACTTATAATATTGTTACGTATTTGAGGAAACATTAACGTCACATAATATTTGAGTAGTTGGAGTCTGTATAACAGTTTTAAAAAGAATGTATTTGTTTGTTCATTTTAAATGGGCTGCGAAAATACTAAACGGATTTTAAATATTCTTTCACGAATAGCAAGCTATTGTCATATATATATACATATGAATTATCCATGTATGTAAGTAAAATATGCTACTTTTTAGCACAGAAATATCCATACCATAAATTTAAAAACGGACAAAACCATGAACGGGCTGCTAGTTAATAAAGCTATAAACAATACTACTTTTACTCTGATTATTCTACAAGGAAAATCAGTTTGTTTAGAATAATTTCCATAAACAGCAATTATGCTAAAAGCAATAACAGCGATAAACGCTCTAATTGGGTAAACAACTGTTTATTTATTTATTATGATGGTTAATTTTCTTTGTTTCAGACAATTAAAGGCAACATGAGTTATTTGAAGAACATGTTCGCCGACATATAGTTTACGGATGGAAATAAGTTGATGGCATATGGCTGATGTGACAATGAGCTTTCGACGAGGCACTTTTAAGAGCTTTGCTATAAGCATTATACAGATTATAACAATCATCTGTCAAGGTAAGGACAAACAGAAATTATTATTTTATTTTTTATTTCTTAAAGCAATGAGACGATCAAGGCCTTCCTGGTACGTGGTAGTAAGTTCTACCTACCCTGCGTACAATAATAGCAGCGTAAGACGTCACGTATCCGCTCACCGCCCTGGGACATACGATGTTATGTCTCGTTTACCCAATAATTACGCCAGCAAAGGTGCCTTAAAACTGGATGCCAATAGTATGTACAGACTACCGTTTGCGATAGAAATAGGCACCGTTGATATACTAACCCCAGGCGTCCTCTAAAGTTATAATTCTTCCTGTTATAGTAATTTTGATTTCTTAAAAATCTTATGCTGTTTTTTATTAAATTCGTCAAGCTTAATTTAATATTACGTAGATGCTATCAGCCAAAAATGTGAGACCTAACATGTTGGAAAGGCGTAGTGTCGAGACGCAATATCCCATCTAGTTTGTAAAGCAAGGGCCTATACCTATGCTGTTGCGACGGTATAAAAATGAGTATTTTAACGCAATTTGGATGATATTAAATCTATAAATTTATGTTTCCTCAGAAGAAAAAGAAAGCAATTAATTAAAAGAACAAAAATCGAGCTTTTCACAGTTAAATACTTAATGCGTTTTTAATTTCAATAGTAAATTAAGCATAGTATTTAATTAAACTTAGAACATTCTGCGTTATGTTAGACCTATATTGTTAACATTTACACTGGAAATTCGAGAAAAGCCCACGGCTCGAGCGCGTTGCTCCTCCTTTCGTCTGTTGTAAGGTCGATCTTGAACATCGCTCCCTCATCAACTCACGAAACGGTGAACATCATAAATGAAACTGTTAATGGGCTAACTAACTTTTCGAAATTACAAGGGAACTTTTCAAATAAAACGAACCTCAAAGGGCGCCTCTTAATGAAGACAATATTTTGAAGGGCTTCAAACTTAGTGTAATTAAATCTCGCTTCTCACATCTCGAGGCGCATGTCTTTGAACAATCACCGGCTGTGTTATTAGCGGTTTTGATCAATTTAAGTGTAATTTCATGCCGGCGATTGTGGGGCTCACACCGCAAAGTGTGACCTAACGTGTTTGATATTGATAGGTCATATACGATAACAGTTAATTAGAATTTATTAGTAACTCATCGACCAGACCGATATTTTTTTATTTCAGTAGGCGCGACTAATTTAATTTATTTTATATGTAACCTTTTTTTTATAGCATATGTAGGCAGACTAGCAGTTGGGCCACCTGATGGGAAGTGGTCACTAACGTCCATAGACATTGGCAATACCAGTGGCATCGCCAACGCGCTGCCTACCGAGAGACATACGGTGCTAAGTCTCGTTTACCCAGTAAATACGCTGGCTACGGTGCCCTTCAAACCGGAACACTACAGTGTTTTCACACCACTGCTTCGCGGCAGAAATAGGCACCGCGGTGGTACCCACAGACTGTCTCCTGTAAAAGGGACCTACCATCGGTAAATCCTGGGAAAGTCATCCAATAAGTAGCATTTTTGTAAAAAAGAAACATATGTGAAAAGCTAGTTTTATGGTGTAATAAAAAAGGGTACATGAACTTATCGCCATCTCGAAAATATACTTTTATTTTTAGCATGATATGTTTTCTGTTTTCAACTATGATGATATATTATCACTGCTATGTTGTTTTGCAACAGTACACTGTTGCCATTTGTCTATATTGATTGAAGGACGAAAGCGCAGGACGTTCACCTCAAGGTAAGTGATACATCCGACCACATCTTATGATGGCACAAATCTGCTTGTCATCCTCAGACCTGTCGTTAAGTCTCTTTACCCAGTTATCACGATGGCTAAGTTGCCTCTTTAAACTGGAAGACAGTAGTAGTTATGCACTACAAGTCAGTGGTGGGAAAGGCACCGTGGAGGTTATTTGTAAATACCATCTTACGGTTAAAGACCTACCACCTATAAAGTAACTAAAAAGTAAACAAAAATCAGTGAAAATAAAATAATAAAATAATTGGTTTAATCTTTTCGCTTTTAACTCACAGAACTAGTACTCAAAAGTAAAAAAACAATTACTAGTAATTATTTCATACATTTTTAATATTTTATTCAGGTTAGAGTTGAAAAAAACGTAATTTTGGCTACATTCATTGCTACGAATTAATTTTTGTTTCCGTAATAAAGTTATTCACGCAAATTGATGGCACCATTTTTTGTAACCTATTCACTTACTTTTTCATAAAATGTATTTCAACTGTAAATTTTTAAAACTTAACATTATTTTTTGTAGGAGTGAAATATTTTGAAAAAGTCTATTTATAACTTCTAGATATTATTATTCGCAGTCTTATTGTATTAACTGACTCTGCAAAAAGTACTGGGTACGCAGCTCGTCTTATTTTTCTTTAATTAAACAATTCTAGATGTATGTTAGGCACTGACACAAGTTTACATTAATTATTCGGCTAGTTCATATCTCCATATACGACGGCTAATCAATTTGATAGTTCTGATTGAACTCTCAACTACATATCTTCTGAGTGCATCACGACCGTTATTGGGCGCATTAGGATAGTAGCAAGTTCATTTTCAATGAAACTTATTAAATTTTCTTGTTTTCGACAAGATAATTAATCTAACGCTTACAGCACCTTGTGCTACTGATGAATTTTATTTTGTATTTAGTGGAAATTTTAGAAAAACAATGTGATAGTGAGCAGAAAGCTTCACTTTTCTTTATTGCCAACAAAACGGACAAGCAGTTGGGTCACAAATGAAGAACCCACCAATACGCTGACTACGTGAGACATAGGATGTTACGTATACCCGGTAAATACGCTGGTTACGGTACCCTTCAAACCCTAACACGGTTATACGTAACAGTGTTTTTACTCTACTGGTTTGCGGCAAAAGTCACCGCAGTACACCCTAGACGCCCCTTGTAAAAAGGGGACCTACCATCTCTAAAGTTTTTACTATTCATTTCTTACATTCATTCATTTATAACTATTATATTCATTTATAACTATTTGCTTAGTTACATTGCTTTCTTGTATAGTCTATTTCATGAAATAATATAATAACGCTATTATTATGAAGAAGAAACATCTTTTCCGTCCTATTACTAATAATACATACTAAATATCGCTTCTTACTGATTCATTAGCCTGAAAAATATTTCAAAAAGCAATCAATTAACCATAGAACGCACGCGCACAATAGGAATCGTGCCCTTTGTGAGGAGATTCGACGAAATTTTCTTTTATTTCACTTGAAAGGAACTTTTCGAGCTTTGATAAAATATGAACAGGGTTTTCATTAACACGGGTATCATGTCGCTTCGGGCGCTGCTCAAAATGAGGCGTACAGGGGATGAGTTAGTTAATTCATCAAACTAATTATTTTCGCCTCGGAACTTTATTGTGGCTGCAGTTAAACTTAGGTACGGTTGCACAAAACTAACCAAAACTCCAAAAGACATTTGTATTATTAGATACAATCCCACAATTAAAAATTTCATCATTATAAATATACAAATTTGTTTTTTATTTGATAAACTTCGTATTATTATGTTTTATCCTTAACTGTTGTTTGAATTGAGTTTTGCTATGCAACCTACATTCTACCTGTGATTTTATTAATAAAATCTTAAAGAGAAACTTGCAAACTCAGGTCACAGGACAATATCAAAAACTATATGTAAAGGGCGGAAAATATTTCAGCAATGATAACTTATAATTAACAAATGCTATGCCTTTTAATTTGGTTAAGCAATTAACAATTGCAGTCAAAATATTATACGTCCATGTCTACAATAATCATTATGTGTTAAGGTTTTAATAAGCATTTATTACAAGTTTATCGTTTGTTCAAGTTGATTAAGAAAGTCACCGATCAGAAGACGATTACAGGATTCCTCAATAAAAAGTTCGCCGTAAACATAAGTTACAGTAGCTCAAGCATCATTAACAGCGATATCCTTTACAAAGAGCCCCATTATTCGAACTTCGCAAAGTTACTTAATAAAGGACATTCTCCCGTCGTTACAAACACTTCTTACTTACAATTTAACGGTTGATTAACATTGTTAATTCACCGTTTTACTACTATCCTTAATAGGTGGGAGGTCACCATTTTACAGGGGACCGTCTGGGGTTATATCACCACGGTGCTAATATCTGCCGCAAAGCAGTAGTGTGATAACACTACTGTGTTCTGGTTCGAAGGGCATCGTACCTAGCGTATTTATTGGGTAAACGAGACGTAACATTATATGTTGAGACATAGGTAGGTAGTGGCGCTGAGGTATTGCCTGATGTCAAAGGCGTCGGTGGCCACTTCACATAAGCCAGCTTATTAAAAAAAATACTTAGATATTACTGACCGAATATTTTTTGCTTGTGTTTTTGTTACCACTAACTTAAGTTTTGTTTGCAGTGCTGACGGAGGAGCCACGTTTTGCTGAACCCATTCCGAACGTTACCGTGGCACTTGGCAGAGATGCCAGCCTTCCGTGCGTGGTTGAACACCTAGGCACGTACAAAGTAAGTAGCAGAAACCTATCTTTACCTGCATTGTCACATTATTTGGCGACGCTTATTATATCAATATTTGATAAATATTGTAAGATATTACAACTCTGTTCCTCTGTCGGTGTAGTGTTTTACGCTAATTAATATTTATTATATTAATTACGACGATAAGGTGAAATGTTAGAACAACCATAAAGTTATCAATAGATTTGTCAGCATCTTATAGATAAAGTGTTTGTAATTTAAGCATAAGTATTATTTATGGCGTTACAGGGTAACATAACTTATAAATTTTTCATTTATAATGTTGGTACAGTACTGGTTTTACTTTACGAGTCTAATAAGACGAAACGATGCACATACTATCAGAGATGATACACATCACCACGAGATCGTCGTTCGTCACTTAATGACTGACATCACGGCAACGAATCATCAATAAGAACGCTAGATATATGTTGTCATTTCATTATCTTAGCGTACCTTGCTTCTTTACTTTACTTCCGCTGTTCCCGTAAAATATGATGAACAGTTATTTTTTATAACTTAAGCGAAGAAAATAAAACTTTTATGTTATCGATGTTTTTATTCCCGATCTTGTATGGTAAATGAAATTTATAAAGAGATTTTATTGTTTTGAAATAATTAAACCTGTAAAAGAAAATTGTGGGCTCGAAGACAAGCGTCGGTCTGATTGAAGTCTCAAAGGAGCTTATCCATACCTGCTCGCTTACCTCTTTTTGTGGAATAAGAGGAAAGTAAATATAAAGAAATTTTATAAAAAAATGTCGGCCAGCTTTATAAATAAAACTGCGCGTGGACTTTGTATTGCAGTGTTTAACTCCTGTGTAGCCTAGTAGTATTGGCCCTTATTTAACAGAAATTGGAAGTCATAGGTGTGGATCATCAGGGTTAACTAATATGTGTTATTGTCTGTATAGTTAAGACAATATGTTAATAAATATGTGAAAAATGAACAAATGCGTAATGAAATCGCTGGTAGTACATGTTCAAGTTAGAAGGTCTACTTCTATTTTCTCTTCTACTTCTTGGAGGTTACATGAGACCGTCAAGGGTAATCAAAGGCAAAGTCAAAATAAATATCTTTATTCAATATGGAAGCATTACACTTTATTATTGACTGGTTTGGAAATGAAGCCTCTGTCCTAAAAAGACCCGGCGTACGAAACTCAGCGGGACTTTTTATTCCTTTTTCAAAAAAAATTGCAAAATTTAGTAGCGTAGAACATGATATCTTAACGATTTGAAAAGCCTGGAGCAAACAGTTCATAACCAAGGTGTGTTATCTATCAAGTAGTCATTACAGCAATAATATCCTTAAACTCACAAACGTTTTCTGGGATTTCGTTGTAGAAGAATATACATCGTCCCATGAAATAATTCATTGTTCTTCGGAGCCTACGTTTTGAAGGAACAAAATTATGCTTGTTTCTAGTATTTATATTATGTGTGCACAATGTTTACAAGATTTTTGAGATAAACAATCGTCATTAATATCTATGTCTCAGGAGCCATTTGGAGGTAATATATAGGTACCTTGTATTTTTATGAGCAGGATGTATTACTTATTGTCATAGAAAACTCTCAATTTGCACGCGTTAATAGTTCAGTAAAAAATATGTCAAAATATAAATCCTTAAGTTATTATCTTTACTTACGCATATAATATCTAAACCCACTTTATTCTAGGATTTTCGTTACTAAAGATTACTGTCCATGAAATATTCGCATTGTTCTCGACCAGATCACGGGCAGACTAAGTTGGTATACTGATTATGTATATATATATATGTGTATATATGTATTATATGTAAATATGTATATTGTATATATGTTATATATATATATCAATTAGTCGCCCTGATCTGGATGCTGAAAGATATCGAAACGTCGAATAATAATATAGTAACGCGTAAAATCCGAAATAGTGGATTTGATAATAAACCTTAATTAAAATATGAAATCAAGCTTTAAACGACATCACCGACGTATACAAAATTATACAAGACCCCGCATAGTTACCATGGGTATGCATTTTGTTCTAGAACTAGTATGCACTAACATTTTACGAAACCATTTAAATAAAAAAAACCCTGAGACCGTTCCGATTTTCACTTACAAATATGTCCCCAGCGCCAAACCACACAAACAAGCGAAGTGGAAATATGTGCGCTCATATCATTTCCTTTTCTCCGCGCTGGCTTAGATGTAAGCGATTTCGAGATATTTACGAGATTCTTTACATTGTATTTCTTTACGAATTTTACGTCCGCAAACGTTATAGTGGTGAAATTTTTGTAGTCAACACCTGTCGCGTAGAATTTTCACTGCTTTGTGGGTATCGATAACGCTAGAGTTATCGCAAGCGAATGCATAAAACACTTTTTACGCATTCACTTGAAATGCGCTATAAATAGCAGATAAGGCGGATGATCTTTTGAGATTGACGTGAATCCTATATTGCTTAACCTAGTGCTATTGTATGTTATCACATGATCCACTAAAAGCATAGCTTTAATTGACGGCGGCTACAAAATCAAAAATAGATAGTAAACTAATGTTTAAAATTCTACACTGCTCAATTTGCTCAAAATGTTGTTTTAATAAAATTAATTATAAACTGAAGTTAACTTTCATTGGTTTTAATTAGAATAATTTGTTATATTTTTGTTTTAATATTATAATTTTAGAAATCTCAAAGAGAATTCCAAAAATTAAATACTGACAACTGAACGTCTCTTATTCTATACAACATTGAAATGGCTCACGTGACCCCGACACACCACGATGTCTCGTAGGGACGAGTCGATGCGTAACACCATTCAACACACTAACACTTTCACAGATGCACAACACTTATCACACACGAGGAGAGTTCCATTCCGGGTAGCGGCTTATACGAAGCTGTCCTGCTATATTTCAGACCCGTCTTTTTTACACGATCTCCGACAGACATAACGTAAATATCGAGACTTCTTTTCTCTAAGTACCCACTTCAGAAATAGTATTCTTATTATTAATTATTAGGGACCAGAAATATAGTTATTTCATTTATAATATGTTATCATAGAAAGAAATCAATAATCCGTTCTTAATTTTCTCATAAGCATAAAAACTTATTGCTTATATTTCATCATCATCATCCTTTGATAGTCTACTGCTGCACATAGGCCTCCCTTAATACACCCTTATCCATTAGGGGGTTTCTTGGACCGTATCCCACCACGCTGGTCTAATGCGGGTTGGTGGGTGGACCGACTTTTTACATGCCTTGCTTATATTTAGTGCGTTTAATCATGGGATTTAATAAGTGTGCTTGCTAATTGCTCTCAAACAACAAATTAAATTTAACAAAATTAACACATTATTTTGTTATTCTTGCTGTACTTTACCTAAATCAACCTTCAAAAACCGTGACAGTATATATTTGCAGCTCATTATTTAGGCATCGACATCATTTCGTATTTTATTATATCAGCAAGCATAAATAATTACTTCAGTTCGTAATATTTTCATATCAATTCACCTATGTTCCTCACCTCGCTACACCGTTTCAAATTAGAGTCATGAAAACGTGTTCGTAGCAACTTCTCTCAAAGTATGAGATGTAATATAATTTTCTTATCTCCAAATACTCCTTTCTAATTCTCTTACTTCGATGCGCAAGTCGTTGGTGGAAATGGAAGCAGTTATTAGACTAATAACACTCCTCCTTTGAATTAACTTGAGACGTTACAGACAATATTATATTTTCACTGAACGTACGTACTTACACGAGCACATACGACGAGAACAATCGAAAAGTATAATTGCCTTTTGTGAAATCATCTCCGAATTATTCTTACTTGGCACCTTGCAAATTCAATATATTTAATTTAGATAAACTTAAAATTAAGTTGTCGTTTTATTACATTTATATTATACATTTAATTTATAATTTCACTATTGAAAAAGTAATATTCTTTACTAATGATAACGCTACAAATAATTAGAGAAAAATTGGTTTATGTCAATATTTGCTTCGAAGAAAAACAAACACCAAAAATAACAACAACTTAAAAGTACTTTGTCCGCACGTGTAACAGTACATTGTTATACCCTCTAGTTAGAGGAGCGTGTTTTGTAAAACGAAATAAACATTACCACTTTCTACCTCTCCCGTACACTTCTGCCAATTGCGCTGTGACGTTCAGGCACCGAAGAGTCCCGAGGGAAATCTACGCGGGCAAGTCGTCAGTTTCCAGATCCCCTATTGACAGCGGAATGTGGGTATTTGGTTAAAGACAAGTCAATTACTTACGTATGTAACGGAAGCCGGCAGTGAGGTGAATTCTGTTTTATAGGCATGTAAAATATGAATGATAAAGTTTTATACACGTGTTAAAATTATTGAAAGAAGCGGTTATTAACACTTTACGTCTACTTAAGGAATATTTATTTTTAAATTGGCACATATTGAGTTCATGTATATTTATAATATTCTTAGATGGTTCAGGAAAACGATAGTTTCTAGTATTATCTTCTTATTTAGAGTTAGAAAGTATAAGTGTCTATTTAATGTAGTAACTGGACAGTTAGATAATTACATTATGTTAATTCAAGTAGCAATACTATTACAACTCTGACGGTTAGGATGTAGCTTTGCGATTACGAGTAACTGTCTAGTCGGTTACGCTAACTACGTTGCCCTTTATATTGGCAAACAAAAGTATTATACAGTAATAATTTCCACCGGAATAGTCCTCTGTGTACGTTATGTAGATGGTGTTAAATAAATAAAAGTTTTACATAAAAAATTTAAATTTCAATAATAAACAGGTACGTTCAATAGTTCTGTTTCTGATATTAAATTTGCACTTGCTAATTAACTTTCTATCAACTAAAGTTTTGACGTGTTTCGAAAGATATAAAGCCATTTTTTTAAATTTAATCCTGTTACATCATCATCAGCCTGTGATAGGCCACTGCTGGATAGCCCTCCGCTAATAGACCCTATCCATCGAGGGGTAATGGACCGTATCCCACCACGCTGGTCCAATGCGGGTTGGTGGGTGGACTGACTTTTTACATACCCATCCGACGCATGGATCATCTTAATTTTCAGACCACTGGGTGATCGGCCCAAATTGCCCTAACCATCTAGGAAACCACGATGAAAATTTGTTGAGTCCCCGTAGGATTAAAACCCACGACCTCCGGTTTCTAAAGCACACGCCCATACCACTAGGCTATGGAGGCAGTAATTAATCCTGATAATAACACTAAAATAATTTTATAAATTGTTTTCTCTTTACAATAAACTATATAAGTTATGTTTAATACTCTGGGTATTGAACATAACTTATATAGATTTAATTAGACATAAAGTAACAAACACTTTAAATAGGTCACAATTTCAAAGAAAGGACGTTTAGAAAGCAAAGATTACAATAACTAAATCTAAAACAAAGTAACAGCGAGGTCTAATGTAATAAATAACGAGATATGTTATATATATTTTGATGGAATTTATTTAGCTACCTACTTTTATTTAGCCGGGGACCCAATTAACTTATTCATGAATATGCCGGCCAGCGGCGTGTGTTGTCGCTTAGATAATAATTAGAGATTCAGAGATTACGTTGCCATTATAATCTCGGCCAACGCCTCTTGCCCCTTTAATATTGCGAAATATTGAACTACTTTGGAATATGTTGACATAAATTTATCAATTTATATTTAAAATAATGGCTTTACTTTGTTAGATTTGTTTTTGTTCTTTTAAAAAAATCGCTATTAATGATAGCGCTTTTTCTAAAATAATTAGTCTCGTCACTTTACAATTTACTAATTATTATCACTTAACATTTACCCAAAGCTATATGAATATAGAAATGTGGGTATTGTAATAAATTTTATTAATTTTAGGTGTAAGGCTGCAAAAGTTATTTATTTCCTCGACAGTAAGAGTTAACATTTTAAAGAACTTTTTTCAAATCAAAGTATTTTAGTTTAACAATCCCTTTATTAAGACAAGCAACTAAACTACGACTATATGAATCTCAAAAGAAGCAGCTAGTTATGTATAAAGTGACTTAAAGTTTACATTACACATTGGCGATAGTCAAGATCGCCCATACATTCTGATAAAATGTTGGTTCTGTTGACTGAATCTTACTTGAATGCAGAAATATATTAGAACTCAGGGGAATCCGTGAAGCCATTCTGACGCGCATAAGATTTGGGAGATTGACAATATAACTTACATTTTCCCTAGAGTCTGACGTTTTTCTGTGTGACAATTACGTTGAACAATATAAAACACTAGTGAACATCTCTCAAACATAAATTTGAAGAATTTTATTTCTAGGCGGCTTTATTGAAGAATAATATTTAAAAAAGACAATTGAAATTTATACATGTAAGTTTTTTTATTAAATTCATTTAGGGAAATCGTTTAAAATACTTATTAGATCATCATCATCATCATCATCAGCCCGTGATAGTCCCCTGCTAGACATAGGCCTCTCCTAATACACCCCTATCCATTTGGGGGTTATGGACCGTATCCCACCACGCTGGTCCAATGCGGGTTGGTGGGTGGACCGACTTTTTACATGCCCATCCGACGCATGGATCATCCTAATTTTCAGACAATTGGGTGATCGGCCCAAATTGCCCTAACTAACTACGAACCAACAATGAATATTTGTTGAGTCCCCGCGGGATTCGAACCCACGACCACCGGTCTCTAAAGCACATGTTCTTAACACTAGGCTACGGAGGCAGTTGTAATAGGCAACTGCCTATTACATATCTAATGAAATTAAAAATTTAATCATTTTAACATAATACAATTTTAATAAATTTTGCTGTGTTTACTGTAGTTATTTATAGTTCATAAGGCAGTGTCTCTAATGACCACGTCTTTCTGTTAAATAATACCTACCTACTAATACATTGAAAATTTCAAAGCAGCAAATGGAGTTCGCCTTGCATTTATGCGCCAACTCGATCGGATCACGGAATTCGAAACGACGAGAAATCAGCTTATCAAGCCATTTATTCGCTCATTGTGGAGATAGATTAAGCGTTCGCTAAAGTTAAGGACAGCGGTAAACCACCCGCTTTACGGGGACCACATTCGGTGCATTTAATTTGATGATGGCTTTATTTCTCTAATATTGTCTTAATAGAATGAGTATTCTTTAAAAATTTTGCATTTGAATAGTATGTCAAAATATCATATTATTCTTATATTCGAGAGTAATAAAAAACACTTATGTTTTAATAAATAGTTAGGTTATGCACTCAATAGAACAAAAAAAACTTCACTTAGACTACAGTCTGTGTCTCTACGACACTATCAAGAAGTCGGGGCTCTTTTTTAATTAAAAAGAACAACTTTGTAGTATAGATGTTTTTGAATTTAGAAAAATTTTATTTATTTTTTACACTCCAACAAACTGGGTAAAATATCTGTTACATTACCCATTTGACAGACATAAAAAAGTCGGCTCTACTTGTCCATTTCGAGCAATAGTTTCGAGACGAAAGCAGCTTCAAATTTCTTGATGTTATTCTATTGTCTATCTAGCGAATTGAATATCCAGAGATATTTTTAATGGTTGAGACGATACTGGCTGAAAAGAAAGAGGAGATTCAAAGTAAAATCTACAACGAAAGCTTTTAAACTGCGGTATTTGCATGAATGTGTCTTTGCAAAACTATTTATTTTTTTATTAATATGCACATAGGTATAATTGTGTGCATGAAAAAGTCGGGCCACCCATCAACCCACATTAAGCCAGCGTGTTGAGATACGGTCCAAAAACTCCCTAATGACGAAGACGTGCATTAGGGGACGCTTATGTCCAGCAGTGGACTTACACAGGCTGATGATGATCGTGATAATGATAGGTATAATTTGTATGTAAAGAAGCTCACACACCAATATAAAGCAATGCAAATTCCATTGCTATTATTTTCACGGTAAACTGGTATTACCATCTGACATAAAAACCTTATTTCGACCAAAAAACACATATTTACATACTAAAAAAGAATGTTAAGAGGAAGAAAAGATAATAATAATGCACATGAATAAAAAAAGTTTTGAACAGTTAATTAATGCAAGAGTAAATCATCTGTCAGGTTTTCATTTTGCTACGGGTAACTAAGTGGTCTTGACTGTTTGTTATATAGTGTACGGTTTCGTAGACCGCTTGCTTTGATTTAATAAGCCAGCTTCGACTGCGCTCTCGAGATTAAATTTAGTAAAAGTCAATATCAGTCTGTCATTATTTCCCGTGAGAGCCTCTGACTGTATGTTCCGCTACTAATGAGGATTCCATCGAGGTGTTCGGAGGTCCGAAGGAGGACAGGACAATTAGTTTGTCTCGACGGTTAAGGAGGACAGGACAATTAGTTTGTCTCGACGGTTCCTCTTTTGTTAATGCAGCTGAATAAACGATAACTTCGATACCTAAAACTAGATCAAAACTAAAAGAGGCAGGGTATGTTTTAGTAACTGTGGTAGGGGTTGGGTGCATATTTGGATGACCCAACTTGGACCATGCAGGGTCATGCATGGTTCTGCAGCTATCACTCGATGGGACAGAGTTGTTTATACCTGGCCGTCAATCCTTTTTAGTTTTTGCCTAAAAACTAATAAGCGTGTTCCTTAGCGTGATAAAACTACTTACGGAATAATAACTCATTTTCATTTTAGCAAAAGAAAAAAATCAAGTCAAAGTTACAAACAATGTTATGTAACGAGACAATATTTGTCTAACACTTGAGCTGTTTGCAGTAAAATCAGATTCCCTAATCAGTATCCTGCATACAATTAAACGAGTTTAACATTTACTGGGGCATGAATAACTGAGTGTCAAAATTTTCCTCCTCGGTAATTAAACAAAAGGGGTGCGCGGCTAAGCAAGCTGACTAGTGCCAGTATCTTGCACTGTTACAAATAACTTATTCATGAGTACGCTGGTGGGCTAATTATTTATTTTATTTTACGAGACCTATTATCTTGATACTACCGTCGTAAATACTTAAACAGTAACAGAGTGCCTCTGAATTTCAAAGTTAATTTGGAAGGGTTGTTAATTTTGTTCATTTGCAACCCCTTTACGACTGTACTCATTGAGTGTGTACATTTTTCATGTCGGACATGATTCATACAGAGAAACCATATTAGCCGGATCGAGCAATGGTAATGTATGGATGGCATAACCCTCGACTCACATCCACGTATCGCATGTTTCACGTGTCATTAGTTTGAGTGTTTTCAATTTGGTGAATTTATGTTATCCCCGATGTTATACAACGGAAATTATTTATTTAAAAATGTCACTGAGTGCCATGAACTTGCTTGCTAATGATAATAAAAATTTACTCTTTAAATGATGATGTGCAAAAAGAGTTGTTAATAAGCTTTAAAATATTTTTATACTAATTACAATAATCTGAAAGGTGACTATTTATAAAAATTAAAAATTATGTTTAGGGAACTTACAAAAATACTTCAAGAAAAGACAATTTATTTATTTTATTTACGCAATGATTTTACATGTCGGAGTGAAATTCGTAGATTTTTGCCTTATAATAGATAATAAACGCACTATGCATTTATTAATTTTTTATTTTCCCTGCGTAGAGGGATACCCAAGTGAAGTAATTTTATTTTATGGACATAAAAAAGGTATAACACGCTTAAAACGATATTAGAAAGATACTCTACCCTAAAAGCATCATTGGAAATCGATTTAATAAAAAGAGGCAAATAAAAATGGCGATATGAGCACCCGAAGGGAATGCTTTAGGGGTTGTTGGCGGGTCCGTAATCAAATATACCTTAACTTCCACCAAATCGGTTGGGATTCACAATTTGGGGACTATATAGGCGTTCCGAATGTCATTGTTTAATTTGTGTCCGATTTCGATGTTGGTACTAAAAAGTAAATCAGAAAATATGATCAAATCCGCCGTATTTGTTTATGCATCATATCTACATCAAATAATAAATCGCCAGTTATAAAAAGATTTATTAAAACTTTGTTCCAATTTAAATTCAAGAGTTTTAAATTATATATCGAGATTTTTTATAAAATAGTTTATACATAAATATCTCAAAATTTAAGCGTTAATAGTTTCTACTCTGTCCAGTTCACGCATCGGTGAACAACGGCATTTTTTTCATGCCTCGAGTTTTTCTAGCAAAGTAATACGATTATTATTTTTTTCTAGTAAGAAATATAGCCTAGGCTACTCAATGTTTATCCAGCTCTGTAATAGTAAAAGCGGGCTAGCAGTTTTTGATTTTAATACATCCAAAAACATCATTGTAATATAGGTATATGTTTTATTGTTTTATGGAAAACCTATGAATTGGAGCTATAAGTTAGGAAAGGCAAGAGTAAAAAGATAAAATAAGAGAAGAGAAAGTTTAAGTTTAACTAGAAGAAACGCATAACAGATAATAAGAATTCCATTATTCTAAAATATAGTTTGTAATTATTACATGTGCCTGAACCATATCTGAAAATGTTAAAAGAGTCATTCCAGTGAGATGTTCAATGTAGTGACTCTATTAGGCCATCTATAAAATATTCAGCTCCTTTTTTATCCGAACCGTGCAAATTAACGTCAATAAAAAACTAAAGCATCATAAAAACCATAACACGATAACTCCATCGACATCGAGGCGGTTAAAATATTTCGCATCACTAAACAGCGTAGCGGAGTTGCGGCAATTCGCGAGATAGCGCGGCTCACTTTGGATTGCCGTTAAGTATGTGGGGAAAAAAGTGGGGTGAGGCCGACTTACTGTAGCTTTGTGACTCCGCGAGAGGCAAGTTTGTGACTTTGCGTCTTCCACTCTGTTTGCTCGTGTAACATTCGCGAACTGATTAAGTATGGCATCCCAATTGAAAAGTTTGCCGAACGTTTGCTTTTTTTGGCGGCGTATTCCTAATTGTGTGCTCGAGTTTTTTTGTTTAGAATATAGTGGTATGGTTAAATTATTAAAGTTTTTTTTTTATGAAAATTGTTTGTGGAAAACAATATACTTACACATATGATATTATGTAAATTGATAACAATGTGTCACACTTTCCAGATTAATTACAAAATGGCGTATCTCCATTTTAAACACAATTAAGATTTGAACGTCTTAAAGTTATTTTATTTTTCTATTTAATACGCTTATGATATTAAAAAAAAAAAACTTTAAAATTATTATATATGTGATGTGCGTAAGTAATGATTTTTCGTATTAATGATATTCAAAGAACTTAAAAACAAACTTCCATTTTAAAAAGGTAATGATAGAGTTAGGTTAATGTTCTTACTGAATTATATTAAAATTAAACAGTATAATTTATTAAAAAATAAATACTTCTACGTCCCAAATAAACAAAAATGCAAAAAAACATCAAGCTGCAATTGTTTTGTTGCATACTGCAACATGTTTTTAAACGTTAATATTAACTAAAACATAACATTGCAAGTAGTACGTGACATCTGTTTATTTTAAAATTGAATTGTTATTCTTAAATAAGCGCAAAATACTAAAATCGAGGCAACGGATTTAATGTGAAACTTTTTTCGGTCGTGTGAACAATGCGTAACCGTCGGATGTTGACACATTCAATAAATTATGCTCTGTCTATCATCTATCACAACAAACACGGAATAAATGGTTATCGAAAGTATTTTTATTGGAATTAAAATACTCAATAGTCCTGAAAATATCCTCGTAAAATATTTGTGACAGTGAGGCAGATGGTTGAAGATGAAAAATCGCTTCAAAAAATAAACATAATTTGCAATTGTATTTTTTTAATGTAGTTATGGGATAAGCACGTTCACTTTATGGAAAATGACACGCTTAGCCAAAAAGAAATGCCACAAGTTCACTCGCCACCCTGAGCATAGAATGTTACGTCCCGTTTAACCAGTAATTTCGCTAGTGACAGTGCCCTTCAAACCCGAACACGGTAGTGTTTTAACACTACAGTGTTTGCAATATAATAAACTATAGGGGTTCACCTCAGTATAAACGACCGTGGTTCCATTTCTGCCGCAAAGTAGTGTGTAACATACTAGAATCCAATTAGAAGAGCACCATAGCCAGCATTACTGAGTTAACGAGACGTAACATCGCATGACTCTTTGAAGCGATCGGTTCTGTGGCGTTTTACAGAGCGATTCTTATAGGTACAGCGTATTGCTTACCATCAAATAAATGTTAGTGCTCATCTCGTTATATTAAACATAAGAAATTAAATAATATGTATAAGTTAAAAGAGATACGTAAATATAAAGTAAAGAAAAATGGTAATAGTCTTAAATATAAATAATTTTTATAGTTCTTATAATTCTCAATTGAAAACGATTGACGGAAAAGTAAGGGTTTGTTTTAATTCGTAGCCACCGTTTACCGCTTGCTACCGTTTTACCGTTAATTATTAATTCACTGCGCTAATTACATCGCAACATTTCCACGCCTAGATTCGCAGGCCGTTCCTAATATTTTACATGCAACACGCTTAACTTGTGGAGCGTAAAGCAATTACAGTGAACGCGCCGGGGGCTTGCGTGGTTTATGCAAAACCCACGTTGGGCGCCGATGTTTGGTTAAAGAGGCAACACTGCATTTGTGCACTTCCAAATGAGGTCATATTCACTTCACTCTGCGAGTTCGGAATTTACAAGAGCGTAAGAGTGCTGTTGTCCTTTCCAAAGCAACCAGTTTGCCGGTAGTTAATATTTTTCAAATTGAAATATTTTCCCGGAGTATGGTTAAAGTTGTTTTTATGTTTTTAATTGTATATATGTATTTTGTTAATTTTAAAAACATAGAAAAAGTCATATTGAAAAATGTTAATTATTACTGCATTGCATATTTCTGCATTAAGGTATATAGTAGTGGTAGCCAGTTTCAAATATGAAATATCAATTATCAATCCGATCAAAGCTACTTAATAACAGGGTAAATTAAATAGAGTGTAAAATGGATTTTACTATAACTTATTGTTTTAATTGCTAATAAAATGTTGAATTTAAAGTAATACGATCTATGCGCTCTCAAAAGTTTGTGCTGCACTTTTAATTAAATGCCTGTATTCTGTAATACCTCCGATGCAGATCGCTGAAATATGACATAGATGTCTTATAGGTATTTTTAAGGTTAAACACGCACTTAAGTTTACTAACACATTGAGATAAAATTGATAAAAACTAACCTCAAAGTTTAAATTAGGACTGATATAATATCGTCCTCTTCTGTCTTTGTCTGTATTCAGAACTACAATATTTGGTTAGAGTCTTACTGCACAAACAATCTAAAACTCTAAAAAAGGGTGTCCTTATGCATACAAGTACATATTGTGTTGTATTGAAAGAAAACGTAAACGTCGTAACTGACAAAAATGAAATTGTCCACCCGAGCCGAAAAACTATTTGAGAAATAAATATTTTGATACATATTATCTATTAATTTAAAAGAATATAACGAAAAAAATAACCTTAAGTATACTTAAAAGTTATGATCAAAAACTGTTTTTTATCGGTTTGCGGTTCTGACAAACAATTTAATTTCTGTCCGTAACGACGTTTCTGTTTTCTTCCGTCAATATAAGTAATTGTAAATAAACCTAATAAATTAATGCAAAAAATTTTTATAGTAATACTAAACCATTGGCGCACTAGGTTGCACTTTACCCTTTTAGTGCTTTTTTCAAGTAATAATATTAACAGGAGTTTATTAATCTCATTCGCAGGCTAATAGAGTAAAGGTGCTCGGTACTCAATTACTTGCCGGAACCGTGGACGATAAATTATGACATCGGGAATTTCCCAAACCCATTAATATCGTTGTCTTCGACGATCACTGATCTATTAATATCACTTGAGTTCATTCTGAACGTCATTAACGAAAGTTATAATTCTTCATCATATTTGGTTTGTTTATTAATTTAACTTGTAAATAAACGTTAGGTAAGTTGACAAAGCAATATCTTACATCCTGTTTATATATGTTCTATATTAAAGTGTAGTTTCTTGTTAAAAATATTTAAAAGCCTAAAAATTGCAGACTTTTAAAATTCTCATCTTGAATTTTTTAACGTTTCCGAACCGTTCCCGTTCAAGCAACAAAGAGCCACCGCATTTGCAGACAAAGTAAATATATGTAGAGCCAATGCTTTCGTTGGTAGATTTAAACATATCTATTCTGAGCCCATTCTTTTGTTTGATAGCTGCTGGTTGCCGTTTATAAGGTTTATTTCCTGTTATATATATCCATTGCTATCTTATTAATTCTTCTTTTTTTACTATGAAATATATGCTTTATACTTTCCTGATAATACATATTAAAATTTCAATAAATAATTTCCCACGGCTAAAAGTACACTTCTTAAAAATTAATTAAAAAATTCCGTCATTATTTGAAAAGTGCAAAAATATATGTGTGTATTATTATCCTTAATTTCTTTGTACTGTGTATGTGTAATCATTATTTGTTATTAATTCAATCCAAAGTATATTATATATTATTCTCCTCAACTTCTCTGTACGGGGATTGGTGAGTCGGTATTCAATCCTTACTTGATTTTCGTTCCTCTAAAACGGCGGGCAACAGTCGATAATCCCACAGATTCATGGATATCGCCACAAAAGTAGACGCCGTAGAGTCAAGTTGAGAACTCTCATAAAATATGCAACGTATTGACTGGTGCGCAGTGCGGCAATGCGATACGGTCGCACGTCTGCGGTCTCCTTGGGTAAATTTAACGCGGCTGTGACTTTGTCAAAGTACACAACGATGCGTGGCCCAGCTAAGTTTCAGCTAGTTTTCGAGCTTATGTACATTTGTTTGTGTTACGCTCTCTGGGATCGGAGTTACGCTCAAACTGTTTGCAGTGGATCGGAATTAATATTCATTCAATATCGCTGGCTTTGCGTATTGAGACTATAGTTTATTTAAGATTAATAATAACTTCTATGGGTTATATATATTTTTTAAGAGTGATGATAAATTAAATAAATTAATAAATAAAGAGTGGTTTATTTTTAATCCTTTTTGGAACTTCGGTAATGCCCCAAAATGGCAAATATTTCAAAAATTTTCAAGACCCCTTTTTTACGCAGCTTTATTTCCCCTACGACACATTTCCTAGCAACGGTCTAAATAACAGAAGTTTACTCCGAAGCATAAAATACTTTTTTTTGTTAAGTAAGCTATTTTCATTTTCATATTCAGCGTAAAAATTTACGATAACATTTATTCGTGAACACAAAGAAATTGCACGAAAGAAGGTGCCAGAGTGAGGAAATTGTGCATAGAGAATATAAATTCAATTTATATCCAAAATCAATAGTAGAAAAGTAAACGGGCACATTATGGGATAGCGTTGTATGTGGTCGGAATTCAATTTCCGATAGAGTTAGAACCAAATTTATATTGCAGGTTAGTTCGTTCCCCCTGAATAACCTAAATTGGAGGTAATATTAGTATTGCTCGGTAGAGTGAATGTTTACTTTATTAAAGGATCCGTTTTAAGTCTGGACTAATTGAAAATTGACCCAAACAATAGTCGTTTTGGGTTAACAAGTTACTAGTTTGCTAATTAAACTAAATAAATTTTTTAATGAAACGTTCTTCATTTTTTATAATAATAAAAAATAAATTTGTTTCATGTTTTACAAAATATACAGTATCAGGTCAATGTTTTCGTTTATTACACACAAAATTAATAAGTTAAAAAATTTTTATTCTATACTTTTGTTTATATACTCGAAAAAGTATTCTCATTAATAATAAATTTCAAGGAAATATTTCTATATTGTGTACATTTTTTGCTGGTTTTAATTTCAAAATTGAAATCAATCCCTACTCTTATCTGTTTGAAAAATGTGATTTTAAGTGATTTCTGATTAAAACTATGGGTTAGTAAGCGAGTTTTAGTTCACAGCGATTTTTTATCTTAATTTTATGAATTTCCGCCAAGATTCAATGACTGAGTGACGACTAAAACCGCACTTACGAACAACGCCACTCCTTGTGCTATTTTTTAAATATGTTCTATTTAAATTTCGCTAACTATTTATATTTCAGCCAAATTTATACTTATGTAAGGATAGAGTTTACTATATAAGGATAGTGGCGGTACAAATGTAATGTTACGTATAGCTCCTGTCGCGACAAACCGCAACAAATTTGCGTTTGCATAGAACCATTTTACATCAGGCTTTGCTGTAATACTCTCAATAAAGTTTACTTTACTGTTAAATATTAAAAGTATTTAACTACACATTGGAACTAGTAGTAGCTAAACTAAATATTTTTCAACTAACACATAGTTTTTCTAGCTAAAAATTTAAGTCAACTGAATTTCTTAAGCTGGTCGGTTTCACGTCAGGGGTTAAACCTGTGAAAGATTTTAAACTTTTCCGTTGATAAGAGATATTTTAATTAATTCTTTACAGATTAACGTAAACTTATCTTCTTTTCAGGTCGCGTGGATCCACATTGACCGCCAGATGATCCTCACCATTCATCGCCATGTAATAACACGTCTCGCAAGGTTCAGTGTATCTCACGACAATGCTATGACTTGGCTCCTCCATGTCAGTCAAGTGCAGCAGGAAGACCGCGGCTATTATATGTGCCAAGTTAACACCAATCCGATGATCAGCCAAGTGGGGTATCTGCAGGTGGTAGGTAAGTGTAGTAGCATATTTTAATTAAAGAAGGATTTTTTTTTGGCACCTCAACTCGATTCAGACGCTTTGCAAGGATGACTTAATAGCTAGAAGAGCTATCTAAACCTTACTACCACTTCTTTAAGCGTTGGTGTTGGGAGAAGAAGTGGCGCAAGAAACTCCAGCAACGCTCCTAAGCCTTAAGCTACAGTGTCATATACCAAAGGGTGTGTAAGTTCGACCTCACCGGTGGGGCCGATGTCATCAATGTGTGTTTGTCCTACACTCTAAGTGTAGGGTGTGCCTGGCTACTGCTAGGGTGTCGCTACCTATGCCTTAAGGGCGTTAATAAGATTCTTGTATTTTACAAGTAAGGAAAACCTAGCTATAGCGTCGCCAGCGGCGGGGCGAATGCATCTGCTGCTTGATTGAATTCATCTAGATCAAAGAGATTTAGTGATTTTAAGAATGGCGCGCAATTATTGCAGTGCTGCCATTGCTAGGTTAGCATGCTGGCTATTTGAGGTGGCGGCGGGCCGCTGTGCGCTCGAGTCAGCTCCAGCGCTGGCTGTTGCACGCGGGCGGAACGCCAAGCGCTGGAGGACGGAGGGTGGGAATGCGGTGTTGTTGGAAGGATTGAGTGGTCGCCTGGAAAAGGCTTCCTTGGGATTGCAGGAACTCTGCGTTTGGTGCCTTAGGACAGCCGAGGTAGTTGTCCGGGTGGGCCTGGATTGCAGGACGCTTCGTCTACGCAGGAGGTTCGTAGTTGGCGAGACTTCTTTGTCCATCTGGTCTGGACAGAAGGTGGGCCCGTGATCCAGAGGCATTTGACTCAATGGGGCGGGCGAAGTTCCGCGAAGCGTGACCGAATACCTGGCAGTTATGACACTGCCCTGGAAGACCGTTGGAATTGCGCCGCTGGGAGCAGAGTTCCACACCACACAGGGACGACTACTCAGCGCAGCGGCGGCCGGATAGTTAAGCCCCGCGCTGGCTCCATTTCGGCCCCTGCAACCCGTCCTCGCACCCTCTAAGGCGCTCCAAAGCGGCTTACCAGCCCGCTTGGAGCAGCCTCCACGGCCGGCCTACACCTCAGGCCAGCAGTTCCTTTAGCTTCCCGCAGGCACCCAGAAGCCGCAGGTACTGAGCCCCACCGCTACGACAAAGCGAGAACCTGTTGGGGGGGGGGGGGTATTCCTTTGAGCGCTCTAGCGTAAACAGCACCATACCGTAAGGGCGTTTGGTGCTTGGGTGGTACATGCGTTGTACCGAAAGGACGGGGATATTTAATTCTTTTACAGCCGAAGCTATCTCAGAGGATTTCCTTAGGCAGTCTGTCCTAAGTACGCGCTCATCCGGGAGCGCGAATGTGTGGTATTGGTGTTCTTTTTCCCTGAGGAATAAAGTAATCCTGATTCTATCAGAGGCTCAAACTTGATATTGTTGGATAGGGCGAGCAAATCTCGACCCACTTCTCCTTTTCGCGGTGGTAAATTGAAGGTGGGCGTTTCCTACGGGAGCCGTGCCTGGGAAGGCTGGGATGGCTGGATGGGCGAGAGGCCTGGGGCGCCTAGGATCAGCGGGATGTATGGATGGGTGGGTTTTCGTCGACTGGAAGGTCGACGGTTTTGCACCTGCTGAGGGCAGGTAGTGGGAGCGTCGGGCTTTGCAGCCTTGACGGACGGGTGCGGTGAGAGGTGCAGGACCTTGCGCTTCCTCTTCGATTTGACGGTTTTGAAGCCGTCGTCGGATTGCGGATTGGTTAACGCCTCGTTGTCCATATCCGATTCCGTGCGATGCTAATGTCCATAGTTGTCGTCACTATCACCAGGAATGGTCGGGACGGTCCAGGCGTTGAGGTAGGGGATGGGTAGTCTGGAGCGTGCTCGGATATGAGCTGGTGCACTGCATCGGTCAGTTTTATATATAATTTTCGACCGATATTCTCACTAATCGCCTTGGTATCAAAACCAAAGCGACTCAGAGCTCCGATCCACCATTGTATCGATTAGGTCGCACCTTGATTGGACGAGCTCAATATGTTTCTTTGCCCAGAACATATGTGGTCCGGCGATTGCCGGGCAGCAGGGAGGTGGTCAGGCTGGTTCTAACAGGAAACAGAACATTATAAGTTAGATCACTGGTAGTTGCAAAACAAGCTGTTCGAGCTGAGTGCAAGATAATTAACCCTGAGAAACAAGAGGGTTTCAACAAGGCTAGCAACACAATTAGTTAGGAAAACGGTGCAGAATACACGAGCGGACAAAACCGACCGCTTGAGGTAGCGCAATAAATTGCTACCACGATGACGTCAGCGGTGCGACAAAAGGCTCTATGAGCGCACTCATAAAACGCAGATGGCGCCGCGTGACGATTTCACGGAAGCGGACAATGTAGACTGCGCGGCGAGCTCGGGAGACTGCGGAACACGTGCGGATGGGACCGCTGCTGAGGGCGTTCCGTGAACGTCGAAACAAATCCACTGACTGACTCGTCATATCTTGATATTCACGTTACGGCACTGAATAGTACTGTCACTATTTATACTTCATGTTGGATTGCCCTTGGACGATCTCATGTAAAAGGAAACCTACTGTCCATTCTTAATAAATGTTATGCTTTCAACAGCTTCGAAAATATAGTTTAGAGAGGTTTCTTTTAACAAACCTCTCTAAGGGTTTGTTTGAAGCGGACGAATAATTAGTTTGAACTTAGTTTCTTTTGTATACACTGTACATAAACTTTATCATTATAACACTAGAATATTTTAACAAAAACGACACTGACATTGTAAAACGTAATCAGTACGTAATTACTAATTTAGAGTAGATAAGATGTCCGAACAGTTAAGTCTATATTTATTTAAAATATTTCACTTGAAAAAGGAGAGCCACCAATTGTAAAATATTAGGTTCAGATAACAATATCTTTAAAAGTTATTTTCTACAATAACATACGTAATTTAAAGCTTCTTTAAAAGAGTTTCAAGATGTACGTATTATCGTCCTTTCAATATTTAAATCTGTTTGTTTGTCATAATGGGATTATCCGTATATATGTAACAAGATTAGGCTGAAAGTTGTTTGTATTATCGTGCCCGAGATTATCAGAGTTCGGCGTCTCAACAAAGCTACTTAATGTTTTATGTTGTATTGTTTCGGTAACATGCAATAAAAGTTGTGCGCAAGCGGATATTACGACCTAAACAAAAATTCATTATAGAGCAGTTGCCTGCTTATCTTTTGAGAATGGTAAATGATGCTTCAATGACTTAACTTCTTTAGTAAAAATGAAAAAATTACACCCTTTTTAATTATTAATCAAGGACCACCGAGTAATTTACTTAAGAATTAACTCAGCGCAAATTACTTGACTAACAATTTCTTTTTACTTTATTCTTGAAAAACACAGCGTATATTAGACAAAAAATATGTAATGAAAGTTGTGTGATTTCTAAAGTTAACTTAAAAGAGTTCAGTACACATAGTTTCAAAGTAGTCAAAGTGAAAATATATAATAATTTGCTAGAAAGCCATCCTTAAATACATAATTAGATTATTTTACTTCTATTAAAGAAATATGAAAGAAAGCGTTAAAGTTAAAATATCCCCAGCAAAAATTCAAAAACTTCATGAAAATAAATTTAAAGAAATCAATAATGGAATCTTAATAACTTCTAGTATTCTCTGCGCGGTTTACGGAGTTAAAAGTTTTAATTACTTGCCTTTGATATTTCAAAGATCTTAATTATTTACTTTCATTTGCTCTCCCTTAATAGCTTGTGTCATGTCGAAGAAAAATTTTTAATGAGTTCTTCAACGGAGAATCGCTGGAAATGTCAAACACGTAATTTGTGAGATGTTCATTTTAGTTTGGTAAAAATCTCATTTCAAATTAAACAACGTTTATATAAGTATAGTAAGGTGAAAAAGGAAAAAAATATTTTTAATTCTTATATTTTACCGCCTCTGTAGCCTGGTGGTAGGGGCGTGTGCTTTAGTAACCGGAGGTCGTGGGTTTAAATCCTACAGGGATAGAACAAGTTTTCATTGTTGGTCTCTAGTTGGTTAGGGCAATGCGGGATTTGAAGTTGAAAACCGATGACTTGTGAAGTAAGATAATGACGATGATGTCGGAATCGAGTAGGAAGACATTTAATTATAAGTATGTACTGATATGTAATATTTTGCTAACATTGACTTTGACATTTTGTTAAGACAGACAAGATCATTTGCTTATAAATTACTTTATTTTACTATTATTTTGGTAGAATGTTTTTGTTTTAATTTACTCTTTATTAACATTTTTAAAGAGTTAATTAATGTTTTTTTTTATTACAAATATTATGTTGTCATTTTAAAGTATGTCGTATTCATAGCAACCGAGTCAATCATAGTAACTTTGAGACGGCTATATTGCAAGCGTACGTATTTCACGTATCGTTTGAGACTTCGGTCCCCCGACGCCGATTTCGTATCGCACTTAGTATTTTATACGGCCGCAGTTCCAAACAAAACAAACGCTAACTTTTAAGTGGAAATAAAATGAACCATTCTTCTTGTCGCCTCTGAAACTACGCACGTTGCAGATGTTTTCATTCCCGTGTTGTTGCTCTTAGGTCAGTCCGCGTTTGATTCTTAAAATTTCAAGAGATTTTTGACCTATTTTAAAATGGTCCATTTACTTTTGTTCCAGGTTTAATGTTTTTATGTCGTTTTTTATTTGATGATTTAGCATCTTATTATTGTTTTAAAAATAATAACGAGTGTCGTGATCTATTACGTTTACAACATTGTTCACGTAAGTAACATTTAACAACCGGTGTTTTAAATTCATAAAGTATTAAGACGTCAAAAATATCCGTTAAAATTTTCCTGTTTCTTAACGTTTACGATAATAAGTGAAGTTGAAATGTTAGATAGTAGCATTTATACAATGAGGTATAAATTAATAATGGTGATGATACCTAAAACTTAGCATATACTGTTTTTTAAACTTCTGAATGTTCGTTGTTTAACTTGTGCAACAAATCGATACGCAAAATGTCGGAGAGTAAAATTTTAGAATACTTACAAATCGAAAATTACGAATCATTTTGTATCAATTATTTACAAATAACGAAATACGCTATAATAATTGCTATTTTTTAATTAACGAATGTTTTTTATATCAGAATAATTTTTAAAGATTTTTTTTTTTTTTAAAAAACAAAGACATATCTTAAGCGATTTTTCGAAATGAATAATATTATACCATCTTGAAATTATCTATAAATAAAACTTTTGTCAAGAATTGTTGTAAAGTTTTACGTAGTCAACGTTTGAGTCAACCTATCATTCCTTATATAAATCGTGAATTCGTTTTATCAGTACAAAGGGGTCTATAACTCCTGGCTTTGTCGTAGCAAACCAGAAAAACTATATGGAGGCATTTTCAACGGCATTTTTCACGAATTTCCATTCGCAATTATTTGTTTCAAGCTAATAAAATCCCTGAAATAAAGTATTTTATTACTTTTACCACTTAGCGATGACTTGAAATTGGTCATCCTACTAGATGGAACAGTCTTTAACAATTTAGATGTTTGAATTCATAACTTTCACTTCACACTCGGTAATACTATTTAGATTCTGAGTCGTTATAATAAAACAATGTTTCTCACATAGTTACAAACCTTAGCAAAAACTTCAGGATTTCATTGCAATGAATATAATATCGCCCTCAGCACCTTGAAGCATTATGTTATTAAAAATTTCTTGCTTGATATAGTCACCAAATAGTCTCGAGTTATGTATGTAAATGATTCCGCCGGTTTTGTATAGCTTTTTTATAATAACCCTAAGAAGGTATTCTGAATTCAGTCATTATTAGTATTAACTTTTTTGTGCTTGAACTTACCGCACTCAGACTTAAGAGTCTTGCAATTAAAAATGGGGAAGTACTACGCCAGTGACTGTTTATTTCGTAGTCAACCGGTAGTAGTGTACTAACGCAGTAGGTTTGCTAGTATTCCGAGTAATGGGGCATCGTAGACAGTATAATTATCGGGTAAACGAGACGTACAATCTTATATCTCAGGGCAGTGAGTGGATTTGTGTTGTTAGCGCTATAATTCTTATGGGCAAGCAGTATAACATGTCATCATCAGCTTGTGTTAGTCCACAGCTAGACAGGGCCCCCCGTAATGCATGCCTTCTCAATAAGGAGGTTTTTGGACCGTATCCCACCACGCTGTTTCAATGCGGGTTGGTGGTTGGAGCGACTTTTTACATGCCCATCTGACGCATCGGTCATCTTATTTTGCAGAAAATTGCGTGATCGGCCCAAATTGTCATAACCAACCAGAAAACAAAGAAAACACACACAAAGAAAATTTAATTTACTATGCTTAACTTTTAACTATAATACTTTAACATAAATAAATATTGAATTTTGTTTTCAGTGCCTCCAAACATTTTGGACGATGAGAGCACCCAGTCCGCAGTCGCTGTTCGGGAGAACCAGAATATAAGTCTTGTATGCAAGGCTGACGGATTCCCCACCCCAAAAATCATGTGGCGACGTGAAGATGGCCAGCCGATATCCGTGGATAGAAGGAAGAAAGGTAATTTTTAATATTTTCTTTTAAATTAAGTAATTTAACGAAAAAAGTGAGTGTAATAAAAAAAATTAAGAATACAATAATGTACGCAGAAAATTTATCCATTTAAGCATTATGGACTTAAAAAAAATAATTGACTAAAAATTAATCATTATTTTAGTCTTTTGATGGGTGGATAGTCAAAACCTCTATCGATATATAAATGTGTAGTATAATTGGAGACACAGGATATAGATGATGATAGAACTTTATAAGAATGCAAAAAATTATAGAAATATAAGAAGATATCTAAAATGTTTAATCATATACTTAGCTGATAAAATTTTACATTAAAAATTGTTATAAATTTGACACGAATAAATAACAGTAATAACCCGAATTAAGATACGAACATAGAGCGTACGTTAATCAAATTAATTCGGATTTACACAATATACATATGAGGCTCCATATTTAACAATTGTATTTCAACCAGACCCGAATTTCGATATTTCATTGCTGAATATTTCAGCGCTATTTGTTTATGTAACTCTGAGTTTTGTGACTTTTAATGATATAACATAAACTTTCAGTTGAAAGCCTTTGGGATACCCTTTTTAATGGTTTCGCAAATAATATAATAACGTCCTATGAACTTGGTCATACTTTTTTACTGTAATTATAAAACTTATTCACGTTCTTATTTTACACAATATGCATTAAAGAATTTATAAGACAAAAATACTGATACAGCTTTTACAATTTGCAGTAAAATTAAATTATCATCTTTTTCATAAACTGCCGCATGCGATGTCGAATAAATTAAAAAAAATTAACATTCCTTCATATTCATTACGTATCAATTTTATAATTATATTATTTGCATAAAACTAGTAATAGTGAAGTTAAATCGTTCACGAAAAAAAAATTACGTTCGTAATTTACGGCCAGGGTGAGCGGAGTGGCAGCGTTGAATTAATCGGAGTGCCCGCCGCAACGGACAAAGGGGTCCAAAAATCGAGTTTTAATTATAACGGCGATTCTTGCCCCGTTGGGAATTAACGTGTGGCGTCGGAGAGGCACTTGGCGCTAATTGTGCGACCTGCCGTCGTTATTCGCGCCATGTCAATGTTTTAATTACTCTCTCGGATTGTGATCATCGGGCACCAAATCAGCGGACCCTTTGTTCGGATTAATAGGACGCGGTGCGGTTTGCGTTTGTTGTGATCGAAGTACGGAAAGGTGTCGAGAGGTGCAATGTGGTCTTTTGATTAGGTCTTAAAGTAATACAATAAATTGACTGGTTCGAATTGTATGTTCTCCAAGATTTTTTTGAATAAAATATCCATTGCCGGAAGCTGGTGTATAACCGAGGCTTTACTTGTGATTTATTGAAGCATTCTGCTTAATTATTTCTGTTACAAAGCAATTAAAAATAGTTATAATTTAAATGAGATGTACGTCGTTTTACAACTTTCTATAGAGTAATTTGATGTGTGAAACAAAATAAAATGATTAAAACAAAAAACGAAACAAAACAGATTCTACATATACAATGCATAGAATTTACAATTAACAAGTAGAAAATTTATAACAGAAATTTTAATTATTGCAGCCTAATCTAAACAGGACGCAATACAAATTAGGCAATTAATATTCGTTCAAATTTTGAATGGAGCGGAAATTTAGTTACAAAAACACACCGCCTGACACAATTGCATGCCCAATCAAATTATTATCAGACGCGCAATCATTACTAAAACACTCATGTAAACAGCATTATCCACACAAGTAAAGTTAGAATTAAAACTATTGCAGTTTCAGCGACCATTACAAATTTTATGTGCAGGATTAGTGTGGAAAACTTTTTTCACAATTAAAGAGCGAATGCATTGCTAACTGCGAGCTCGGGGCCGTTAGCCGCCTTAATTACTGAACACATTCCACGGGGGTTCCCTCATTATATTCATTGTGCCCGTTGCGGCCGGGGACGACCCGTTATTGTAAACATAGGCAAACTCATTTGGGCACTTTGATGGCGGGACACGACCCCGAATGGACGTGCCCGGAATTTATACTTTTTGCGACTTTTAAGTTAAATTGTTCCTCGTGCGCAACGAATACTAATGCACCAGTAAGGTATAGGAGTCACTTGTACCTTGATTGAATTATCAATGATGACGTCCTGGTAGCGTAAGTGCTGCATTATTTTGGATTATTTCTAAAATATCAGTTTTCAATATATAATAAGATGTCTCATAATCATGAGACGCAGAAAAAATTTCGAATTTGCTAATAATTCGTCTTTCATAGCAATAAAAAAATTACCTGTTTGAATAAAAACTACTGAAAAAAGACAATATTTTATTATCAATAATGTTTTCTTTTTTCATACTTTAAACATGCATTTAAAAACAATTAACATTTAAATAATTGTTTGAATATTTCTTAATTCATATTTAAAACTTATTTCCATGCCAACATAAATAAAAAAAGCATTTGATATTCATCCAATATTTTACTATATTGTAGACTGATTCACTGTCTAAAATATAAAACTGAACATTGCAATGCTTACCGCAATAGATTAAAACCATTGACGTACGTAATCGGGGCATGTTTTAGCTTTTGGAAAATTGAAAACTTTAAATGAACCAAATTGTACATAATAGTTTGTTTTTGTAACAATTTTTAGACCTAGAATTAATAATCATTACGAATATAATTGTTTCGTAGTTATAAAAACATTTCTAATTAAAATTGGCGGAGACATATCAACAGTACCTATTAGTAAAATTTTTCTAATTTCTTTATTGCAGGGCCCAGACGGCCCCCGCGTTGCCTATTTCTGCCGCAAATCAGTAGCGTGTATAACTTTTTTTTGTTTTTTAGGGTAGCATAGACACCATATTTATCAAGTAACAGAGACATAACATCTTTTGTCTCAAGTAGGCAGCGCATTGGTGATACCCCTGGTATTGCTGATGGCCATAGGCGGTGACCACATTCCATTTGATAGCCCGACGTATGCCTTCTTTGGCAATAAAATTTAAGTAATATTTTTGTTTCAACGTTAGCTTTATCTATTTTTTTTTTTAATTATTATATATAATATGTTTTTCTTTGTTTAACAGTCACAGTGTACGAGGGTGACAGTCTGAGCCTGCAGCGAATCAGCCGTACGGAGATGGGCGCGTACCTATGTATCGCTACCAATGCTGTTCCGCCGTCCGTCTCCAAGAGGATCATCGTTGACGTCGAATGTGAGATTATAACTTTAACTTAGTTCTAACTTTCCTGATTTTAATTACATGCTATAACTTAAAAACAGTTTGCAGATTATCCAAAGATTCGCTAGATAATGTTAAATAATGCCTAGGACTTTAAGCTCGCCTGAGTACATATAAATTAGTGCAAAAGATTAAATAAATCAATAAAAAATGATACTCTTTTTAAGCGTTAATTGGAATTTGTTTGATGTCTATTGTAAAAAAGAGATAAGATAAAAAATAAATAGTATTTTGTACAGCAATAATGACAGAATTTGCTATGAGTTAAGAAAAGTATGACAAATTTGCCGCAAGCTTTTTGATTTGAATCTGGTTACGGCTGTCATTTGTATGTAACTATATCTTTGGACTAGTACGTTAGTTTGCTAAAACATAAAGTGTTAACTATATTATTCGAAACATAACAATACGTTATAGTCGAGACTGACTCTGATTCTTTTTGACCGACTTCCCAAAAGCAGGAGGTACTCAATCCGGAGCGTACGTTTTTATGTATATATCTAAATGTTACCTCGTTGCTACGCTCTTAGTGCTCTGATTTTGTTCATTCTTGTTTTAAAGTATAGGTATTAGCTGTCATTTTGTCGCATTTTTTAATAATTTTGTGTTAAGTTGTTCAATAAATATTTGAGAAATAAAAAAAATACAGCAGTAAAAATCACAACCATAAAATATAAACTTAAACAATGTTTTACATAATTGTAGTTCTTAAAATTGTTTATAATGAAGACTGAGAGCATTTATCTACATTTTCAGAATAACTCGTATTAAGCATTTTAATGCAAACATTTTTAAAAATTGCAGTCAGGCATATTTAAATGGCCTGTGACCAGCAGTGGACTATCAAAGGCTGATGATGTGTATGTATGTATATAAAACGAATCATAGACGCTATACATTTACATAAAATAGTTTTTCGCTGTTTGAAGTCGTTCATATTTTTGTTAAAATTTGAACTGGTGAAATTTTAACAGAGTTCTAACATCGAAACTACCGTTATTAAAAGTTTTTATTATGATATATTACAAATACATATAAAAAACCATTCACTATAAACATTTGTCTGCCTGTCTGTTTGCTATGGCATATCTCTGAAAATTCTGTTTAAATTTTTAGGTAGCTTTCACTGCAAAATAACTAATGTAACCGTGAGTAACTAAGGCTTATATTTGTAGAAAAAACTTAAGCAAAAAGACGCGCAACGGCTATTATTTACTAACAATTTGTTATTTTTAATTATAATGTACAGCTAAATAGTTTTATCTCAACACAATAATCTGGAAAATTCAATATATAACGATACGAAACGAATTTTTGACCCTTCCTCCTTGTTATTATATTATTAGACCGTATTAAAATCCAATTTACATTTCAACCTAATAAAAATATACGGCCATGCTCATGAGAAACGTTTGAAGCCATTAAACTAACTTTTAGTCCGCTCATTAAACAAGCACAGTAGTTTCGTAGGCTGATCACTGCGTTGTCCAAAACAAAACTTTTATATTAAATGGTACCTTTAAAACGTATTTAACCATATTTTAATTGAATAAATTAAGCAAACTTACAATTTCTTACACCATTTCTGTCAAAGCGTTGTAAAATTACAATATTTTTTATTTCATGACGGCTAGGAACTACATTCTTTGTTATTTTCATCACATCTTTAATTTAATTTGAAACGGTGAAAGACTCCTTTGAATGGACGCTCACAAATAGTCCCGCCATTTCTTACTTTTAAAGGGTTCTTTTCATGGCTGTTTCAAAAAGGACATTACAGAAAACGAAATGAAATAAAGGTTTAGCGAAAACTAACTCTAAAATAAATCTATCAATAAACAATTATCTGCCATCATCGATTTACGAAGCGAAAACTATATTACTACTATCTAACCATTATTAATACTTTATGTATTACCACATTTTTTCCGGTTTAATCTTTTTTGATTGTTTCATACATATCATAGTCTTAGTCGGGAATAAATATATTTAAGTAACGCGAAAAATTCGTAAATTAGTGGATTTGATATGTATAATAATCGCGTAAATAAAAGAAATAATTATGTTTTACACATTTTATTAAGAACTTATTTTGATATTTTTTTAATCAAATTTGTCTTATATGGGCCACTATGGGCTGATTACCCGATTGCATAAAAGATGGGCTTCCGTCGGTGTTGCAGAAAGTCGATCTCAGTCGCCACCTTTTGCTGTTGTTTACGGATGTTAGTGCCTTTAAATTTATTTACAACAAATCCATCAATTGACTTCAGTTTACCCATGAGATTATGGAGGTTAGAATATAGTCGCTTTGTTTAAAGGCTACTGATCGAGCAAATCTATTAAAAACCGACCCCATGATAACATAAGAAAAAACTATTTTTATGTAAATAATTTTTGAAATAGTGAAATCACTCGCACCAGTATTATTTTAATGTTAATACCAGCGTTTAACAATAATAACATAACACTCGAATTAAAACCTTATTGATCAAGCATTTAACACACTTTTATAATATTCGATGACCCGCTTGGCGTAGCGTTTAGTGACTCTGTCTATTGCGCCAGAGAGGGTCTGACCATGGGAAAAATATTGTGCAATGAACATAGTGTTTTTCTCGTATCTGATAATTTTTATTAAAATTATATGTATTTTTTTACAAAAATAAGTACTCATCAGTCATCGAGTTGCCATAATAAAAGCCTTTGCTTAGTTTGGGACTGAATAAGTGACATCATCATCCGTCTATGTCAGTCCACTGCTGGACGTAGGCCTCACCTAATGCTCACTACGGCTTCCTATTTTCGGCTAGAAAGAGTGAAAAGGGAGTTTATTATTATTATTTAAATACTATATCTAATAGTGGGTTTAGTTTTCACAATAAATGAAAGTACTAAAGAAGTATATAGTAGTAGAATAATTTTGTTGGGAATATTTTTTACCTTATTGTCGTTAGGTTTTCTCTAAATGTACATCAAACAACATAAAAGGATAGTTATTACTTACACTTAAAAAAACAAAACAGAAATATATTTAGTAGTAAAAATTCCTTCCAATTATATTTATTGACTTACAAATTTTTATCTGCAGTGAAACTTTGCTTCTTACATATTCTTTTACAAAAATCTATCACAGGTATCAGTATAACTTTATTTTGAAAACTAGATTAATGCTTCCTATTTTAAACAAGTTTATTTTACGGATTTTTTGGGTTAGTTACATATATTTGTTTATAACATTTGGAACTCTTAAGCCACAAGACAACACTTTTTTCCATAATTAAAGAAAAATAAGAAAATGGAAAGATATGTTAAAATTTAAATAAAAAGCCGGAAAGTTATTCCAAAATCGTTGAGACAGACATATACCAACTTAGTCTGCCCGTGATCATGGATGCTGAAAAGAGTCCGAAACGTTGTGAATAAATATATGGAACTAACGCGAAAATTCTGTAAAATAAAATAGTTTACAACAAGAAACAATAATCAAGGCTGTAAGTATTCTTTTTTTTTTTCGAAAAATACAATCCATTTATGTAGTGATTTTTTCATGCACTACTGATTATGAATTTCACGGTATATCCATTAAGGTCCTTACTTAACATGTCTATAGATAGAAGGTTCATCAGCCCCTTAATATGAATATTTACAACTAGATCGCACTTAATCACCGAGTCTAGACACGTAAGAAGTCTCTTTGTACTGGTTAAAGTTTCTCGAACGTTATTTTATAAAGATTAATGAGTCAGACAGACAAATATTAAATTTCACCTACGATATATAACGTTAATTAATTTAAATTAGTATTACAAACAACTAATAGTAAATCTTTTGTGAGATATGTTATGTGCGTAGTATTTTAAAGGTGCGATTAAAGAACAACCGCAGTAAAACACTATGATACGCTTCGCAATGGCAAAACATAAAAGATTTAATAGTGTCTTTTATAAAATTCTACCTAGCGATATGAGAAAATAAAAATACCGGCGACACGCCAGCGCTGTCCGCTTTTCTCCTTCTTTATAAAAATTCAACGTGACACATGGTTTAATGCTTATTTATATATAAGCGTTTCAGTACGAAGGAAAATATGTTCTTGTAGTTTTTGTTTTATATTATAATAACTATTTGTGTGCAGTGTAAGCAATTTAATTAAATGAAATTGCAATACGTTTCTATTACTATTTTTTAATAAGTTATTTAAGTGGTAAATTATTCTTTAATTGTTTGTTACTAATCATAAATAACGCATATTTCAATTTAACCTCGTTTATCAAAAATTAAAAGTTTATCAAAGTATGAGAATTTTTTCATTTCAGTGTATTAGTGTTGATCAATTTTCTTCCGGTTGACTCCTTTTCGTGTATGTCAATTCATTAAAACACTACAACTATTAACCAATTTACTGCAGGTATACTTTCAAACATGCGTCAGACTAGTGATGGTAATGTCTGTCCGACACAAGATGATCCATGCGTCGGATAGGCACTATGAAAGTATGTGAGTCCACCCAGCATGACCAGCATTGACTGATGAGGATGATGGTCCAAAACCTCCTAATGGATAGGATATGGATTAGGAAGCTATACCGCAGTGACTATCGATCAGCTTGATGATGGATGAGAACTACCTATTACATCGCGAGTTTTTATTTATTTATAAATTTATCTTTCTGATATCTCCTTGTTTATTTATTTCACATATAGTGTAAAATACATATGACACAATGAAATTGAAACCGCCTCAGTGATCTACGGTTTATAAAGCAAGGCCAATACTATTGGCCTTGTTTTATAAACCGGTAGTCGTGAGTTTCTATCCGCAAGTAAAACAAATTTGTGTCATCGTTATTATCTGGTCGGTTACGAAAATATGAGCCGATCAAATTCCAAAACCTATATACTTTTCAAGTAAGATGATCTATATTTCTGATGTATAGAATCGGTCCCGGATGTAAAAACAATATTTGGCAATCGTCACAGCATGTCACAGCACAGCCTATAGACAACTATTTTATCCTTAGAAAGCAGTTTATAACTTAAGTCAAATTTGAGTCAGCCTACGTATAAACTGTTATTTATAAATCTGGTTAAATTAGAAACCGACCCTATGACATTTTTGAAAAATATCTTGGTAAAAGAAAAAACATTTTTATTTTATCTAGACCTTTTTCGAAAATATATATTTACGTATCCAAAAATTTAACAACTTTTTATAAAAGCTTAATCAATTATAAATAGTATGTGTTTGAAATATTGTGGTTTTTATAGATAAAAAAATTTTTATAATGAGTATTTTTTATAGTAGATAGAAGTACGAATAAGTAGAACGTTATTGGGTTCTGTACTATTTCTTGTCTACCAATAAGTTGGTGAAAAGGTGCAATTGTCATTTATCTTCTTTATAAGAACAATAGACAGTTACGGAAACAGCATATTGCATTACATTGTTAATACAATGTCTCAATTCCCCAGCTGCAGCCGAAAGAAACGGAACAGAAATTTCGTTACCTAAATAATTGAGGAATCCTACAGGGTATTACAGGGTCGTCATTGTATCAAAAATTAATAGGAACCTCTTTGAGGGGGAACAAAGCGGGGCTCGTTTCAAAAAACTGCCAGGATTTTAAGTTGCCCCTTTTATTTTCAATTCTTATTACGGGGCGCAGCTGACTAAATAGAATGGAAGATGGGCGCTCTGTGATAATTGAAAGATAATATTTCTCCAAGGTGCACGCTCCGACGAAGATTGCGCCTGCAGACAAAGATATCGATTGTCTCCTTTTTCCGTTCAGAGGAAATTCAATTTAAAATATTAATTATACCATTTTTATTCCCGATAACCAACTACTTGACAAGAGACCGTCCTACGAGACTTTTCATGTGATTTAGGAGTTCATTCCTTATTTACACGTCTCTGTTATTTACTGTAGTAAAGAATGTCATAAAATTATTCGTTAAGCAATAATGGCAATATTATTAAAGGACCAGAACGGGGCAAGTTTTTATTAGCTTTTTACTACCATTCAAATCATATGCAAAGCACGTGAGAAAGTCGTAAACGTATGCTTAAGTTTTATATCATAACAACCATACTATACACGCATTCGCAGTTGATTTTAAGATATTTTCTAAATATATTTATATAACAGTATATAACATTTATATAACAGATATACTTTTATATTTACGTGTTTATCAATTTTATAAATCTTCTTGACCAAATTATTACAAAACCATTATCTACCAATATACCTTTGATACTAATAAGGCAGATAGTCGGTAGGCGCCTGAGTATGAAACAAACTAAAGTGCGTTTTTTTATAAGTCTAGGGTAAATATATACTGTTACACAATTGCACACTAAATTAAATAAAATGTAGACGACTATTGCAACGATATCGCTACTATTAAAGGAATTATAAAATGGCACGATTTTACAGACATTTCAAAAACTCATTGAATATTAAAGCTTATCACGTGGCAAAAGTAATATTCCTCTTGGAATTGCCGTCATAAACTGGGCGATTGTGAGTTACGTTCTGAAAGCGTGGATTTTATTATCTGAGCATTATGTGAAAAATCGTTGTTACTCGGGTGTTCCCGGCAAAGTTCGCGACTATCCATCATAATTGAAAGTTTATAAATTGCTTCCCGTTTCCCTTATAGTTTCTTGTACAGGGCGACTGAACGCTGGCTGGCTTGCTGTTTAGATTGATACGGAATAATCACTTTCGTGGACTTGAAGTTGGCCGATTAAGAATCTCATTGTTGATGAAAATATTAAAATAAAATAAGCTTATCTATTTACTAATAACTCTGATTAACATTTGAAAACTTTATTACTTTTTGGCAGCTACAAATTAATCGAATAAATGGTTTTGACACATATACAAATTTAGAACACAACCACAAAGTAATAAAATGAAATTGATTGGATACACGAATTTTCTTAATATTTAGTTTCATTATATATATGTACTGATAACACTTGGAACGTATATTTATGAGGGATTTTTCTTTATTTAACATTTAATTATACATTTAATTATACAGGTAAAACTTATTAAACAAGGTATACAATTTAAAGTTCTAATATTTTTTCAAACGAAACATACTATTTTACCGCTTTCCTATTCGAAAGCCGAAGCTATCTATAAAAATAGAAAGCATATCTTAAAAATCAGAATTTAAGCTATAGATTCTGCATAATATTATGTTCAACATATATAAAACTAAGGTTCAGCCAAACTACACTCGAAATAGGTGAAAAAAGTAACCCATGGCAAGCAGCGTCATCCATGTATCGTTCTTATTTAACAACTGTCAACGAGCTGTCAATTACTGAGTGACAGTTGACTAATAACTGTCTCCGTAGCCTAGTGATAAGAGGTAAGCTTTAGAGCCGAGGTCGTGGGTTTGAATCTGGGACTCAATTTTATTGTTGATCCTGTTGCTTAGGCAATTGGGCCGATTACCCAATTGATGAAAGTAGTTGATCCATGCGTCGGATGGGTATGTAAAAGGTCGGTCCACCCACCAACCCGCATTGCACCAGCTTGGTGGGATATGGTCCAAAAACCCCCTAAATGGAGAAGGCGGGCTTTAGGGGAGGCCTATGTCCAGCAGTGGACTTAACACAGACTGATGATGAGTTGTTACGGGTTACTCTGTTTACATCTTTTACGAGTCATGTTACACTTATTATACAATTATAATTAATAAATACAATTATTTGTTACAGTTTCTCCAATGATTTGGGTTCCCAACCAACTAGTGGGTGCGCCGTCAGGAACCGATGTAACCGTGGATTGTCACACTGAAGCACATCCTCGAGCCATTTCTTATTGGGTTTACGACAACGTGATGGTTCTGCCGACGAAGAAATATGCCGTCACCACGGAGGAGAATTCATACAGGCAAGCTTGCAATGCATGCTTTCATTGTAATTGTTAAAAAATATTGAACTTTTCACAATGTACATAAGTCCATTTATTAGATTTCAAGTATTTGTACACCACGAAATATAGAGATTCAAAAGCCTTATGTTATCATATAATAAATAGTGTGTTATATCATATGTTTCTGTATAATTATATTTAAACGTATTTATAAAAAAAACCTTTTTTTTTTCAAATTGGTTCTTCAGTTTTGTCACAAGTTTTCAGTTTTACTTATACTTAATAATAATCTTGCAAAAAGTGTTTCAATCGAATTTAGATTAGCAACTTTCTTTTGTCCAAACTTAACTCCAGTAGATTATATGGCAAACATTTCGTACTTACTATCAATAAATTTTATTGCTTTTATGTTTTAAATAATATCTGACTTAATCATTCTTTTGACGCTATTTCACTTTATCATTGTAAAAGTAACTTTCATACAGTTATAAGAGAGTTCATAATGAAGTAAACCGATTGCTACTTCGCTATTGACAACCTTTAACCTAATGTTAGTATAGTTTTATGGATTTTATCGCGATAAATTACTTTAAAGTTATTTAAAATTATACCGACGTTTCAAAACCTTCTCAGGTTCTATTTTCACAGGACTAACATAATAATACTAATATAATATTTTGGAAGAATGACACAACATCTAGTCCCAAACTAAGCAAAGCTTGTACTATTGAAACTAGATAACTGATAAATACATAAACTAACTTTTACTTTTGTAAATAAATACATAATATATAGATAAACACCCAGACACGAGACACTGTCAACATATATTATAGTTTTAAACGTCGGAATAACGCGATAAAAACCGTAAAACTAATTAATTCATCACGTATAGTAATCGCGTAAGCAATAGTAAGTAACTAATGTTACTAGTTATTAAATTATATACCTTTTCTTGGCATGAACACATAAATACACGAATACGCATTTCTTTAGGGCGCACATGAAGTTAACTGTCCGAAATCTACAAAGCGGTGATTTTGGAAACTACCGATGCATTTCAAAGAACTCTCTGGGCGAAACGGAAGGCTCCATTAGACTCTACGGTAAGTATGTTTAAATAAAATTGTGTTCACCTTGTGTACTACATGATTACTGTATTTTACTGTATAATACATTTTGTAAATATATCAGCGTTATGTAGGAACACAATTTATTAAAATATCGCTCCTAAAACTTTGCAGTTATTGTGCATACATATTTGTAAATATTTTTCTATTATCGTACGTGTAAAATTTGTTATAAACAATAATATGACTGATTTTAATACATCAAAAATCTTTGATTCTATTCTATTTCTTGTTAAAAATGTTATAAGGATTTTTTTATATCATTTTGTAACCTGCTGCAAATTGCAGAGCTTCAGTAAAACGGACAATTGCATTAGTGAATGGAAATTGCAAACTTAAAATGTGTATGAAAAATCACGTAAATTCAGCATGCATAGCATGTAAATATTTAAAAAAAAACCCACATGTTTTGTTTAGAAATCCCGATGCCGTCTACGTCCCCGAAGGCGACAGAGATGAAGAGCACCGCTAACAAAGAGAGTGAGTGTTGCATACTGAATTATGTTTTCCCTTTTTTTGCCGAGCCGTTTCATTTTCAACATTGTAGCCGCCTTTTGACGTCTAATTACGTACATTGTTTCTTTTCGGATGTTAAAGAAACGTTGAAATAATGATTTGTTCGTTGTTTTTTATTAATTAAAGAAAACTTAGAAATATTTTTTACTTTATACGAGAGACGATATGTAGGTAAATTTTATTAAGATTTTATTTCTATTTGAAATTCTATTTACCTGGCCTTACAAATTAACTGGCTGGTGCCGCTCTAAACAGGAACACAATACTTAAAGAATTGGCATAAATCGTAAACAGTGAGCATCGTGTCTGGCTTCTTTATGAAATCTTTCATGATATGATTATTACAATCATATTATTTCAGTTACATAAAAATTTGCTACATCGTAATTAATTTCATAAATTATCCTTCGTTACATAAAATATCACATACTATGTTACATTCACATAATTAAGGTCTAGCCTTCGTCAAAACCATAAATACGCTCACTGTGTAAAAATAACATTTACTAGTTGACACGTTTTTTCAGTCTGGTTTGGTACCACCGCGGTCCCTATTTCTGCCGCAAATCAGTAGTGTGAAAACTCTACTGTGTTCTGGTTTGAAGGGCACCGTAGCCAGCGTATTTACTGGGTAGTTCGAGACTTAACATCCTATCTCTCACGGTAGGCAGTGCGTGGGTGATACCACTTATATTGCCGATATCTATGGGCGCCGGTGACCACTTCCCATCAGATGGCCCGACTTCTCGTCTGCCTGCGTAGGCAATAAAGAAATCTCAAAAAAAATCACTTGTATAAATATTATAAAAAATTCGAGAAAAGAAAAATTCTATTGGTAAAATATTAAGTATTAAAAGTCTAAAAGACTATACAAAGTAAACTACAGGAAATAAGAATTTTTTAATACAAGTAAGATACAGTTAGAGTAACAGCTTAGAGACTTAGCAAAATAAAAAGTGGTAGTTCTAGTATTTTCGTTAGTATCGCAATATGTAAAGCGGGAAACAACAGCAAATTTAATTGGTTAAGCCGCATGCTTATTTTTTATTTTAATCGAACAATAACTTTGTTACTTAAACATTCATGGTTATATTAACGTCTTGCAAAATTTTAAGAGCATGTTCAATTCTATCTTTCAAAAGAGCCCATAAAATGTAAACTATTAACTTTCTATGTTGTTGTTAAAAATAGCGGGAAATATGAATTGGGTAAATCTTTTTTTTTGCCCACGTACCTTGTTAATAATGACTAACCTAAGGTCAGCTGTAATATAATGCCTTAGTTATTGTCCTCGCCTGTGTAAATAAATGGGTGATAAAGTTTAGAAAAAGAATATTGACTCTCATAACAGTATTCGACCTAACATTTTCGTTCTCATGGTCAGTAACGATTTATCAATTTTCATGCTTTCTACCATTGCATTCGTCGTCATGCATATAATCCGAAACTTCATAAAAATAAGTTTTTTTACTCACAACAAACAAACATTTTAAGATATTTTATAACAATTTTATTACGTTTTCGTTAACGTATTATGTCGTATGGCTTTAATAGATAAATTAATTAATTAAACAGCTGACGTTTTGTGCAGAGACAAAACTTATTTACATACATATTTCTACCTTAATAAAGCAAAATACCTATATGTATCGGATCTAGTCACGCAATGTAGTGTTTTAAAATAGCACCAAATACCCCGAAATGTTAACAGCTGTCGTCACGGCTGCGAATTGTGGTTAACCATGGAAATGAGACCTGGTTATACGATATTGAAATTTTGCCCCAAATCTACCACGATTATTCAAATCAATGGACAAAACTTTATACGATTATTTTCCAAAAGCCCTTAACACCAGTTAGTCAACATAACTAGTATTTGAACTACAGTTACAGATCTAACTCGATCTTGTTTTGGAAGTTATTCATGATTGACGGGTCGTCTCTGTGTTAAATAAGAAACTACGTCTATTGTGATTCGAATTACTATTTTTTTTAAATATAACAGATAGATAATAGAAAACTTTAGATGAATACGGCAACATTAACATTGTGAAACATAAACATTCAACTAACTGATATGTTGCAAACTAGTTTGCGACATTGGTTATGGCCTTATTTGCCAATTCTAATTAATTGGCATTTCTTTTCACTTGAACAGTAAAGAAGTAGAAATCAAGTACTGAAAGCTATTTAAAGAAGAGTTATGTGAAACTCACTAAGCTTTTCATAAACTTCTCTCAACATTTTTCTTTATCACACCTAGGTGCACTAGACCTAGCACAATTTACCACCCATTCAACCACTGGTAGAAAATGCCTTTTGGCATTAATTCCACCACTGTACTTAATTTTTCATGAAGTTGTTATAAACAGATAAGGTCCGAACATTCATCCTTGTGTAACTGCTATTCATTCTCTTAATCGGGATAAGGGCAGAACCGTTACCACACTGCTCTTTAAGTTATAAGAGGAAAAACAAATTAAAGTCCAAGTACAATATAGAATTTTAATTTGTTTATCAATCTATAAATTTCTCATGGTCTTTGTGCACGAATTTTATACATTAATTTAATAACAACATTTATTGTTGACCCGCCTTTAGTAGAACCGATCTAGTGATTACTTAGAATGTTTTGCAATGAAGTTTCATTTATTTTTACTTGATTTTTTTTATATGTCTTGTTAGATTCTGGTAAAATTAATTAAAATAGGAATTGTAGTTTTCTGCTCTTCTAGCGCGTCTTATTTCTTTGTTGACATTATCTATGCTTTATTAATTTTGCGAATTGTAAAACGGAGGACTGAGATAAATGTTTTAATTAAATTCCAATATTGACACGCTTCATAGATATTCAGTGTTAAAACTATTATAAGCTTTGAAACTTTATGTAGATAAAAATTGTCACATTGATAATTTATATTTTTTTATTTCTCAGCAATAGAACCGTATTGATAAAAAAAGAGCAATGTAGAAATTTAACTTAAGACGTTAAGTAGTATTGATGTCTATGTTTGTAAGTTAATTTTTGAAACCTACTCGCAGCCCGAAACTTATTTCTGTTTGATTTTTATCCACTTAAGAATTGAAACTTAGGGCTTATAAAAATTTTTTAATACTACTGATTTTTTAAAGCGTTTCTAACTTATACATATGTTCAGTACATATAAGATAAAAATGTGTGTTGGAAGTTATGACCTGTACATTTAATTAAAATAGCTGGTCCGTACACCTTGTTATTCACTATGTTATCCATTAAAAGTGAGAAGTTGAAATTTATTTGCATTCAAAAGAAATAACTGATAAAAGACAAAAAAATTATCAGCAAGATTTAGAGTAAAAATTAAGCTTGGAGAGTTTGAAACTAATATAAGTAATTTTTTTTATTCTCTTGCCGGTTATGGGCGTGCACAGGAATGCAAGCTGCTTAAAAGGTCCAGATTTACATATAATTAACTTAAATTTTGTGAGTACAGTCTAGCAAAAACACAAGAGATCAAAGTTCTTAAAAGTTGTACGTGTTTCGTAATCTGTTGTAAAATTTCGTTATTAGTTAATTTAACCGAGTTCAATTTTGGGAAGCAATATTTTTTTTAAACCTTTGATAAAAATCAGAGTTTCTAAATTTGATAGAGGTGCAAGTAAACATTTGAATAAATATAAATTACGCGTCACTTGATTTGTTCTTCGATGTTCTCCTAAACAATTTAACAGATTTTAATCAAGTTAAATTAAACTGCAAACATCGTGTGCAGTTAAAAAGAGAGCACAAAGAGTGAATATTAATATAATAATATATGTTTTCAGGCTGGAGGATATCTACTAAAATTTTTAATAGTAACATAAGTACCTAAATACTTTATTAGCTTTTTACCTGTATACCTAAGTAAATTCATAAAGCCGACTATTAATGAATTTTTCTGATTGAAATAAGAAAATACACATAGCTAGGTTTTGTTTTTCGTTTTATCGACCTAAAATAAGTGCGTTTGTTCTTTATTTTTAGCATTGCAACAATCATTAATGTTTGGCTTTTTTGCTTCACCAACAGTAAACTAATTTTAGATGTTTCTAATTACCAAACACTGCTGACTAAGCTGACTCAGCGTTCACGGAAACAACACTGATCTAAAAAGTGGAATGTTGCTGGAGGTGGCACGATTTACCAAATTTTTGAACCCTGAAAGTTCTGTATGTTGTACTTTTAAAAGGACTTCTCGAAGGTTTTTTATTTATACATGCTACCTCGTTGCTTCAGTCCCACCGCTATGATCTTGTTATATTTTTATTCGTGGTAAGTAATAACTGCCATGTGGTCCTAAAACGTATATTATGATAATTCGTTTAATATATATTTGAAAAGTGAAAATAAGTACAATCTTCGAAATAAAACTGAAAACTCTGACGAAACCTTAATACGGAGAATAAAACAATATCGTATCTATTTGTGCGTGTATGAATACATTATGGTCAACGAGCACATATATCTTTATGTTAAAAATAACGCGCAATAACCACCTTAATGTAAACATTGTTAAGAAATATAAACAGACAGGTCAAGGATCATTAAAGTCCTTATAAAAGAATCTAATATCCTCAAGTAATAATTTAAAACGTGTCTTAAGCGACATTTAGATGAAATAAATACATTAAGACATATCAAACATTCAACGTGCGATAGCGGAAACTGTGGGCGGTTTCATGGATTTTTTTATTCGCTTAAACTGCGCAGAGGCTTTCAACAAAAATAGTGAATATGAAATAGCAAAATGTGAATGTCTACTCATTGTATCATCAAAATTTTATAGTTGTATCGAAAAATAAATTAATAAATACTTTATATTGTCTGTTTTATATAACTATAATAGATTTCTTACACACATAAATTATTTTTATTACGGCGGTAAAAGAGACTAGACGGGAATCGCGTCTCTGAGTAAGTCGATAACATTTTTACAGAAAAAAAATCTTTTACTTTAAAAATTACTTCGAAGAATGCAATGAACCGGTGCAAGAACTTGAACATAAATTCGGACCTTGACACTTTTAATTTGAATCGTTTTGTATCGTTATTACATCCGTCTTGCGTTGTACTACTATTAAATTTTATGGTATTTTTGTTAATTCTCTCGAATATCCCCTCTTTATTTCGCATATTTTACCAATTTTCCATTTCATGAAACTGATCATGGAGCCGATTCGAAACTTTTCCAGTATAGAAAAACAATCTGATTCAGATTATTGAATGTATCAGCTTCAAGTGATATTCTGAACTGATTCATCTAGTTTAACGGAAATGTCTCGAAGAGGCTCAGTGCCGGTGAGGGTTGCTAATATGTGGCGCGTTGCAGGCGTAAGGCGGTTGAACGTAAGCCGCGCCGTACAGCGCGAGTCGACCGAGAGGCCAAGCGTAGTGCGCGCGCAACTAGACAGGGCGCCCGAACGGGACGCCGCGCACCACGTATACCGCGCCCCGCACCCGCAACACGCCTCAGGTACGCTTCCCCTTCCTTCCAGCCATCCAAGCAGCGTCTTCCTTTCATTTAGCCTTCAGCCAGCTTTCAACTACCTTTATTGCTTCCAGCCATCTAAGCAGCGTCTACATTTCATTTAGCCTTCAGCCAGCTTCCGACTTTTTACATTCCTTCGAGCCATACAAGCAGTGTTTTCCTTTTATTTAGTCTTCGGCCAGCTTCCACCACCCCATATTTCTTCTAGCCGTCGAAATAGTGTCTTTCTTTTATCAGTCTTCAGCCAGCTTCCAAATTTCCATGTTCCTCACAGCCAAGCTTTGTCTTCATCTCATTTACCTTTCAGCCTGCTTTCAAATTTTCATATTCCTTCGAGTGATACAAGCTGTGCTTTCCTTTCATTTAGCCAGCCAACTTCTATCTTCCCATAATCCTACGAGCTATTCAAGCAGCGTCTCCATGCCATTTAGCTTTTAGCAAACTTCCAAGTTTTCTTATAATTTTTCTGAAATTGACATTATCTAGCAAAACATCCATTAAAGGAAATAAGAGATCTTTCTATTTTTGCTCTAGCTTGCGTTAAATAATTACTCTATAGCTATCTTATTTGTTATGTTAGTCAACAATATAATTATTTTTTCTTGTTTTTCTAAGGAATTTGCATCTTTTTTATTGATGATATTCTTGGTAACAACTAGACTCTTATTTATACATATCATTCTTACTTTGTATAGAAATTATGTTGAATGGTGAAAGGTGTCATATCAGGATATTATTCCAAACTCTTTTTTTAACCTAAAACAAAGTGGGCTAAAAGATTAAAAAAGTGTGGCGACCCTGCAAACTGCTGTTGACCCTTGTCCAAAACTTTTACTGAACTCGTTTTAACTCTATTGTAACTATTTTTAATGTTTCTATTTATAAATTTAATTACATAATTTACTTTTATTAAACTTACTATTTATATTGATTTTCTAATAACCGATTTTGCCTTGTAGTTCCTTTTACGTTAGCTTTTGTTTAAACAATTTTTTAATTCATTCGATGGTAACAAAATAACAAAATAGTTGAAATTAATTTCATTTACAAGTGAAACACTAAAAATGGGTTGATCTAAAAGATACAAACACTTAATTGTTATTATGTTTACATAAATAGAACATCATTTTAGTAAAACCTTACTCCTTTTTAATATTACAACGCAATAGTCGTGTCGAATCATCAAACAATCAATTTCCCTGCAAATATCTGTATAAAAATTTTTCGACAAAATAAATTTCACATGTAGGTAAGGAATTAAGTACTTTTCAAGCCACATAAAACTTATCCATTTGTGCCCGTTGTAACAATATGCTGCATTATTAATGATCCTTCCCGTAAACTTAAATTGCGCGAAAAGTTTTTACACATCAAACGACTACAATGAATGGTCCATGTAATTTGTGTTTGTCAAAAGATTCCCGACTAGGGAAGTATAAAATATTTGGTGCATAGCTGTAGTTTAAACTCATCATTTTATTCTGGTTTAAAGGACGGTATGAATAGGGTAAATAGAAGAAATTCCATATTTCAAGGCGTATTGCTTAGCAATAAAGTCAAAAACAAGCAATTGTGAAATTTAGAAAATTAACCGCCAGTACTAAAATTCAGTTCTGTCGAGAGGAGAACCGGCAAATAACTCTGGGGTCTTTCCTTTATATATATATATTCATGTATATACTTATTTTTATGTACTTGTCAAAATATCTAAAGTTAACAGATTTGTTAGTGAATAATATAAAATACTAGAAGTATTTTATATTACACATCTTGGTACCGGATGTAATTTAAATATAATATTGGCCACTTTGATCATGTAGTCTCGAGTTCTTAATGAAATCTCCTAGAATTAGTTGTATTTACTTGTCATTTAATTTATCATACATTTTCACACTATACCACCAAAAATATTATTACGTTCTGGATACTTTAAACCGGGGTATCTATACGAGATCAATCGGGTAACATTTTGCTCGCCTCGTCGGTTAGATTGAAAATTAATAAAACTATACAATCGCCTATATATACATATTTATCTAATCTTTTACTAATGATCGGTTTCCCGTATTTATGTCACCGCAAAGCACACTGTGGAAGATCAGCTGCGTGGCTGGAAGTTACATTTTCCAAGGTGTTGGTGGGGGGGGGCGTAGAACGGGTCGCGTAACGTACCTCCAAATAGAGATTAAACATTCAACGAGTTCGCATACACACTTAGCCCTCATAAATATTCAGCGCAGACCGCGTACAATCAATTCTTACAGTCCTCAAGCCCCGAGGAAAAATGTTTGAAGAGCCCGAATTATTTAATATCCACCAAGGGCCGTGAAAACATTTTGAATAATAAATCGATATGGATTGCTAACGTAGGAGCGAACGCCGAATCGTTTTTGTAATTTATCTTCGAATTATATCGATTAGGTATCGATAACTGGTGAAGACAAATGTTTCTATTGATGCTTTTTAACAAATCATACACAGCAACATCGAATTTGAAATTTAATATATATAATTTAATACAAGAGATCTAGTTTTTTAGTTAGAATAACTTATGGTGATGACTCCATACAAAATCGAATATACTCTCAAGATTTTATCTATAAATGATTTTGCTGCTCGTCACCATCATAAACATTGCAGTCCGTTACATATATATAGTTATTGTTACTTAATTGTGTATAAAATACTATCAAAAGTATGATTTTTATATGAAACCTAACATTAACATTTTTAACATAATTATTTCGACGTCTTTTATATTTAATTTTTTTGGAGACTACGTAGTTTATGGACATTTAGCAAACATTTACTTCAACATTTTATATGTAAAATTAAAAATGTTTCACCAATTTTAATTTTTTAACATACCGAATACCTTTCACCGAGATATACTGATTGCTATAAATTATACTTAACAACATTCACAAATTCATCATCATCATCATCATCAGCCTGTGACAGTCCACTGCTGGACGTAGGCCTCCCCTAATACACCTTTATCCATTAGGGGGTTTTGGACCGTAAGCCACCACGCTGGTCCAATGTGGGTTGGTGGGTGGACCGACTTTTTACATGCCCATCCGACGCATGGATCATCTTACTTTTCAGACAATTAGGAGATCAGCCCAAATTACCCTAACCAACTAGGAAACAACTATGAAAATTTGTTGAGTCCCGCAGGATTCGCACCCACGACCTCCGGTTTCTAAAGCACACGCCCATACCACTAGGGTACGGAGGCAGTTCACAACCAGTTTTTCACAAATTATATAACAGAAAATGTTTTAGTGTTTTATAGTTTCCAGTTTTGCCAATTAAGACATTAAATAAATATAAACAAATGAAATGTCAAACACTGATAGTGTCAAAAGCGAACGCATTTTGAACCTAGAAACGCGGTCATTCTCCATCCCCAAGCGAGGTTTTAGCTATAAGAATACTAAAGTTTTTGGCGTTAGTTGAGTGTTACGTCAGTTAGTTATAAGTCTTTTTTATGTAAAGTCTATTTTAAAATTGGTTAGAGTTCAGGCTTAATTAGACCTAATTATAATCACGTTTTTATAGTCCTGGACATTAAAAGACTTGAAATATTTATAGCAATGATGTCCCATTATTTTAAGTACCGCGTTCAAAGCTTTGTCTCCCCAAAAAGTTATAATTCCCTTTTTATTGTTCTAGGGACGAGTCACCATCAATGCTGGCAAAGCTTATATTACGTGGTTATGCTGCTGATACAAATGGAATTTCTAGTCTGAATTTTAAAAGGAAAATCGAAAATTACTTAAATATCAACTTATTTATAATAATTGTGAGCTATGTTAAAGTAATAATTGTTTAATTCAGTCTTCCTTATTTTTGTTATGTTAAATTTTTCTTAAGTAAATTAAATGTATTCTCGAAATAAAAACATATCATCCAAAGTTTTTACCTTACGCTTCTGATTAATAATGTAGTGCATTATTGAATGTATATTATTTTTATCCCTATAAAAGGTTATATTTTTGAAAATTATTAAACAATCTTTATATAGTTATTTATAGCAGCATAGCAATATCATGATCTGAAAGGATTATAAAATTTAAATCATAGTATGGACATAAATAAAATAATGTTGTTTCCTTTAATTACAAAACTCCGTAACAAGTGAGAATCGAATGAATTCGTCGTAATTGGTCTGCATGTAGAAGTTTGCAATAGTGTTAGGGATAATTGTAACAACAACCATTATTTCCATATTGTACGCAATATGGCGTGCATTACATATTACCTGGTAGTCTAATATTTACCAGCATAATGCTTTATTCATCGTGGTGCCGTGCTTTGCATAAATTTGCAACTTCCTCTGTAATATATGTGCCAAAATTTGAAAACTTTTAACTATATCTACGTACGAACAGTCTAGATTAATCTTTTTTATTCCTTTGAGAACTTGTTATAGTAGACATTTGTGTTATGTCTCTGTGTTTTTAACTGAATGTCGTTTTAACTTAAGCTTACCCCTCACGCTTGTTACATAAATTGTAAATATTATTGTATTGTAAACATACAAATGTGCACATACAAGAAATGACAATTGAAACACGTGTTACCTTATAACTATGTCATGTTGTATAATCTTACAAAATTCTATATTAGTTGTAACGAAACATATCTTTTATCGAAATAAGAGATATATATCACTAAGCTATTTATGTTTAAATACCTTTATAAATGTACAGATGAATGTGCGGATCTCAACGATGTAAATAAAAATTAAATAAATTAGTATAAAAGTAAAAAAATATGGTTTTCTTTATTCCTTTTACACTTTACCTCATTGTTTTCTGTACTTCCAGTACGGAAAATGTTTTACCAAACTGAAATTTATTTAAAGCAACAAATTTTTTATGACAAAAACTTAAAAATTAAATACATTCTTACTCGTAAATTTTAAATCGTTTGAAATTTTCAGTGACTTAAATTTAAAATTATATCCAGTATGGTAATATATATTTTACACTTAGGCAAGTTTATTTTATAAATATACATATATATAATAAAACTAGACTAAGTGTAAAATATTCAATTAATAAACTTCGGGAGAACATGTCAAAACCTACTAAAAACAATTCATGCAAATTTACAACGAAGGAAGGCACCTTTTCAGATTTTCTTAAAATTTTCCCGCCCCCGAATAACAGTGATAAATAAGTGTCAAACCGAAAACAATCGAAAGATCACACAAATCGATAGGTCCGAAGTTCCGCAGCGTGGAATCTTATCGGGTGGCCATTTTCACTTACTCCCGACAGACGTTATCGTTCGACATTAATCGATGGTTCTTTTTAATTGATTCCCATTTCCAGCATCGCCCTCCCACGGTCGACCGCTTTGTCTTCCCTTAATAGAAATTCAGTCCGAGTAAGGCGTGGAGGCGTTAACGAATTTCTTTTTAAAAAGTAAACTGTCGTCGATTCTCTACTCAGTAAAATAAATATTGTTTCAGCGATGGCCCCTGAGTAAGTATAAAAGAGTTCGATTATTGTGTATCAATATAAATTGGAACGGATGCTTTCAATGGAATTTCATTGTTGAGATTAATTTTATTGTTTAAATTTATTTCATCAAGAGAATTAATGATAATTTTTATCGCATACGAAGAGACATCATTCGGGCCACAACATGGAAAGTGGTCACCGTCGCCTATGAACATCGGCAATGTCAACCAACGCGCCGCCTACCGTAAGAAATATGATGTTACGTCTCGTTTACCTAGTAAATACGCTGGCTACGATGCTCTTCAAACCAGAACACATTATTGTTATGACACTACTGCTTTGCGGCATAATAGGCACCACAGTAGTACCACGTACCACGGCCCCCCTGTAAAATGGGGACCATCTGGGTGGGCACCACCGCGGTGACTATTTCTACCGTAAAGCCACAGTGTGAAAACACTATAGCATTCGTGTTTTAAGGGCACCTTAGCCAGCGTACTTACTAGGTAAACGAGACTTAACATCCTATGTCTCACGGTAGGCAGCGCGTTTGTGATACCAGCATTGTTAATATCTATAGGCGTCGGTGACCACTTTCCATCAGGTGGCCCAACTGCTCGACTGCGTAGGCAATAAAAAAAAGGACGCAAAGTTATAACGCTGCTCTTTCATTGCATTTAAACATGTTACACAAAAACTTTTGCCTTCTTTCGTAACTTGAAGTGTGCATGACATGATTGAGCACTGACACAACACTGAATACATGAATGACCTCTCCTCCTTATGGCGTTGGAATTAGTGTTCAATTAGTCAGGGCCCTTATACATACATAAAAAAGTTTATTAGGGACGATTATAATACACAAGTTCAGATAAAAAAAGGAATAACAAAACAATAACGTAGATTACACAAATGCCCTCAACATAATATCTCAAGAATAAAAAAATTAATTAAAACCTTAAACTTATAAACCTTTCAGGGGTGCTGACAAATTTGCCTTAGATATGCTAAAAAAAGAAAAAGAAAAAAAAGACTAGAAAAGTAGAAAAAGATTTTTTTCCCAGCAAAATTTAAACCCGTTTGTATTTTAAGTGAAAGTACTCGGACTTCAATCCACGGGATTATAAAAGTGGTCGATTTGAATTATTCTATATATTATGTATTACTTGAAATTTTAGTTTTTTTTTAATATTATAATATTTTCTGAGCAGTTTATGTTCCATACAAATAACAAAAAAACCTGTACTTTAGACGGCTATTAAACTACCTACTTAGCGCTTGGTTTGGTAAACACCAAAACTGGTATGTGCTATAAATAATTAGCAGCATAAGTACATGTTGCAGTATACTTAGATGCTATTTTACTTTAATCATCACCTCCACAACATTCGGAACATCATCATCATCATCAACCTGTGTTACTATACTGTTCCGGTCATAGGCTTCCCCTATTGCACGCCTTTTTGATAGGGGGTTTTTGGACCGTATCCCACTACGCTGGTCCAATGCGGGTTGGTAGGTTGACATTAAGATCATACAGTTTAAACCAAAATTAATTTGCATCGTCTTCACTAAGTGTATGCACACTTAATAACCATCTCAAAAAATTGCAAATAAGTATACTAGTGGAGCGCTGTAAGGCATAAAAATAGTAAAATCTCGGAACCCAAGGCCAGTCAATGAATCTGTATAATTCATGTTTGACAGCATTATTGAAACCTCAAATAAAAAAGTTAAAAAAAACAATTGGCCGATCTCGATTACAACAATTTTTAACATCAGTTTACTGAAAAATAATAGGCAAAAGGGGAAAAAATGTTTACTGTAAAGATTTTTATTTCAAATTAAAACATACAGAATACATTTGCTATTCGTTTGGTATACATTTGGCGTGGTCTTAGCCTAACAAAACCACACCGCTGCGAGGAGCAAGTTTAATTGACACAAGGTACCGCATGCCGACGCGAGCTTAGCCTCGCCACTCCGAATAATACCGCACTCCACGGGTGAAACGTTACGGAAGTAACTATTGACTTTGTTAGTGGCTGCACAAAAACTATTGTTAAATCGCTTTGTTTCTTACAAAAATGTTTTTCGTTATTTAATAATCCTAATACGGATCTGTCTAATATTATATTACATGAATAATTAACATGAAATGTAAACTTAAATAAAAACATGTTAAATATTCAATTATTGTGGAATAATTCCAAATAAAATAACTAACCCTATTTATTTACAATAGAATGACGCAAATTTTCTATAATGAATTCAATTTAATTCAGATTTTTTAGGTTTTATGGTTTCCATTTGTTGACCTTTAAAACTTAACAATTGACATATAAAATAATAAACAGCAGATAATTTATCGGAATCTGATATCTATATATGATATGATAAGTAGCATGTGTACATATGAATATTAGTAAAAATGTAAGTATTCTTTACTTTACGTAGTAATAAACATATAATTCATATAATTATATCTGTGATTGTAATATGTAAATAGTATTATGATTGTGGTCTCTCTTACATTGGACAAACAAAAAGACCAGTAAGAACCAGAGTAAAAGAACATATAGCTGATGTTAAGCACCGACGCTATAAGAAATCTGCAATTTGCGACCATGTTCTAGACAAGCCAAATCATTATATTAGATTTGATGAACCAAAAATACTGGCTAATGAACATCGATTTATACCAAGGATGATTTGGGAAGCAATAGAAATTAAAAAATATCCAAATTTTAATAGAAAGGATGGTTGGTCTTTGCCACCTTCCCAGGATCCAATAATTTCAAAAATCAAAACGCAAAGATATAAAAAATACAAAACCGAAGGACAGCATAAGTACGTTTTGTCAAACCAATGTTCAAAATTAAGAAAACGAAAGATATGTCAATTTTTAAATAAAAACTCTGACGGTTATTCCAAAACATTCAGATACAGACACATACCAAATTAGTCTGCCCGTGATCATGGATGCTGGAAAGAATCCGCAACGTCGGAAATAAATATATTTAAGTAACGTGGAAAATCTGTAATTTAGTGGATTTGATATGTATAATAATCGCGTAAATAAAAGAAACAATTAATTGTTTTATCATTAAAATATTTAGTTTTAACTTTAGTTTTGCAACGATATAGAGACAATGTCTTTAGCATTAAGTCCACTGTTGTAATTATATGCATAAAAACTTTTGATACATAAATAAATAATATATTAATGCAATTACAATTCACGATGTTACATACGTTACATACATACGATAAAATTAAAATTCCCAAATATAAATATAGAAAGAAGTAATTGTAGCTTCTGTTTCCTCATAGATGATAAAGCTCATAAATATAATAAGGCTCGTTCCTATTCCTAGAAAATGATAATATCTTTTTTTTCAGTACATTTAAATAACTTTTTTTATATATTCGTATCTATATATAGTCTTTTGATGTGTGCAAACCAATAGTAGTGAAAAATTCCGTTAATACATTCACAATAGATATAAACATAACATCTCTGGAAAAGTCTAAAAATAAATTGGCTAATATGGCATCGCTCTTAATACCAATTCATTGTTTTCTGAATGAAGACACATCGCGTTATCCATTCTCGACCCTGTAAAGCGTAAGCGTGACACGGGTTAACCCTTTTTCTTCATAACAGGGTACACTTTTAGCGTAATATTTCATATTTAAAAGCAATATCATATTTTTTCCTACGGCCCCGAGTGTATTACGGTTACAAGCTGTGTTTGTATTCAATCTCTTAGCAATGATTATTCACTCATTGCTTACTCATATTAATTATCAGAAAGAAAATTATACTAATAAGATATAAGATATACTAAAACATTTTATGAATTGGTTTATAAAATCTTTTTATGTATTGAAGAGTGCTTAATGGGCCTAAAGAAGTTTTGACATGAGAAAACATATTTTTTTAAAGCATTTCAAACTACGAGATTTTATCATTCAACTTCATTACATAATTCATACCATACAAAAAGGAAATATAATATAGATTAGTAATTCTGTTAAGTACGCAGATACCCTATAACCTCGTAAAATTAAAGTTTTCTTTTTAAATTAATTTGCATCTTTCCGAATTTAACAACTTGAAATAAAAGTCAGATGTGGTGTACGTAAATTGACTTTTTTATACTGCAAAGTAAGTGCAGACGAGCAGTCGGGCAACCTGATAAAAAAATTGATGAAAAGCAACAACATGGGTTTCATCAATGCGCTGCCTACCGTGAGACATGGTTGTTAAGTCTCGTTTATCCAGTAAACACGCTGACTCCGGTGCACTGCGAACTGGAACACGATAATGTTTTCACTCTACCGCTATGCGGCTTTACCGGCAGAAATAGGTACTGCGGAGATACCGCCCCATACGTACAACTTGTAAAAAGGGGGGGGGGGGGTGTTGATTTTCTTCTTTCTTGTGTATTTCATTTCAAAAATCCGTGTTTATGGTAACTGGGCTGTCGAATACTGCAATACTAAACCACTTTTCATTGTGGACTCTTAGAGTTTTGCTAGGGATATTCAGACTGATCACATGATTAAAGTAAAGTAGGTTCCATGGGGATGTAAAAGTCGGCCTTAAAACTTATCGGTCATGCTGGAAGAGGGAATGTGTTCGTGTACACTTGTGCACTATAATATCTTCTACTTATGGTGACACAGTTTACACTAAGTACACAATTTCCTGTAATGTTTTTGGTGGCAGTTGAAGCTAACCTTTGAAATAAATAAATTTATTAAATAAAATGACTTAACGGATCTTGCCTTATCATATTAAATAAAATGACTTAACGCGATAAAATCCCTAAAGTAATTTTTTTAATAATGTAAAATAGTCACGTAATCAATAGAAATAATTTTAAATAAATTTTTCAAGGAATTTTTAAAGAATGTTTAAGAATGGTAATATTTTTTTTCTGAATTTAGTTGGTTCAAAATGCTAATTATTTTATTTATTTTTTCAAAGTATTCAGTTTTTTTGGACAAGTGGTTGCGTTATAAAAAAATGTAAACAACAAATGTTTTTAAAACCTGCTACAACGAGTAAATACCCGTTGATGTTGCATAAATGATATTGCAGGTTTAAGAATTAAGAAAGTGATTATTTTCCATGTTGTCAATTAGGATTCAACAACAAGGGACACCGGCTAGCTATTAATATACTTGTGTTGTGAGGTGTGGGAGATAGGAAGACTTTTAACATAATTACGGTTTCAAAACTTATTTACGCTTCGATTGAAAAGTATATCTTAAAAAAACGCGATTTATTTTACCTCCCCGAGGGTAGTAAAATTCTTATAATACTAATTTATTCATTTATCATTTTTACTGCAAGGGGTACTATAGCCTTTTTCAGCCAGTTAAAAGTAAGTTTCGGGTAATAGCGAGTAAACCAGATATAACATCTCGCGTCTCAAGGTCGATTTGTAGCGTCTTAGGTTCCTATTCTTATGGGTAGATCAGACATTACTTGCCACTAGGTGATCGTCCTGCTCCTCCCGTCGCTTTAACAATTGAAAAAAATCTTCTCGTTTTTAAGTTTTTTCCGTCGTTATTACTAATTAATAAAAAAACATCCACGTATCAAGCAGTAACTTTAAACAAGAAATGATGACTTAATCAGTTAATTAGAAGCTGAGTAATTAAAAGACATATTAAGAAAACGCTCATTGAAGTTAGTATTTCTTTCTTTAAAAACCGATCAATAACCTAAATTTTTTGTTTATGCTTTTCTAATCAAAAAGAGTTTCGTATCAGAGTTGATTACACATTAATTTCATGGTTTTTCTTTCACAAACATTCTACTTGTAGCCTAAATCATAACAACATTCCGCCAAGATTTAGTGCAAAGAATTTAATAATTACAAGTTCATCGCGGCATAGAATACCAAAAAAGTGTTTGCTATGAAGTCGGTTATAGTTTTTATTTCAGTTAATATACTATTAATCCAAATGATGCCATACAATCTTCAAAAGAGACCAGTAAAAGAAATGCTTAAGCTAAGGTCTAAGGTTCCAGTCCTTGGTTTGAGAGGGCAAAATTATAAGCCAATACTATTTCAGCGAACAAACTATCCCTCAGATGGATCTACAACAAGTACTGCTGCTCCAGCTTCCGTAAGGAGTAACACTACGGCCATCTCTTGTCAAGACCGCCTCAGGTGTCGAGAGCACGTTTGGAGTTTGCATACATTACATACAATACAATCATTACAAACATTACAAACATCACAACCAAAATTAATATCACCAATAATTAAAATTGTCAATAATACTCTTATAAAAAATGGGAAAGCTTATAAATTGCCTGATAATTGGAGTTTAAAAGTTGTGTAATGGGTTTGAATTGTTTTACTTTCTACTTTATGTATCTTTCTCGTCATATTTATCTATACAAATAAATAAAATTAGATTATCTGATTGTAACATCAAATTAACCGTTTCTAAATTTAAATATATGACATTTAAAAATAATTTATATTATAGTGAGCAATTCAAATTATAGAACCGGTACGAATAACAAAACGTTTTCTTTTTTTAATTTTGGTCTATCTTCCTGTTTGTTGCTCTATCAGATTGTTCTAGCTAATATCAGGAGTGGCTGGTTGGATTTTGACGGTGATTATATTCTAATGTCATATTTATGTATACAAATAAACAAAATTAGATTATCTGATTGTAAAATCAAATTACCCGTTTCTAAATTTAAATGTATGTCATTTTAAAATAATTTTTATTATAGTGAGCAACATAAATTAATTAACCGGTACAAATAACAAAACGTTTTCTTTTTTTAATTTTGGTCTGTCTTTCTGTTTGTTGCTCTATCAGGTTTTTCTAGCTAATATCAGGAGTGGCTGGTTGGATTTTGACGGGACTTTCACTCAAACAGCTGATGTAAATCTATACGATATTACTGGGTTAACTGGCTATAAATAAATATATAACAAAGTTTTTAGACGAGACGACGTCTTATACATTGGTTTAAGATAGGAGGCATTCTCCATAATTGTGTCACAGCGCCGCTCACAAAACGCTCTTCATAAGCAACCAATAAGAGAAAGTGTGTGGCACGCGGCTCTTTTACTTGTGCACAATTGGCCTGCTTAAGTGATTTTATAGTGTTTTACTACTTTATAGATATTCAAAATTAGCCCTGATGTTTCGAACCCTCAGTCGGTCCCGACACCATGTATTTAAGGTACATGGTTACGGGACCATGACACAAGGGGTCATGATGCATGGGCGTCAAAATTACTGTCAGTGTCAAATGGCAATTTTAAATAAAAAATTATGAAATCCAACTTGAATTTAATTTTCAAAAAAAAAATTGTCCCAAGGAGTAGCAAGCAGTGGTAGTGTGCAAAATAAAAAAGATTTTTCCAAAAAGCGTTGCTTAAATTACTTTCGGTACTTAATTAGCCATCTTTTAAAATCCTGTTAAAATCGGATCATCCATCCCTCAAATTAGCTAAAACAAACAGACAGAGGAAAATAAAAACAAAAGTGTATTGGTTATACATCGTCATGTCATCATTTACAAACGGTTATTTTGATGTTACAAACAAACATTCCCAATTTTAGTTATTTGTGCAGATGTTTTGATTATTATGTGTATTTTCTTTTATTATTAGTATCTAATAACTGTATAGAGAACTAGTCCCAGGTTCGATAGAATCAAGTGTAGATTTCACAATACACTCATGGTTATTGAATTGGAAACAGAGATAACATTTCACCGCCATAATTGTTTCCGTTTATTTGCCCAGCTGCTGCAATCTCGCGCCCATCTCATACTCTGATCACGTAAACAAATCAGAGAACCAGAGCTAATGTTCACACGAGTTCTTAGTTTAATAAAGAACATAAACAAATCAAAATCAAAATCAAAGAATATTACACCCAATATATATTCCTTCAGTCATGACTTTAACAACAATTACAATTACTTTGACAACAATTACATTTTTGTTTGTAAAATGGATACTTAACCGAAAATAGGAAATAGCAGGGGTACTACCCGTTTAATATAAAAACCGACTAAAAATGTAACGGTTGGCCTCGTTTGCTGTAACTTATGTCTTCATCGGGAGATCTGTTTTACAGTCCTTGGTGACTCCAGCGTAGTAAGGTTTTTGAGATTTGTTTTATAGAGCTCATATGGTCAGGAACTTAACTAGCTTAAGACGTAAAACTGACCGTGGGGCTACATAAAAGGTAATTATGGAGACCGGGTTTAGGTCATACGATATATTGTAAAAACGTGTATATTATATATTATAAGTCGGCTAATAGCCGACTTATAATATATGAGTAAGTTAAATTGCACATTGCTGTAACTTTCCAAATTAAATAAAAATAAATAAATAACATTAAAAATTCTTAATGACCCCAGCAGGATGTCCTTAAAGTGAGTGTGCTTTCGGTTAACCTCTTACATCACTATTGTATGAAATTTAAAAAAATGGTATTAACTAAAATATTTCGGGGTTCTAGAATCTTCGGCTATATCATCATCATCATCAGCCTGTAATAGTCCACTGCTGGACATAGGCCTCCTCTAATACACCCCTATCCATTAGAGAGTTTTTTATATAAATAAAAGAAAGTGGAGTTAGTTACACTTTTTATAAATGAAGAACCGCTAAACATATTTGGCTGAAATTTAACTAGGAGGCATCTTAGAACCAGGAGACGGACATATGATACTTTTTATCACGGCTTTTTATAAATGTAATAATTCTTTTTCTATTCTCATCTTACCGCTTTGAACAATATTAACTTTAAGATGTAACTGTGTCATAATGTTACATCTAAAGGCTAATATTGTTTAAAACAAATGCTTCAATAGAAGAAATTTTATTGACGGAAAATATATGTAATATAATTAATTTATTATTTCCTGCAAAAAAGATGAAATAAATTGAATTTCTTAGTTTTCATCACGACCATTTCAGAGCCATTATACCTTATATTAAAATATATATTTAAATTCGAGTTTTGATTACTTTGTGTACAATAACATGAACGTTACTAACATCGTCGTTTCAGCCTGTCAGAGCCCACTGTTGCCTCCCCCATAAGTCGTCAAGAGGTACGATCCTGTGCCACCTGCATCCACCGACCTCCTGCACATTTGCACAGGTCGTCACTGCATCTGGTGGAGGGTCGTCTGACACTGCGATGGCCAGTACGAGGCTGCCACTCGAAAACCTTTCTTACCCAACGGTTATCGGTTCTACGAGCTAAGTGGCCGGCCCATTGCCACTTCAGCTAGCTAATTTTGCGGGATATGTCGGTTATTATGGTTCTTCTGCGGATGGCTGCGTTATGCACTTTATCACGCAGAGAAATACCGAGCATAGCCCGCTTCATAGTTTGCTGAGCGACTTGGAGCTTCATTATACGGCCGGCAGTGAAGGACCATGTCTCAGTGCATAGGTCATCACTGGCAACATACATTGGTCAAAGACCTTAGTCTTCAGGCATTGAGGAATATTGGATGAGAGGATATGTCGTAGCTTCCCGAACGCTGGCCATCCGAGCTGAATTCGTCGATGGACTTCGGCATCGAAGTTGGACTTACCTAATCGGATTACTTGTCCCAGGTATAAATATATTTGTCAACAACTTTGAGCACAGCACTCCCAATAACCTCCGGCATGGCCATGACATGACCGTTAGACATAGCTTTTGTCTTGTCCATGTTCATCCTAAGGCCCACGTGTTGAGAGCCATTGCTGAGGTCATTGAGCATAGCATTTAGGTCCTCCAGCGAATTCGCCATGATGACTACATCGTCGGCAAATCTAAGGTGGGTGATACACTCGCCGTTGATGCTTATACCTCGTCCTTTCCAATTCATAAGTTTGAAGGCGTCCTTCAATGCAGCGGTAAAGAGTTTCGGGGATATTACATCACCCTGTCTTACACCTCTTTGCAATTGGATAGGCTTCGTACCACTGGATTGTACTCGGACGGACATCGTGGCTTTGCTAGACAAACACCTCAGAACCTCGATATACCAACTGTCAATTTGGCAACGCTGAAGGGCCTGCAGCACAGCCCAAATTTCCACAGAATCAAAGGCTTTCTCATAGTCCACAAACGCCAAGCATAAAGGCAGATTATACTCCTCGGTCTTCTGTATAATCTGCCGCAGCGTAAATATGTGGTCTATGGTACTAAAGCCTTTTCGAAGTCCAGCTTGTTCGGGTGGCTGAAAGTCGTCGAGTCTGGAAGCAAGACGATTCAAGATGACTCTCGAGAACAGGACATAAACGCGGCTTAGAAGGGAAATCGTTATGTAGTTCTTCAAAAGGCTTTTATCACCTTTCTTGAAGAACAGCACCACCAGACTTCTGCCCCACGCTTCTGGCGTAATACCATCCTGTAGTTCTCCACCCGCTTTCACAAGCTCTGCTGTAATTCCGTCCTCACCAGGTGCTTTGCCGTTCTTAATTTTTTCGAGAGCCATTCGTATCCTGCTCAAACTGACCTCCGGGATATTTTCGGAGTTGTGCCGGGTATGCTTTGCTCTTTGGTCGTCACTCGCTTCAGTAACAGTTCCGACGATGATGTGCACAGCTGTCCATAGAATATCTTGATCTCACTCAAAACTTCTGGTCTACCGGAGATGGCGGCCCCACTATCGGTCTTCAACTTAGTTAGCTGGCTTTGCCCGACAGACAGATCTCTAGCGAAGACTTTAAAACCTTGGTTCCGTTCAATCGCCTCATCAATACGACATGTATTAAACACGCGCAAGTCACGCCGCATACTAATATACCAAACGATTATTTGGTTCTAAAAACCATACGTATGTTTTCTTTTGTTTACAGTTGAATTTTCGTTTTTGAAAATGCCATTACACGTTCCAACTTCTTAATAAACCAGCATCAGAAAAATGTCATCGAAGCAAATTTCCAGTTGCAATTTCTAGCACGCATAGCAATGATATTCATTAGAATAATTAACACACTTTCTTTTTATTAATTACACCAATTCGAATCAAATTATTATTGTTACGACAACGTCTGTCGGGTCAGCTTTCATATAAACAAAACTGATTCTAATTGTTTCAAGGCACCTTTTGAGTTTTATATAAGTTACAATAATTTATATTTTCATTTTTATACAATATGTTTCTATCGTGTATATGGCTGATCAGACAAATGACTATCATTTTAAATTACCATTATTATCCAGGCATTAGCAGAATGAACTAACAGCTGATCGGTCTATTCAAGGTCAGGATTTGTCTTCTGTTCTAGAGGTGCTACTACCATACATTTATTTGTTTTAGTTACCCTATGAAACACTATTTGAAATAATATTTTTTTTGCTAAGCTTTTTAATTCGTCGAAAGCGATATACACACAACAACACTGTAGTTTTTTAACTGTGTTATGTTTCACGTTAATCGTTTCATTTCAACCGGGCGTCGTTACAGTTGACTGGGAAACTTTCCCCAACTCAGTTTCGAGGGGTTTTTTGTCGCAACGGCTGTACTGTTGGAGCGGCATTCGACATATCCCGCTTTATACGTTTGCGCGGATGGACATAAAAACTGACGGGCGTCCGGAACGTGCAGAGGAATATGAAGAAAGGGGATTTACCCTCGTCAAGCCGACGACGGCAGCCGTAATAAAATGAGCAAGCCAGATAAAAGCAACTCAGTGCTCGCGATAAACTCTAGACACGGCGATAATGAATTGTTTGGGCGTCGGATGCTGGCGGACTTTTATGTCTAATATGTTTGCACTTCGCATACAAGCGATGATGAAATGATTCTGTGATTTTTTTACGAAAATAATGTTTGGAATTTTATTTCACCAAGTAGTTCTGTGTTTAAGTTCTCTTAATAACTAACTTTATAAATATTAGCACAATTAAACAAACAATATTAATCTAAAAGATTGTCATTACGTTCAGCAAAAATTAATAATCACTTTGATATTAATTTAGACATGGTAATCAAAACGAACAAATACATATAAACTGTACGTAAACCCTAGATTCTTTTATTTTTCACAAAAGTAGAAATCGAGTTATTTGTTACCTGTATATGAAAAAAAATTGTTTAATACTATAGTAAATAATAAAAGTGTACATGCGAGACGTCTATCAGCGTCCAAATTACTTCTCACTTCTCCTCCTCCCACGAACTCTCCTTACCACAACTGCAGTAGAGCCCACCAAGTTACTGAGGATATATAGATAGCCTTTGGAATTCTTATACTACTATTTCCACGCAACTTCTTGCGAATAATGAAAATACTCTCAAATGAACCAACGCACAGTGGTCCATCCATAGGAATATCGATGGTTGAATTATAACGTCATTTATCACTTCAAGGTAAACAAATAACCCTTTTACACCCAGGTATAAAAAAATTACATTAACATGAAATGAACATTTCATATTGTGCAACCGAAGTGATAACATTCCAATAGTGCTAATAAATGTTTTCTTTTTCGGCAACATTTCTATCGTTATAAAGTGTTGTTTTCTTGGAAATTGATTGCTTATGATAATTTTGTGCCATGGATATTCAAATAGAAGGTATGTTCAGTATTTTAATCTTATTGTGTCTACTCTAACCGTGTCGTTATCTGTAATCAGCCCCATCAAGAGAGACTTCTGATTTCTTTAATTTTTGCCACTTTGCCATATTTAATTAGACTTTTACTTAGGAAGTAACGAATCCCCAAAGATGAAACATATATCATAATAATCTCTTGTTTGTTTATTTTTAGAATCTATAACATCTAGGTGTGCCAAAGTGCGCCGAAGATTGCTTAAAGGTCATGGCAAAGACAAAATCATATATAGGTAAATTTGTTACCTTAGGATATTTTGTAATTTTTATTTCTTTTGTTCTGTAGGATCCATCATAAAGTGTTCTTTTCCCCGAATGCTTGTCCTAGACACGTGGTTAAATGCGACAAGTAAAGAAAATGAGGCAGAAAGATCTCGTGAAGTTTTTGGAATGCTAGCAAATTCTTTACCGGACACTGAAAATATCCAGAGTTTTCATTTGTAATCTCTGTAAACGAATTTCTGCATATTGAAAGGAACTGGAGAGGTCAAAAGCTAAGCTGATTGGCAAATACAGTGACTGGTTAAATAAGATCAAAGTCTGCATTCTTGGGAGCTATGACGGAGGACTACATGAAAATGACAACGAGACAAGCGAATATCTTCAATCTACAAGCAGGATGCAGCACAGGAAGGAGTTTGGAGAATACAGCAAGAGAAGCAAACGTCACAGGTTGGCAATTTTATCTCAAATAGCCGATTCTGCTATAAATACTTTACTTCCAGTGATTCCAATCAATCAGCCGACAGTTTCTTAAAATTTAATTCTGATGAAATCATTTCGTTTACTACTGAAGCTAAACTAACTTAATATCAATACATTTTATTAAAAAACTTGATTAATTCTAAAATACATGTTATGTTACATGTTATGCAAAAACGTTGCAACCCAACTGATATTCGCGTCACGGAATCGTCTGCTGAGGTTAATTTACAATCGTTGTTAGATCATATCAAGTCGAATTGTTGATTTTCGAAAGCCTGTTTTAGATAATCTTTCCGTATCTGAAAGCGAATTTGTTTTAATTGGTAAATGAAGTTTCGATGGCAGCACAGGCCATTGTGATTACAAGCACAAGTTTTCAGATTCAGCAAACGATGATTCGAGTTTATTTTTAACTTCTGATGTACCGCTACAACTTATTTGTACATCAAACACCTCTCATGAATCAATTATTTGGAAAAATCTACGCCTTCCTCTACTGGGTGGTGCCGACCAATTCGTTTCCAATATACTAAGGAATCAATGGAAGTTTTTTTACAAGAACAAAATTGTTTCAAAAGTCAAATCGATGAATTAGTGCCCGCTTGAGGTGTTATTATTGATCGCGAAATTAAAATCTCACACACTTTACAATTAACTATATGTAGTGTGTAGTATAGCAGATGGTAAAGTGTGTTCTGCCCTTAGCGATTTATCTACCTGTAGGTGTTACATTTGCGGTGTAATACTGAAAGAGATGAATGACTTCAATAAATGTTTAAACAAGGTACCTGACGCTAGTAAATTTGAGTTCGGCTTATCTCCGCATAAGATTTTTTTTAATCCACGTTCTTTATAGAATTAATTTTACAGATCGTAAGCTCGTTCAGCCGAGGAGCTAGTTGGATTATTAGAGGATGCCCGTTCAGCAGCAGTTTGGGAAAACTTATCCAATGATGAAAATACTGCAACTAAATCATTCCATAACTCAAAAATTTCAGCCGAAATAAGAGGTATAAAAAAATCTAATAGATAGATGCAGAGTCTATCATCAGGGTTTAAAATAAATTCATAAAGATTTAAAAGCTATGCTTTTGATACTGCCAAAATGCTTGTTGAGGAATATCGTGGTATAATTTGCCTTTATCTATTCAAAAAGTTTTAATGCACGGTTCAGAGATAATTGATAATGCTATATTGTCTATTGGTGAATTATTTGAAGAAACCCCCGAATCTTGTTATAAATTTATTAAACTATATAGATGAAATAACACTAGAAAACATTCCCGAGAAGTAACTAGTATGGATCTTTTGAACAGACTTCTTCTTCATTCAGACCCACTTATTTCTAGCATAGGAAAGTAACCTTGTAAGAAGAAGTCTGTATTAGCAAAAAAAGTGTTTGATTAATCATATACTTCAGGTATATAGCAATAAATGAAAACTGTAAATATTGTGAATTATAACGTTTTCTATTAAAATATAATATGTCAAAAGACGATGTTTTATATAAATACTATGTTCATTATTTTTATTATCTAGTATATTTAATTATTTATGTGTAAAATAAGCTATTTTCAGAAATAATTTAAAAATAAAACATATTTTATTGTTACTTAATATTTAATAGTATGGATGAATCCTTTTTTTTTTGAGAATATAAATTTACTTTTTTAAAAATACATCTATTGTTTTACTTGTTATTATCAATAGAACCTTAAATCAATCATTTCTCAGATAAAAAGTAAATATTTAATTTTAATCCGACATACAACCTCTATGGCCGCCTTTCTTAGGAACATTGACGACTGTGCAACGGGATTATAAAAGTGGTCGATTTGAGCTATTTGATATCCACCACTGCGAGGAGCAAGTTTAATTGACAAGAGGTACCGCATGCCGCCGCGAGCTTAACTTCGCCACTCCGAAAAATACCGCACTCCACGGGTGAAACATCATGGAAGTAACTATTGACTTTGTTAGTGGCTGCACTAAAACTATAGTTATATCACTTTGTTTGTTACAAAAAAGTATTGTTTTTTATAATAATCTTGAAACGGATCTGTATGAAGATTATATTGCATTAATATAAATTGTAATCTTTATCGAAAATGTCTAAAATTTTTCATTTTTCTGGCATAATTTGAAATTATATTAACATTTAGTTTGCACAAGAGAAATGCAAAAAATAATTATTTCCATATTTGTTTTAAAAGTAAGTAAATTTAATAGCTTAAGAAAGTTGAAAAACTGGATATATTTTCTTTAAACTTTCAAATTTAGCAATTGTCAGCAATGAACTATGCTATGATTGCTAAAATGCGCTAGGAGTTTAATAGCATAAGTCGTAAGCACATACTTCATCAAATATCCTAAGTAGCGGATAATTTATCTAAATATTATTTATACAGTTATATAAGTAGCATGTGTACATATGAATTTTGGTATTTATATTATTAACATACTAATAAATATAAAGTTTATATGAGTATCTATAATAGTTGTAATATGTTTATTGAATGATCATTAAAACGTCTTGTTTTAATCTATTATGCGATGTTTCTTATTTATAATTTTGAATTAATATGGTTAATAAAAGTCTAAAGATTTTTTTTTGGTTGATTAGATTGTGCACTTTCAAAAAGTTTTCTATGTCAATTAACGGTTGATCGGGAGATAATTCCTTAGCATTTAGTCCGCCATTAAAGTTACTTCGCCCAAAATTCGTTCAATACATAAATAAGTAAATAATACGTTTATGCAATTATCATTTACGGTTTATAATATGTACATACGTATCGACAAATAATAAAGGGAAGTTCAAGCTATGCTATTACAATAATTTGAATCCTGAATGATACTCGCTAAATATTCTTAGATTTCGCGGACCGCAAACAAACAAATGGATAGAGATAAAGGTTTATTTATAGCCGACGATATTTTGCATGACCCAGTCATCAATCCAGTATAAAACCATAGTCGAAATATAAGCGATTTTTTGCAGCTTAGTGTAAACTATTGCTTTGTATCAATCAACTTAGTCGGATTACTAAATTTATTATTGTTACAGTTTAAATGTCCATGTTACCGTCTGTCGTGAAATCGTGAAATAGGGAATGATATTTATACGGGGCAAAAGGATATTTGTCCTGTTTTATCGACTAATATCACCAGATGAATAATCCAGGTTAGATTTGCAAAATCCAGGTGAGTATTAAAATAAAACCAACTTTGGGCCTTTTCCACCCCTTCCAATCCATTAGGTGATTTTGGACTGGCATCCCCAAACCACCCCCTTGGGGTTTCCGAACCGGGGTTTGGGTGGGTGGACCGATTTTTACATGCCCATCCAAACGCATGGATCATCTTTTTCAACCAACAAGGGGATCAACCCAATTGCCCAAACCAACAAAACCAACAATGAAAATTTGTTTAGTCCCGAGGATTCGGAACCCCGACCTTCCCAGTTTTCTAAGGCCTATACCCCACTAAGGCTACGGGGCCGTTAGTAAAAAACAAAATAATAATAAACTTCGACATTTCCTTTACACAAACACATAGTTGGTACATATCCTTATCTCATGTATTATAATAACATTAGAAAAATAAAGAAAGTACCAAGCGATCAGCCATCTTGGCGTTTATTGGAAAAGGCCTATATCGATCAGTGGACTAAGAAAGGCTGCTGATGATGATTATCTATACTCTGGAATCATGGGGCTAAAATTTGTAAAAGTGGATTTAAGGCTTGAATTATATAGGCGTAACATAAAATCTTTATCTCAATTCTAAGATACAGTCTTGCAAAATGAAAATTCCCAAATATGAGTATAGATAGAAGTAATTTTAGTTTCTGTTTGATCATAGATTACTACCATAGATTACTTTTAAAATATTTTTTCTCAAATCATTTTATGATTATTCTACTGTCTGACAACACACAGCGAATTATTTGATGTAAGTAACTGAAATCTTCATCAAATAAAATAAGGCTCGTTCTTATTTCCTAGAAAATGATAATCTCTTGTCTTTTAGCAGATTTGAAAAACTTTTTTGCTCTTTTTATTCGTATTTATTATGTTTACTTCTAAAAGTCTTTTGATGTGTTCAAATCAAAAGTAGCAAAAAAAATCCGTTATTACATTCACAATGGATATAAACATAGAGTTGAGTGTTTACTCAATTGTCTCTCAACAACTCTGGAAAAGTCTAAAAATAAATTGGCTAATGTGGCGTCGCTCTTAATACCAATTCATTGTTTTCTGAATGAAGACACATCGCGTTATCCATTCTCGACCTGTAAGGCGTAAGCGTGACACGGGTTAACCCTTTTTCTTCATAACAGGGATACACTTTTAGGGTAATATTTCATATTTAAAAGCAATATCATATTTTCTCCTACGGCCCCGAGTGTATTACGGTTACATGCTGTGTAAGTATTCAATTTCTTAGAAATGGTTATTCACTCATTGTTTACTCATATTAATTATCACACAGAAAATTATTTTTAAAAAATATAAGAAGAAGAAGGTTAAAATTTTTTATGAATTGGTTTATAAAATCTTTTTATGCAACGAAGAGTGCTTAACGGGGCTGAAGAAATTTTCCCATGAGAAAAAAATTTTTTTAAAGCATTTTAAACAACGAGATTTTATCATTGAACTTATATAACACAAAACAAATAAAATAATGTAGATTAACAATCCGTGAATTTCGGATACCATATATATAAATATATATTTACCTATATTATTTAATTATAATAAATATAAATTAATAATTTTTTAATTGTATAAAAGTGCACCTCGGCAATATGAAGTAAAATAAAAGTTCATAATGTTTTAATTGGAACATGGGAAAGCTCCGACCATAAACACCTGATGGTGCATGAAACCGGAATCATAATGTTCACCTGCAGTGGCTTATGGCAAAAGGCACCGAAACGCCTACGCCCGGAAAAAAGACCTACCCCTTGAGATTTCCGGAAAAAATTCAAATCCGGTTAGTTAACGGTGCTCTGAAAACCCACCACCTTTTAATTTTTCTTGATTTTTAATTTAACGTGTAACTGATTGAAGATAGTTTCATTAAACCCTTTCATTGGGTTTCTTGGTTTTGTTAAAAATTAATACTTTTCAATATCTATTTTGAGGTTCCATGGGGATGTATGTGTCGGCCCTAAAACTTATATCGTCCCGGTCATGCAGGAAGAGGGAATTTATTCGTATACACTTGTGCACTATAATGTCTTCTACTTATTGAGGTTACATTTTAGACTAGGAACTAGGACTATTTAGACTATTTTTCAAGGAATTTTTAAAGAATGATTTAAGAAAGCTATTATTTTTCTTGCATTTGGTTGGTTCAAAATGCTAATTATTTTATTTATTTTATCAAAGCATTGAGTTTTTAAAACATGTGGTTTTCTAATAAAAAAATGTAACCAACAAATGTTTTTAACACCTGCTACAACGAGTAAATACAGTTGGTGTTCCATAAATAACATTGCAGGTTTAAAAATTAAAAAATAGTTATTTTCCATGTAGTCAAGTAGGATTCAACAACAAGGAACACCGGTTAGCTATTAATGTACCTTTGATGTGAAGTGTGGGAGAAAGGAAGACGTTTGACATAATAACGGTTTTAAAACTTATTTCTGCTTTGAAAGTATATCGTAAAAAAACGAGATTTATTTTACCTCCCCGAGGGAAGTAGTAGTATAGTTATAATACTAATTTGTTCATTTATCATTTTTACTACAAGGGGTACTATAGCCTTTTTCAGTCAGTTAAAAGTAAGTTTCCGGTAGTAGCGAGTAAACCAGATATAACATCTCGCGTCTCCAGGTCGATTTGTAGCGTCTTAGGTTCCTATTCTTATGGTGAGTTCAGATATTTCTTGCCTTGCTCCCATCGCTTAAACTATTGAAAAAAATCTCCTCGGTTTTTTAAGTTTTTCCGTCAAGATAACCCTATTTTTTTTTTTATTGTATCCTTTATTCAGGTAATCAACAGCTTATAATTAGAACACAATAAACAATAAAGAGTATTTACAAGTAGAAAAGCCAATAAAAGATTACCACATTTTCAAATGCTATCACACAATAATTTTACTTTTCATTAGTAATAATAAAAAAAATACAAATAGAGAAGCATATAAATGAAGTAAAACACTACACCATCACACATGCTTGTATAAATTAAATCAACAGCACTTAATTTACACAATTAATGTACAAGTACAGATAACAACACAGATGTTTAACAAATAACATTAAATCAGTAGAAATTGAATTTTGAATTTTAAATTTAAATCTAAAATTTAAAATCTAAATTCGGACTCTTTTTTGGATAGTATTTCTAAGACGTTCTTTTTAAATTTGATTTTTGTACAACAAAAAGGATCGAGTTTACTAAAATGTGTGTTATATACCTTACACAGTCTAATAATGGTCTCATTGCGGCCGTAGTTACTCCTAATTCTTACTTGTTTATAAGCTCGCAACAATCTATTTTAGAATTAAGTAAGTCATAAAGTAATCCCATATCCAAAAGGATTCTTCTTTTGTAAAGAGGTAAAATCCCATGCTGCTTACAATCTAATTCGTATAACATTGTATAGTAGAATAAAAAGTTTTGAAATTTAATAAATTTCTTATCAATTTTTTCTAATCTATTTATTTGTGTTGTGTAATTAGGTGACCAAATGTTGCATCCAAATTCTAAAACACTGCGGACATATGCAAAGTATTCACTTTTAATACTATCGGCATTTCGAAACGGGGAGCACGTTCGCATAACAAACCCAAGAGATCTAAAGGCTTTTGTTATAATTGCATTAATATGGTAGTTAAAGTTAAGTTTAGTATCTAAGTATATACCTAAGTCACGGATCTGATCTGTCCGCACCAATGGAGTGTTATAAATATAGTATGTTTGTAAAACAGGATGTCGTTTTTGTGTAAAGCCAATTACGTTACATTATTTGCATTTACGGTTATTTTATTCTGCGCGTAATATCTATATAATTGATTAATGTCATCCTGAATTTTTTGTATATCTTCCAATGAATGAATGTTAAAAAAATATTTTAGTGTCATCTGCATACATTAGGAATTCAGAAAAAATGAAAGATTTATGAATGTCGTACAGATACACGTAATAGAAAAGAGGTGTTTTTTCTTATATAATTTGATAGTATTGTAAGATTTGTGATAGTGGATTTTTTTCTTATAAAACCGTGTTGCTCAACTGGGATATTATTTGCCAGGAAGGGATATGCAGTGTTGAATACTATTTTCTCAAATATTTTGCTTAATATGTTTAGAATTGAGATAGGCCGATAATTTTTAATTTCATTCTTTAAACCTTTTTTATGTACGGGCACGATACTATCCTGTTTCCATTTATTTGGAAAAACACACTCTGTAATTGACTTATTATATTTGCTTGCAGCGCATTGCTTGATGAAATATGGTGGTATATTGTCAGTGCCAGCGCTCTTCCTAGTATCCAGATTTTTTATTATTGATAAAACGATAGCTTCAGTTATATGAACTGTACCTAAATTTAATGATAATCAATTTTGTACGTCACTACTGTTTGAAGGATTGTAATTGGCGCTGGGAAGTGCAAACATGCTATTAAAATATTGATGGAACCCATGTACAATATCACTTCCTCTGTTTAAACATACGCTATTCAATGTGAATGCATTTGGGTAGTCACTAGTTGCACTTTGATTTAATAAATGACCAAAAAAACTTGGGATTTTTAGCTAGGGTTTGCTGACCATTAAACAAGTTATAACATGCAGTTTGAACGCGATCAAAACGTTTCCTTAAGAGTGAGAATGTAGAGTAATCCAATTTACTACCAAATTTTTTCCAATTTTTGTGGGCTTTCTCTTTTTCCTTTAAGATTTTAATAAGGCTCTTCGAGTACCATATAGGATAACTTCGCTTACTTTTATTGACATTAATAACTGGTACATGCATTAGAATGTTTTTATTCATTTCTTCATAAAATTCATCAAGTTAATAGTCAATTTACATTTCTATTTGAAAATTCATTATCCCATTGTATGAGACCTAAGTTATAGTTTATTTTTAAATAATCGCCTTTATTAAAAGAAAAATTTTGTGTATACGGGCTTATTAGAGGTAAAAAAGAGATTTCTGATGCGTTAAGAATCAATGCTGGGTGGGCGGTATCTATCTTTAGTAATGGTGCCCCACAAATATTTAATTCAATTATGAAATTGCAAAAAAGTAAGTCTAGAACGTTTCCACTTATGTTTTTATTGTGATTATATTGAGTAAGCCCAGAAAAAAAAATTATGTCTAAAAAGTTGTTTACCAACTCCTGTGTTATTTCTGAACTATTTCTAGAAAAAATAGTTGGTATGATATTACTCTATAATTCAGAGTAACAGATTATTCTTAACGTACAAATTAAAACCATATCCAAATTATTGTAAATTAATAAAAAAATATCCACGTATCAAGCTGTTACTTTGAAATAAAAAATGATGACTTAATCAGAATATTGGAAGCTGAGCAACAAAAAGACATATTAAGAGAACACTCATTGAACTTAGTAATTCTAACTGAACTTAGTTCTTTAAAAAACGATCTATAACCTAAATTATTTGTTTATGCTTTTCTAATCGAAAAGAGTTTCGTATCACAATTGATTACACATTAATTTCATGGTTATTCTTTCACATGCCTTCTACTTGTAGCCTAAATCATAACAACATTCCGCGAAGATTTAGTGCAAAGAATTTAACAAGTACAAGTTCATCGCGGCATAGAATACCAAAAAAGTGTTGGCTATGAAGTTGGTTATTGTTTTAGTTTTTGTTTCACTTAATATACTATTAATCCAAATGATGCCACGCAATCTTCAAAAGAGACCAGTAAAAGAAATGTTTAAGCTCAGGTCCAAGGGTCAAGTCCTTGGTTTAAGGGGGCAAAATTATAAGCCAATACTATTACAGCGAACAAACTACCCCGCAGATGGATCTACAACAAGTACTGCTGCTCCAGCTTCCGCAAGGAGTAACACTACGGCCATCTCTTGTCAAAACCGCCTCAGGTGTCGAGAGCACGTTTGGAGTTCGCATACATTAAAAACATTAAGTACATTTTATATATTACACTCAGATGAAAACTTTACACTATTCAATACTATTTATGTAAAGGATGGGCAAGTTTATACATTGCCTACTAATATATAGTGTTTAAAAGTTGTGTAATTGGTTTTAATTGTTTTACTTTCTACTTTATATATCTTTATAATAACTTTTGTAATTATATTTTCCGTTATATTTATCTACACAAATAAATAAAATTGGATTATCTGATTGTAACATCAAATTAATCGTTTCTAAATTTAAATATATGACATTTAAAAATAATTTTTATTAAAGTGTGCAAAACAAATAATAGAACCGGTACAAATAACAAAACGTTTTCTTTTTTTTAATTTTGGTCTATCTTCCTGTTTGTTGCTCTATCAGATTGTTCTAGCTAATATCTATATTATACGTTCTCACGTATAACTTTTGCATTAACGTATAAATTTTACAGACAACCATTTTTTTTATATTTTACGACGCAAGTCAAAACATGGGTTTCACACTATAACACACACAACGAGACGACAAGTGGGTAACTTCTACTTCGTAATTTAGTTTTATCGGATTTTATCGTGTTGTACTACTTTATAATTATTCAAAATTAGCCCTAATGTTTCGAATCCTCAGTCGGTCCTGACACTATGTATCTAAGGTATATAGTTACGGGACCATTACACATGGGGTCATGATGCTTGGGCATCAATATGTCAGTCAGTGTCAAAAGGCAATTTTAAATACAAAATTATAAAATCCAATTTATGCATATTGGTCTGACTGTATCATGAGGTTTTGCAGCTTGTATTTAATTTTCAAAAAAAAAAATTATCCCAAGGAGTAGCAAGCAGTGGTAGTGTGCAAAATAAACAAGCTTTTTCCAAAATGTGTAGCTTAAATAACTCCCAGTACTTAATTAGCTATCTTTTAAAATCCTGTTAAAATCGGATCATTCTTTCCAGAAATTCGCTAAAACAAACAGACAGAGGATAATAAAAACAAAATTGCTTTGTAATATGTATTGGTTATACATCGTCATGTCATCATTTACAAACGGTTATTTTGATGTTACAAACAAACATTCCCAATTTTAGTTATTTGTGCAGATGTTTTGATTATCACGTGTATTTTCTTTTATTTTTAGTATCTGATACCTAACTGAATAGAGAACTTATCCCAGGTTCGATAGAATCAGGTGTAGATTTCACAATACACTCATGTTAATTGAATTGGAAACAGAGATAACATTTCACCGCCATAATTGTTTCCGTTTATTTGCCCAGCTGCTGCAATCTCGCGCCCATCTCATACTCCGATCACGTAAACAAATTTGAGAACCGCAGCTAATGTTCACACGAGTTGTTACTTTAATAAAGAACGCGTAGGCGGACGTCTGATTTTAACGAGAAACAAACATTGCTGATGTATTTTATGTTTAAATAAATAATACTGTACGTACATATTTTCCTAATAGGTTGTTTGCGTAACGTGTTTTTTGAAATTTAATACAGAGAGTACTACCAATTTTAGGCGAAATACTATTAATTCTAAAAGAAATTGGTACTAACACTGAAGGCCAAAAACGTATGGCTATTGATTGCGATATAGCTATCCTAGTTTTTGATACTCGCAGAAACCCATAATCACTACAGGCTGCAATGTTGGAGATCGCTTAGGGTTTTAGATATGATTTGCAGCTCTAGGTTGTTATCAGCTCGAGTTATGACGAATGAAATACAATAATATTACGCCCAATATATATTCCTTCAGTCATGACTTTTAATTAATTTGTTGTAGTTTAATTAATTAATTTGTAATTTAAGCTTAAACTTAAACTTATGTTAGAATCTCCGAATTGAAGTTACCCAGCTGTTAGTTTGTAAATACTTGCATACCCTAAAACTTGTCAATCTATATATGGCGCGTTTTCGACCGGAGGCACCGGTTGACCTGAAGTGATGCTGTGACCGCGCGCTCTCCGTCCTCTTTCTTGAAAACGGTTCACGTATACATTTTTTTTTACAAAATTTGTAGAAAATTTAGTATTCTACAATATTGATTATAAACACAAATAGCAAAAAAACCAACAGGAAGTGAGATATTTACAAAAAAAGCGCAAAAAACTGATTTTTGTGACCTTTGACATTGAAATTTAATAGTTGCTTACATATGTAGGTTTTGAGACAACTTTTAGGGTCAATATACAAGTATTTACAAACTTACAGCTGGGTATCTTGAATTCCGAGGTGAACTTACTATAATGACTGGACTAGTGGTAAAATCCAGCTTATGGATACTCAACCGAAAATAGGAAATAGCAGGGGGTACTACCCGTTTGATATAAAAACCGACTAAAAATGTAACGGTTGGCCTCGTTTGCTGTAACTTATGTCTTCATCGGGAGAACTGTTTTACAGTCCTTGGTGACTGCAGCTTAGTAAGTTTTTTGAGGAATGTTTTATAGAGCTCGTATGGTCAGGAACTTAACTAGCTTAAGACGTAAAACTGACCGTGGGGGCTACATAAAAGGTTATTATGAAGACCAGGTTTAGGTCATACGATAGTAAAAACGTGTTATTAGCTGACTTATAATATATGAGTAAGCTAAATTGCATTCCGCTGTAAGTTTCCAAATGAAATAAAATAAATAAATAGTAAGTAAAAATCCTTAATGACCCCAGCAAGATGTCCTAAAAGTAAATGTTCGTTCGGTTACGTCTATCCTTACGCCTACATCACTATTATATGTAGTAATAAAAATGGTATTTACTAAAATCTTTGGCTATACATCTATATATATAAAAGAAAGTAGTGTTAGTTACACTTTTTATAAATGAATAACCTCTAAACATATTTGGCTGAAATTTAGTGAGGAGCTATCTTAGAACCAGGAACCTTAGACTAGGTACTTTTTATCACAGCTTTTTAAAAATTTACGTATTTTTTGAACAATATTAACTTTAAGATGCAAAAGTGTTATAATGTTCCATCTAAAAATTAGTATTGTTTAAAACAAATGATTTTGATACAAGTAATTTTATTGACAGAAAATATATGTAATATAATTAATTTATTATTTCCCACAAAAAAGGTGAAATAAATTGAATTTCTTAGTGTACATCACGATAATTTCAAAGTTATTATATCTATTATTAAAATATCTCTATTAATACGGAGTTTTGATTAGTTTGCGTAAAATAACATGAACGTTACTAACATATCAAGCGATTATTTTGTTGTAAAGACCATACGTATGTTTTCGTTGATTAACAGTTGAATTTTCGTTTTTGAAAATGCCGTTATACGTCCCAACTTCTTAACAAACCAGCCACATCTTTGTATTTGCACCCGACTTGCGGTTGAGAAATATTTTTTTTTTATAAACTAACTACTACCTTGCGGTAGAAACAGGCACCGCGGTGGTACCCACCCAGACGGTCCCTTGGAATGAGGACTTGGAATGAAAATATTATCGAAACAAATTTTAAATTTCCATTTCCAGTACGCCTAGCTTTCACATTCATTAGAATAATAAACACACTTTCTTTTTATTAATTACACCAATTCGAATTTACTGCCTTCGTAGCCTAGTGGTATAGGCGTGTGATTTAGAATCCGGAGGTCGTGGGTTCGAATCCTGCAGGGACTCAACAAATTTTCATTGTTGTTTCCTAGTTGGTTAGGGCAATTTGGGCCGATCACCCAATTGCCTGAAAAGTAAGATGATCCATGCGTCGGATGGGCATGTAAAAAGTCGGTCCACCCACCAACCCGCATTGGACCAGCGTGGTGGGATACGGTCCAAAAACCCCCTAACGGATAGGGGTGTATTAGGAGAGGCCTAGGAGGTCCAGCAGTGGACTATCAAAGGCTGATGATGATGATGATGATGATGAATTCGAATTACATTATCATTGTTAAGACCAGTCCAGCAGTGGACTATCAAAGGCTGATGATGATGATGATGATGATGAATTCGAATTGCATTATCATTGTTAAGACAACGTCTGTCGGGCCAGCTAGTTTCAAATAAACAAAACTTAATCTAATTGTTTCAAGTCACCTTTTAAGTTTTATTTCACTTACAGTATTTTGTATTTTAATTTTTATACAATATGTTTCTATCGTGTATAAGACTGATCAGACAAATGACTATCATTTTAAATTACCGTTCTTATCCAGACATCAGCAGAATGAACTAGCGGCTGATTGGAACTCCAAGTCAGGATTATTCTTCTGTTCCAGAGTACTACTACTAATACTAATTTATTTGTTTTAGTTACCCTTTGAAATACTATTTAGAATAATATATTTTTTTGCTAAACTTTTTAATACGTTGAAAGCGATATACACACAACAACACTGCAGTTTTTAACTGTGTTAAGTTTCACGTTAATCGTTTCATTTCGACGGGGCGTCGTTACAGTTGACTGGGAAACTTTCCCCAATTCAGTTTCGAGGTGTTTTTTGTCGCAACGGCTGTACTGTTGGAGCGGCATTCGACATGTCCCGCTTTATACGTTTGCGCGGACGGACATAAAAACTGACGGGCGTCCGGAACGTGCAGAGGAATATGAAGAAAGGGGATTTACCCTCGTCAAGCCGACGACGGCGGCCGTAATAAAATGAGCAAGCGAGATAAAAGCAACTCAGTGCTCGCGATAAACTCTAGACACGGCGATTATGAATTGTTTGGGCGTCGGACGCTGGCGGACTTTTACGTCTGATATGTTTGCACGTCGCATCAAGCGATGATAAATTGATTTTGTGTTTTAGTGCAAAAATTATGTTTGGAATTTAATTTCACCAAGTAGTTCTGTGTTATTAGAACTACAAAATGTATGATTGAAGTTCTCTTAATAGCTAACTTAATAAATATTACCACAATTAAACAATCAATGTTAATCTAAAAGTAATTACAATCTTTTAGATTGACATAGTTTATTTAGATTAACGTCTAGCATAGAATTAGTAATCACTTTGATATTAATTAAGAGATGGTAGTAAAAACGAACAATTACATTTAAACTTTACGCAAACCGTAGATTCATTTATTTTTACAGAAGTAAAAATCAAGTAACATTAAAACGAAGAATAACATATTTTTGCTGTATATGAAAAAAAAATCGCTAAATACTATAGTTAATAATAAAAGTATACATGCGAAACGTCCATCAGTTGTTTCGGCTTAACCCGTGTCAAGAGCGACAGACGGACGAGAGGATTATTATATTGTGGAGTACTGCTTCTCTCGCGTTTTAAGCCTCGACAAAAAACCATAAATTTTCTTTCGGACATGATTGAAACTCATCCATATCCGATTGTTTCCGACGCCCTTATATACTATATTGTTACTACATAGAGTTGCTTGCATCCGTAGCCTAGTGGTATGGGCTTGCGCTTTAGAACCTGAAGGTTGTGTGTTCGAATCCTGCGGGCTCAACAATTTTCATTTCATGTTTTTAGTTGGTTAGGGCAATAAGGCCTTTCGCCTGCGGCCCTGGCTACAGCGACATGAGAAAGAAGCAACCGGCAATACGGCTTACCCAACTAATTGACTGCAAAGATCCACGCGTCTAGGGGGTGCACCTATGTTTGCGCGTACATTTGTGCACTGTAATATCTCCTGCGCAATTGGCTGATCTCTAATAGAATAGTCACAATCGACTTAAAGGTACATAATTATTTATACACATAGTGTGGATTTCAATATTAATAGCAGTTGCCCGACTTCATCAGCCTGCTAATATATAAAAAAATAATATAAAAGGTACCTTATTACTTTCAGTAAGATAAGCTGTTTTTAAGTCAAAGTGCCGTCAAAATGGAAAGAGCCATTCCAAAGACTAGCCAGAAAAACCAGGCAAACAGACGAAAGTTTTAAAATCATTCTTTTATTAACTGCAAAGGTATTTCAATATAATCATTTAAAAACGGTAATTTTAATGTTATAAATAGATTTATTTGTATAGATAAAATGAGCTTTGACTGCGAATTTTGGATTTTCTAGATAGTAAAACATTGACTAAATATTGAAGAGCAAAGTAATGATCGATACGTGAAGCACGAAGCACACTAAGTGTTATTATTAAGTTACCAAGTGCAAACTCAGGCAATAACCCATTTTAGGAAGTTACCTTGAGAGCAGCGTCTACATAATTTACTAACAAATATTATTATTTAATTAAAATATGAATAGTTATTTTATCAAAAATTTTTTCTTCAGTCTATACATAAACATTATTTCCTTTAAATAAGTATTTAGCTGTTTATTATTTTTTGACTAATTCTATATTGTGAAACTTAAAAACAATATTTACTCCTAACTGAACAACGATATAGCGAGCGTCTCGAGCATTTTTATTTTCTTCGACGTTTATTCTGTCAAAGCAATACTTACGAGTACTAGTCACGCCTTCGTTGCAATGCTGTCTTGTTTTCTCGGAGCTACTTTCATACTGCACGTTTCGCAGCAGACTTATTTCTTATGAGTTTTATTTATTGTCTTTATCAATCATCTTTATACTCTAAACCGTACTCCAGCATTATAATGGTCTTCGCACAGAGTTTAAGGATTTTATTCGAAAATCATAGTAACGTGTTGCATGCTATGTTGAATATGATTCTTAATGTGAATAAAACATTTTTTTTTACCTATACGTAGTAAAGGCCCATATAGTCCTAACCAATATGAAAGAACGATAATAATTATTAGTAATTATTATATTCTGTCCGTGATGATGGATGCTAGAAAGAGTCCGAAATGTCGGGAAAAATATATATAACTAACGCGAAATCTGTTATTTAGTGGATTGGATTTGAAAATTCACACACTTTTAACGTTGTTTCTCCTCGGTATTCGAACCCATGACCTCAGGTTTATAAAACAATGGCTAATACCGCTAGGCCACGGAAGCGGTTTGTTTATTTATACAAGTAAGTACTTAATTATTTCTACTGTTTACGCGAATATTATACATTATTAAATGATTAATAAAGTCATTTTATTTAATAAGTAAGTACTTATAATGAAATAAATAAAGTGAAACGACCCATATTAGTATTTAGTCAATATCAACCTTTAAACGAAGATTAGTTCTTATTAAACATAATAAAAGGCATGATCCTGGCCTCCGGTAGTATCTATTAAGATTGAAACATAATATGATGAGCAATAACATTTTGTGTACTTTCTTTTATTACGAGAGAAAACAAAAATACTGCCAAGATCACTTTATTATTAAAATTAGTTGCATGTCTTGAGCTCACTGTTTGCAGAACGTGAACGAATTACGAAAATAGTTGCACTCTACTTGCGTTATTCGAATACATAGCAATATTGAGCAGGTAAATGTAAGGAATCCATACGTCTGTTTTAGTTCCTTACGTTTCGTGTATTCGATATTATGCACGAATAGACTACCTACATATGTTTCTACTTTTTACAAACAAAACTCATTTTTAACTAAATGTTTAATGTTTATGTCACATACAGCTACGATGTGACGTTAATGCAAATATATTTTTATGTTTTATTTATCTGTAAAACTTTTTTCAATCGTCAAACGGCGTCAAAACATTTAAGATAAACGGTTTTTTTCGTCGTTACGTATAAATAAAATATATAATGTACACGTTAAATAATGAGGTTGAAATAACATTTTTAATGTATTAAAGTAAAACCCCAAATCAACATCATGTTCAAAAATAATTCTTAGTGAAAATAAAATATGGCACTTAACTTTTTTAACAGGTTTAATAGACGTGTGAGAAATGAGAATTTTAAAAAATTATGCAAATTGCAATGCAAACACCCAAGTATACTTAAAAATTTTAAACTACCCATTTGTACCAGGGTTAAAATTATTTGTGACGTAAATTAATTGTTGACGTCATCGTATGACTCGTTAGCTCATAAATTTGTGATAAATTCGTTATTAAGCTAACACAGCAATCCAATCTTTAAAAATAATGCAATCAATCAGTTATACCACATTTAGGAAAGCCGAGATATAAAAGCATAAACGAAAATGAGTATTGCGGTAAACATAACGAAATGAGGTTGTAAGCAGAAAGCAGTTTGCAGCTCCAAGCGGTTTACAGTGCACTTGAACAGCGCTGCAACTTTTATTGGAAAACTTAGCCCGAATTTACATATCCCCCACATTATTAAAAACGCTCGTAAAAGTTTCAATGGAATAGCTAACTTTTGCCTGCCGTGTTTCTTTATGTTTTGAAAATTTTTATTTTAAAAGGATAACATTACCTTGACCTTTTAAATATTAATGCACTTTGAACTAAAGAAAATACTTATTTATTCATAAAACTCAAGACATTACGCGGTTTTATGACATTATCACAAGACTAGATCAACAAGACTTTCTGTATAATAAGAAAAAGTTTAAGGACATACACAGATGAGATCCCAAATTTTTGTTTTTTTGTTTATCAAAACATAGTCAGATTATTTAGGTTAAGTAAAGCGTTCCATTACAATGCTGATATCTGAAACTGAACGTTATCGCCCCATCGACCTTTTATCAGGTGCCCATTGCACCTGTAAATTTAGCTGTGATTTGATTGCACGCTCGTAGTTCCACCGCGATAAATTTCCGATTAAAAGTTTAACCTACATTTTGATACCTAAAATATGCATTATTTACCCGTAATAATAACAATAAAGCAACGTTTACCTGTTATTACCTTTACCTGGTGGTAAACGATACGGCCTATTTATTATGGTAATACCTCTGGGAGTACAGAGCTATTCTAATGAATACCTCTGTTCTCCTAGTTGTAATACAACTTACAATAAATTAAAGTTTAAAGACTAAAAAAATACGCTTTTACAGAAAATTCAGCTAAATATTGAAAATATACATAAATAAATTTGAATGAAGCAGTTATTTGTTTTTAATTTTTTAGGTATTTTTTTTAATATCGATCGTCTAAGGCCTTTAATAAGTATGCCAAAATTTGAGTTAATCCGATATTCTGAGGTGGGTCAAGATTCTGTTACATACTAAGATACGTATGAAGCGAATAAAATTGTAATAATAAAACAAAACCGGGATAAGGACAGGGTTGTTTAGTAAAAAAAAATGAGCATCAAAATAAACTTCCATTTTAATGAATATTTTCATAAAATTATGCCTAAAAGTTATTTCTTTGACATATAATACGATTTAACTTCAAATTATAACCGATGTTTCACACCGTTCCCGGGGCTCATGATTAGGAGACAAGATGTTGAGCGTCAAAATGTCAGTGTTCACTGTTGAAGTGTCTATTTCTCTGTTATTTTTTTAGGAATTTTTCTGATTTAACTCGTAGTATGGTTTCTGATATTGATACGGCCGTTCCATCCTATGTAGTCCACCGCTACAGCACAGGAGATAGGCATGAATGCGCTCACAGTGGTCTCATTTCCTTTACTTTTATAGTCTGATAAAAGAAATAATCTAGATATCCAGCAAGGTATCAGGTGCAGGAGTGGACTTTTAAAAGTATATATAATACATAAACGAGTGTAAAATAGAAAATAGCAATATCGTTGAAATTATATACATCTATGATTTTATTTGTTGTATGTATACAATTAACGTCTGAGTTGTGAATATTACTTTTCAAACAGTTTGTTTTATATTTCAATTATAAAAAGCTTTTGAAAATTTTCATTGCTTCTGAAATATTACTTTTTAATTACAAGTACCTTTTATTTCAGAAACTAAACCTTTTAAATAAGATCTGCTATTGATGTATAATTTTACAAAATATGAATGTAAGGTTTGAAATGTTAAGCCTTTTCTAAATGTAGACCTTAAATTTTATTTTCAAAATGTTATTAGATAATTTCTTTGCTTTTAATAAATTAATTATAGTGTAATTTAATACAATGTGTGTTTTAATAACACTTATAAATTTATTCTTGCTTTCAAATTTGTGAATGTATCAGTTTTAGATGTAAAAAGAATAATTTTTTTAAGGCAATATATTTGCTTTTAAGACGAAATTCCAAAACATGAGTCAAATTTATCAATTATTAGCGAACCGTCACTGCTTCGTACGGGTGCTATGCTAATAATAAATGCACCTCTTATATTAAGCATGTGCTGTACATATAAACCTTCGTCTTCAATCGCTCTATCTATTAAAAACCGCATCAAGTAGTTTGAAAGATTTCGAAGAAGTTGTTACAGTGAAAACTAGTTTTTAATGGTTTGACTCTGAAATTAAATGGTAATGAAATACTCGCTCCAGATTTCATTAATAATTTGACAAATACACGGTAAATTTAATGAAAAATAATAGTCAAAATAATAGCGTACACGATCGTATATCAATTTGAAGTAAGAGACTATTTTATAAGAGGTAATTATTATTTTATTCTACATCCTATGGATACGAGATGTTTTCTTGTAAGTCTTTTAGCGTAGGTACTTTCTCCGTCCGTTATCTGTCTTCCTGTCAAAAATTATATGTTATAACGGGTCAATGCAAAACCCTGGATGGTCGGACGTTTTAATACACTTCTATATTCAACATGATAATTTTCTTATATAGATTGATTAAAAAAACAACGTTACTGTACTCCAAAAAAGAAATGAAAGAATGTGATTTAATTCACTTCTATTTTTGGCTTGTAGTTAAACGAGCGCTATACTTTATCAATATATATCAATATATATCACCGTATATTTTATACTTGGAGGGATTTTTATTGACTATACATAAGATTTTTAGACCTTTTGCAGCGTCCATACTCACGCATTTATGAACTAGGCTAAAAGGAAGGTGGCTAAAGTAAAACACCGCCGTCTAAAGAAATTTGCTAGTTACACTTTTGCCTAGATAAATTATTATTTAATGAAATTTAAATTAAAAAAATTATTAAAAGAAAGCTTAAATCTATGGACGGTAGTATTTATCGTATAAACATAACAGTTATTACAAGCAACTTGACATTATATTAATTAAAAATAATGAATTTGTTTGAAAAAAAAGTTGTCCTTTTATTTGATCGAGAATTTGACGACTACAAAAATGAGGAACAATCGCACGCTTAGTCAGCGTTTGCAGTTAATTAATTACCATTAAAGATAAAATGTCTTTGTTATATCGAAATAGACTTACAAAAGACAATCGCAGTAGTAGCGATTATATTATATTGTGAGATAGGCAATCTGATAACATTTAATGATACATTAGAGTTAAAACACTACAATGAGACATTTTTCACAAAGCTAATTTAAGGCTTTATATTGTTGATCCATTTTTTTCCTTTTTTTTTTTAAATCATATTGCGCTTTATTTTTTTATTTTATTTATTATAGTAAAAATATATTCAACTTTATTCGTATGCTAAAGGAACTGGAATAATATTTTACTATTTCATAATACTGTTTCTGTATTCTTGCTATTTTCATTAAAAGAATAACAATTTTAAAAAGGTTTTTGAATTGGTTCAAGCAATCCGCGGCTTACCCAACAATTCGATTTAGGCGCGATGTGTTTTGAACCGTCAGTCAATGCTGTTTGAACGCTAATGTTTCAAATAGAAAAGTATATGTATTAATCTTCTTTCCCAGCTATTGTTTTTTATTCGGCTTATAATCTATCAGATTCACGTGAATCGATGTCAATGCCAACAATATGAAACAAAAATATCGGAACAATCATATCTTGCACCATAATATAAATAAGGAAATCCGTTAGAAAAAAGGCAAATAGTGACAGACCATTAGTCACGTGTGATATTATGGGGTGCCGTAGTTTTCGTAGTCAATAAAGATGGCCGTCGCAATAAAAACAACGGCACAGGAAAACAAAATATACTTATTATTTACTCGACCGCTTTATTTCAGGGAAAGTAACGCGTTGGACCGAAAATTTTCTGAGCCGCCATAACGTCATACGGTTTTAGGACTGACACATCATATTAACATGGGTTCACGGAACCACAGCAGCATACTGACAGAACCCGTGAGCGTGTATGAAATTGTATCTAAATGCGGGGTTCAGTTTTTGTAATATTTTGATAATGTTTCATTTTACTATGAAATAATGGATGAGCGTACTGTTATTTCACTTTATGATTTGATGTCCTTTAAGCCTAGTTAAGTAATAGTATTATTTACTCGTAAATAGCTGCCTCAGTAGCCTAAGGTCAGGGCGTGTGATTTGGAACCCAGAGGTCGTGGGTCCGAATTCTGCGGAGACTCAACAAATTTTCGTTGTTGTTTCCTAGTTGGTTAGGGCAATTTGGGCAAAGTAAGATGACCCATGCGTGGGATGGGCATGGGTCATAAAAAACTGTTTTAATGCACAGCGAAAAGTATATGATATATGTTAGAAGTAAGTTTTAATTGAAATCCATGACTGAAAAACCTATTAGTGGTTTAATATCTTATACTTTTGAATTATAATAACCCAAACAGTAGTAATTATTTTGTGCTCCTTAGCGATCAAAATTACACGATAAACGAAGCGTGTCATCCAATGTACAAAGGTAATGAGACGACTTGTAATGTATTACTCTGTAACTTCTATAAGTAGCGTATCGTCCATAATCTGGACAACCTCTTCGACTTGTTCTTCCATCCGTCCCTTCATTCAATAATGAAAAATCGTTACAATCTAAAACATACTTTACAGGTCCAGGTCCATGGTCAAGGATCCTTCCTTATGAACACACTTTCTCCATTTTCAAAAATACCTCAATGTTTGATCGGGAGTTAATTAAATAATTTTGTAACGTATTTTATTTTTTTTTAACATTACACTAGAAAATTTAATATATAATCACCACCTGTGATTGCCGCGTTTAAGTACTCAAATGAACAGTGAACTACATATTTGATAGTAAATTATTTTAATATCATTTTCAACAAAAAAAAATCAGTATAATATATTAACATAATGATTAGTTTACCAAGTAAAAAAGTATTAATTTTCTTTACCACTATTTGTATTCTTCATGCGTAGACCTTTTTTCTTACTACTTTTAAATGCGATACAAGAAATTTAGACCACATTCGTTTTTTTCCTTCATTCCAATCGCAATTTGACTCGCAATTAAGTTTATTTAAGCTGATTTTCTATTCAAACCGAAGCTTTGTCTCTAGAGAACAGTGAATAACGCGGTTGAGGCGGACAAAATTAATGTGCTTGAATCTCACGTAGCAGTTTTGTTACAACCTTGTTAGGAATTAAGCAATAAATTTCTAAAATGCAAAGCAAAAAGAAATAAAGCCATTTAAATACATAAAGGTTACTTTTATTTATTAATAGCATTATTATATTTTCCCTTGGCAGATGGTAGCTGGCTCCCAAGTCGAGCATTTAAAGCATGTTTATTTTAATCTGACAAGAATCTAAAGAAGTCATCAATAGACGCGGTGCTATGAGTGTACACAAGAGTCGTTATGCTACTGTTCAAATTTAAGAAACCTCGACTTTGGTCAAATCAGCGTTGATAGCGTATTGACTTGGACCAGACAACCAGTCCTCTTCCCTAACTATTATTTAGATTTTTGAAAACGAACCAACAGAACCTGTAACTAAAAAATGTACTGGAGCTAAGAACTATTGTTTAAAAATAGCTCTTCGATTTTGTCAAAAAATATGTCCAGTATTTATCATTGGTTGTTTAATGTTTGTTGTATACTTGAAAACGGTCTTAGCTTACCCAGTGTAGAAAGCGAATATATGGCCATGGCGTTGGTTACACCGGCGACCGAAACTGAAACTTACGTAGTCAAGTATAAAATTTCATAAAAGATTAAAAATCGGGGCATTTTACACATTATTCTGCATTAATTACGATATTTAAGTGGAACTAGTATATATACCTTATAGCAAAAATATATCAGATATAAATAAACAAATTACTAATTATGAGTGTTAAATTAAATGTTCAGTTTTGTTACTATGGATTTTTACTAATCAATAGGTACTTCGGTTTGTATTTTTACGAGAGGGATCAAATGGTGAGAATGAGATAGAATATGATAACTACTGATAACGTTTTAGTTTATATTTGCATAGACTCCTTCTACATAACGAGTCCATCGCTTTTCCAAGGCTTCAATCCCTGTAAAAAAAGATTTGTCTTGGTCCTGCAAAAAGCTTCATCACGGTATCAATTACTTTCTTTCTTCTTTGTAAATGTTTCTCCTTAATAATTCTTTAATTTTAGGGAACAAATAAAAATCTATAACAGATAAATAGCTAGGAGCCAGGTCTATTCTGCCACATTAGGGCGGTGTCCTTATGAACGAGATCTGTCAACTGATTCGAAACCCTGAACTTGGGAATTGGCTTTTAATAGCGGTTTCACGCTCCAAGTGGTCAGTGAACAATATCACTTCCGAGTCCAAAATATCCCATAACCTTGTCATCTGATGCCACAGCATGAAACTTCAGGACCCGGGGCGATGACGTTACCATTGCAAAAATAAAATTAACTCTTGGGATCAAAATAACAAACCGACGTGATGTTACGAAACGAGGTTTTCAGAATATTCTTGAAGATAATCCAGCAAAAAGTCTTCAAAATGTCAATTCGATCTCGTTTCCAATAGTCGGACAACACCATGAAGTGCCAAACTAAGCAAAACTTGTACTATCGCAACTAGATGACTGATAAATAGAAAGACTTATTTTATTAAATAAATAAATATTATATAGATACGAACACCCAGACACTATAAAAAACTATGTTCAAATTTTCGAGCACACGATTCGACACGAAGCAAACAAATGCATGAATTCAGAAACAGAAAGAAAATTAATTCTAAGAAATTTCTCTGTATTAAATTAACAAATATCTTAGTTACTCCTGCCAGTATTTTTTTTCCTACCAATATGTCGAAAATATATGTCGTTCTGACTAATTTTTCATCCTATCTCGGAAAAGAATCATCAATCTCTTTTAGGTAACTTGGAATGGTTGTCTGAACTAAAGTTGACTAATTTGCCCTGCTTTGTAGCAGTGAGTCACTTAACTTTCACTACAATCTTGTTTTACTTCTGAAATTTTTGATTTTAATAACACGATGAAAGTCTTGGCCATATTCGGCCGAAACTGAAACTCGATTGAAACCGAAACCGAAATTTTCATCGGCCCTATTTTAAACATCACTATCATGACTGTTCCGTTTTCTGCCTTAATACAATTATGCAATTAACTGCAATGACAATTGTACACTTATCTGAATGGCAATAGGATTGTTGAGTAATTATAATGTTGTGAATGATTTCTCGTCTCCTGAATTCGATTTGAGTCGATTTTTCGATTCGACTGATTATAATAAAAATAAGATGATGATAAGATGATTTTTTCACTTACGGTTGGACTCACTTACGGTTCGACTGGTCCACAAATTTAAAGTCGCTAAGCGAGCTATAGAGAGGGCTATGCTCGGAGTATCTCTGAAGGACTGCATCAGAAATGACGTGATCCGTCAGAGAACTAAAATCACCGACATAGCCCACCGGATTAGTAAGCTAAAGTGGCAGTGGGCCGGTCATATAAGCCGCAGAACTGACGACCGCTGGAGTCGAAAAGTTCTGGAGTGGAGACCGAGGCTCGGCAAGCGAAGTGTAGAACGCCCTGCGGCAAGATGGATTGACGACATTCGCAAAGTGGCCAGTGTGGGCTGGATGAGAATAGCCAAAGATCGGAAGCGGTGGCGTGCATTAGGGGAGGCCTATGTCCAGCAGTGGACCAACACAGGCTGATGATGATGATGTTGATGATGAAAACGATTTTTAGGTACAAGTAACGCACCGATTATCGTTAGTGCCGTTTTATTTATTAACAGTAATTTCTTAAACCGGTGTAGATTGGGTAGTTTGTGAGAACGTTTTTTTGAGTTTTATGAACTTTTTTAATATCAGGGCTTGTCTTAATTTTAATAACATATGTAACCAACTTAAACTAAACGTTTCTCTAAAAACATATAATCGTATGAATATAAACGTTTTCTCTGACAACAATTGACATTGTTTTTGCAAGCTTTTTATATTTCTTATGAGTGAACCTCAATTTCGATAACAAAACTTTGACTAATACCGATTTAATCAATTTATTTATATGCTTAGAATATCAAAATAGATAGAAGAAAAGGCATGAAAGATATTAACAATATAATCGCCTGCATCTACATAAATTTTAACTATAACATTGATATGTAATAATTAAAATAAAATGAAGACATTGCATAGAAACTAATCCTATTCAAATAAGTCATAAACAGTTTGACCCTATTTCACATTACCATCGTGCATCGTAATAAAATGAACTTCATAACAAGCGCAGATTAAAATAATATGATAACCCTCGCAAGTCTCGTCATATAGCTTTCACATTTATATGCAAACATAATTCTCGTCATCTAATTAAAGTAAATCCGCGAGTTAGTGTACAGCGCAAAGCGGAACGAAGTTAAATAATTAGCGGGGGGCTGGGGTGGAGCGGGGTGGTACTGGAGGCTGAGGCACTCGCGGCCTGCATGATTGACAAACTGAGCAGCCGACGTAATTAGTTCACTGAATACACTTAATACGCGGCGGCCTTTCACACCGTGACATTTAGAGCGTCTTGAATTTTTCTTAGAGACTTGTTATAGTTTTATGTAGGCTCGTGGCTTCATTCACACCGAAATATTTATAGCGTCTGGTGTAGTTCACAAATTTCATGTATACTTAAATTTAAATCAATATATTAACGACCCATTTTAAGTAGTAAGTGACCGCGATCTTTTCGGTAAAGGATGAAAAACTGAATGTTCTTCTCACGTCTGGATGTTTGTTTCTATAGTGTATAACATGTATTAAGTTACAAAAGTACAATATATATGTATTATACCGAACCGAACCTATTTATACCGAATATGTAAGTGTGAAAATACTTACATTTTATTGCTACCTCTCATAAAATGTTTCTTACAAACTGACAATTTTAACTAGGCGGAATTATTGTGTAAATTAATTCAATTTAGAATTTCGAGTAAAAGCAAAAAAAAAGTTATAAAATAACATTCATTGTCTGTTTTTGTTAAGTTACCATTTATTACATGTTATAACATAAAACGGATTTACAGAAATATAAAAAAACGGGAAAGGACCTCAAAACAATTTTCTTTTTAAACGTTATTATAAGTGTGCTAAACGGTGTAATAGTAGTCCATTGACACTGCTCGTATTCAAGTGGTATTATACATACATCGTTGCCGACACAAATCGCTCGCTTTGCATACATTGCGCACTGAATGCAACTCCCGGATCCAGCGTAGCGAGAAGCTGCGTTTTGATGCATATGACGCGGCACACGTACTAGTAGATGTCAGTGAAACTGCGCTGAATAAAATGCGCGTAATGCTCGTTAAGTCGATGGATCTGTTCGAATTATCCTTTGGTTGAATGTGATTTTTTACTTTAGCTTTGAAACGCCGTATAATTAATCATATACTATTTTTCCCGTTTGATTTAAGAGACAGCGTAGAGGTATGTTAAGAAAGTAAAATTTTCACCAGCATATTAAGGCCATTTATAATCCTTTAGTAAAGTAACAAAACTGTGCAGTGTATCGTACGAAAGTTTCACGAGTTTTATTTACTTTCTCCTGACATTCCACATATATATTTATGTTAACGTAAAAATAACTAATAACCACGACATAATTAAATATCAAAAACATTTCTCAAAAGTTCTCACAACATCATATACATAATGCGATTCTGCTATATTATTATTTCATATGTACTACAAATATTTCAAATTCAAACTAAAAAGCGTTTAGTGTAAATAAAAATTCTTTATTACTATACAACATATTTGTTTTATTTACAGTCAAATTGACTACAAACATAACATTGAACATAAAAATAAAAACGAAACGATTTCCACTCGACAATCATAAATTAGATTGCAATGAAACATAAGGCTTCAGCCGCTTCATTTTAGCGCCATAGAGTGCCCATTCCAGGACAATAAATGAGAGGCAATTGCGAAGAGATTACGACGATCGAGGAGGGATGAAAGTTTACCACTTTGCGCCCTCCCAACGGGTCTCGGCGAATTAACGCGAAACAGTGACGAAACTTTCGTACTTCGCACTATATCTTGATGATAATGATCGGATCGTCTTTAGTGATGTGTTAAATAGAGTGGATTCATTGATTTACACTTCATTAAAATGGTTAGTCCTTCATTTTATATTTAATTCATTTAATTTAACCCTCTTAATGGAAAATGCTTGCTTTAAGGCTGGCCTATTTCCAGCAGTGGACTAACAAAGGTACAGACGATGATCATGATTCATTTAATTTTTGTTTTGGTTATTTACATTAATAAGTTTAAAACAGTTTCAAAATTCAATTTAGCTTACCCACAATGTTCTTGATCCGAACGTACTTTCCGTTACTATATTTGTTACTAATTTAGCAGTAGAAAATTTTCTAAAATTAAGAAACGGGTATAACATTCTTGTAATGAATTTTTTAAATTGAAATTAATGTATGTCGTTAACTCATTTTTAGCAATAGTACAAATGTCAGTGTTTTTTATGAGTTTATTTAACAATAAGTAAAAAAACTTACAGATTAAATTTTTTGGTGTATGTTATTGAAATTAATAAAACAATCTTGAATAGATAATATCAATCTTGATAAATTGAAATAAAAGAGAAGTTTCCGATAACATTGTTTTAATATACGTTTAAAATAAGAAAACAGATAGAAAAGTGTAACAAACAACTAATAGAATTCTTAGTCAACTTCATGAAAAAGTTTTTACTGAACTGTAATTTAATAACGTCTTCAAAGATTTTATTTATTCGTTCCAACTAGTACCAGGTTTTGCAGCAATATCGGAAGACAGATAAAATGGATTGCATTTAGTCACGCTCGCTTGTTGCATTCAGAGCATACTAGAATTATGAACTTGTTTTGTCTTTGCTTTTTCTTTTATTGATTAAAGCGACAAGATGGGCTAGATGTTAACCTAATGGTAAATGATACGTCTTGCGCAAAATAAACTCAGCGTAAAGTGCAAGAAAAATGCCTTAAGTCATAGGATACTACGTCTCGTTTACCCAGTAATTGCGCTGATTGCGGTGTCTTTAAAACCGAAAGTCAGTAGCGTTTATATTTTTTGTTTATATTTGATGTACGACGCAGAAAGGGACCGTGGGGAGCTTCCTAAACGATTCCTTGAAACAAGGAACACCTATGAACCTTTATTCTTATATTTGTCTTCTTAATTTTGAGGGAGTGGTAGGTCCCTTTGCCGCATGGGACCGGGCACCGTAGCGTACTGGGAAACGAGACGTAACATCATATGTCTAACGGTAGGCAGTTCGTAGATATTATACCACTTCCAGTCAGTGGCCCATATGCTCGTCTGCATTTCTAAGCCATAATTTTTTTTTATTTACCAGCTGCATGAAATTTGAACTCTATTTTATTCCTAACCTTCACTTTATCTATATGCGTAATCATAACTACATCTTCCATATTAAGAATTAATACTTGTTGACGCGATCACTCAAAAATATGAATAAATATTACACACAGAGAATTAGATGCCAACTTTGTGTGGTATAATCTAATGTTATTTACGTTAGCTTGTTATATCTGCGGATGTTACCAATTTGATTTATAAATTAAAAATACACATCTGTGGTAAAAGTCGTAATGATAATATTTTCCCAAGAATAAATACCTTTTTTTAGAATTATGTAATAGTTAAAACACCATAAAGATAAAATTTGTTAATTATTGTCTTTGGATTCTCAGGCGAAGACCTTGTTGAATCTACAGTATTTCTCGGCATAACAATAGAGTTAAATTACAGTGGAGCATCATCATAATGGACTGGCGAATAAACTTTGCTCCGTAGCATATGCTGTTAAGGAAATTAGGCAAATAACTGACGTGGAGATAGTCCGATTGGTATATTTAGTTATTTCAACAGTATAATGTCTATTGTCACTCTACTGTGTGGATTCTATTTTCAGTCTATAACCTCGGCCTTAAATATTCAATTAGACAGTGGTTTACTTATAAATAATAGTTAAAAATGAATTTAAAATCTAAATATTTGAAATTTTTACAGAATGTATGTGTGTATACAATAACAAAAAAAATTAGGTATTGTAAGAACATCAAGTAACTATGCTGTGAAGAATGACTTAATCTTTATGGAACAATGTATTCACTTTTGCAACATAATCCTGAAAATTATTTGAATTAAAAACAGGAATAAATTTAAAAAGATCTCAAACGACGTTTGTGTTTTTCCGGAAATGGTATTTTTTAAGATGACAAAATCAATTCCACGATAGGAATTTATGTTACAGAAAATAAAAGTGTCGCTAAAGATGCTTTATTAAGTATTTTATTATATTTTCTATTTTACAGCAATATATTTTTTTTAATCTTATGATGGTCGTTTTTTAAAGGTCATTCTTTATTAGAGACTAACAGAACGTCCATTGTTCTGCTCATGCTATTTTTAGATTTTCGTTATGGAAATTCGTGTGTAGTAGGATATAAAGATATAGTAAAAGGGATTTTCCTATATATTTCGAGCAGGAAATGAATATTCAATACAGTTCAGTAGTTTCGGAGCCTATTCAAAACAGTCAAATTAACACCTCTTTCCATTTTATAACATTAGTATAGATTAAACATCTACGATGCAGATATAGTGCAGTAATGCACAAGTGTACACGATATTATAACACAAATTTTGACTATCAAATTTGTAGTACATTATTAAAGGTATTTTATAGACCAAGCATGAATATGATACAACCAAGAGTTGACCTTAAGAATCGATATTCTTAAGGTCAACATTCTTAATAAATGTTTTTAGCTTCTTTATTTTATAATAAGTTAATCTATTTTGGTAATCATCATAAGCCTATGTTAGTCCTATTCCAGATATAGGCCTCCCCTAATGCACGCTTTCTTAAATAGGGGGTTTTTGGACCGTATCCCACCACCATGGTCCAATGCGGGTTGGTGGATAGACCGGCCCATGAATCATCTTTTCGGGTAATTGGGTGATGGGCCAAATTGTTCTAACCAACCAGAAAAAAACGATAACAAAGATTGTTTCCGCGCGGGATTCGAACCCACCACTTTGATAAAAAGGCCAATATCCAGACCATGGATCTGTAATTATTTGTTGATTCATCATGATCATCATCAAGGCTTGTTAGTCCAGCGGGACATAGGCCTCCCCTTTACACCATCCATTAGGGAAATTCCCACCACGACGCCCGGTGGTACCCCCAGGAGACCGCGGGGTACCACCCGGTGCCTATTTTTAAAGTTATGAAAACACGCGGTTCCGTTTAAGGGACCATCCAGGTAATGGGAAAAAGACCAAACCGTCTCACGGTGAGCAGCGCGTTGGACCGGTAATGCAGTCCAAGGCGTCGCTGACCACTTTCCATCAGGGGCCGACCGTCGTCGCCCGTTATGCAAAAAAAACGCTGGTCCAGTGGGGTTGGGGGTGGACCGACTATTAATGCCCACCGACTGGGATCTTTCTTTTTTGGGAATTGGGGAGCGGCCCAAATTGTCCTAACCAACAGAAACAACAATGAAATTTTTTGCGTCCTGCAGGATTCGAACCCACGACCCCAGTTTCTAAAGCAAGCCTAAATTTGAGGCTTGGGACTTGTTAATATTATTATATTAAAAAAACAAATAATTAATACTATATAAAAAAACACATATTGATATCTTTGTACGAATTATCATAGAATATTTTGCAGGGGTTCATCCCACGAAAGATGATCTATTAATAATTGAGCTGTTCGCCTGTTTGTCATTTAACATAATTTGAATTACGTTTGTGAGAACCAAACAATTGACGCCGTTCAACAAACCCATAAAACCAGATTGACTCCCATTTGTTCGTTTGAGGATGGAGGTTCTTAACAAGATGGAATAAATTTCAGTTTCTCGTAAGCCAATCAAATGATCGTTTCTCTCATAATTATAATGAGCAAATTAATTAATTTTTTCTTTAGGTTTTCAGAAAAAAATGGCAATATATGTACATCATATCGTACCGTCTCTAATTATACTTCGATCTTTATAACAGTGCAACTGATTTTAAAGCGTTTTTCAAATCAATATTTAGCCCCTTTCAAGCCTGTAAATTAGATTAATATTTCCGAAGATATATCATTATTGCACCTGTGAGAAGTCTGCAAGGGCCGCTACTCTCCTTGTAGTATAGAGGAGGATCACGTGTATCTCTTAATCTTGCTAACACTGCTAGATTAACATATATGCAAGTTCCACTTGATATGAGCACAGCGAGGACCGCACACCGTGAATAAGGCAGGGTCCGAAAACAGTCAACTGATTGCTGGCGTCTCGGTCCGTCTATCGAGCGTGGCGGTCCGTAGGTAACATTTTCAAGAAATTAGGACAAATCTGTACGTGGAGATCTTCAAATCCCAAAATGGTGGTTCGTTAGTTTGGAAGGGAACGGTAGCTACCTTCGGACTCTTTATTCAATAAGGCTCAACAAAGCAAGAGTCTGAAAGCATTACATCTGTAAATAAAAGAACAAAGAGAGCTCCATTATTGTTTCGAATAATTTTGGTTTTTACTTAGATTAGGTAAAGCAAAAACAGAAAGGATAAATTTTATTATAAAAGCCTTTACTTTTATATTTCGAAAAAACATATGCTATTTTTTAATATGCTATTTTAAGACGGTAAACCACTTCAAAAATTATTATAATATTATTTAGCAAAAAATAAAGACAAATAAAAGCCTCAATTTTTTTACGATCTTCGAGCCATTTTTTTTGGTTTATCATGTGTTCGAAGATTTTCGAGGATATTTATACAAACAAGTGAATAGTGGAAATAGACATAGGTGTAAAAAGACCGTTCTGACATAAACTTTGAAAAAGAATCGTTACATCTCAAGACTTTAACCACACACCATGCACGTACGTCTCAAAGCGGACCTTATGCAGGTTCAACTTTCAGCGGAAAACTTCGTTGCCGCCTGAGAGACGATCCAACACCGTTAACATCTAACTAATTGGGCAAGGAGAATACTATGTATATAAAATATTAACATTTAACTTGCTGAATAATACTGAAAACATACAATACAATAAGTAAACATTTTTCACTAGTTTATACACGTAACAATGTTGTTTCAGGTGTGTGGATTTGTATCTGAATGATACACAGAACAAGAGTAACCTATCTTAATAGATATTCTTATGCTTGTTGTTACCTTTTTAGCTTCTGTAATAAATATATACATGTATGTAACTTCGTAGTATCGGTAAATAGCTAAGGTTATTATTACCTAATCTGGAGGTTTGCGTTGTTTATCTTAGGCCAATAATTTTAATTGTAATTAATTAATCAAAAAACACCTTATATGGCGTTAGAGGTCTTAGTAATAAATACATATAAACATATTTATTTTTACATAAAAATTTATATAAAAATAAGATAAATTTGTTGCCATAGAAATTTTTAAATCGCAACTTGAAATTTGTATAAGGCACATATCAATGTTTTAAAAAAGAATGAGATGCAGATTTTTAGCTTCAAATTATAAAAATATTTTAGAATTAGATAAAACATCTTATTACAATAGGTTTTTGAATCCTATGTCCCTTACAGCCATCTCATATCCCATATGACTATTGAAAGAAATAATTACTAGGTTTAATTCTATCTTTACCGATTAAAGCAATTAGATGAAGAAGTTTATTAAGTTGATTATCTGATGGTTAATAAAAAGCTCTGCCCAGAATGCCCACTACAATGTAGCGTACAACCATTAATTACACTGTCTACATATCCTTTCAAACCGGAAGATCGTTATGTTAATATACTACACAGAAAAAGCACAGAAAAACACAGAGCACCACGCTAGTCCCTTGTAGAATGGGAGATCACAGATCTCATGTTTTTATCATGGTTGTATAAATTCCTAAGCAAAAAAGTATATTAAATAAATAGGCGTCATATTAAATAAATTTTTTTGCACAATTTTTTTGCGTATCTTTTTAATAAGTTAATAGTTAAACATGCAAACTCAATGTTTCTATTATACAGAAGGAGAAGTTTGAAAGTGAGTTTTATTTGCGTTCGCTGACTCAAAACGGGCTCGCTCATTGCGGTCGCCGGTCACGCGCTTATTGCTCTGTCGCCTTATTCTGTTGCGTTACCTTTCTGTTTTCATTGCATTTTATTCTTTCTTTGTCAAACTTTCTCTTTCAATTATGAAATTTATTGTGACTAATCTATTGTTAATTTTCCTTGAAAGATCTCGGTTTGCGCCGTCACTATGTTATGCCCGTTAGCATAAAGAATTGATGACGGCACAGGTAACCTGAATCTCTGATAGATTAGGACGCTCTGGACAGAAGGACCTATTACAATAATATTTATATTTTTATAATATGTTTTTATGCAACATGTCGTGCGTTGTCATATACTAGCAACCCTCAAAGAAAGGTTGCTCTTGTGGGTGGAATTTCGTAATACCGTTCTTAACTAATCTCTACTCGGTGAAAGGAATATTCCTACCAAATTTCAAGTCGCTATGCCTTATGTTTCTAGAGATATCGTGGTGAGTCAATATATAGGTGGGAACCTATTTTATTACTTTTTATTTTATTTATTCTTATTGCACATAAAAAAATACATAGGCAGGCTAAATTCCTTAGGCATTATCATATTATCATATATATTTGTAGTTGTAACACTTCCCCCGAAGTCAAAAGTGAGACGACCAACGAACATACGTGGAATGTCATAAATCACCATTGTTTGAGCTTGTTTACTTTGGCGTCGATAGCTAAACCGTGGCTATATGCATGCAAACGCTAATGATACAGGTAAATAATTGCGGGTTAAGGATTCACAGGACGGAGGGTCTCTTGAACCATCGATCTGCTGGTCTTTATGGAATGTCAGTGTCTTTAAATTTTCTGTCAACAAATCCATCCTATGCAGTTCTAGAGGTCGTATGCCAGCCACTGTGCATTAAAACTGTTATTTAGAATACTGTAATAGGTTCTGGATGGATTAGAAGCTAACTTTTAACGACTTGGAAAAATGGTTGACAGAGAAACATTTTTTTAAATTTAAACGTATCTATACGATTTTTATTTAAGTGTTAAAATCATAATAGTATCAAAGTGAGTTTTAATTCAAATTTGTTTTTTTATAGAATTGATAAACTAACGTGTGCAGGTTGTGTATTACTTAAAATTACTTAGACAAAAATAACATTTCTTTACACGAATTATATTCCTTTATAGCAACGAATAATATTTCAGCTGTCATTTTCGTCTTGAATAACGTTCCCAGTAATCCCAAGGGTGAGCTGCGAGACAGTAAATTCTTGGATGATGCTCACACTAAACCCATGATTATTTCGTTTGTATTATTTTATAGCATTAGTCAGCATTATTTGCAGTGTATCTTTTTTTAATAATACAATGTATTTTATATATTTTTTTAAAATAGTTCATATGAGTTCGTAAAATAGTTTTAAAACTATTTATATACTCTTATTTACATAAAATTGACATGCAGCAGTAGGAAAGCAATTTAAATATATAGCTATACAAAAAATTAAAATTAAAGCTTGTGCACATAACTGTTTTTAAATGATTACATTGTAATTTACAGCCCATTTCACTCTCTCTCTCCTAGGTAGTATCCCAGATGGTGGTGAGGTCCGATTTCCTTATACTTTTACTTCAAATTCCACTTCGCTCTTTGATTCCAATGTGATTTATAGCCGATACATATAACATAATAACTTTTTTTGTCGGTAAGTCTGTTTATTCTGGCTGCACTGAAATGGCTGGTAAAATATTTATGAAGCCGCTGACGACAGTTTAAAGAAAAAACGCCCTGATATGAGAAAAAAATTAAAGAAATATGAACCTGAATTTTATGTTGTCATCGAGTCATAATATTAATATTGTGAATACCACAACTATAAAGCATAAGGATCTCAATCAATTCCTTAGTAGAATTTCCACTCTGGACCTTGACGTAAAAATTCCGTCTTCAATGCGTCGGAACGTGACTGGCGATCAAATCGTATTGAATTGTTAAAGCAAGCAAATTTTTCCACAGTAAAAAGTGTGAGCTGAAAGTACCTTAAACCTTTTGAACCGCACAATTCTATTGGTTAATATAAATCGCTATTAAGAGCAGACCTTTTAAATGAAATATTTAAAAATGATGTAAAAAATATGATGATAGATATGATATGGTCCCGAACATAGATGGATACCGAAATTTATTTGATCACATGTATATTTTAAGCTGACATTCAAAGTAAAATTAGAATGCAGTCCGATGGTTTCGACGTTATGTTGTTTTGTTGTTTCCTGTTTCAAGTAACTTTTAAAATAAAAGCGTCATTATACTAAAAATCAGCTTACTTTATTGAATATTTTAAAAGAATTTGCCAGCAAAAACTCAGAATATTTCATGCACTTTGATAGTTCATATCAAAACGGTCCCAGTTGTTTGGGGTATTTTATAATTAGCGCAACATAAAATCGGTACCCATTTCCTGATCGAGTGCACAATAACATGCGAACGCCCTTGATTATGTCCAGACCTCGCAGTACCTACGAAAGTACAAACATAATTATTTTTTTAAATTTTGCCCGGTTAACTTTACCTATAAATAATCTTGATTTGCTAAAACAGGATGCATAAACGCACTTCTAAAATATATTTTATCACGTTATATATGAAAATTTATATTAACTTGGAATCAATAATTTAAATCTCATAAAAGTCTTTGCCGATGTTGTTCGTTGGAAAAAGTGGTGGCAAACAACAAAAAACTAGATCACTGCAAATATTTAAAAAAATACCGAAGATTATGTATTTGCTAAAACAAATTGACTTAATACTACAATTAGTTAACTCTGTCCATTTATATCATAACTATTTGAATTTACCCTTAAATAATAATAAAAAAAAACGTGAAAATTGTAGAGTAACAATTAAAACGTGGTTATCGTAATTTTAGTTAAATATTTTCCATTAGTTATTATTAACTAACTGTTACCCGCGACATGGTCCGCGTGAAATAAGAACAAAATACTTGAGATGTGTTCATGTATGCTGTATAGTAATATAAATGAGGTATTACAATGGTATGTGCCTTTCATTAGAACCAAAGTTTCATGACTTCAGCTTCGGCAATGACAAATTTCCATATAAACTTTCTTCCCCCTTTTTTACTATTTGAAAAATCCAGCTTACGGGCTCACCGCCGCCATAGTAAGGGGGCAGCAGGGATATGTGAGGCTCCCCGGCCAAATGGAGGGGCCGGTATACCTTCTAAAAACCAACGGTGAATCCTTGCTCATGTCTCATAGGACAACTGGACCTCGCGACCCGTCTTCTCTTTGTGTTGGGACACCTGGAACGTCCTTTTACTGCACAGGTACCTCCCGAGACAGCCGAGTCTCCTACCTAGAAACCCACACACGGTTAGTACTGGGTCGCTCCTGCTGCAACTGACACTCCTGAATAGCAAGGGAGCACAATTCGTCTCTGCCCCCCTTATTTTTTGTTGGGCTGGCCTGCAGCCCCGAGATCTAACTTCTTCGCGCCTATAGTAAAATGACGCTAGGATATCTGCTTCCTGGTCCCACATCCAACAGGCTCGCCACCTCGGTAGGGCACACCGCTTCGTTGGAAAACTTTTATCCCCTATTTCAACCCTTTTAATCGCTTTAATCGCGATAACTAAGAACCAGATCATTCTTTCTTGAAATCTTTTCTAAGTATGTACCTACCAAATCTATTGAAATCAGTTAAATGCTTAGACTGTAAAGACGGGTAGACAAGTAGTCAGATTGACAGAGAGAAGACAGGATATATATAGAGAAAAAGACATTACTTTCGCATTTATAATATTAGGAAGGATTTGACATTCGATGGTAATTGTTGAGTTACGAGAATACCTTGTTGTTATTCATATACAAATTCAACTTTATATCCTCTTGGTTACAAAGCTAAAAAAATATAGACAGATGTAATGTTTATTTGACGTATTATTGACTTGTGTATAATTAACATAACGTAAAATCACGTTGTAAGTCTATGCTCCAACGTGAATTTTATGTATTTTGCGGTATTGATGTCATCTCACAACTTGCTCCATATTTTAAGACGCAAAACTGACTAGATGTGCACATTATCCAATTGCAAATTTAAAATTTTACTTCCGCTTTATAAAGGACGGAGCCACATTAAAAAATATGTAATAAGCTGTATAAAATTTCACCTTTGTGAAGTATTATGGTTAAGGTACTATGCCGATTTTGGAAAATAGAAAATTTTTGTGTAAAGCTCATTTCCTTCCTCCGGGGGTAAATTAATAATCAATTTAATAAAAAAGACCAGGGGGTTTAAAGAGAAGCCAAATATTATTATTGTCAGACAATAAGACAATCAATTAGCATATGCAAACTTATACATTGACTAAATATATTTAAATTTAAGTAAAATTTTATATTTCCTAACCAAAACAATTGTTTCCAACACAGACAAAAACAAATTTTTCAAAATTTCGTACACGAAAGAATTATTTTAATTATCGGCACAGTAGTTTTTGAGTTTATTCATAGCAATGGTACAAACAACAATACAAATCTATGTCTTTATCGTTTTATATTTAATTTTAACTACAGATGAATGCAGCGGTTTTATGGCTAGTTAGTTAACAAATACGTTTCTACGTTATTTTTGCTTTTTTAACACAAGCTATTTAATTATTATTATTGAGCTCTTTGCGGCGATCGATCACAGGTCATACGGGTTAGGAGTGTCCTCGCCTTAAAAGAAATGCCAGGCCCTGGGCCTTGGGTTTCTTTATTGAAATATCATCATTATCAGTTTGTGCTAGTCCACTGTTGGACACAGGTGTATCCTAATGTACGCGTGCTCAATTAGGGGGGTTTTAGACCGTATCCCACCTGGACCTGCTGGGGGGTTGTTGAGTGCACTGATTTTTACATGCCCATCCGACGCACCAGAAAACAACGACTTATTTTCCCGCGGGATCAGAACACAAAGTTATTTGCCAGCGGGATTCGAACCCTCATGACCTCTGGTTTATAAAGTAAGGGCCAATACCGCTAGACCACGGAGGTGGTTATATTTTTTTGAAAATTCAGATCCACTAACCCTTGGTGGGTTTTTTATTAAATACTACAACTGTTTCAACAACGCAAATGAAACTAGTGCAACACATGGTTAAAGAAATATTATATTACAAATACTTGTTAATTGTTCACGTACGAATGTTTTTAATTGTTTCAGTACGTAAAATTAGAGACAGTATGTTATAGGCTGTAAAGCAGAACTGTAACTTAGATGTAAATACTAATAGGTGTTAATTGTTGTCTTTAATATATTAATATTTATGATGCGAATATCGGTGGTTTCTACAGGAGACCGTTTGGGTGGGTGCCACTGCGGTGCCTATTCCTGCCGCGAAGCAGTAGTGTGAAAACATTGCTGTGTTCCGGTTTAAAGAGTACTGTAGCCAGCGTATTTACTGGGTAAACGAGACATGTTACACGGTAGGCAGCGCGTTGGCGATACCACTGGTATTGCCAATGTCTTGAGGCGTCGGTGACCACTTCCCATCAGGTGGCCCGACTGCTCGTCTGCCTACGTATGCCATAAAAAAAAGAATAATTGTTTACATATTCTAAAAACAAAAATAAATTACAGCGATTATTATCACACCTGGTTTTAGACGGCCTGACGTGTAATTACTAGCCCATTATAATAAAGCAACATTTACCCACTAGGTTAGTGCTTGATATTAATTTCCCAAAGGACGCATAAAATTTATCTCTAAGCCGAGCAAAAAGACGCGTTAGGAAAATAGTGTTCGTAACATAATATTGATACTAGAAGAAGCTCGAAGTGCCTCTGCATATTTAAGCATTTATTGAAAAAGAATGACAATTCATCATCATCAGCCTTTGAGAGTCCACTGCTGGACATAGGCCTCCCCATTACACCCCTATCTATTAGGGGGTTTTTGGACCGTATCCCACGCTGGTCCAATGCGGGTTGGTGGGTGGACCGATTTTTTACTTGCCCATCCCACACATGGATCATCTTACTTTTCAGAGAGTGATTGGCCCAAATTGCCCTAACCAACTAGGAAACAACAACGAAAATTTGTTGAGTCCCCGCAGGATTCAAACCCACGACATCCGGATTCTAAAGCACACGCCTATACCACTAGGCTACGGAGGCAGTTGACAATTACTATAAACCAAAAAAAAAGTTAAGCTCGTCATAATATTTTATTTATCTTATAACTACTTACGAAACTATCATCCAAAAAGATAAAAGTGTAACAGAATTATCTGAAAAAAGTAACGAAATACGAAATTATTGGAAAGTACAAGTATCCTTTCTTTTAAATTTTTATTTTTTAGTTATATTAAAAACATTACGTAAAGATCTCCAGTAAAACCAGAAATCATTAGAAGTATTAAGTAGCAGTAAACAGTTGTCCTAACAGCCGGTTTGCGTAATACTAGTATTGTGGTCAAACCAATATTTCAATATTGTTTTGGACTAGAATATTCTTGCAAATAAAATCCGATACATTCTTAATGTTAAAGACAAGCTATTTTTTTCTTTATATATTTTTTTAGTTTAAAATTTAACGATTATATTTTACTATTCACAGATTGTTTTTAAAAAAAGACAATGTTCATCGCTTTTAAATGCAATATTATTAATTGCAAAATCCTAAATGCTTAACTAGTAACAATAGTTATTGATACCCAGAGTTAATTTCATTGATATATAAATAATAGAGTTAAGGGCAGATTTATTGTAAAAATTACCTGCAATATATACCACTAACGGATATTGACTTATGAGCACATAATTTATAATTTTGTTATTTAAAAATTATAGAACTTTAAAAAGTTATCAAAATTAAAAATTAGGCGTCCAATTTAAAATTTAGCAATGTACTACTTTAACGTAAATATACATTTAAATGCCTCACTTTCTGCTATTATTAACATTCAATTCGTCACAAAATCGTGCGTCAGAAACTAAATGATCTAGTGACCTAACATCAAAAGATTGTGTTTTAGAAAGAAAAGTTGAAATTTAGAAATACTCACCTTGAATTTAGTATTTAATACAGCCTCGAAACGAGTGTTTACTATATACCTTTCCTTCCTTAGACGTAACAGCGTTCTTAGTGCTCACGAACGAACTGCTCCCAGTTTAAGCTTCATTGCTATTTTCTTGTTAAAAATCGATTTCAAAACGTCCGTGGAATCCCTTGAAAGACTTTGAGTAATGAATTCACACTGAGTACCTTTATTGCATTACAATAGTATGTCTGTGTATTTTATGTTTTTTTTTAACTCTACAGAACAACAAAAGCTAAATATCTTTGCTAAATACATAAAGAGAACCTATTATTTAATGTCCAATAAATATAAACAGTAACCAATTCGTAATGTCCCCGGAAGATTCAAATCCAGAACTTCCGGTTTGTAAAGCAAGGGCCAATATTGTTAGGCCTCAAAGCGGTATAAATATAGGTACAATTCTTATGTTGTATTTTTATCATACTGAATTTTAAATTTAACTGCATGTTTTGTAATGTAAAGAATCATTTTTAGATTTTACTGTAATGAGATGTACAAAACTGCACGTAAGCTATTAAAAAAGCCTTAACCGAAATGTTTTAAATGCAAGAACTTTTAAATAATAACACTTAATTGTAACTGAACTAAAATAGCTACTCCAAACATTTAGAAGACCAATCTGCTTAAAATCACTACCCGAATAATTAAATCTAGTTTTAAACCCTATCGTATGCATTGAAACTTAAAAACAATATTTAAAAATAATATTATTAAAAATCAGTCTATTACCACTGTCATGTGATATGACAGTGCACTAGTGTACGCGCAAACACACATCCTTTTTCCTTCACTCTCAAACCTAAACAAAAACTGCGTCTAATAACTGTCACGACCGGAGAGAGGTTAGGTGCAGGACCGCCATCTTTTACATTCCCATCCGACGCATTGATCTTACTTTACAGGTAATCAGGTGATCAGTCTGCATCGCCCTAATCGAGTAGAAAACAACTAAGAAAAGAAGATGAACGCAGAAATCGACGCCTTCTCGTTTCTACAGCCCGTACCACTGTGCGACCGAGGTAGGGAGTGTAGAACAATGTTAGAAGTTAACATATTTAAAGATTGCACTTTCTCCATTATAGCTTTGTATGGATAAATCAACAATATTGTTAAGGTGTCAAGGTTAGGTAGCTAATAAAAAGAATTAAATTAAACGTCAAAACTATTGGACACGTCACTTATTTCGTTTAAATATAAACAAGTTTACACACCAGTCATAAACACGCATTGCCCGACACCGACATCATAATAAAAGTTTCATGAGAACTACAAAAAATGCACATGGATCGAAGCAATTACCCTAGCACAATGTTTTTCAATAGTAATGGGGATAACATAAACTTACTGAACTAAGAATTGATCACTGAAAAAATATTTAAAAATAGATTCAGTTACTGTTTTTACTCTTTTTAAAATTGAGTAAACAATATTATTTTAACAAAGTTCAATACATGTATAGTTAAGACATATACATTAAACAAGTTTTTGAAAGTTAAATTTTAGTCAATAAAATTTACTACATCGAAGTTCTATACATAATTAAAGAAACACCTATTACGTATCTATTATTAATCAATTATGTAATAGATGTTTGACCAACCTCTATCTTTTATATAATTATAGATAATTTTATAATAATTTCACTACATCAAAGATAATATTTTATGATATTCAGCTCATTGCACACAATGAAGTAATAAAATATTTTATGTAGCGAAGCGTATGTACTTTTTCAATGTTGTCAAACATAATAGCGTATGATCGATGGACAGCACTTATTTTTTTTATGTAAACAAAAGCGATATATTTTAATTTGTGTACGTACTTCTGTTATTTGTGGTAGATGTTATTTAATAGAGTTTTTGTAATTTATTGCAAATTAGGCATGCGATGCAGCACAGCAATGGTTAAACTATGCGCCGAAAAGTATGTTGTTTGACAAACAGTCTGACAACGTTAGCATTTAATTGTTGGCCAAAAAAACTGTTATATGTAGGCTGAAACTTTTATAAGGATTTATCGCAGTGCTCACTGAAGAGTTGATTGAACATATTACGCATTATTGAAAACATCGTATTTAAAAGGTGCAAATATGCCCAAATCGATCAATCAATGAACCACATTTTAGAAGTGAATTTTTTAATAATAAAAAAAGAGTCCAACGGAGTTTTACGCGTCCGTTCTTCTCAGGTTCCACATATTTCTTTTGCGAACTGGTGTTAGTCTAACAAACAATAAAAAAATTTAACTTCTGTTTTGAATAAAGATATATGACTTGACTTTGACTATAATTTATCCTTCGTCATAAGTTAAATACGAGTTGAATTCATAAAAGTACAGTTGACACATAGTGAAAAAACATTCTATAGACTCGCTTCACTGTCTGAAGATAATGTAACCAAAACCATGCAAACGGAACTCGGAGCACTGAGGCGACAGTGCAATTGGTGCGTGACCGGCGACCACAATGAGCTCTTCCTTTGACAGAGTGAACGTAAATGAAAATCCAGTTGCATTCGTAAATTTATTTGTATAACTTGCACAGATTTCATTCAACAACTAGCCTAACAGATATCATAAGAAACTGACAGAGAGACACGAGAGAGATGCTGGTGTTGATGAATCTTAATTAATTGAAGATAGCCCTTAATACTATTTTTTATTGCATACGCAGGCAGACGAGCAGTCGGGGCCACCTGATCGAAAGTGGTCACCGACGCCCATAGGCATGGGCAATACAGGTATCACCAACGCGCTGCCTACCGTGAAACAGTGGATGTTAAGTCTCGTTTACCCAGTAAATACGCTGGCTACGGTGCCCTTTAAACCAGAACGCAGTAGTGTTTTCACACTACTGCTTTGCGGTTGAAATAGGCACCGCGGTGGTGCCCACCCAGACGGTCTCCTGTAAACCTACCACCGGTACAGGGGACCTACCACCGGTACTAAAAGGTCTCATTCATTTTATGCAATGAGATTTTATTTTTCATGTTTTTAATTTCGTTTATTTTAGTTAAAGTAATCAATGATGATGCTCTCTAAATTAGAGCATTACTTTAATTTAAATAATTTACTATTAAACCACAAAATGTATTTAATTTAGGACTGATAATGTAAAATTTAGATGATATAGAAATTTATTTTGATAGAGAAGCGCTACCTTGTTGATTCAAGTGTGTTTCTCGGGATAACAAATCACAGTGTGGTCCCATTTTAATAGAATGGCGAATAAACTTGGCTCTGCAGCAAATGCTTTAAAATTAATTTGACAAATAACTGATGTAGAAACAGTTAACATTGTGTAAATTTCACTTATTTCGCAGTATATTGTGTTATGGCCTCTACTGCCTCCGTAGCCTAGTGGTATAGGCGTGTGCCTTAAAAACCGGAGGTCGTGGGTTCAAATCGTGCGGCGACTCAACAAATCATTGTTGTTTCCTAGTTGGTAAGGGATGGGCATGTAAATAGTCGGTACACCAACCAACGCGCATTGGACGAGCGAAAGTCAAAATCTAGTCAAATTCAAATATCTTTATTCAATACGGAAGCATTACACTTTCTTATTGATTGTCAAATAATCTACCACCGGTTCGGAAATGGAAGACCGAGAAGAACCGGTGTAACAAAGTCAGCGGGACCTTTTTTTCCTTTTTTTTTAATGAATTTTACAAAATTTTTACAAAATTTTTACATAATACCTTACATTTTACTACTTTGAAATAGCCTGGAGCGAACCGTTCATTTCCAGGGTGTGTTATCTGTAAAGTAGTAATTACAGCATTAATATCCTTTAACACACATACGTTCCTTTACAACTTTTTAATTTATTTATAGATAAAAGCTGAACTTTTTCTGGTATTTTATTGTAGAAGAGTATATATAGTATGAAAAAAAATTTCATTGTTCTTTGGAGCTTAGTAGTATTAGTATTCATTTTATGTGTTTCACAATGTTTTGCAAAATCATATTCATGTTTATGAACATACATGCGTGGTGGGATCCGGTCAAAAACCCCCTAATGGATAGGGGTGTATTAGGGGAGGCCTATGTCCAGGAGTGGACTATCACAGGCTGATGATGATGATGATGATGCTTGTGTTAAGGCTTTCTACTGTGAGGTAAACGTAGCTGAAATTTGACTGTGATGGCACTTCAAAAGAGCTTTTCTAATAGTCTTTAACCCTAAAAATCACTTAAGCAGATGTTTACTTACATAAAAAATTGCGTTATTGATCAATGTGTTTATGAAAATATTATGTATATGCAGAAAAGAAATTTTTAAGCATTGTAAAATTTGTAAAATGTTTTTTTAGGTAATATTAAGAGGCATCACATTATACTTTTGTTAATATTAAAAAAATATCGGACAAAGATCGGTACAATTTAACCGACAATTCAATTTTTCGGAAAGTGATTAAATAATACCAATGTATGCTAATAAAAATCTAGAAAACTTAAGTGATCTGAATTTAAAATTATTGCCAAACGATAAATATTTTAAATCATATTGTTAGTGTGCATAGAATATTTAACTATAAAAGAAAATCCGTTGTTGAATTAAAATTCAAGGCAAATATACACTAGTAATTATAATTACGGGTCGTATAACGTCAACACCATAATAAAAGTTTTATGTGAACTATAAAATTGGAGCTTAGACCGGAACGGTTATCGAAGCACAACGAGTTCCGATAGAACGAGCGATCACATAAAACTTCTGAAAGAATTGTTTAGCCGTAAAGTTTCCACGATACACGTTCATGCCACGAAAAATATTTGTGAGCTATCAGTCCTGTAAATAGGTTTTATCGGCCATAAGTTTAGAATGTTATTTATAATAAACACAATCATTGAATATTTTAAATTATGAATAGATAACGATAAAGTAATTTTCATCATTTTTATTGCCTAAAATTAAGGTTGCCAACGGTTTCATACATTTAGGTTAACAGTGCAGTTTTTAATACGTCTTTCCTTTTTTTTGTTATTTTAAACAGAAGTTGACAAAAAATAGGTGTCTAACGGCGCACATACGCAGTTGGCTTTTATTTACGACAATATTACGATTATTAAGTTAAAATAGATAAAACACAAGTTTGAATTTACTGTATAAACTTTAGGGACAAAGAACAAGTCGGGAAAAAAGGAAGAAAAATGTCTTAATGTATTCTTTTTACCATTTTATATTAGTTAGCACATAAGTAGTTGTTACAATTTATGAAACTCAAAACTCTTCGTATGATTTTTATAAAGCATAATATTTCTTATTATTTTTAGGCGTAGGGATGTGACGACCCCACTGAAATTTAACGGTGGATCTGCCTGACAGTAAAAGTAAGAATGATCCGCAGTACAAATGTAACAAGTCAATTGCCAATCAAGATTGGCTCGCGTATATAATATTAATTTAGTATTTAGATATAAGTGGCCTGTAACTTTACAACATTTCATAAAATTTTCATTAAAGCATATCATTAGAGTAAAATAATGAAAGGGTTAACAGAAAGGTTTAAATGAAGAACAGGTGCCAAACAATCGTATACCATTGATTGAAGTTATGTAGATGTAATTTACGCAAGTCGAGTTACTTTCAATTTACTGCAACTCTGGAGCTTTTCTATACACATTGTAATTCCGTTAGTTCCTTTCAATGAATAATACCTGACATTTGTGCCCAGGCTTACGTACTCAGTAATCCCAAGCGGCGCGCCTTAGGAAATGAAATTTGCTGGATGTAGTGCGCGGCAGAATATGATTCTTTAAAAATACATTGCTTCTCTGCATATGGCGACATTTAATATTCGTTTTCAGAGTTTTCGTTAGTAACTTCGAAATATTCTTTTTTAGCTTGGAGCGTTTGTAAGTTAATTGAAAAATATTACTTTGGAAGCTTTATAAATTAAACAGTGGAAAACCATAATTTAGTTATTCTTAGGTTCTTTTCACATTGTCAAAGCATAAAATTGACGAATACAGTTTAACTAACAATAAGTAGACAATATACATGTTAATATACAAGATACACATAGGTATATAGTTCTATATAGAAGTATATGGTGACGATTACGTAATACCCGCTATGGCTAATGAGCCGACTAAACGTAAATAAACAAGGCATTGATTATAAAGATTAAAGATTAAAGTTTTTTATTTACAATAATCGGTCTTCTAGAATTCAGCCGCTATAAACAGATAGCGATGTGCGCGAACTTTGATAAGTCGCAGCCCTGTGATTTCTGTTGTCATAATTTAGGTCTCATATTATTTGTAGCAGCACTATTATATCAAAATTCTGTCCAAGACTTTTCCAAAGATGTATATAATTATTTTAGTGAGAGTGGAGAACAACATCAATCAGCTCCAAATGTGAACCTTACCTGTTCACGCATCACAGTGGCAGACTTGTCTGTACTGCGTTCTGCACGCTAAGGCAATAGTTCTTAAGTTAATAGCGGAATATCTATTAATATGTATATTAATGACAAAAGAGGGATTACCGAGCCGTGGAGGCAAAATACCTCTTAAAATGTTTTATACTGTAAGCAACGAGAAATTATTACAATAATTTACAGAGAAATTGAATTTTACTGAAAAAATCGGGTATTTGCCTCATGCAAATATAATAATCCAAGAAAAAAAAATATGTTTCAGGGAACCCTCTGCTGGGCCACATTGGCATATCGAATGGTCAAGTATACGTAGCTTGGCTAAAAACACTGGGTCTCATAATTATCGAATATCTATCGAGTCAGAATACTATTTCTAAAGCGGGTATTTAGAGAAAAAATTGACGATATTGACGTTTCGTCTGTCCGAGATCGTTTGAAAACACAGGTCTGAATATGGTTCAGACCGTCACGAGACGGCCGTATAAGCTGCTACCGGGACGGAACTCCCTCGTGTGGATAACTGCTTTTGTGTTGTAAAAGAGTTATTGTGTCGAGTGGTATAAGGCAGTGTTACGCATCGGCACATCCGTACGAGACATCTGTTGGCAGTTGTAGGGTGAGTCATTTCAATGTTAGTTTGCTATAGGCTGTAATATATATAATATTAATTAATATCTCAAATATTTTTATTAACATTTATGATGCGAATAGTTGTTTAGATATTCATAATATAAAAGTAAATTACGGCAATTATTATCACACCTGATTTTAGACGGCCGGACGCGTAATTACTAGCCCGTTATAATAAACCAACGTATTTACCCACTAGGTTAGTGCTTGATATTAATTTCCCGAAGGACGCATAAAATTTATCTCTGAGCCAAGCATAGTGACATGTTAGGAAAATAGTGCTTGTTACATAATATTTATACTAGAAAAAAGCCTCAAAGTAACTCTACATATTAAGGCATTTATTTAAAAGAATGATAATCTTAACCAGAAAAAATTAAAGGTCAAATTACGAAAGTCATCTAAAAGATATAAGTGTAACAGAATTATCTAAAAAGAAAAAATATGAAAATATTTTACAGTATAATTACCCTCACTTTTAAATTTTTCGTTTATCTTTCAGTTATATTATAAAATCACGTAAAGATCTCCAGTGTTATCTAACAGCCTGTTTATGTAATACGAGTATGTGTTCAAACTAATATTTCAATATTATTTTGGACTGAAATATTATTTCAAATAAATCCAATACATTCTTAGGTTAAAGACAGCTATTTTTCTTTTATACATTATTTTTCAGTTCAAAATTGAACGACTATATTTTACTATACACAAATTGGTTTTTCAAAATTCAATGATTGCCGCTTTAAACGCAATATATCGATTGCACCATCCTAAATGCTTAAGTAGTTAAAACAATTATTAATACCCAGAGTTATTAATTGTAAATCTTACCTGGATATATACCACCAACGGATACTGAATTATGACCACATAATCTACATTTGAATCACTTAAATTATACATCATCAAAGAGTTTCCAAAATTCAAAATAAAGTGTCCTATTTATGCAATTAAATGCCCCACCCTCGGCTATTATTAATATTCAATCCGTGACAAAATCATGTGTCAAAAACTATATATAATATATCATGATTACAGACTTATTGTATAACTTTAAAAGATTGTGTATTTAGAAAAAAAATTGAAATTTAGGAATACTTCAATTGAATTTATCATTTATTACTGCCACGAAACAAGTGTTAACCAAATACATTTCATTCTTTCGACGTAGCAGCGTCTTTAGTGCTCACAACCGAACTGCTCCGAGATAGAGCTTCATTGCCATATTCTCGTTAAGAATCGATGTCCGTTGTATTCTTGGAAAGACTTTGAGTAATGAATTCACACTGAGTACGTTTATTCCATTACAATAGTATGTCTGTGTGTTTTATGTTTTTTTTTTAACTCTACAGAACAACAAAAGCTAAATATCTTTGCTAAATACATAAAGAGAACCTATTATTTAATGTCAAATAAATATAAACAGTAACCAAATCGTAATGTCCCCGGAGGATTCAAATCCAGAAGTTCCGGTTTAATTCCGGCCAATATTGTTAGGCCTCAAAAGCGGTATAAATATAGGTACAATTCTTATGTTGTATTTTTCTTATACTGATTTATATATTTAACTGCATGTTTTGTAATGTAATGTAACATTTTTAGATTTTGCCGTAATGAGATGTACAATACTACCTGTAAGCTATTAAAAAAACCTTAACCGAAATATTTTAAATGCAAGAATTCTTAAATAATAACATTTAATTGTAACTGAACTAAAATAGATATGCCAAACATTTTCAAGACCAATGCCTTAAATCACTCCCCGTACAATAAAAAATAGTTATGAACCCTAGCGTTCATAACTATTTTTATTGTACATATTCATTTAAACTTATGCAGCAATATTTGTTTAAACAATGTTCTCCGAGCCGATTCCGATCAGCGACCGATCTATATTAAACATCAGTCTACTACACAGGAGATGTGATAGTGCACTAGTGTACGCGCAAAGTCAAATGAATTCCTTCTTCCTTCACTTTAAAAGTCCGAAGCGACGAATTACTGACACGACCGAAAAGAGATTAGACGACTTTTATATTCTCATCCGATGCATGAATCTTACTTTACAGGCAATCAGGTCATCAGTCCGTATTAATAAAAGTAACTAATAAAAGTAATTGAATCACCGCAGAAAGCGATAGATTCAGTTACTATTTTTCTTAACAATTTTGAGTAAACAACATAATTTTAACGAAGTTCAAAGTTATACAAACATTTTTTGTTTTAAACCTTGCAACTTTAAAAGTAGAAATTTTATAGATTTAAGTCATTAAAATTTTCTACATTGAACTTCTATACATAATTTAAAAATACCTACTACGTATTTAAAGTTGTTATTCAATTATATAATAGATGTTTCACCAACCTCTAGTGGCCTTATATGTATTTAGGTAATTTTATAATTATTTCACCACATCAAAGATAATATTTTTTTATACTCAGTGCATATGAATATCAAATAATAACATGTTTTATATACGTGTATTTTTTCAATGTAGTCAAACATAATAGCCTTTACGCAAACGATAACAATTATTGTTTTTTATACACCACGCTTATTGTTTTTTCGCAAACAAACGCGATATTTTATATTTGTGTACATACTTCTGTTATTTGATACATGATATTTTATAATTTATTGCGAACTAGGCATGCAATGTAGCAAATTTAACTGTGCGCTGAAAAGTTTGTCGTTTGACAAACAGTCTGACACCGTTTTCACAAACATTTCATAAGAGGCCAAGAAAAATGTTATGTGAAGGTTGAAATTTTTATTAAGATTTACATACCAAGAAGCAGTGCTCAATCAAATTACGTTGATTTAGGCATACGTACGCAACTAACAACGTCGTATTTAAAAGGCGCAAGTATACCAAAATAAAGTATCAATTAATGAACCACATTTTAGAAGTGTTTTTTTTTACTATATAAAAGCTGAGTTTTCCTCGTCCGTTCTTCTCAGTTTCTATAAATTCCCTTTGCGAACTGGTGGTAGTCCAACTAACAATAAATAATAAATTAAGATTTGAATAAAGATATTTCACTTGATTTAGACTATAACATATCGTTTGCTTTAAGTTAAAAACCAGTTAAATGAATAAAAATATAGTAGAAACTTAGTATAAAATGCAATAAACTCGCTTTACTGACTGAGGATAATGTAACCCAAACCATGCAAACGGAACTCGGAGCACTGAGGCGACAGTGCAATTGGTGCGTGACCGGCGACCACAGAGCTCTTCCTTTGAGTGAGTGAACGTAAATGACAACCCAGTTGTGTTTGTAAATTTATTTGTATAAGATGCACAGATGTCATTAAAAACTAGCTAAACAGATATCATAAAAAACTGACACTTAATACTAAAAGATCTCATTTATTTTGAACAACGACATTAATTTTTACCTTTAACTTTTTTATTTTTTTAAGTTAAAGTAATTATGATGATGCAAATAATAGTGCATCTAAAGTAGTGCATTGAATTAATTTGAATAATTTTACTATTAAACCAAAAAAGACAAAATTTATTAAATTTAGGACTGCTAATGTAAAATTTGATAATATTGTAATTTCTTTTGATGGGGAAGCGCTACCTTGTTGATTCAAGTGTGTTTCTCGGGATATAAAATCACAGCGTGGCCCCATTTTAATAGAATGGCGTATAAACTTGGCTCCGCAGAAAATGCTTTAAAGTAAATTAGACAAAGAACTGACGTAGAAACAGTTACCATTGTGTAAATTTCACTTATTTTCTCAGTATATTGGGTTATGGCTTTCTACTGTGAGTAAACGTAGCTGAAATTTGACTGTGATAGCTCTTTAAAAGAGCTTTTCTCATAGTCTTTAACCCTAAAAATCACTTAAGCAGATATTGTTTTAAATAAAAAAATGCGTTATTAATAAATGTATTTATGAAAATTTTATGTTTTTGCAGAAAACAAATTTTTAAGCTTGTATAATTTGTAAATTTTTTTTTTAGATGACATTATACTTTTGTTAATATAAAAATATCGGACAAAGATCGGTACAATTTAACCGAGACTTTTAATTTTTGTAAAGTGATACATTAAATAATACAAATGTGTATGCTATTAAGAATCTAGAATACTTAAGTGATCTGAATTTAAAATTATTGCCAAACGTTGAATATTTTAAATCATATTGTGCATAGGATAATCAACTATAAAAGAAAAACCGTTTATCAGTTAAAATTTAAGGCAAATATACACAAGTAATTATAATTGGTCGTATAACGTCAACACCATAATAAAAGTTTTATGTGAACTATAAAATTTGAGCTTAAACCGGAACGGTTATCGAAGCACAACGAGTTCCGATAGAACGAGCGATCACATAAAACTTCTGAAAGAATTGATTAGCCGTAAAGTTTCCACAATACATGTCCATATCATGAAAAATATTCGTGAGCTATCAGTCCTGTAAATAGAATTTATCGGCCATCAGTTTAGGATGTTATTTTTAATAAATACGACAATTAAATATTTCAAATTATGAATGAATTTCAGAGATAACTATCCTTTGTATTATCTGAAACGATGAGGTTGCCAACGGTTTCATACATTTAGGTTAACAGTGCAGTTTTTAAGTGGTCGTACGGCGTACATACGCAGTTGGCTTTTATTTACGACAAAATAACGATTATTATCTTAAAACAGATGTAACATATGTTTGATTTTACTGTTTAAACTTAAGGGACAAAGAAAAAGCCGATAAAAAAGGAAGAAAAAAGTCTTAATGTATTCTTTTTACCATAACATTTTAGTTATCGCATAAGTAGTCGTTACAATATATGTTACTCAAAACTCTTCGTTTGATTTTATAAAGCATAATATTTCTTTTGATTTTTAGGCGTAGGGAAATGACGACCCCACTGGCAATTTAAAGGCGGATCTGCCTGACAGTAGAAGTAAGACAGATCCGCAGTTCAAATGTAATTAATTAATTGCCAATCGGCCTGCTCAGCGTGGCAATTATGAGCAACTCTTTTTGATGGACGACAGCACGATTGGCTGTCTTGGTGTTCATTAAAAAAGGCGTATGTCCAGCAGTCGACTGCTAGAGGCTGTTTAAGATGAAGATAATGATGATATTATTTCAGTAGGAGAATAAGGTTATAAAAACCGTCATCAATGCGGCATTACTTTCAAACTTTGTGAAATTACATAGCGTATTGTTTAGTGCAAGTAAACCGTATCCATGCTTCAAATTAGTCAATTTTATTTTGAAAATTATTAATTTCATGTGTGAATACTAAAAGTATCTGTGTATTATTCGTAAGTTTGGACAGATTGTATAAGCTTTGAGTTTTTATTATACGTTAGTTGCAAGAAATATGTTCACCTATATTTGTTTTCTTCAAAACTTATAATTGACTTCTTGCATAGATAAAATAAATAAAACAGATCAATGCAACTTTTTACTGTTTCTTAAAAATGCACCGATTATCGACCAGCTTTTATTCGAATACGAATATTATTTAATTATAAACGGATCTTATGCAAGCATAACTTTTAGCAAAAAGTTCATTTCCACCTGACAACGACCCGACACCGGTAACATTTCAATAATTGGCCGAGGTGAATTTTACATTTATGAAGCTTGATATACAAGGGTGTAATTTCCGAATTTTGTAGATACGCTTACATAAGCTAAGCTTTACGAGTGTGCGTTTTTTAATTGCTTAAACATCGTGCTTCAACATTTATTCTTGCTGTTGTGAAAATAGTAAAAGACAAAAGGAAAAAAAATATGTTAATTATTTCAATTATTATTTAAACAAATTTTATTTTAGTACTTGGTCATCCTAAACTGAAAAACTTTCACTTGGTTTGACGAAGGTCATTTCTAGACAAATTACCATTTGAATTCTCTAACATATACGCAGATAGATATCTAGACTTTACATGCATAGGTATGGAATGTATGGTATTAAGGGCATTGATGCCGGTTAATGCGCCCTTAAAATACCTGTTAACTATCCATTTGATGTTTCCGTTGAGTTGTTAAGGTCAGTTAGCAGGTGAAGAGTTCTATTGTTTAACTGATTTTAAAAATTAATAATCAATCTTGACACTGTGGGTGGTAGTGTGTTTGACAATCAATAAGCAAGCTTCTATACTAATAAACTTCTATGTTAAATAAAGATATTTTAATTTGAATTTGACTAATTATAAGATAAATTTCGAACGGGGCAACTAAAGAAAAAAAAAGAGAAAAAAGTAAGTAAAGAAGTAATGTCTTCTCAAAATAATTAAGTCTTTAGATATTAGTGGCCTGTAAGCTAACACACAAATTTCGTAAAATTGTCATTATATATTATTAAAGTAAAAGAATGATAAGGTTTATTCATGGTTTTTAAAACTTTGCGGCGAAATGAACAAAAAGTGCCAAAAAATCGTATACCATTGATTGAAGTTATGTAGATGTAATTTTGCATTTAACAATTTAATTTTTAAATAATATCAAGAAAAACTATTTGTAGTAACTTTCAATTTACTGCAACTCTGGAGCATTTCTATACACATTGTAATCTTAGTTCCTTCCAATGAATAATACCTGAATGTGCCTAACGTACTCAGTAATCCCAAGGACGCGTCTTAGGAAATGAAATTTGTTTGATGTGTGGCGGTAGAATATGATTCTTTTAATATACAATGCTTCTGCATATGGGGACATTTAATATTCATTTGCAGAGTTTTAGTTAGTAACTTCGAGATATTATTTTTAACTTGGAGCATTTGTAAGTTAATCGATAAATTTTACTTTGGAAGCTTTTAAAATAAAACAATAAGAAACTAATACTTTAGTAATTTTTAGATCCTTTTCAAATTGTCAAAAGCATAAAATTGACGATTACAACCTCAACTTTAAATAAGTAGACAATGTATGAGTTGATATATAACATAAACATATACTTCTACATACGATGACGTAAAGTCCACTTTAGCTTGCGAGCCGACTAATCGTAAATAAAAAAGGTATTAATTAAAATAGATTCTGTTCAATAAAATTATAATTTTCATAAAAACAACATCAATCAGCTCCAAATGTGAACCCAACTTGTTTACGCATCACAGTGACAGACTTGTCCGTACTGCCTTCTGCTTGCCGGGGCAATATTTATCAAGTTAATAGCGGAATATCTATTTAAATGTATATTAATCACAAAAGAGAGATTACCTAGCCGGGGAGGCTAAATACCTCCTAAAATGTTTTATGCTGTAGGCAACGGGAAATAACCACAAGAATTTTAAAATGTTATTTACTGAACAAATCTTGCATGAGATCCTGAGCAAAGTGTGAAATTGACTACTTGTATCAGACTATTGGACTCAACGGCTGCCAACTAAATATGACTAATAACAATCAAAGTATATAGACTTGTGACTACGCAAGGAGAAAAAGCCGGAGACAGGAACATTAAAACAATATGGTTCTTGGTTGGAAAAGTTCTCTGCAACACAACGACATAGATGTGTACGGCCAAAGATCGCGGGATAGAATGAGTGGCCAATGAAATACTGACACTTTTTGTCTCCTACAACTCCACCTAGGCCATTTTCAGCACCCTTTATTCGCATCCAAAGCGAACATTTAAAGCTGTTTCTACACCGCTTTTATTCCTTGCACCACAAACTGGTGAAATTTGCTCAAAAGGTGGCCAAAATACCGTTAATTAAGATATCAATTTTGGTTTATAATAAAACATAAATTTATTTAGATGAGATATTATTGACTAATTAAATGTGGCTAATGTTTGTTTTACATAAGATAAATTATCAAAAAAGACTATATTATAAACCTTTTTTCTGGTTCATATAAAAAAATCATTACATCTTGTTATTGAAGATTTGTGATATAAGGGGCTCATGAAATAATAAGCAATAGTAAACTTATTTATTATAATCATTTCAAGTGTGTGTGTAAAAAATGTTCTAAAACGGTAATTCCTTAGTGTGCTTCCCCAGAAGATCACCGTGTCGCTGACGTGTCGGTGACGTCACGACACGTCAGCGTCACCCCTTCACTGTTCATATACGACATGCTTTTTCGTATAGTGCAATCCTAATTTCGTTTCTTTTTTCTTTTGATAGTTCCTAGTTATTGATATTTGGTAGTGGCTAGGCATGTGGTAGTGTTTAATCAGTACTTTCAAATACGCTGATATTCATCTACATATTTTAAAAACCAAAAAGAATTTAAACAAGTTTTAAAACGAAATCATTTTAAAGTAAACATAGATAAAATGTCATTTTTAAATTTACATTTTAAAAATTAAAATAAAGCCATATAGCGTTTTTCCTTATGAAAGTTAAATATTGATGCATTACGATAATTTTGTTTATGAAAAAAGTTAAACGCCTCGTCCCTTAGGATTGCCCAAAACCGCATTGGACCAGCGTGTTGGATAGGTCCAAAACCCCTAATGTTTAGGCTGGTATTTTATACACTAATTAGCAGAACGTAAAGGACTTTGCCGTGTTATCTCTAGATTTTCGTATGATTTTCCAGTGAAAAAAGCCCATCTTACTAAAGATATAGTTGGATGTAAAGGAAATTGAGCAATGAACGACACAAATTAAGTTAATTGTTCTAAGACTCTTTCACTTACAATTTTGAAGATTACCGTATAAAACCCTATAACCTTGTTGTCTTATTTAGTAGGTTATTCTTTTCTTTCCTGGAGGTTGCCCTTTTACCTAAGGTAAATTATTTTATTTGTAATTAGTTAGCAAAAAAACTCTAATTCCCGAGGTCTAATAATAAATAAAAAACGTATTATTTTACAAAAAAAATAAATTTGATGCCAAAGAAATTTTTAAATCGCGCTTTAATAATATTTTTAATATATATGTTTGATACAAATATCCTTATTCAAGGCATTATTTGTATATACATATAACTGATAAAAAGATTTTAGAAAGTTTTCAACTTGAAATGACAAATAATATTTCAGAGGTAGATAAAACATCTCAAAACTGTCGAGTATCTATCAAGTTAGAATATTATTTCAAAAGCGGGTATATGGAGAAAAAAACATTGAAGTTTTGTCTGTCCGAGATCGTTTAAAAAAGACAGGTCTGAACCATAGCGAGACGGCTCGTATAAGCTGCTACCCGGAACGGAACTCTCCTCGTGTGTGATAAGTGCTTTTGTGTTGTGAAAGAGTTATTGTGTCGAGTGGTATAAGGCGGTGTTACGCATCGACACATCCGTGCGAGACATCGTGGCAGTTGTCGGGTGAGCTATTTCAATGTTTTACTGTAAGAGATGGTGAGTTCTTGTCATCTTTTTAACTTTTTGGAATTCTTCTTTGAGTTTTCTAAAAATAGGTTCTTGATTCCTATGTCTTATACAGTCATCTCATATGTCGTATGACTATCAAAAGTCACAATCACAAGGTTCAATTCTATCTATACTGATTAAAGCGATAGGATGAAGAAGGTAGCTAATTATCCGATGGTTAATAAATCTCTACCAAAGTAATGCAGGTAACCGTTTATTGACAAACATTCCTAGTTTATATACATAAGCACCACTAGTGCCCTCTAGAATAGAAGACCACAAATCAAACTATATTTTTATCAAGGGCGTATAAATTCCTACGCAAAGAAGGTATAAAAAATAATAGGCGACATGTAGAATTAATGTCATTGTTTTTTCTATTAAGTTTAACAGTTATACATGCAAACTCAAGGCAACTTTTCTTTATATACAAGGATAAGTTTGAAAGTGAGTTTTGTTTGCATTCGCTGACTCAAAATGTGCTCGCTTATTGCGGTCGCCGGTCACGCGCTTATTGCTCTGTCGCCTTATTCTGTTGCGTTTCCGTTCTGTGTTCATTGCATTTTATTTCTTTGTCAAACTTTCTTTTTTATATCATTATGCAATTTTTAACTACTTACCTATTGTTTATTTTCGTTGAAAGATCTCGGTTTTTGCCGTTACTATGCTATGTCCGATAACATAAAGAATGTATGGCGGTACAGGTGACCTCCGATAGATTAAGACGCTTTTTATCAGGACCCATTTCCATAATATTTATTATTACTTTAAAATGTTTTATCATATACTTAAGTTATATCGCCTCCGAAGTCAAAAAGTGTCACGACCGACAAACATACGTAGAATGTCATTAATACGCTTGCCCTCTTAGACACACCTCAACTAATACTGAGACTAACTTAATGTCACAGAGACGTTTGATGCGTGCGTTGTTTATGCGGTGTAGAGAGAAGTAGGATGTTAGTCGATTTTAAGTAATTAGTTAGTTCGGGGCAAGGAAATTCCTGAAGCAGTCCTAAGGCTAATGTTTTAAATAGTAATTAGAGAGTACTAACTTACACAAATAGTGACCCTTTAAAACAAGGGTATACCGCACATCTGAAGTAAAACTTCTTTAGCTTTTTCTATATATTTTTTTTATACTTGTATGCGTGATATATGTAATTATAGTTGTCTTCAAATATATTACGCGGATTGTTTGAGCTTGTTTACTTTGGCGTAAATAGCTTAACCGTGGCAAAATACGCAAGCAAACGTTAAAGACGCAGGAAAATAACTGTGGGTTGAGTATTCTTACGACGGACGATCTCTAGGACCATCTGTCTAGGAAGGTTGTGTATTACTTTAACTTAGTTTAGACAAAACTAACATCCCTTTACACGCTGGTCCAATGCGGGTTGGCGGGTAGACCGACTTTTTACATGCCCATCCGACGCATGGATCATCTTACTTTACAGACAATTGGGTGATCGGCCCAAATTGCCCTAACCAAATAGGAAACAACAATGAAAATTTGTTGAGTCCCCGCAGGATTCGAACCCACGACCTCCGGTTTCTAAAGCACACGCCCATACCACTAGGCTACGGAGGCAGTTATTCCTTTATAGAAGCGAATAATGTTCCTGCTGTCATTTTCGTCTTGAATAACGTTCCCAGTAATCCTAAGGGTGAGCAGCGAGACAAAAAATTCTTGGATGATGCTCACACTAAACCCATGATTATTTCGAGTTTGCGTTATTTTATAGCATTTGTCAGCATTAAGGCTTAGACTTACATAGCATTTATAATATTAGTAAGGATTTGACAATCGATGGTAACTGATAAGTAACGAGGATACCTAGTTGTTATTAACATACAAATTAAAACTTTATAACAACTGGAATACAAAGTTAAAGAAACCAATATGAGCAGATGTGATATTTATTTTGACGTATAATAAACTCAAGCTAATGCATGACGTAAAATTCACGTTTGTAGATAAATATTTTGCGTTATTGATGTCATTTCATAACTTTCACCATATTTCAAGGCACAAAACTAAGTAGGCGTGTACCTTATCCAGATGCAACTTTTAAATTTTGTTTCCGCTTCATAAAAGACGAAAGAACAGTAAAATGATCTGTAATTAGGTAAATAAAATTAAATTTTTATGATACAACATAAAAGTGAAATTTAGTACATAATAAAGGTACGATAATGCCAATTTTGAAAAAGAAAATTTTTGTTTGAAGCTCTTTCTTTCCATGTGGGTTAATTTATCCACATTAAGCAATTAAAAAAAACCGCTAGTGTTCAAAGAGAAGACAAATATTATTGTTTGATAGTCAATAAGCAAGTGCAAACCTTTATATTTAATAAATATATTTAAATTTAAATAATAATATTTAATTTCTAACTAAATAAATGTTTCAACATTAATAAATAAAACTAAATAAAAGTTCCAACATTTATTTTAGTTACAATTAAAAAATTACAAAATTTTGAACCGTTATTGTTTTATTCCGTTTTAAATTATTCTTTCTTTATTTTTTTAATTTTAGTAGTCCGCGTTATTTTTAGATTTCTGAAATAGATTGTCACTTATGGCGAAATGTGAACAGTCAAAGAATTTTAAAATTTCCTAGTCACGGAGTGTAGTACACCACGGCCGCTAGAAATTGTTCGAAACGTCGGATATTTAAAATGTTAAAGTAAAGGCAATTAAATCCGTAAAAAGTCCTTTTATTCAATAATGTATTTGTGTATACAAAGTAATAAACTATCGGCAGTAGTTTTAAATTTATTCATTAAAACATATACACAAAAATACAAATCTTACGTCTTAATAATATTATATTATATATATAAGTATTAATTAATGCAGCGTTTTTATATCTTGTTAGTATACAAATACTTTCTACGTTATTTTTGCTATCTTATGTAATTGCACCATATATGCTACTTAGGCTTCGCGCTTGTTGCGTTTCGAAGAATTTAGGGTTATTAGATGTTAAGGATTATTAATAATTATATCTTTTGTTGCATAATTAAATTAACTAATAATATTTATTTCTTGCGTTACCACAAGTACTATCACAAGTGCTTTAATTATTATTTTGACCTCAGAAGCTGCGGGCTTTTTACGGCGATCTTGGTCACGAGTCAAACAGGTTAGGAGTGACTTCGCCTTATCAGAAATGCCAGGTTCTAGGCAATAGGTTACTTTATTGATTCATCATCATCATCAACCTTTGATAAACCGCCGTTGGACATAGGTCTCCTCTAATGTACGCCTTCTCCATTAGGGGGTTTTGGATTGTATCCCACCACGCTGGTCCAATGCGGGTTGGTGGGTGTACTGACTTTTTACATGCCCATTCGTCGCTCCAGCTGAAAACAACCGTACCACAAAGTTGTTTCCCCGTGGGATTCGAACCCATAACCTCCGGTTTATAAAGCAAGGCCCCATACCGTTAGGCCACGGAGGCTGTTAAACTTTTTTAGATACTACTATTGCAACTATGGAAATTTAACTAGCGCAACACATGGTTAAGGAAATATTATATTACAAATGCTTGTTAATTGTTCACGTACGAATGTTTTTGTACGAAAAATAAGAGTTAGTTTGCTATAGGCTGTAATACATATAATGTTAATTATTATCTTAAATATTTTTATTAACATTTATGATGCGAATAGTTGTTTAGATATTCGTAATATAAAAGTAAATTACGGCAATTATTATCACACCTGGTTTTAGACGGCCGGACGCGTAATTACTAGCCCGTTATAATAAAGCAACGTATTTACCCACTAGGTTAGTGCTTGATATTAATTTCCCGAAGGACGCATAAAATTTATCTCTGAGCCAAGCATAGTGACATGTTAGGAAAATAGTGCTTGTTACATAATATTTATACTAGAAAAAAGCCTCAAAGTAACTCTACATATTAAGGCATTTATTTAAAAAGAATGACAATATTAACCAGAAAAAAATTCAAGGTCAAATTACGAAAGTCATCTAAAAAGATATAAGTGTAACAGAATTACCTAAAAAGAAACAAAATATGAAAATATTTTACAGTATAATTACCCTCACTTTTAAATTTTTCGTTTTATGTTTTAGTTATATTACAACATCACGTAAAGATCTACAGTGTTATCTAACAGCCTGATTTTGTAATACGAGTATTGTGTTCAAACTAATATTTTAATATTGTTTTGGCCTGAAATATTCTTTCAAATAAAATCCAATACATTCTCAAGTTTAAAGACAAGCTATTTTTCTTTATACATTTTTTTCAGTTCAAAATTGAACGACTATATTTTACTATACACAAATTGGTTTTTTCAAAATTCAATGATTGCCGCTTTTAAATGCAATATTATCGATTGTACCATCCTAAATGCTTAAGTAGTTAAAATAATTATTGATACCCAGAGTTATTAATTGTAAATCTTACCTGCGATATATACCACCAACGGATACTGAATTATGACCACATAATCTACAATTTAATCACTTAAAATTATAGATCATCAAAGAGTTTCTCAAAATTCAAAGTAAAGTGTTCTATTTTAAATTTAGCAGTGTAATACTTAAACGAAAATACGCAATTAGATGCCCCGCCCTCGGCTATTATTAATATTCAATCCGTGACAAAATCATGGGTCAAAAACTATATAACCTAATGATCTTTAAAACCATCTTGATTACAGACTTATTATACAACTTTTGAAAGATTATGTTTTTAGTAAAAAAATTGAAATTTAGGAATACTTCAATTGAATTTACCATTTATTACTGCCACGAAACAAATATTAACCAAATACATTTCATTCTTTCGACGTAGCACCGTCTTTAGTGCTCACAACCGAACTGCGCCGAGATAGAGCTTCATTGCCATATTCTCGTTAAAAATCGATTTCAAAACGTCCGTTGTATTCTTGGAAAGACTGTGAGTAATGAATTCACACTGAGTACGTTTATTCCATTACAATAGTATGTCGTGTGTTTTATGTTTTTTTAACTCTACAGAACAACAAAAGCTAAATATATTTGCTAAATACATAAAGAGAACCTATTATTTAATGTCAATAAATATAAACAGTAACCAATTCGTAATGTCCCCGGAAAATTTAAATTCAGAACTTCCGGTTTTGTAAAGCAAGGCCAATATTGTTAGGCCTCAAAAGCGGTATAAATATAGGTACAATTCTTATGTTGTATTTATCTTATACTGATTTTATATTTAACTCATGTTTTGTAATGTAAGCAACATTTTAAGATTTTACTGTAATGAGATGTACAAACTGCACGTAAGCTATTAAAAAAACTTGAACTGAATATTTTAAAAAGAATTTTTAAAATTTTGAAAATTGAGGAAAACAAAATAAATTTAAAGAAGTTCAAAAATTTACAAAACAAATTTTTTGTTTTTAAACCTTTGCACCCTTTGGAAAAGTAGAAATTTTATAGGATTTGAGTCAAAAAATTTTCTAATTGAAGTTTAACATAATTTAAAAAACACCATCAGGAATTTTAAGTTGTTATTCAATTATATAATAAATGTTTCACCAACCCTAGTGGTTTTATATGTTTTTTAGGTAATTTTATAATTATTTCACTACATCAAAGATAATATATTTTTTATAATCAGTGCTCATTAATAATAATTAATAACATGTTTTATATAGGTATTTTTCAAGTAGTCAAACATAGCCTGGGCCCGCAAACGATAAAAATTGTTTTTATACACCACGCTTATTGTTTTTTCGTAAACAAACGCGATATTTTATATTAGGCATACTTTGTTATTTTGGATCCGATATTTTATAATTTATTTGGAACCAGGGCATGCAATGGCAAATTTAATTAGTGTTGGAAAAGTTTTGTCCCTTTTGACAAACAGTTCGACAATTGTTTTCACAAACATTTAAAGAGGCCAAGAAAATGTTTTAAGGTTGGAAATTTTTATTAAGATTTACATACCAAAAGCAGTTGGGCTCAATCAAATTACGGATTTATGCATATGGGACCAACTTCGGTTCGTATTTAAAAGGCGGCAAGTATACCAAAAAAAGTACCAAATATTGGAACCACATTTGAAGTGTTTTTTAGTATATGAAAAGAGCCCCACCGAGTTTTCCTCCCCGTTCTTCTTGGTTCTAAGGAATTCCCTTTGGAACTTGGTTAGTCCAACCAACAATAAATAAAAATTGAGATTTAAAAAGATATTTCACTTATTTAGACTTTTAAGTTAAAAACCAGTTGAATTTAAAAAGTATAGAAAACTTAGTAAAAAAACATGCCAAAAAACTCCCACTGACCGAGGATAATGTAACCCAAAACCATGCAAACGAAACCGGAGCACTGAGGCGAAGTGCAATTGGTGGACCCGACCACAGAGGCCTTTCCTTTGAGTGAGGAACGTAAATGAAAACCCAGTTGGCGGTTTGAAATTTATTTGTATAGGCACAGAGTCATTAAAAACTAGCTAAACAGATATCATAAAAACCGACACCAATTAAAAAGATTCTTTTATTTTGAACAACGACAATTTTTTATGTTTAACTTTTTAATTTTTTTGGTTAAAGTAATTAATGATGATGTAAATAATTTGGTATCTAAATTAATGATTGAATTAATTTGAATAATTTTAATTATTAAACCAAAAAAGACAAAATTTATTGAATTTAGGACGTAATGTAAAATTTGGATAATATTGTACTTTTTTAGGGAAGCGCTACTTTGTTGATTCAATGTGTTTTCCCGGATATAAAATCACAGCGTGGCCCCATTTAAATGGAATGGCGTATAAACCTTCGTCCGAAAATGGTTTAAAGTAAAATTAAGACAAAAAGAACTGACGTAGAAACAAAGTTAAATTGTGAAATTTCACTTATTTTTCCAGTATATTGGGTTATGGGATTTCAGGTGAGTAAACGTAGCTGAAATTTGGACTGTGAAGCTCTTTTAAAAGAGGTTTTCTATGTCTTTAAACCCTTAAAATCACATAACAGATGTTTTCTAAAAAAAAATTTTTTATTAATAAATGTATTTATGAAAATTTTAATAATTGGGTAGAAAAAATTTTAAAAAATAAAACAAGCTTTTGTAAAATTTGGAAAAAGTTTTTTAGATAACATTACCTTTTTGTTAATATTAAAAAAAAAATTTGGACAAAGATCGGGCCAATTAAAGGGAGACTTTAATTTTTGTAAAGGATACATTAAAAATACAAATGGTGTTTATGTTATTAAGAATCTAGAAAACTTAAGAGATCCGAATTTAAAATTATTGCCAAACGTTGAATTGTTAGTGTGCATAGGATAATCAACTATAAAAGAAAATCCGTTGTTCAGTTAAAATTTGGCAAACACACACCAGAAATTATAATTACGGGTCGTATAACATCAACACACAAAAAAGTTTTATGTGAATATAAAATTGGGAGCTTAAACCGGAACGGTTATCGAAGCAACAACGAGTTCCGAAGAAAGAGCGACCCTTTAAAACTTTGGAAAGAAATTGATTAGCCGGAAAGTTTCCACGATACCGTTCATACCTTACGAAAAATATTCCGTGAGCTATCAGTCCTGTAAATAGATTTTACCGGCTATCAGTTTACGATGTTATATTTTAATAAATAGACAATTAAATATTTAAATTATGAAATGAATTTTGAGAGATAACATCCTTTGTATTATCTGAAAACGAGGGTTGCTTGACGGTTTCATAAAAGGTTAACCTGAAGTTTTTAAGGGTCGCCGGGGTACATAACCAGTTGGCTTTTGTTTACGGGACAAAATAACGATTATTATCTTTAAACAGATGTAACATGTTTGAATTTAGGTTTAAACTTAAGGGACAAAAAAAGGGCATAAAAAAGATAAAGTCTTAATGTTATTATTTTTATATAAAATTTTAGTTAAGGCCCTTAAAGTAGTTTGTTCCACCCTTTATGTAACTCAAAAATTTTCGTTTGATTTTATGAAGATAATATTTTTATGATTTTTAGGCGTAGGGATACAACCCCACTGGAAGATGAACGGCGGATCTGCCTTACGTAGAAGAAGACAGATCCGGGCAGTACAAGTTTTAGTCAATTGCCAACCGGCCCCAGGTGGCAAAGGAGAACTTTGATGGACCCAGCACGATTGGTTGTCTTTGGGTTTTTAAAAGGGAATGTGTAAGCAATACGGAGGCTGTTTAAGATGAAGATAAATGGTATTATTTCAGTAGGAGAATAAGGTTATAAAACCGTCATCCCCGGTGGCATTATTTATCAAATTTTCCAATTTTATTTTGAAAAATAATTAATTTTCCGAATACTAAAAAGTATTCTTTATTATTCGTAAGTTTGGACAGATTGTATAAGCTTTGAGTTTTTATTATACGTTAGTTGCAAGAAATATGTTCACCATATTTGTTTTCTTCAAAACTTATAATTGAGTTCTTGAAGATAAAAATAAAAAAACAGATCAATGCAACTTTTTACTTTTTTAAAATGCAACCGATTATCGTCCAGCTTTATATTCAACAAATTTAATATTATTTAATATAAACGGATCTTATGTGCAAACTTTAGCAAAAAGTTCATTTCCACCTGACAAACGACCCGACACCGGTAACATTTTCAAATTGGCCGAGGTGAATTTTACATTTAAAGGCTTGATATTTAAAGGGTGTAATTTCCGAATTTTTAGAACGCTTACATAAGCTTGCTTTACGAGGTGGTTTTTTAATTGTTAAAATCGTGTTTCAACATTTATTTTGTTGTTGTGAAAATAGTAAAAGACAAAAGGAAAAAAAATATGTTAATTTATTTCAATTATTATTTAAACAAAATTTTTTTAGTATTTGGTCAATCCTTAAACTGAAAACTTTTACTTTTTAAGAAGGTCATTTCTTTAGACAACTTACCATTTGACCTTTAACATATACGCAAATAGAATTATATTTTAATGGATAGGCGGAATGGTTGGTATTAATAAATTGGGATGCAGGTTAATGCGCCTTTAAAACACCTGTTTATTATCCATTTGATGTTTCCGTTGAGTTGTTAATGCAGGATAGCAGGTGAAGAGTTCTATTGTTTAACTGATTTTAAAATTAATAATCAATTCCGGACACTGGGGGTGGTGTGTTTGACAATCAAAATCGCTTCATACCAATAAACTTCTATGTTAAATAAAGATATTTTTGAATTTGAATTTCACCAATTATAAGATTAATTTCGAACGGGGAACTAAAGAAAAAAAATAAAAAGAGGTAATGTCTTCTTAAAATAATTAAGTCTTTAGATAATTATTGGCCTGTGGCCTAACACACAAATTTCCCTGTAAATTGTCATTATATATTATTAAAGGAAAAGAATTGGTTAAGGTTTATTCAGGATTTATAAAACTTTAAAGGAAAGAACAAAAGTGCCAAAAAATCCAATACCATTGATTGGAAGGTAGATGTAATTTTGCATTTAACAGTTTAATTTTAAATAATATCAAGAAAAACTATTTTGTAGTAACTTAATTTATCAAAATTGAGCATTTCTATACACATTGTAATTCCCTTTAGTTCCTTCCAAGAATAATCCGACATTTGTGCCCGGCCATGTACCAGTAACCCAAGGACGCGTCCTTTAGGAAAATGAAATTTGCTGGATGTAAAAGGGAAAGAATATTATTCTTTAAAATACAATGCCCTGCAATGGTTGACATTTTTAATATTGTTTTCAAAGTTTTTGTTAGTAACTTGGACATTATTTTTAACTTGGAGATTTGGAGTTAATCAAATTTACTTTTGGAAGCTTTTTAAAATAAAACAATAAGAAACTAATACTTTTAGAATTTTTAATCCCAAATTATCAAAGAAAAATTGAGATTACAACTTAACTTAAAAATAAGTAGACAATGTATGAGTTGGAAATAACATAAAATATATTTTACAGATGACGTAAAGTCCAATTTTAGCTTGGGAGCCGACTAATCAAATAAAAAGGTATTAATTAAAATTTGATTCTTGTTTTAATAAAACCATAATTTTCATAAAAACAACATCAATCAGCTCCAAATGTGAACCCAACTTGTTTACGCATCACAGTGAAGGACCTTTCCGAACTTTCCCTGCTTTGCCGGGGCAAAGGTTTATTCGTTAATAGCGGAAATTCATTTAAATTTATTTAATCAAAAAGAGAGATTATTCCGCCGGGAAGGCTAAATACTCCCAAAATGTTTTTATGCGAATGGATTAAACCACGAATTTTGGAACAAACCTTTGCATGAGATCCTAAGTGTGGAAAATTGACTACTTGTATCAGACTATTGGGACCCAAATGGCTGCCAAAAAATGACTAATAACAATCAAAGATATAGACCTTTAAGGAGAGAAAAGCCGGAGAAGGAAACATTAAAAAAAATATGGCTTTTGGTTGAAAGGTTCTGCAACGCTACGACATAGATAAGTATGGGCAGGAAAGATCGCGGGATAGAATGAGTGGCCAATGAAATACCGACACTTTTGTTCTCCCCAACCTTGTATTTTCAGTTACCCCTTTATTTGCATCCAAAGCGAACATTTAAAGCTTGTTTTCACCGCTTTATTCCTTTGCACCACAAACTGGTGAAATTTGCCAAAAGGTCCAAAAATGTTAATTTTGGATATAAATAATTATTTATTTTATTTAATTAAAGGATTAATGTTCAAATTAATTTACGGATTATTTGTTTACTTAAAATGTAACCCGACGTTTCGGAAATTCTTTCACATCCATGAATACGGGCAGATTAGTTGGTATATATATATATACCAATACAATATTTAAATAAAATATTTGTAACGGAAAAATCCCGTAAATCAGGGATTTGGATATTAAGATATAAATTTTGGATTTATATTAAAACATAAATTTATTTAGATGAGATATTATTGACGAATTTAATGTGGCTAATGTTTGTTATACATAAGATAAATTATCAAAAACGACTATACTATAAACCTTTTTCCTGGTTCATATAAAAAAATCATTACATCGTTTAAAGATTTTGTGATATTAAGTTCTCTAGAAAATAATAAGCACAGTAAAACTTATTTATTATAATCTATTTCTAAGTGTGTTTCACGATAATTAACAACACGAAACAAAAAAATGTTCTGAAACGGTAATTCCTAAGTGTGCTTCGCCAGAAGATCGCCGTGTCGCTGACGTGTCGGTGACGTCACGACACGTCAGCGTCACCCCTTCACTGTTCATATACGACATGCTTTTTCGTTTAGCGCAAACATTTCGTTTCTTTTTTCTTTCTATAGTTCCTAGTTATTGATATTTGGTAGTGACTATATGGCATGTGGTAGTGTTTAATCGGTACTTTAAAATACGCTGACTATTACGTCTACACTCATAGCTTTAAAAATTCCTTAAGAGGTACTACTACGTAATATTAAACAATGATTTTATGATCGAAATCATTTTAAAGTAAACGTAGATGAAATGTCATTTTTGAATTTACATTTTAAAAATTAAAATAAAGCCATATAGCGTTTTTCCTTATGAAAGTTAAATATTGATGCATTACGATAATTTTGCTTCTTATGAAAAAGTGTAACCGCCTCCGTGGCCTAGCGGTATTGGCCCCAAACCGCATTGGACCAGCGTGTTGGGATACGGTCCAAAAACCCCCTAATGTTTAGGCCGGTTAATCTTTATTACACTAGACTAGCAGAACGTAAAGGGACTTGCCCGTGTTATCTCTTTAGATTTTCGTTATGGATTTTCCTAGTGTAAAAAAAGCCCATCTTACTAAATGATATAGTTCGAATAGTAAAGGAATATTCAATGCAATGAACGACACGAATAAGTTAATTAGTTCTCAAGACTCTTTCTACTTTATAATTTTAGTAAAAATTACCCACGTATATGATTTACAATATTTTACAAAATTGTTTAAAAACCCTATAACTTTATTATATCGGTAAATAGCGTAGGTTATTCTTTCTTTACCAGGTTTACGCCGTTTACCTAAGGTAAATTATTTTATTTGTAATTAGCAAAAAATACCTTAATTCCCGTCAGAGGTCTTAATAATAAATACAAAAACGTATTATTTTTACATAAGTAAGATAAATTTGATGTCATAGAAATTTTTAAATCGCAGCTAGAATAAGGCATATTTGTATAAGGCATATATATCAATCTGATAAAAAAGATTTAGATCAAGATTTTCAACGTGAAATGACAAATAATATTTCAGAGGTAGATAAAACATCTCATAACTGTCGAATATCTATCAAGTCAGAATACTATTTCAAAAGCGGGTATATAGAGAAAAAAAAACTCGACATGAAGTTTTGTCTGTCCGAGATCGTTTAAAAAAGACAGGTCTGAACCATAGCGAGACGGCTCGTATAAGCTGCTACCCGGAATGGAACCTTCCCGTGTTAAAGTGGTTTTGTGTTGTGAAAGAGTTATTGTGTCAATGGAAAGGGGGAGACGCACATCCGGGAAAGAAACGTGGAGTTGTCTGAGCTATTTCAAATTTTTTACCAAGAGTGGTCAGTTGTTGTCATCTTTTTTAACTTTTGGAATTCTCTTTGAGTTTTTAAAAATAGGTTCTTATTCCATGTTTTTTACAGTCATCTCATATGTCAGACTATCAAAGGTAAAACACAAGGTTCAATTTATCTATACGATTAAAGCGATAGGATAAAAGGTAGCGATTATCCGATGGAAAAAATGCTCTACCCAGAAGTAATGCAGCGTACACCCGTTTATTAGACAAATACATTCCCTCTTAAACTGGAAGATCATTATGTTGGAAAACTACACAGAAAAAGTCCACAGAGCGCCACGTGCCCTAGAATAGAAGACCACAAATCATATATATTTTTACAAGGGCATAAATTTACGAAAGAAGGTAAAAAAATAAAGGCGACGTGTGAATTAAGTCATTGTTTTTCATTAAAACGCAAACTCAAGGCAATTTTTCTTTATATACAAGGAAAGTTTGAAAGTGAGTTTTGTTTGCAGTCGCGATTATTATGCCTGCTTATTGCGGTCGCCGGTCACGCGCTTATTGCTCGTGCCTTATTCTGTGGTTTTCCCTGTGTTCATTGCATTTATTTCGTCAAACTTTTTTATACATTTAAAATTTTTAACTTTACCTTTTTATTTTCGTTGAAAGATCTCGGTTTTTGCCTTACTATATTTGTCCGATAAATAAAGAATGTATGGCGGGTACAGGTGAACCCCGATAGATTAAGACGCTTTTAAGAATGACCCATTTCCTAACATTTATTATTACTTAAAAAATTTTTATATATATTGAGTTTTCGCCTCCAAGTCGGGTTGGACGACACGAACATGTAGAAGTCAAACCCGCTTGCCCTCTTAGAACACTGTAACTTACTGGACAACTTTTGTCACAGCGACGTTTGATGGTGCGTTGTTTATGGGTGTGAGAAGTAGGAGAGGATTTTAAGTAATTATTAGTTCAGGGAAAAAATTCCAAAGCAGTCCTGGGCTAATTTTTAAGTAGAAATTAAATAAGAAAATAAAAAGTGGGACCCTTTAAGACAAGGGTATACCGACATCTGAAGTAAAATTTTGTTTTTTGTATATTTTTTATACGTTTTTATAATGTAATTAAGTTGTCTTCAAAATAGTACCCGGTTTGTTTGAGTTGGTTTATTTGAAGTAAATACTTAAGTGGAAAATACCAAGCAAACGCTTATGTCATAGGTAAAAGGGGCTGTTGGGATTCTGAGGACAGATGGTCTGAGACCATCCGTTTGTGGTCTTAATGGAATGTCGTTTCTTTAATTTTTGTCAACAAACCACCAATGCAGTTTACCCATTGGGCTGTAGGGTCTTTCCACCACTCTGCATTAAAACGATTAAATGGGCATGGGTAATAATAGGTTGTAATAGGTTCTGGGATAGATTGAAGTTAACTTTGAATCAATGACTTGGGAAAAAGTTCAGAGAAATTTTTTCAAATTAAAAAGTAAGTATGTGTTCTGAGTTTTTACTTGTTAATTTTTTATTTATAGAATTGATACATTCACGTGGGCAGGTTTGGTTTACTTAAAATTATTAAGACAAAAAATAACATTTTTTACAGAATTATATTCCTTTATAGCAACGAATAAATTTCAGCTGTCATTTTGTCTTGAATAACGTTCCCGTAATCCTAAGAGTGATCGGACAATAAATTTTTTATGGCTAAACCCATGATTATTTCGAGTTTTATTATTTTATTGCAATTGTCAGTATTATTTGCAGTCTATGTTTTTTTTTTAATAATATATATAAAAATAACATAAATAATAAATAAACAATGTATTTAATGTGTTTAATGTAATAAGTTTTGTGAGTGTAATTTTGAAACCACTTATATAAACGTAACACCCTATCTTCGATTCCATTTTGATTTATAGCCCATCAATATAACAAAACAACATTTTTTTGTCGATCCGTCGGTCCGCTATTAAGAGTAGATTTTATGACATATTTAAAAAAACGATTGAAAAAAAATTTATGATATATAATATTTAAGGTTGATACCGAATTTTATTAAGTCACATTTATATTTAAAACAAGAAAAATTATATAACAGCAACCTTATTGCTATAAAATCAGGAAACTATGATAAAACAATGCACTAATTAGTACAGTTAAGAGGCGCGCACTAATACGGTTAAATTTAAAAAGTTAAGTTATATATAGTAATAAGTAATAAAAAATAGTAAAGAGTATACAACAACTGAGACTGACTTTTTACAGGCCCATCTGACGCGTCTTTTCTCACTTATACGAAGCTACCGTTTTTACGACGAATTAACACTTAGTCTACTACGATTTATAAACAATGTTAGTTATCTGCAGAACAGACACATATAGCTATAATCCTTCTTTTCGTTTTCTTTCGGGTGTATTGGGACACCCGGAACGTCGATTTAGATACCGTGATAAAGCTGGAGTTCCCAACCCACACAGGGACAACACTCCCAGCCCCCGGTGGCGGTCCGGATGTTAAGCTCCGCCGCTAGCCATTCCATTTCGGCCATAGAAGGACGAGAGATCGACGACACCATGCCGAGTGTCCCCTTTCACGGCCCGTCCACACCACATCAGCGGTACGGCTCCGCCGAGTCACGGAGGATAGGGAGAGCGGCCTACGAACAACCGCCACTCCTCTTCCCCCGCGAATCCTCTTTGGTTGCGAAGAACAGGTAAGGCGGCACACCCACCTCCCAACCGTCCTCGCACCCTCCAAGGCGCATCCAAAGCGGGCTTCTGCAGCCCGCTTGGAGCAGCCTCTTCCACGGCTGGCCTTACACCTCAGACCGGCCAGGTTTCTCTTAGCTTCCCCGCGGCTGATCCAAGCCACAGGTCCGGAGCCCCACCGCTACAACATAGCGAGAACCTGTCCGGGTGGAAACTTTAATTTCCTATTTCAACCTTTTTAACCACTTTAATCGCGGTGACTAAGAAACCAATGTCCTTTCTTGATATCTACTCTAAGTATGTACCTACCAAACTTTATTGTAATCAAATAAAGGCTTAGACAGTAAAGACGGATAGACAGACAGAGTTACTTTCGCATTTATAATATTAGTAAGAATTTGAGAATCGATGGTAACAGTTACGAGAATACCTTGTTGTTATTAATAACCAAATTAAACTTTATAACCTCTTGGTTACAAAGCTAAAAACTATTGACAGATGTGATGTTTATTTCACGTATAATTAAGTCAAGCTAAAGCTTGACGTAAAATTCACGTTAGTGAGATAAATATTTTGCAGTATTGATGACATCTCATAACTTTCAGCAGATTTTAAGGCGCAAAACTACTAGTTAGTTTTAATTTAGTGTGAACCGCTTCATAAAGGACAGAAAACAGTAAAAAATCTGTGATTAGCTGAATAAAATTTCACTGTTATTGAGTATTACGATTAAGGTACAATAAAGCGAATTTGAAAATTAGAAAATTTTTGTATAAAGCTCATTGTCTTCGTATTGCGTTTTAATGTTTAACTTTTAAATAGCTTATCTTATACGTATTGCTAGCAGTACGAGTTATTTTTAGATTTCTGATCGTCACTTAAGGTGAGGTAGCTTTCTAACGAATTTTCAATTTTCGTGGTCACAGTTACACGGCCACGGCCACTGGAAAAGTGTTTGAAACATCAGAAATTTTAAATAGAAAGTAAAGGCGATAAATTCCATAAAAGTCCTTTCATTCAATGATAATTAATTCCTTTGTTTACGCTAACAAAGGAATTAATTATCACAGCTACTTTTAAGTTTATTCAGTACAAACATATACACAATAATACAAATCTTACGCCTTTATTATAATATACTATATAAATATAGATTAATGCAGCGTTCTTATATCTAGACTGTTTACAAATACATTCTACGTTATTTCTACTATCTTTCCAATTGCACCTAATATGCAAGCAGGGCTTCGTGCTTTTGGTGTTTCGAGAATTTGATAGTACAGTAGTTTGATACTACAGTAGTTGTGGGCTCTTTGCAGCGATCGTAGTCACGAATCACGGGTTAGGAGTACCTTCGCCTGGCGAAATGCCAGTCCCTAGGCAATAGGTTTCTTTATTGCATCATCGTTTATTGCATTATTATCAGCCTGTGATAGTCCACTGTTGGACATAGTCTCCCCTAATGCATGCCTATTCCATTAGGGGGTTTCGGACCGTATCCTACCACGCTGATCCAATGTGGGTTGGTGGTTGGACCGAGTTTTACATGCCCAGTCGACGTATGGATCGTCTTACTTTTCAGACAATTGGTTGATCGGCCCAAATTGCCCTAACCAACTAGGCAACAACAATAATAATTTGTTGAGTGATAATTATTATCTTAAATGTATCTATTAATATTTTTGTAGCTGAATCATTAAGAAAGTTGTTCATAGAAATAAAAATAATGACCGTTAGTTCTCTATACATATTTGAAAATTTAATGTATGTACAAAAAATAGGCATGATTTCCTAAGACTTTGTTATGCACTGACATAGATACAAGAAACAAAACATAATTTAATTCTTACAGCTACTAGACTGCGAAGAATAAGTAAGTCTTTTATTATTTTCGTTCTTGTATACGTTTTACAACAAAATCGCAGTAAACGTTCAGAATTTAACTATTAATCAATTTAAAAAAGTAGTCAAGAACGTTTATGTGTTAAAGGTTATTACGATACTAATGAATTTTTAATGATAACACATTCTGGTAATGGAATGATTGCTCTAGGTCTTATTTCAAATTTACATAATATATTTGGGTTCAAATTATTTGTTATTTTTAATAGATGACATAAAAAATGGCCCGCTGAGTTTATTTCACCGGTACTTCTCACGTCTGAGGCGTCCTTTTCTAAACCGGTCGTAGTGTGTTTGTCTATCAATAAGCAAGTGTAAGCTTCTATTTTGAATAAACATATTTGAATTTGAATTTGAATAGTTGTTCAGAAATAAGTAAAATTAAAGTTAATGACATCGATTATTATCATACCTGGTTTTAGACGGCCTGACGCGTAATTACTAGCCCGTTATAATAAAGCAAACGTATTTACCCACTTGGTTAGTGTTTTGATATTAATTTCCGAAGGATCATAAAATTTATCTCTAATCCGAGCTTAGTGACAAATTAGAAAGTAGTGGTTGTTACACAATATATTCTTGAAAAAGCTCAAAGTGCCTCTGCCCATTTAGGCATTTATTTAAAAGAACGACAATCACTATTAACAAAAAAAAAAATAGCTCGTCATAACAATTTATTTATCTTTAAAACTACTAACGAAATTACTATCTAAAAAGATATAAGTGTAACAAATAACCTAAAACGAAAGATACGAAATATAAAATTATTTGTTTGAATTTTTCGTTTTAATATTCAGTTATATTAAAAACATCACGTAAAGATCTCTAGTGAAACCAGAATTTTTAGTAGAATTAAGTAGTAGTAAATTGTCTTAACAGCAGTTTTGTAATACGAGTACTGTTTTTCAATATCGTTTTGGACTGAAATATTCTTGCAAATCAAATCCAATACATTCTTAAGCTTAAAGACAAGGTATTTATTTATTCATTTTATTTTTCTAATTTAAAATTTAACGAATTGATTTTTATTACACAGATAGTTTTTTTTTTTTAATTCGATGTTTACCGCTTTTAAATGCAATTTTATTAATTGAAACGTCCTAAATGCTTAACTTAATTATTTACATCCAGAGTTATTTGTAAATCTCACCTGCGATATATACCACCAACAGATACTGACTTTGACCACATAATCTATAATTTTTAACTTAAATTTATATATCATCAAAGAGTTTCTCGAATGAACATAGTTTTAAAATCAATAACAAACAGTACGGTCATCATTTGGTAAAATAGTTGCGTCCTGTTTAAAATTTAGCAATATACTATTCTCCAAGTTCTGCTGTTATAAAAATTCAAACCGTTACAAAATCATGTGTCGGAAACTATATAACCTAGTAATCTTTAAAACCATCGTGATAACAGACTTAACATCAAAATATTGTGATTCAGAAAGAGTTAAAGTTAAAATTTAGAAATACTTGACTTTAATTTAGTATTTAATACAGCCACGAAACAAGCGTTTGCTATATACCTTTCTTTCTTTAGACGTAACAGCGTTCTTAGTGCTCACGAACGAACTGCTACCAGTTTAAGCTTCATTGCCATTTTCTCGTTAAGAATCGATTTCAAAACGTCTGTGGAATTCCTTGAAAGACTTTGAGTAATGAATTTACACTGAGCACGTTTATTTCATTACAATACTATGTCTATTTGTCTTATTTTTTTTTAACTCTACAGAACACAAAAACTAAATATCTTTGCAAAATACATACAGAGAACCAATTGTTTTATGTGCGACAAATATAAGCAGTGACAATTCGTAATGTCCCCGAAAGGTTTAAATCCAGAACTTCCGGTTTATAAAGGATGGGCTAATATTGTTAGGCCTCAAAAGCGGTATAAATATAGGTACAATTCTTATGTTGTATTTTTCTTATACTGATTTTTATTTTTGACTGCAAGTTTTGAAATGTATAGTAACATTTTTAGATTTTAGCATTATCAGATGTACAAGACTACCTGTAAGCTAATAAAAAACCTTAACCGAAATATTTAACTAAATACTTTTAAATAATAACACTTAATTATAACTGAACTAAAAGAGCTACACCAAATATTTTCAAGAATAATCTGTTACCCCAATAATTCAATTTAGTTTTAAACCCTATCGTGCTGCATTGAAACTTATGGAGCAATATTTAAAAATAATATTATTAAAGATCAGTCAACTACTAGAAGATATGATAGTGCACTAGTGTACGCACAAACAAAAGTACAATCCTTTTTCCTACACTCTCAAAGTTCGATGCAAATAACTGTCACGACCGAAGAGAGGTTAGGTTCAGGACCGACTTCTTTTACATGCCCATCCGACGCATGGATCTTACTTAATAGGCAATCAGGTGATCAGTCCGCATTGCTCGAACCGACTAGAAAACAACTAAAAAAACTACGCCCACCAGTTTCTAAAGCGCAAGCCCATACCAATATGCGACGGAGGTAGTGAATGTATACCAATATTAGGAAATAACATATTTAAAGATTACATTCTCCTAATTATAGCTTTGAATAAATAAAACACCAATATTGTTAGGGTGGCAATGTTAGGTTGCTTATCAAAAAGAATTAAATAAAACGTCAAAGCTCTTGAACACGTCACTTATTTAGTTTAAATATAAGCAAGTTTTACACACCAGTCATTATAAACACGCGTCGCCCGACACCGACATCATAATAAAAGTTTTATGTGAACTATAAAAAAGCGCATGGGTCGAAGCAATTAACCTAGCACAATGTTTTTTAATAGAAATAGGAATCACATAAAACTACTGAACTAATAACTGATTACTGAAAAAATGTTAAAAATAGACTATTTTTGTTAACTCTTTTGATAATTGAGTAAACAACATTATTTTTAAAGAAGTTGAAAGTTATAGAAAAATTTTTACGTGTTTCGTTAATACATATAAATCAAGCAGGATTTTGTTTTTAAACCTTGAAACTTTAAAGTAAAAATTTTATTTTATTCTATACACAATTTAATAACACCTATTACGTATTTCGACTTGTTATTCAATTACCTAATAGATTTTTGTCTTATATGTTTTTAGATAATTTTATATTTATTACACTACATCAAAGATAATATTTTTTGATGTTCAGTGCAAATGAATATCCATTAATAATATGTTTTATGTAGCGGATCGCGTACTTTTTGAATGTTCTCAAACATAATAGCATATGATAGAGGCATACGATAACAATTATTGTTTTTGAAAACAAAAGCTATACTTCTAAATGTAATTTGAATGAAGATATTAAACTTGATTTAGTCTATAATAAATCGTTTGCAGTAAAACTAGTTAAATAGATAAAAAAGTACACTAGAAATTTGATAAAAAACATGCTACAGACTTGCTTGACTGAAGATAATGCAACCAAAACCATGCAAACGGAACTCGGAGCACTGAGGCGACAGTGCAGTTGGTGCGTGACCGGCGACCACAATGAGCTCTTCCTTTGACTGAGTGAACGTAAATGAAAACCCAGTTGCATTTGTAAATTTATTTGTGTAAGTTGCACAGATGTCATTAAAAAACTAGCTTACTAGATATCATAAAAACTGACAGAGAGACACGAGAGGTACTGGTGTTGATGATACTTGAATAAATGAAAAAAACACTTAATACTAAAGGTCTCATTCATTTTAAGCAATGACATTTTATTTTTTACGTTTTTAATTACGATTATTGTAAGGTAAAGTAATCAATGATGATGTAAGTAATAGTCTCTCTAGTAGTGCGTTAGTTTTTTTTTAGTTTCCACGATCGTTTGGTATCGTAATTTTATTAACTTGTTAAAGAATTATGCAATGTAAATGATTGTTTTTAATTTTTATAATTAGAAATAAAAGTTAAAAGAATTACCATTATACTTTTGTTGATATATAAAAATATGTATCGACAAACATCGTTGCAATTTAACCTAGACCTTAATTTATTTTCTTGAAGGTAATACTTTTGAAAATAAAAATGAATACACTACTAAAAATCTAGAAAACTTAAGTGATTTAGACTTTAAATTATTTGCAAAAGCTAAAGTTTCAAATCATACTTTTAGTGTTTGTGCTAACGGTTGAACTATACGCACATTCGCTGTTGAGTTTACACAGAGTTTGTCGCATTCAAGGCATATATAAACTAGCATTTATAATTACGCGTCGTAAAAAAACAACACCATGATAAAAGTTTTGTGTGAACTATAAAATTGAAGCTTAGACCGGAACGGAAGCACAACGATTTCCGATAGAACGAGCGATCACATAAAACTCCTGAAAGAATTGTTTAGCCGTACAGTTTTCACAATACAAGTTCATACCATGAAATATATTTGTGAGCTATCAGTCCTGTAAATAAATTTTATCGGCCATCAGTTTGGAATGTTATTGTTAATAGATACAATTATTAAAAATTTCAAATTGTAAAGGGATTTGAGTAATGTCTATCATTTGTATGCCTGAAATTAAGATTGCGAACGGTAAAATAGGTATACGGCCGAAATTTATGCGTGACAACGTGTTCTAGTGGTAGAATGAATGTAATGTGTATATTAATTTGTATAGTAGGAGGAAGGATCAAATAATAATAACGAAAATGTTATTAAATAAAATGACTGTACTCCGACCTATGAAATGAACTGGTTTTATCATTAGAGCTCTAATGATAAAACCAGTTCATTACATAGGTCGGAGAAGACTAAAAATAATTAATTACAATAAAGATCTGGAAATCCCGCTTCAGGACTGGCAACAAGACGCAAGACATCTCAGTCTACCCCGTGACCACGGCCGCTGGAAAGTGTTCGAAACGTCGGGAATTTAAAAATGTAAAATAAACGCGATAAAATCCGTAAAGTCATTTTATTTAATAATGTATAATATTCGCATAAACAATTGAAATAATGACAAAAATATTTCAAAATAATCAAATAACAAATTTGACGCTCGAGTGTATGAAAATGCAAGACACGAACCGGTAAGCTTGCCTTAGTGCAAGCCTTATTTAGTGCAAGTATGTTGCAATTTTATTTTTAAATAATTAATTTCGTTGTTGGACACTAAAATCATCTCTTATTTGTATGTTGGAACGGATTGTGTAGATGTCAGCTTTGGGTTTTTTATTATACGTTAATTGAAAGAATGATGTTAAATATCGTATACATTTGTTTTTTTTTAAAACTTATAATTAAGTTCTTTAATAGATAAATTAAATATAACATAAATTAATACATATTTTTATTATTTGTAAAAAATACACCGATTATCGACCAGCTTTAATTCGAGTACGAACGATCATAAACGGATCTAATGCAAGCTTAACTTTTAGCGGAAAAGTTTATTTCCACCAGTAAACGACCCGACACCGGTAACATTTCACTAATTGGCCGAGGAGAATGTTCCTTTTATGAAGCTTAATATACAAGGTGTAATTTCCCTTAGGGATTTACGAATTTTGTAGATACGCTTACTTAAGCTAAGTTTAACGTGTGTGCGTTTTAAATTGCTTAAACATTGTGCTATGGAATATTTGAAAATTTCTTCTTGTTTTATTTTCATTCGGATTCTCAAACAATTACGCAGATAGATGGTATTAAGGGCATTGATGCCGGTTAATGCGCCTTTAAAATACCTGTTAACTGTCCATTTTATGTTTCCCTTGATTTGTTAAGGCCAGTTAGCAGGTGAAGAGTTCTTATGTTTAACAGTTTTTGGAAAGTAATAATCAATCTTGAAACTGGGTGGCAGTGTATTTGACAATCAAAAAGCAAGTTGTGAACTTCTATATTGAATAAAGATATTTGAATTTAAATTAAACTAATTAGTTTAATTTATTTTACTTATCATAGAATTCTATGATAAGTTTCAAAAGGGTCAGCTAAAGAAAAACAAGAAGAAAAAAGTGTTTAAAAGAGTATAGAAAATAGAAATAGAAGTATTTAAGAATTTTACTCCAAATAATTTAAAATAATAATTCAGTCTTTAGATATAAGTTGCCTGTAACTTAACACACAAATTTCAAAAAAATTTCATTAAAGCATATTATAAGAGTAAAAGAATGATAGGGTTCATACATGGTTTTCAAACTTTGCGGCGAAATGAACAATAAGTGCCAAAAATCGTATACCATTGATTGAAGTTATGTAGATGTAATTTTGCATTTAACAATTTAATTTTAAAATAATATCAAGAAAAACTATTTGTACTAACTTTCAAATTACTGCAACTCTGGAGCATTTCTATACACATTGTAATTCCGTTAGTTCCTTCCAATTAATAGTACCTGACATTTGTGCCCCGGCTTACGTACTCAGTAATCCCAAGCGGCGCGTCTTAGGAAATGAAATTTGCTGGATGTAGTGCGCGGCAGAATATGATTTTTTAAAAATACATTTCTTCTCTGCATATGGCGACATTTAATATTCGTTTTCAGAGTTTTCGTTAGTAACTTCGAAATGTTATTTTTAACTTAGAACGTTTGAAAGTTAATCGAAAAATTTTACTTTGGAAGCTTTTAAAATTAAACAGTAGGAAACCATAATATAGTAATTTTTCGGTTCTTTTGAGTTTGTCAAAAGCTTATGAAATTGACGGATACAACCTCAACTTTAAATAAGTAGACTCATATTATTTGTACTAGCACTTTCTATTAAAATTTTGTCTAACGCTCTGTCTAAGGTATACATATATATTTCTTTAAATGACAGGAAAGGACGACATCAACTAAGTCCCACTGTCAATTCCATCTCTTCACGCATGCCAGTGGCAGACATGTCCGTGGTTACAGTAAGTAGTCGAATACTGTCAACAGCACCCGTGGCCCTGGCTGCAGCGACATGAGAACGGAGCAACTAGGTTTCTAGTGGTATGCTATGCTGCAGGCAACGGGAAATTACTATGTTGATTTCCCATGAAATGTAATTGAGTTGAATAAATCAGATATTGAGATCTTGCATAAGATCTGGCGCCGACCATACACAAAAAAATCAGGAGACATAAACATGAAAACAATATGGTTCTACGTTGGGAAATTGTAATAGGCAACGCTACGACATAGACATAGTACGATCAGGAAGGACCGCTGGATATTTATAAATATAAATATGACATTTCTCTTCTCCTGCAACTCCATCTTGGCCATTTTCAGCACCCTTGATTCGCATCCAAAGCGGACAGTTATAGCCCGTTAATCCTGTTTTCACACCGCTTTTGTTCCTTACGCCGCAAACTGGTGAAATATGCACTGCCGAAATCACGTTAAATGGATTTATATTGGAAACATTAATTTATTTATATGAGTTTTAAAACGGCTTCAATTGTAGATATTATTGATCAATTTTAATGTGACTTATATTATTTAAACAAGAGATACTTAAGAAAAACAACTATGTGATAAATCTAATAAAATTACAACACCTAGATGATAAAAAAACTCTTTGTAAAAGTGTATAAATACATTTTTACTTTATCTTTTTAGTTCTTATCGAATATTTATTATATTCATTGCATTTTGTTTTTTAAGATTTGTTTGAGAGTCTTATGAAATAATTATCTTTCATAGTTGGTTTACTTAACAACACGATACACACGGCACACGATACACGAAAAAAAAGTTCAATAATGGTAATTTCTATGTATGCCAGAAGATTCGCTGATCAATCCTCACTGTTTTAATACATGTAAATAGTTTCTTTGTAACTTGTTTAATACTTAGGGCAATAAACCTTAACGAAATAGATAGATGCCTTCAAGATGGTTAGTAGATGCTCAGGATACACATTGTCATATTGTAGGAAGCTCAACTCAATCTTTTTTTTTCACGTGGGCATGTGAATGCTTAGGCATACACATCATCGCGAGGGCAAGGACTAGTAAAGTCGAGTAAAGGAGAATGTCAACCATATGATATGAAAGGATTTTTCTTATCATATCTCTAGCCGAAATAGCAGTGATAGTGAGCAAGTGGATTGGAAATAATTCTGCAGAAGTTCTGCGTCGGCGGCGCAATACATTAAGCAACATTTCTAAACCTTTTATATCATCGGCCCCGAAGCATACCAAATCTGCTACGGAGTACTGTAAGAAAAGTTCAAGGAGAGAACCTTCAGTAACAAAGCATACGATCGAGTAGAACTGAAACAGTTTTTTCTTATAAGGAATCTTGAACGTGTGTACCTCTTGATTATGATTTTATACAGCATATATAAGTTTGTAAAAATAATACAGAATAATGAGAAAGTACAGATGGGTGAACGGTATGTATTTAACTATGCCTCTTAATACCTATAACAACTTAACAATATCTAATGGACGATAACCAGAAATTTAATAAATACAAGGTAGTTGAAGAAGGTGGTAGGTCCCCTCTTTACAAAACTATTTCTGCCGAATAGCAGTAGTGTTAAAACTCTACAGTGTTCCGGTTTAAAGGGAACTGAAGCCACCGTATTTACTGTGTTAACGAGACGTAACATCCTATGTCTTACACACGGTGACGACACGATGTCTATGGGCGTCGGTGACCGACTGTTCGTCTATCTTCAATTGCCATAAAAAATAGTAAAATAAAACTTTTCTATGACTTTTGAATTTTTCAGAGTTAAAGTACTCTGAAAAATAAGACATGTAAGTATAAAATTTAAGTATAAAATATATAAATATTACATAAAGAATGACTATATTCACCAAACTTGTTATTAAGTAACAAAATGGACAACAAAGTATTTACATGGTACACGGAACAATTCATTACAACGATGAACACATTTTCCTGCTAGTTTCACACTTGATATTAATTTCCCAAAGGACGTATAAAATTTATTTCTTAGTTGTGCTCAGTGACAAGTTAAGGAAATAATGCCTTCATGATTACTGTTACAAGAAGAACTTGAGATAACTAACTTATTTTGACTGACTTTACAAAATAAGAAGGGATTAAAGTGGAAGAGTATGTTTTTGTATGTTTACGTATACATTATTTTAAATGTCTGCTTCTGGTTCAAATTCACTATTTTTGTATTGAAATAAATCCAAGATTAGTGGTTTTATAGATGTTGGAAAAGTAAACGAAATACATTTTAACTAAATAATAAAATCAGCTTCGAAACTAAGACTTTTATATTTAATATCGGCTTTGATACTTTATTATCAGGTATATGTTGTTTTTGCCGGACACACTCGCGTTCGTTCTTTTATTAAATAAATGTAATAAATAATAGTTAATGATCGAGATTTAAATGATCCTAATTATGTATTTTTAAATGATTTAAATTTATATTTACTAAGCGCGCGTAATTTATTCTTAATTTAAAGACACGTGCCGCTGATGAGCTTATTTCAAATCAATCGAAAACATATCATTATATTTAATACAAACGGTGTGATATGCAATGACATGCTTTTTTTCCAATATACAATTTATTTTGACTCTATACTTAAAAGGATGCCAGATGAGCTATAGATAATGTTTAAAAAATAAAATAGAAAAATAATCGCAGCTCTATCAGGAGCAATTAACGAGTGAGTTCTTTTGGGAGATCGGTCCGGATAAAAGATTAACCAAGACCTACCGTCATTGTGCAAATGAATTCCTTTTTAAACATCTTGAATTTATAGAGATTAATAAGTGTCACAGAAAACATTTTAATAAACTAAATATTTGAAACATTAACATTATCAGATTTTAAATACAGAAAGCAATTTTTGCTGAGGATTTTTAGTTTATGATTATGGTATCAGGCAGTGTCGTATAAAACATTTTAATGTTCGCTTATTTACTAATTATGGCATAATCTTACATAATAGATCAAAATTACGTTGAATTAAATAGTACAACTTAGGTACATGTAGGAACATAAATGTGGAAACAATCAATATTTAGCACCTAATAACAGTAACCTTATTTATAAATAAACAAAAAAAACATTAACCTTAAAATCAAGCAAAATATCATAACTGCTTTAACATTAAAAGTGTAGTGAAGTACCTGAACATTGAATTAAAATAGGTTTAATGGTAGAAACTATTTATATTGCTTGTTTTTTTTTTCTTTGAGGAAGAAATATTTTATTTTGGTTTTACTATATACAGTAAAGGTAGAGACATCTATGCTTTTCGCCTGCAAATTAATCTGGAAAACTATAAGATGAATGTGTCTGTAGTAAATAAAATGGTCTTTATTTCAATTTAAAAAATCAAATTATTTAGTGAAGAAACTAACTTAAATTACAGTATATTGTGTAAGTTAGCTCTATAAACAACGAAGTATATATAAGGTGTAGTATAATAGTGATCAACAAAACAAACAAAAGAAACCACAATTTTATGTATCCGCGTAAATAAATATATTTAATGAAAAACAACGTTAAGTTTTTTGTAGTAAAATAGACTCTCCTGGTGTGTATTCATCACTCAAAGTCCTTTAAGCATTTGAAATAACGTTTTAAAATCGATTCGTAACAAGAAAACAGCAATGTAGCTTAAAATGGGCGCGGTTCGCTCGTAAGCACTAAAGACGTAGCTCCGTTTAAAGTAGAAGAGGGTTTAAAGCACTAAGCACTTATTTTGCGGCTTTTCAGACTGAATTTAAATCAAGTAAATTAAATGTAGTATTCTTTTCTCATTTCTTGTTTGGGTATTTGTAATTACAAAAAGCAAACAAATTTACGATGTTGAGGTTTAAGTTTTAATAGAAACGGATATTTATGTTAAGGTTCACATAAAAGGGTAAGGCAGGCTAAGGTATAACATCATCGTCATCATCATCATCTTCAACCTACGTTAGTCCACTGCTTGACATATGCCTCCCTTAACGCAGGCCTCGTCAATTAGGGGGTTTTTGGACCATAGCCAACCACGCTGGTCCAATGCGGTGGTGTGTTGGTGGCTGGACCGAATTTTTAAACGCCCATCCAACGCATGGATCATATTACTTTTCCGACAATTGGGTGATCGGCCCAAATTGTCCTAGCCAACCAGAAAACAAAGATAACACAACAGTTCCCCGCGGGATTTGAACCCACGACCTCCGGTTTTTAAAACAAGGGGCAATACCGCTAGGCCACGGAAGCGGTCTATACTCCTATCTTAGGATTATGTAATTCGGTGATACTTTTGTTTCCGTAATTTAAGTAATCTCTTACTGAAAATAATTTGTGTCCAATTTTCTTAATTGTAAGCCGTTATTTACAAAAACAATAAATAAACAATATAATAAATGACGAAGCGTCCGCCAATACAACTCCTATCGTAATAAATGATGCCATCAATTGTTGGTCACTGGGCACGCAGTTATTTTTTCCTTCTTAGGGTGTGTCTCTTACTCGTGAACTACTTGATATTGGTGGGCTATTAACTTGTTACTCCTTTTGAAAGGTTTATTTACATGTTACTTTTATCAATGCTTGTTGTATAAATACTATTCAAGTATAACGCCGTTATGAAGTTAAAACTTGAATGCAGAATATATGTCTCAAATGGAAAATTACATGATCACCGGACGGCATGTTTAATCATTTTACAGGCATAAATAAATTGATGAGTTGAAAAAACTTAATTCCCATTTAATTGAATTGAAATTCATTTGAATAATTTTAAGCAGTTACATTTTTTGTAAATTTAATTTATAACTGAACAATATTTAAACGATAACGATAAAGAGCAGTTTTAGGCTACCTTATTTTACTATGCCTTTTTATTTAGATTTCTTATATTTACGGATGAATAAAAAGAAGTTGATAGTATTTTACACTCGTAAAAGATACAATTGAGAACGGATAATAACGTCGACTAACCGATCTATCAATTTCCTTAAGGTGTACGATTTCAGCATGTGTAGGTTGCTCACTTTGTAGGATTAATGTTTTATCTTTATGTAATATTTATTTATATAAGGAATCAAATAGTGTGCAGCCAGAACATTAATTTAATTGTTTTTATTTATTTGTACTTATGCTACAAAAATAATCTATAAAAAGATCTTAGGCTTAAATTATTCAAAACATTATAGAATATCATCTGCTCATGAATGAAATTAAATTGAACGTATCGACAGAGTCTAATATCAGGATACTATGGAGTCCTGCACGCATTAAAACTCCTATTTTACATATTATCTTTAATGCGAGTGTACAAAATATTTTTTTTAGTATTATTCTTTAAAACGCTACTATCGATGGCATAATAAATCTATGCCTCCGTTGCCTAGTGGTATGGGCTTGATTCAGCTACTTCTCTAAGTTGTTTCCTGATTGTTCATGACAATTTGGGCCGATCACCGAATTGTCTGGAAGGGCGGGTTAAAAGTCAGTCAACCCACCAACCCGCATTGGACCAGCGTGGTGGGATACGGTCCATTAAAGGAGAAGAGGTACATTAGGGCAGGCCTATGTTCAGCAGTGGACTAAAGCAGGCTGATGAAGTTGAAAAAGAAAAATAAATCTGTACCGTATGCATCTAATATGCGTTTCATAACCAAGGCGCGAAAATAAATGTAAAGAATTATTTTAAGAACCGATACCGTTTAAAAAATGATAATGTTGTCGTTCTCAGCAATAAAGAGAGGATAATAATGTGCAAGAAAAAGGACAATATAGAACATGTTTGGTGAATCAGTGACGTGACTAATGGAAACGCCGTTGTGCCGCTCCAACTCGTACCCGTTATAAATGATGCGATCAATTCTTGTTTATTCCCTCGAGGATATTTTGCGATATAATCAAATTATGACCCCTCACACAATTGATTTTTATGGAATATATGTTATGTTTGCTACTTTTGTATCTCTTACAAATTCTACGATGCTGAAAAATATATTACCTCAAATGGTTAGTTATGTTACGAGTCTAATCTTAGAACATGATCGTGATTTTTACCTTTACGTGGACGGTCATTTCGGTAGGATTTGAATGGAAGGCAGCTTATTGTTGATTTTAAAATTAGGACACTTATTTGAAACATTAGAGAGGGAGGTGGCTTGGAAAGTTGGTGGGTGAGAAAACAGTCGTGGATGAAGCAGTACAAGCTTTGAAAACTCATGATTGTTATCATCACTTGTCAGATGTGGGACCGTGACAGTACTTTTAGATGAGTTGTCAGGATGCGCTAAGAAATCTCATGGTCGAGCAGCATAAAGACTCCTCCGAAAGTCAGTAGCCTAGAAAATCAATTTATCTCTAAAATAGCCGATAGAGCAGACGCTTAGGTCCACTAGAAAAATGTGCCTATAGTTCATATCGTTCAACGACGGTGCGAGACTGAGACTCACCAAAATCAAATTTGCTTGTTAAGAATCAATAAGTTACACTTCTTAGTTCAATAAACATATTTATTAGCAGACATCACTGCGAATACGCATTAAAAATGAGTTATGCGAGTTTGTCGATCTAATCTACTAAGAGTAAGGACGTAGTATATCGATCTTTTGTTTTACATGGAGTAATAAATGTTAAATTACTACCCAGGATGATACAGAATTTTTATAGTTAGGTAAAGGTGCAAATTTTACTTTTTAAGATGTATTTTATATGTTACATTTTATAGAATACATAAAAAATATTAGGCTTTAAAGCCATATTTGTTACAATATCTCACCTTTTTTCCAGTTTTTAAAAACCTTCGTTTCATTTGCATTGTATTTTAAATAAGCCATCACTTTATAACGTTAGGAATATGACCAAGCGTATTACAAGGGTCCTGGTGAATTTATTTTCTTCACTCGTCTTTCATTACCGCGTCAGGTGAGAGTTATAGCTCGAAACGCTTCCGTACCAACAATTAATCTGCCTTGTTCCTCATTTTCTTTTAATGCACAATTCTATGTCGAATAATATTCGATCATGCAAAACAATAAACTGAATGCTATTTGGACAATGCCTAAATTTAATTATACATATTATGTGGCGTTCAGAACATAAACATTGGACGTTTATGATGATAATACACGGTGCTACATATGTCGTCTTGTCTACTGAGTTTGGCACTAAATTACAGGATATAAAAATTGGGATTAGTAAATATCAAATAATACCAACTATTCATGCATTGCTCATAGTTGAACATAAAAATTAACTATATACGTTTAACATAAAATTCTAGAAAAATACTTTTTCTATACTTAAGAGATTTTGTAAATTGGTTACAAAATAATTTAAGGATATTTAGATTTTGATTTTATAGATAAACAACTTAGTACACAATTTATTTGCATTGAATTGTCTACAACTTAATAAATATTAATCGATATCATTGTATTTTGTCTCATATTGATGTCAGTTATCGCTCTTTTATCTCATTCAATGCGGCGGATGGCTGACGTTATAAAATAACAAATGTGTTAACGAAGATCATTCAGCAAATCATTTTGTTGTTTAAAGTACGATAGTTGGATGTAAAGTTTAATTGCTAATAAGTGTTTAATATAGTACAAGTTTCAAAATTTTCACAGACGACCTAACTAGCATAAAAGAAAAATATTACCTTTTCCTGCATTGTAGACGAAAACACATTTTTAATTTTTTCCAAATGAGAGGTATATTAACAGTTAATATAACTCAAGTATAAAATTCGTAACTAAAGTTAATTTGATTCCTTTATTTATTGAAAAATTTATTCTGTCTCCTGGTTTACTTCATGGCCCCACGTAAGCAAAGCAATATAAAGCTTTGAGTATTTTCTTCTCGGGCTTTCAAGTGATTTTAAAGTCTTTTAGTGTTGTGTGCTTTTGCTGCATCTTATGCAAATGTCGAAGTAGTCACTTTCAATTTATATCCATATTTATAATTAATATTTTATAAATTAATGAGTATTGCACAGAAAGTGAAAAAAAGCACTATTATATCTCACAATAGTTACACTAAAATTACCCAAAAAAGTAGTGAATGTATATCTTACTTTTTATTACAATTATTGTTTAAATAATTTATACTATGTTGTTTCTAGAAGGTTTATTATTTTATTTATTTATTTAAACTTTTTGCTAACAAAAAAAAGGTACAAAGGCTTAATACCGACGGCATTCTTAGGTTCAAATAATGAATCCAAGTTGCTCATATAATAAAAAATATTGCGCATCATTATAATTATAAAAAAATAAGCAAATACGTAAAAGATACATAAAATCAAAAAATATTGTAAATAATACTAAAACATATGTTTTATTATCATTAAAACAGAATACTAAACTATATTTAAGATGAAGGTAATTAATTTGCTAGTAGACGATACTAGCTAGTAAACTAGATTGTATATATAATATCCTAATAAGATATAATATTATCCAAGAATATATATAAAGTAACATAAAATAATTATTCATTTACCACCCTAACCTTAAAATTCATAATAATTGTAGAAAGTTAAGCCAATGAATGCATTCCGTCTTAAGTAATATTGGAGTTCCTATAATACTGGTGTAAAACTTAATGAAAAGAATTTAATTATTGGCCCATTGAAATTTCCAGCTAGTGGATTATAAAATAACTTGAACGCTTTTTGTATTTAACTTGTGCGAAAAGATTAACTTTAATAAGTCTGGTTTCTGTAAGTGGCGTTTTAATAACGCCTGTGGTTAAAGTTCTTGGCACTTCAATTTAAGCTTGGCTTCATATTTTCTTGATTGAAATTTTCATAATTAGGGTACATTACGTCTAAGCCGAACTTGATTAATCAATAAGTAAACAATATATTAACTTATTTTGAAGAACGTCAACTTGACTCTATATTCACAAAAAATATTTATCCTTTTTTCAATGTTTATATGGTTGTTACTTAAAACTACTGATGATCGCGTTAGTTATATTATCGTGTATGTTTTTCACAGAGCTTTTTAATAATCAGGAGACACTTTTTAATTTTTTTAAATAACCGATGATTCAACCAGATATAACCAATACTTCGCTGTTTAAAAAAAATCTAAAACAAAGTCTAGTCTCCTCGCTTTTTCTATGTCAACAGTTATTGTTAATAGGCATTCTTTTTTGGAAAATCTTTGTATTGAAATTACCTGTATAGGTCGGTTATCTAAAATACGGTGTTTAATGTGTCGAAGAAAAAATGTTTTCGTGCTAATCATTAACGTAATATTACAAAGGCGAATGAAACAAAAAAAAAGTGAAATGAAAACAAGCAGGTTATTTAGTAAGGCTTGTAGGCAATGGTTGAATAGCAAAAGGTACAATGTGAAAAATGGCAAGGGATAAGAGGTAGATTAATACAATATGACTTACCAGCATGGGCTGATGATATTATTATACAGACAATTTCTTTTTTGTCTGGGAAAGGCTGTTTTAACCAATTAATTAAACATATATGTTCACATATTTTGAAAACGCGACTTTGTTATAACTGAATTGGAAAACTGCTAGAAGAAAGATTGACATGTCTACTGATACAAAGGTTGATAGCCCGTTACTCTTAAATACATTTTTATTTTCTGTACCGCAAAAAAATATAAAGACGAAAGCATCCAATTCTTTACATACCTTTTCACACAACGAAATATAGAGAAAATTCATTTTTCTGACGTGCTTCTACCTTAATTAACAAATTCTCAGAAAAACATGACTTTGATATCTTTAATTCAAATATTTCTACTATAAAAACAACATTGACTAGACGAGAGGTTTGATACTGTAGCTTAAATTTATTTGATTTTTGTTCAAATTCTGCTGGATTGTTTGCTTTTTCTTTTAATGTCACCTTTATATACATTTAGATAAGTGTCTGTTCTACGATGACGTCTATTCTTAGATATTTAAATGTGAAACATGGCATATGTATCTTAGTTTTTATTGTATTAGATGTTTGTTTTCCAAATAAAATAAAACAATATGTTATATCTTTCTTCTAACGTTTTAAAGTTTTATTCAATATAAATATTAACTAACTACACACACATACATCATCAGCCTTTGTTAGTCCACTGCTGGACATAGGCCTCCCCTAATACACCCCTATCCGTGAGGGGGTTTGGACTATATTCCACCACGCTGGTCTAATGCGGGTTGGTGGATGGACCGACTTTTTACATGCCCATCCGAAGCATGTATCTTATTACTTTTCAGACATTTGGGTGATCGGCCCAAATTGCCCTAACCAACTAGGAAACAACAATGAAAATTTGTTGTGTCCCCGCAGGATTCCAACCCACGACCTCCGGTTTCTAAAGCACACGCCCATACCACAAGGCTACGGAGGCAGTTTAACTAACTAGAACATCTATAATTCATATCACTTTGAGCGTTATACATATGTTAACTTTAATTTTGTGAAATCTAAATATATTTAAGTGCTATAAAGTTATCTAGCTATTGATTTTTGAGTTCTTCGGTTCAAGAGTCATCTTACACTACAGGCTTTGTTGAGTCCGCATAATTCGAAGCTACGACCGTCAAACTTTCGGAATTCCATTCTACTAGGCTATAGAAGTAGTAGCAAAGAAAATTTCGACGTGTAGTTGATCGATCATTTCCAAAATACGATGTTTATTAAGAAAAAGCTTGAATAAAGCAATAGAATACATTAGGCATTACAAACAAATAGGATATTTGAGATTTGCGTTTTATCTAATTGTTGACATAAATTATATGCTATTCGAATAACCTTAAACACGAACGATTCTATGACTAAACTCCTATAAAACTTTAAAGGCATGTGTAGGTATGCCACTTTATATAACTCGAAATATTTGTGACAAAAACCTCACAAAGTCAGGGAAACCTTAGGTTTTCAATTAACTTATCCAAATACGCCAAAGACACTGTTATAATGGTGTATGGTTTTGGGACCGTACCTTTACACAATTAATTAGCACAAAATGTTTGTTCACTGTAAAATGGTTGCGAGCAATTTACCCTATATACGGCTATCTCAAGGCAAGTCCATCACTAAGGGGAAGTCCCCAGGGTGGTTGCTCACTTGTATTATAATTTTGAGCTATATATCCATTTAAATAATAAATGGATCTTAATCATTCCTCATATTCAAAACCCAATCTAATAACTTTTGGGCATACGCAATAAATAGAATGTTTATAATTAAATACTAAATAAACCATAATATTTAAAATTGTTATAATTTAAGAAACAGGTAAAAACATACTAGATGAATATAAAAAGGTTCAGCGTTAAATATTTTTATCTACTTAATGCTTGCAGTTCAAGGGTTCAGATAAAATTGCTCCATTGAAAACATATTTGAGGTCTAGTTTAGTAAATATAAAATTATCGAAAAGAGAAATTTATCTCTCAATATAATATCGTATGCCATCGCTAGATAACATCTGGGAAAGACAGCTTTAAACAAAAGCGCCTCTCGACAGCTACATTGCGTTGCAATAAATATTTTTAAAGGCAACACAATATAAATAAAAATAAATTTAATTTATTTGAAACCCATTTCAAGTATAACGTCTTAATATTGAGGAAGGTATGTAACGCTTCCGATTAACGTATATTTTTTTTCAACTAAGTTGGAACGTTTTACTTAAGTTTAGAATAAAGTAAAAAGTGAGGTTAACAAAAAGCACCAATGTTAAAGCAGGTATAGAAAAGACTCCTTTATGTTGCCTATTTAGATACAACCTATTATAATTACGTAATTTATTGAAGTATTCCTCCAATAACTGCCTCCGTAGCCCAGTGGTATGGGCATGTGCTTTAGAAACTGGTCGTGGGTTCGAATCCTGCGGGACTCAACAAATTTTCATTGTGTTTCCTTTTAGTTGGTTAGGGCAATTTGGGCCGATCACCCAATTGTCTGAAAAGTAACATGATCCATGCGTCGGATGGGCATGTAAAAGTCGGTCCACCCACCAACCCGCATTGGACCAGCGTGGTGGGATATGGTCAAACCCCTAATGGATAAAGGTGTGCATGGCTGATGATGATGTGATGCTTACAGCTTTTATTAATTCTAATAATTACTTTTAATTTTCTTATACTTTAATCATATGATTGTATGATTGTTTCGAACGATCATATTTATTAAATTTTATTGAGCATTATATAAAGCGTGACATATTCCGGACAAATTTTTAGTTGCTTGTTTCTATGAGCTAGCGGACCAAATAACTAAAAATCAATAAGTTTTTTTTTAATCTTATCAAGCAGAATTTTTTGTATTTTAGAACTATAGAATCGAACTATTATAATTTGTTGACTAAAGTGATTGCCACACACGTAATGACGGAAAGTAAGAAAATAACTAACAGAAGGTAAATACCGTTTAGAACACGAAAGTTTATGACTTGAATGGTTCATATGTAACTGTACACCGTAGATAGCTCGAGGAACGGTCCCGAAATGGCTTTCAAATTGATGTCCATCTTTATTAAACTTGACATGTTGTACATTCATGTGTCGATGTCCTATAAAGTGAACATAACTTTTTTTTGCTTCATCTGGTACGTATAAGTAACGGTTTGACAGGTTTACAATATCTCTCGTTAATTATAGAAGTTTTTCTAATGATTTGTAGTGTTTTATTATATAACTGTTCAGCCCGTCTAGCCGCGTCCAACAATGAATAACATATTATGATGATTATCTGTTTTTAGGTACAAAATTTTTACTTCTCGTACGTGCGTGAGCAAATCAAAACTTATATTTTAATAAATAAGCCGAATTTTCGTTAGGATCCTTCAACTTTTAATATTTGCATGATATGTATTATTTCAGAAATTAGGAAAACTTGCAATTAATGAACCGAGGTAGTTATGTCGCCTCAACCGCATTCCCGTTCGTTATTCGTTGCGACATCTACGTAAGCAGTTCACAAGCAAGTTGAATTTCGCATGAATGAATAGCCATACGATATGTTGACGCTATTGTCTTATATCGAGACTTTATTACTTACATTAAAATAAGCCATCATTCTGTTTTAACCACGCTCGAGACAAGATTAAAATTAAGTTAAAACATTTTAATTGTTTTTGAAAAATTCTTTTGAGGTCCGTCGAAATTTAAGTAGGTACTATGAGTTCAATGTTTATCACAGTCACGTACAGACTAAACAAGTTAAGAATTATTCCATGCTAAATATCTAAAGGTATTATATAATCATTCTCAATAATATATATTAATATATCAAGCATTTTTAAATATGTTTAAAAATATTTTACATGACTTTTTACGTGGTTGACAGTTATTTATCTGCATATAAAATGTAGACATTTAATATGTATATCATAGAAACTTACTCTGAATTGTAAGTAAAATATCTAAAAGTTATAAATACTACAACTACTAGGATGTTTTTTTTTTAATAATAGATTTCTCTCTTTAATTACCAGATGAAATAAAATAATGATAATGAAGATATTTGATGATGATGATAAGATATTTATTCTCATTGAAAACATTATTATAGTTTCTTTAGGATTTTATCGCAGTTTATTTTTAAATTCCGCACGTTTTGAACACTTAACAGCGGCCATGGTCACAGGGTAGAAACGTCGGGAATTTAAAAATGAAAAATAAACGCGATAAAATCCGTAAAGTAATTTTTTAAATAATGTATAGTATTCGCGAAAACAAAAGAAATAATTATGAAGTAGCATTGATAATATTAACACTTTAGTACACTATCTAGTAGAAATTATGATACATAGGATATTATTATAATATATGACGTGAATGACTCGATTATTTACAGCGTTTATGCGAGAGAAACGACAAATATAACTGTCAAAACGGATATCGTTAGCGATTGTAACGTTTATGACTTAAACCGTGTACCTGAAATGATCTACAGTAGACGGCCCGAAGTAGAGTTCCGAAATGGTTTGCAAATTGACATTCAACTCTATTAAACATGACATTTTGCTCATGGCATATTTATTGACTTGTACTATTAAGTAAATATATTTCAAATGAAATTTTAACCTTAAAATATGACCGTCTTCCATTAGTATATAACCATTCTACTCTACAAGAAACTACCCCGCGATTGCTACCGCATTTTGAATCTCTAATATATTGTATTCATATAAAAAAAATAAATGACAGGTTTCATGCACATAAAATTAACAATCTATTAAATGCATTGACCTTCATGTGAACACTAAATTACTTTAACTGTGCGTTAAATATGCCTTAATGCAATTTAATAAATTTTTATATAAAAATTGTAATTGTGGATTATTCTTTAAATAAAGATAAATGCTATTGTGGATTTGATTATATATTAATTTAAAAAGTACAATTACGTAGATTATACAGTAAGTCTTCTTTTACAAAAACATAAGAGCCTTATATAACACCTCCAATTTTCAGGAAATCGGTCAAAAAGCTTCAGAACTGCAACTCCCTGTTTTTTCTAAAATGGTTGTATTTACGTTACGTTAAGCTCCGTTTACCCGTAAGCTGTTATATTGACAGTCTTCGGGTAAACGGAGTTGTATAGGTTAAAAGTCTTAAATGACAAGAAAGAAGAAAAAAAATAAGTTAATAAATGATAACTACCCACTCAGTAAACAGGAATTTATGGTATCATAGTTTGCGATGGAAGTTGGATAGGTGTAGGGACTGCCATTTGTCCCAATACAATCACATCGTATCTCTTTAGTTATTCGAAGTTTTATTATTTTTGCGTTGAGCATTTTTTTTAAATTGCGTTACTTGCTTTTTATATATATCGATAAATAAACTTTTATTACAGTTTTTTCGGAATTTTTTGTACTACATCAATAAGGGATTATATATTTTAAGCTATTGCATAGCATTTATCGCGTTGAGCGCGGTGACCGAATCCAGAAATTCCGTAACGGAAAAACCTCACGCTCCCCACTCCGACGGGCAAGGAGGTGTGGCTTTAAGGCCGTGCATCGTCTAACGTCGTGTAAGTTCGGCAGTCTTCGATACGGCATTGTGTGCGATTAGACGTTTTGTACGACTCTATGAAACACGCGCGAAACGAGACGAGTTGCTCCGAAACCGGACGACTACATAAGCAGCTATTTATGAGAAAGTATATCTTAATATTTATAAATCTCGTGACACGATGTTTGCCCGGGATGAACTCCTAAAATAATTAACTGATTTTAAAATATAGATGCCCACCATGTGCAGTTTAATCCAACATAAAAGATAGAATAGCTTACATCTTTATTTAAAATCCCAATAATGTTTTATAACAATTTATTTTTCTATTATCATTTGATGCAAAATGTTTGCTACAAAACGATTGTGACAGTTGGCGATATCTATAGATTGCGTTGTGTGTGTCTTTTCATTAATATTAGGAGAATTGGTACAATAAACAGTAATTGCTAAATATTTATTTATTTTCATAAGTTATTTTATAATAATTTTTATTTATTGTTAAAAACAAAAATGCAATTTTATACCAAGCCATCAATTAAAAAAAAAGTAATGAATAATATAATAATAGTAGTGTCCTAACATGGGAAATCAATATAAAATGTTAAAATTAGAAATGAATTTTTACAGAGCAAAGTTAATAAAAGCGATGTTGTATCCTATTTTATATAGGATACAACATGGAAATATTTTTATGACATATTCAACGGCGGATACTATTGAAAGTACTGTATATTCGTAATTTATTCTTTCTTCCGATAGTTGTTTCCTTGCGCTTGCAACGAATGTCATCAATTTTTTTTCTTTGTTTTTTAATAACGATGTAACTAAAACGTTTAAATTATGCTTTTGGTGGTAGAGCTCCGTATCCGTACAAATTATAACATATTTAATAGAAAAATAAGAATTAAAAAAAACATTAATAATTCTTAAAATTAACTCTTTTGTATAGAATTTTGCACGATATCAACAGAAGAATCATTTTGAATAATCGTCTTCAGTCTGTCTACGTTATATACTAATCCAATCGATTTTTATACCAGTGCTATTTTTTCAATTAGTTTGTAGTCAGTCATTGTTTTTTACAAATGACATTTATCTAAAAAATGGTGGTCGTCATGACCTATATTCTCTTTCCGTTTATCTTAAGCCCTTAAATTTTATTTCAATGTAAAATAAGAAATCCTAGCCCAGCACATGCATGGCAGGGTCCGTAGTAGGTATATAGGTATTTATGACAATAGTGAATAGCTGTACTTGTAAAATTTGTGTATAAAGTGTTTTGAGAATATAAATCAGAGTGGTTGACAACTTTTCTAATGATCTACAAGAATCGACAACAAAATATCGGACCACCATTGACGAGGTATTTTCTAGGTATTTAGAGGATTTAGTCGCAAACCTATGTTTCTTTTTCAGTTATCATAAACCTATACTTTCAATGTTAAATATTCCTGAATAACCAACAGCTACTGTAAGATAATAAAACCCACATGTATTGTAAAATAATAAAAATATTTTAAACAATATTACCTTTTTTTATTCATTTATTTGAAAATAGAAAAATTTGTTTTCTTTTCGGTCACCACGCTCAAAAAGTGTAACTTAATTAATATCAAAGAAAAAGAAATGCTGCATGAATAAAATAAATAAATATAAAATTACAATTGCATAAGTTGATACAAAATGCTATGCAATAGCTTTACCGCGGCAGTCCCCGAGTGCCACACTTCTTTTTTCTTTTTGGAAAATTGACAGAAGTATACAGACAAAATTAATGTATTTGAAATTTGATATAACAAATATTCAGGAAAAAATTACCATCCTCCATCCCCCACAGTGCATAAGGTCTAACCTTATATAATAACATGGAATGCGTTCGGTTCGTTTTTAGTAAAATAGCTCCATTCAAAAATAATAAATATCTTAAAATTATTATAAAAGTAAAAACGTAAATTTTATGTTTCAATAAAAGTTTTATTACATTGTATTACGATTGCAAAGAGCATTAAGCACAGCATTTTTAACTAAGATAATGATTAAACCATAGTGAAATGGTGTAGTTTTAAATATTCTATTTAAAGAATACTGTAAAAGGTTTTCAGGATCTAATATCCTTATTATGTTTTAAGTTAAATGCGTAAATTATTCAAGAATTGTTAACAGATTAAAAAGTATAATTATTGCATCATTTAATTGATTATTAACTCTAACAGTTCGTCATTACGTTATTACAGCTATTTAATGCATTGAAACTGAATTTATATTGAGAAGAACTTAAACAATATGTATGTGATCAAAGAAGTTTATTTTCAACATGTTATTTGGCTGCCAAGCTAAAGGGTATAATATTTGGAGCTATGAAAAATTTTGTTCGATGGTTAACACAAAATTATCAGGCAAAGAAATTTATACCTCTATATATCAGCATACACGCTGTTGCTAGATAACATCTGTAAATGGCGGTTTTAAACAAAAGGGCACCCCCATAGCTGCATTTCATTGCACTATATATTTTTATAGCGAATACAATAAGGAAAAACGGCACATAGATCCACTATGTACCGTTTTTCTGAAATTTAAAGAAGTTGTTATTATATAATTTTTGACATACTGATAACATCAAAGTTAACTTACCTGATACTATACATTTTAAAATTTATATATGGTTTTTATAACATCAGAGCATTACTATAAATGTTAAGTTGCTGCGACGGGTTGTTGTTTAATGAAACAAGATGGAAAACAAACATTTACATAAAGAAAATACTGCTATTGCCCTTTAAGAGACAGCATTAGTACATTCAACACCGAAGTATATTCTGTGATTAAAAAAGTTTTGAAAAATCTGAAACATAATATCATTATCAGCCCGTGTTAATCATTAATTATTGCATTATTGAACATTAACTTAAACAAGTCGTCAAAATATTATTGCAGCTATTTAATGCACATATATATGGTGGACATAGGCCTCCCATAATGCACACCTTCTCCATTAGAGGGTTTTAGTGCGTTTCCTACCACGCTGGTCCAATGCGGGTTGGTGGGTGTATCGACTTTTACATACCCGTCCGGCGCATGGATCATCTTAATTGCATGGAATTCGAACCCACGACCTACTGTTTCTAAAGCAAGGGCCAATACCACGAAAGAAAATAACCGCGACTAAATCAATACAATTACTTTTGTTTAATAAATAATTGTTTTATATCATTCTTATATGATTCTTCATTATATTCCGTATGTGCTTTCCGGTAATTAAGAAATCAGTCACATATGTATAATTCCTTTCATAACCAAAAAGTACAAAATTTCAGTGCATATATAAAAGACACTTTTATATTTAAGCTTTTGCAAATAATGATACATGTAGGTCAATAATATTAAACAGTCAGTTGCATTAGGAGCTTCATTGCTCATAAATCTATCTCCAAAACCCATGTCAGCTAAAACAAATCGTTGATGGACATATACCACTCTATACGTCAATGTTCCTGTATGTGAGTAATGGCGGCTTTTTGACAACAATGGACATGTGAGTTTCAAAATGATTTATATCTGTCGAGTTCGATTTGTCAAAAAAGTATGTTTAGTTATCTTGCTTTATATACTCAAACGCAATATTTAACGCAGATTTTCTTGTTATTTTTAGCAATATCTTTAAGCTAACATACATATATATATGTAGCAGCGGTTGTTTTGAATAAGCCATTAAACAATATGGAATTGGAATAATCCCGTTTGCAAACTGCATTTTTGTAATGCTGGAATAAGTCGTACCGGTGTTTTAACTTGATAGGACTGCAACGCATGCATCGATGTGGACTAGGCAAAGTTACAAAAAGACGGATCAATAGGTAAGTCAGAAATAAATTTCTACGCTATTATTATTTTTACGGTTGCTGACAGAGACGCTTGCCACGTATGGGTGTATGCTTACAATTTTTTTGTATATTAGGACCAAAATAAAACGCACCGATTCCAGCGCAACCAAAAATGGATTAAATATTTACTGAGAAAAAAATGCAATTTTACCGAACGTGTTTCTAATTTTGTACGTCATATCTTATGTTAGAACTAAATATTTTTGGTAATCTTAGGTTAGGTAAATTTAATCTTAGGTTTACAAAGAAGTTTTGTCCTGCACTAGCCAATACTTTTGCAAACTTGGGTCAACGAATTTCTCTGCGAGTTTAAATTCAATTGGCCGAAAGTACCTCGGACTTGCATACTATAGAACTTACGGCACATTTCATATTCACCTTTGCATCTTCATTTTTTTTATAACGCTTATGAAGTTAGACGAGCAGTCAGGCCACCAGATGGAAAGTGACCACTGACGTCCATGGACGTCGGCGACACCGCGCTCCGACCGGTAGACATATGATGTTACGTCTTGTTTACCTAGTGAATACGCTGGCTACGGTGTCCTTCAAACCAAAACACAGTAGAGTTTTCACACTAACGCTTTGTGGCTGTAATAGCCACCACGGGCGTACCAACCCAGGAGGCTCCCCGTAAAAAGATGGTAGGTAGGATCTTTTAAGTGTTTCAAAAAATCTTTGAATCATGGATTTCGAGCAATAATTTTACTTTTTATACTTTACGGCGGAATATTGACTTCGAAAATATCAAAATACGGCACCAATAAATAACTAAAGTATATTGCAAATAACTGCGTATACATGTACATATAAGCAAAAATAAAAAAATAATAATAATCTTTTGCCCGCAAAGCCTTTCTATTTCGTAAACCTCAAAGACACGACAGTTCATTGAAATTATTAAAAATCCTTCAACTATATAGTCCTTGTCTTCACCTTGTAAACGTGTGTTGCTAAAATTAGGATTAAAGAAAATATTACTGAATAAAGTAAGTTCTAGAAATAATGGCTTATAATTTATTCATAAATGGCTCATTTGGTTACTTTTAAAATAAACATGATACATTATTTTGTTTTATTATTCAATGAAAACTGAGATGTTTTTTATTAATATCAACATTTTTCCACAAAACACAATTACACATCAAAATTTCGCTTACATTACTTAATTTCCGAGCATAAGTTGATTATTAAGTACTAATGCATTCATTTTAATATAACTTACCTAATAAAAATACACGCATTTAGTAAAGTTTTATACAATTAACTCCGTAGTTACAAAGTATGCAATATTTTTTAGATAAATGCGGACTACTCTAGTATTTGAAAATAATAAAGTTGCTTTCAAATACCTAGGTTGGAGCTGCCCCCAACAAATTGTCGGCCCAGAACGTACGTTTTATACGGGGTATAAAAGTTTTATAGCCTGTCGCAGTCATAAAGAGACCTAAAGTTTGAATAATGGATATTTAAGCGTTGTTCAGGAGTCATTAAGTTTGAGCAACAGAGTGCACTCGGTGTTGAAATATCAAAATGAATATTTTAATATAGTGTAAATTATTCTGCTAAACTCTGAGATATTCTGATATGGAAGGAAAAAAAAAATTTCCAATATTTATTACAGGGTTAATATTAATTAGGTAATTTTATTCACTTTAAAAATTACCTTGATCGTAATAGATAAAGAAAAAACAAATATTAAATAATCAACGAAAAAATATATAAACCAAAAATTCTTTGTCCTTTATGTAATTACTAAAATGTTTGACATTATTAAATTGAAATAATTTTTCTAGTTCTCGTTATAACAATATTGTGAACTGGAAAAATCCCATAAAACTTAATATCAATAGAAAAAGTGTGAAAAAAATATTGGATATGTATTCAACAGGATTGAGATAAAAATTACAGATTCCAATTTTATGCAAACCCCAAAAATCATAAGAATACGTTTAATGGTTTTTATAAATTTTATTTAGTACTGAAAATTAAAAATGCAAGTACAATTAAAACATTTCACGCGAAGTAAAAATATTTAAGTAAACACATTAAAACAATTTAACATTATTAATTCTTTTGTTCACGCGAATACTACATATTAATGAATAAAAGGATTTTTTTGCGTATTTTATCGCTTTAAAATGTAAAATGAACGCGACAAAATTCGTAAAAAGTCCTTTTACAATTCGACATGTATAAATTTAAGGGTAAAGATAACGCGTTTGTTCGCATATGAGTATGTGGATTATAATTTTAACAAGGACGAGCAAGAGCGTATACATCTGCTTCTTATAGACTATAATTAGTTCAGCACAGAAGTCGAAATCCAAGCCAAATTGGTCTCTTCTACCTAAGAAATTCCTATCACTTACGAACTGATTAAATGTACCGCTCAAAAATGACGAAATAGGCATCAGAGTTATTCTATGGCATAGTGAAAGCCTTATAAGCGTTATTCACGTGGGTCATAGGTGTTCTTATCCATAGGCGTGTAGTCTATTAGTAGTTTTGTCGATAATTAATACTGACATAACATTCTTTCTGAACCTATTTGTTTGGAGAGACAAAAGATGTTGAGGGATGAAAACTCTTTTTTTTCTAAGTATAAAGGACGCTACTGACCACGGCGTGTTTAGTGTAGTGAGCGAGAGCTGGTAGGACCTAGAAAAGAGTATTGTGAATTATTCTTAACGGAACGTTGAGGCATATAAAATCAGACGTCATCGCAGGGGTGTTTACTCTTAAGCCGAGCATATCGCGTCTCATTACCTTGTACTGCGTACAAGGGTCATTACAGCTGTTAATGTTTTGGTTGGTCCAATAGTTTAACGCTTTAACAATTTTTTTCTGTAGTTTTTCTATTAACTGTTTGTAGGTTTTATAAATATGATGAAATGTTACAAAAGTACTTTAACATGACATTTAAGTAGTTACAGATCTTCTAGTTCTGAAAATCACTTGCCTATTCTTAATAAATAACTATTTTTTATACATTTTCTTAACTATGTACCGTAATATGGTTATCCTGCCTCAAGATCCTAATGATAAAGTATTGCGCTTAAGAAAACGTTGGTTATGGATTCAAGCCCTGCAGGGACTCACTATTTTTCGAAACATCAATTTAATTTTTTATTGCTATAAGGACATTTCAGCCAGCGTATTTTAAGGTTAGGATAGTAAAATTAACACGGTAGCGTGTTATCGTGCATTTTTTAATGGTCAGGGCGTATCACGTGACATCAAGTAAAAACCCTGCTCGTCTATTCATTTCATTTGAGTCAATTAAAATCTTTTTTAGAAGTTATCATAAGATTTTAATAAAAAAAGCCTTAGAAACGACAACTGTTAACCTTCTTGATTGTATTCCCAATAAAAAGTTACTCAATTCTGAGCGTATTTTTTTACGTTTCATTGTTGCTTTTGGTTCACGAATTGATTTTTTTTCTTATGAGTGGCCATATAATCTCATTTTTATTTATTTATTCATTTATTATTAAATAAACATAGATTACAGAGAGTTAACAAGATAGCAAAAAAAACCACTAAGGTTAGTGCTGATGCTAAAAACGAGATTACACCATAATTTTAATTTATAAGTACTAAATTTCCTGTGTACAGTAGAGTATAAGTTTCGTACAAAGAATACTACAAAGGTTTTCTTTCCTCATAAAACATTAACAAAAACACGAAAATCTTACAAATATTTATTTAAAATAATAACTAATTGACTATTATTAAATTAATTACAAATATAGTTAAATAATTAAAAATGAGAAGAAAACTATTAATTACAAAGCTATTTTAAAGGCTATTCATAAAAATAGCTTTAAACAACAGGCGTAATATTGCATTCTTTAATTTTATTTATTACATAGGTGGGTATTTCATTAATTAATCTTGAAATTAGATAGGCAGCTGTCGTTTTTTACTGTTGTGGCTGTTTTTCTATACTTATTATTTGCATTCGTAGTGCAATAGTAATGATTAAGCTATTAGTAGTTTGATAGAAATTAAAAAGAAATCGACAAAAACCACAACCATCAATTTTAAGTAGTGGCTAGACCTTATGAGACTAAAATAATGGTACCCATAGTTGTACGTCTTTTATTTAATGTTGAGAATAACTTACAGTACATATATCTTATTTATATGTCTAATAATATGGAAAATATATTATAATCGGTACATGATATTTTCAGTGCAATATCTCACGAAAGTTTTAATTGTTTAATGACAAATGTTATGACACTGGACTAGTTAATGGCTTAATAGGTATTAAAGATTTACTTGGCGTCAGAACACGAGGGGCAGTTTTATGCAACGGTTCCTTTAGTCCATTTTTGGTCGAATAAAAAACAATTTACAGCATGTAAATTATTTTTCCGTGTTCGTTTAAAATACAGTTTGCTACAATCTCGAGTATTTATCCTTGTGACCACTTTTTAATTACTCAGAACATTATCAATACAACCGGGCTCAGTAATTTAAAATAGTTAGTGGTAGATGAGAGTACATACATCAGTCAGTTAATCAGTTAATGTCATAGTTTTGGAGTAGATAATATATAGTTGTATCATATATCAAAAGCGATGGACATTTCTTATTTCATCATCAAAAATATATTTACGTATATGGATTACTATCACAAACACAATATATTCGGTAAATATATATCGGTCGCTTGTGAATTTTTTGTGCAAATATTTCTCATCCATGTGTATGTTACATCGCACGTCTTAGCCGCATATAAAATTCCTCCATCGTTGTTCTCAAAACGTGACTGCCGCGCTAAAAGTTACAACGTGTAAGTCTCCATAAATTCTAACGTTGAATATACAATCAAGTCGCGTTAATTTTCTTAAAAGACTTAGGACCTTTTGCATACAGCGCGCCTCGTAGTAATGGATGCGAGACAAGTTGGTTAATCCAGTTTGAAATAAAAGTTTCCTCCTTTGTTCAAAATCTCTTCGTGGCGTATTACGTATGCATGTAATGTCGCATGTCTCTAGAATTGTTCTGTCAGAAAGTTAAGATTTTCACGAAATTCTGCTGCAAACAATTTTTGTACAACCTAGTTGCCACACTACTGTTTTTTGACATTAAGAATGTAAATTTATAAAGCAGTTGTGATATTTGTTATATAAAGACAATATCCTCTTTAATGTAAATGTTAGTTGTATGTTTATAATCTGCATACTTTTATTTCTAATTTTTTGTAATTATATCTTTATCTTCTTAGCATATATTTAAAATCAATAAAATATTGATGTATCATAAAAGTATTTCAGGAAATGCATATAAAACACACACACATAATCCACTGCTGAACATAGGCCCTCCCGTAATACACTCCTATACATTAGGGGGTTTTGGACCGTACCCAACCACGCTGATACAATGCGGGTTGGTGGGTGGACCGACTTTTTACATGCCCATCCGACGCATGGATCATCTTACTTTTCAGACAATTGAGTGATCGGCCCAAATTGCCCTAACCAACTAGGAAACTACAATGAAAATTTGTTGAATCCCCGCAGGATTCGAACCCACAACCTCCGGTTTCTGAAGCATACGCCCATACCACTAGACTACGGAGGCTATGGTAGAAATTGAATTTAAATGCTCGAAAGAATCTTACATGACAGATGTGATAAATTAGTAACATTTGAATTAAAAAAAGGTATATAAGATTTACCCTGGAGATTACTATAAGTCCGTAAGAATGCAGTGCAAAATGCACCACAACTCTGCTTTCCATTTTATACATAGATCGTTACATTACTCGGTCTCCTTAAAAACATTACACAATTTCGACACTTTTAAATTTTGCTATAGAAGTACCTATTTATAATGTGGTTTGATTCTTAGTTGATTCAATAAAAAGAAAATTGTTTTGCATAGTTACACTTCTTAAATCATTTTGTTCCCGCAGTTTGTGATTTCATATACTTAAATAAAAATTCCTTTAAACAAATTTGAAGCAATTATATGTAAGGTTAACAAGTATAACTATATTTCTATTATGTTTTTCCATGATTCCATAGCGACATCAAAAATTAATTGAACTGCTATTTAAGTAAAGAAGCATTGTTTTCCCCAGGATCTTATAATTGCGATCCAGACGCGCTGCCCGGGCTATCCAACTCACATCGTTATTGATGACCCCATTAATTCTTGTTCACTCCTTGACGGCTATTGTTTAATATACTTAATTCACGTTGCCGTTTCTTCCTCCGATGTTTTTGGCCGTTTGTTTACTTTCTAGCAGTTTTTCAAGTTACTAAGCACGTACATCAATTCTAGACCGTGGTAAAGTCCTATGCTATCGTCTACTGTTATTCAATACTCGTTCCGTTCATAAGATTCAATATGATTTGTAATCAAAATTCTATCGAGAAACATGTTTCATAACTTTCTTTTATTCTGTGTAATATTCCTATAGATGGAATCATATAATAGGCCTCAAGACGAGGGAAGGTTGCTTAAAATACAATCAAAAAAGAGAGAACGTAAACGTTGATTCAGAGCGTACAACTGAAATAATCAAATGTTTGCCGCGGGATTACTTTCCAATTGAAACGTGCCTGCGAAGGCGGCAAACGGTCCCGCTTGTTTGAGTTCCAATTATCCTCAAACTTTGAACAAATACTCGGGGGGTTATTATAAGATATGAATATTAACGAAATAAACTCGGCAGTTAATATTTTTTTTTGCTTTTTTACTTATTTGAAAATTTGTAATTTATAATAAACTTTTAATAATATTCAGATCCTTTTAATGTCACATAAATCAAACAATGATGGTAAGGCGGTTACCTTACTTACGTTTTAATTAATTTAATAGCTAGGCTGTAATAACATCTCTAGTCCATTCTTAGGAACACATTTTAAATAGAAGTGTAACTAGTAAGTAAATAATGAGAAATTTTCTACTACTACTACGGGTAATTATTTTTTATTATTTAATATTACTGTCCTCATACAAAAATAACATTTTTTTAATCTTATTTCTATGACCCTTATTTTTTTAGAGAAAAGATACATTTATGTGTTGTTTTCCTATATTTTGTTTGTTCACTTTACTTATAACAAATATAAATAGTTCATCACAAAAATCGTAACAATAACAGGAAATCAGAACAAATTACTATTTCAGATAGCAACCGTTTATTGCTAAGTAAGCTGTTATGTAATATTTCCGTTCGGGCATATTTGCGATATATTTTATTAGGGTTTGACAGAAGTGAGAAGGGATACTTTCGCAATATCCTTGAATGGTTTGCCGCTCGTCCATTCTTATTATTGTATTTGGAGCGTTCGCCTAATACCTATGGCGGTTCACATAAATCAACATGTTTTTTTTTTCATATTTTTGATCGACTTTCCAAAAGAAGGTACTTGAAACGTTATTTTTTATTTTCTACCATATTCCCGTTTTATTTTTTTTTTTGAGAGATACCTGCCGTGTACTATTTTTTCAAATAGGTAAGTTATACCTCACTTTACACATAATGCATTAATAAAAATTGTTTTGTAAAAAATGGCGAAAACTGGCGAAAACTTAAACGAAAACTAGAAACAACGTCTTAAAAGATTGTAATTCATTAATTGATGTTCAATAAATCGGAGGCATACCTATTGAGAATTACTTTAAGTAATGGTTTTAAACAAATATAATGTGGTCTGCAATTTACAGCTACATAGTATGATATTTGAATGCAAAAACCAGTTGTGTGAAAATACTGCTGTGTTCCGGTTTGAAGGGCAACGTAGCAGAAGGGCAGCGTATTTACTGGGTAACGAGACTTAGCACCCTATGTCTCACGATAGACAGCGCGTTGGTGATTCCACTAGAATTGCCGATGTCTATGGGCGTCGGTGACCCCTTCTCATCAGGTTGCCTGGCTGCTCGTCTGCCTGGGTAGGCAATAAAAAAAAAGAACTTCATGTGAATGAAAAGTGTTTTTAAGTCAAACGATTAAAATATTTTTGTGATAACATATAAAAAAATGTACCAGTATCGCCTATTACATATTAACATGAACCTGTCTCACGTACTCGTCACATTTTTCATTGAAAAAAAACAATATAGACTGTTATTAAAGTTACGGAGGAAATTGAGGCCCACGCTAGCGAGGATATGTTGGAATTGGACACGAAAATTAATATTATACTTTAAAACCAATACGTATATACAGTTTAAAAGTTCTCAATTTTTTTAGTTATAATTGTATTTTAGGATGTGAGTAATTATTAACAATAACCGTAGTTTTATTTTATTAAATAATAATGATTGGCTGGCTTTTTAAATGGGTTTCTTTGATAGTAGCATTTATTATATAAATGATTTAAATATGACGACCTGCGTGGAGGTTCGTGACCCTGACTGTTGCGCCAAAGGGTGTGGGTTCGATTCCCATGGGGGCGAATATATTGTGTGATAAATATAGTGTTTTTCCTGTATCTGGATATTACTTTGGTATCTATAAAATATTGTTTTAATTACAGAAGAAAAGTAAGCCTATGTATGCCAGATGTCAAGTTCCCATAGCACAAGCTTTGCTTATTTTGGGACTAGACGATGTTGTGTTATTTGAGCTAAAATGTTATTATTATTAATTATTGCAACGAACTTCAGGATATTAAACAATAAATTATTTTTTTTTGAATTATGTTTAAAAAGTAATTTGTAATTTATAAAAAACATATATTAAGTTTCGTATAAACTGCAACATCAAGGCAATGTCTAAATATATTTACAGAATTTTACACGAACAGATATTTTATACAGCTACGCCTCGTGACAAATTGCTGCAGCCATACGCTAGCAATACTATCGCACATGATATTCCTACGATAGGAACAAAGTGCGCTCTGACCCCCGGAGGCTATTCAAAGACGTATTCAGCATTTATTGCCAAAGGCCATGTACAATTTTTATTTTAACGCAAGCAACTTCCGATAAAGTTCGTAACAGTAGAGTGAACCGTGTGTTAAACATAATAGTATTCTCGGATATAAATTTTATTACTTCTAATTTTGCCTATGCATGTTAAGTGCTTTATAAATCATTAAAAAATTAAACTGGTATTTAAAGCCTTGTATTAAAATTTAGTTAAAAAAAATACGCCTCCCCATTAGAGGGTTTTTACCACCACGCTGGTTCAATGCGGGTTGGTGTGTGGACTGACTTTTTACATGCTCATCATGCATGGGTTGTCTTACTTTTAACACGATTAGGTGAACGGCCCAAAACCCAGAAAAAACTAGGAGACAACAATGAAAATTTTTTGAGTCCCCGCAAGATTCGAACTAACGATCTCCGGTTTTACAGTACAAGCCCATACCACTAGACTACGGAGGCAGTCTTAAATCTATCATAAGTAAAAAACTATATTTTTTTTATTGCATATTATTCAAATTTTTAAAATGATCTTTTTTAAATACTAGATAAACATTCAATTCTGATAGTAATATTATTTTATCAGCTTTTCATACATACACTTATTTTCTTAAAAACTGAAAATAATACTTATAATAAAGCCAGAAAATCGCTGAGATAATTTTGACGATATGTCAAAATGTATGTATTGTTTTAAATAAAATGACTTTACGGATTTTATCGCCTTTATTTACATTTTTAATTCCCGACGTTTTGAACACTTTGAGCGGACCAATGTAACTTAGTAGAAAATAAACGCGATAAAATCCGTAAAGTAATTTTATTTAATAATGATAGTATTCTGCGTAAACAAAAGTAAATATTAATATATATATATATCTGATTTATAAGATTACTTAAATGTTATAACACATATAACATATTGCAATATATATATATTTCTATTTCTGAATACTATTTAAATACTTATCACAAAATTATTAAAATAAATTGGACCAAATCACAGCTAAAACCGAAAGTATTAAAGTAGAAGAATGAACTAAATCGAACCACTTGGAGCGGACTAACGAGGACATGCATATAAAAACCACACACTACATAAGTCAGTCAGAAACCAAAGGGTTTGTTTTAAAGATAAATATTTCTAGAATTAAACTGTTTAGGGACTTAATTGTTTTCGGTATCAACTGGATTCGCCTAATTTTGTTTTCTTTAAATACGTGTGTCTATTTGATGTACCGTTTCGATTTGGTGTCATGACGGTACTTACGTAATTGCAGTGTCAGTTACATTGTTAAAAGTGGTGATATATAATAAAATTGCATGATATACAGATAATGCTATGCATTAATATATATATTATATATATATATATATATATATATATATCAAGAATAATATATAAATTAATTTTAGTTAAGAAATCACAGCAATTTAAAATGTAATGCCAGCACTCTTTGACGAAAATTTTACGAGTAAAGATCTAATATTGTATAATAGTAGCCATTTTATACGAGCTCTTTATTCTATACCAGTTTAAGAGCATAGATTTAATTTACTCATCGAGATTAAATATATATAATTATTTAAGCTACATATTATTGGTTTAAGCAAAAGTAAATCTGGTGTTATGCCACTTCACGAAATAAGAAAAATCAGTAAACTACCCACCGTTTAACGATGCAAATGCTAAGCAATACTTCGTACTGAGAAATGGCATTTGTTTACACCACAACTCTGCCTCGACTTGCGCATTTACGAACGAACTACTGATATGACAATTAGTCTCACTCGACTGGAAACAATGTCAGTGGATTACAAGCGCTTCAAATAATGCTGCAGAAAAGTACATCCAATGACATCTCAACACACGGTGTAGCAATATGAGCTTTTTTTGTTCGTCGATGTAAAATTGTACCGACATTTTCCATTGAATTTTGTACGGTTTCAGTGTGTAATTCGTTTTAGTGTGTGTACAGCCCTGTTGTTTCGAATCGGTTGGAATTCCTTTACTCCGTTTTTATGTTAAGCTTTTGATTTTGAATAAATACCAAAAAATGGGTAACTTATATGAAGTTCGGTAACTTAAGCATATACAATGACTAAAATTTATTTTTAATCTCATTATTTTATTAAATCTAATAATATGTATTAACTCAACACATGTGGACATGGACTTGGTTTCAAGAAAATTTATGAAAATGCAGCAATATTTAGTTGCGTACATCAATGTTTGGTATTATAACTTCTCATAATTTGTAATAAGTACGGACCGTACTACTAATTAACGATCACCGGTTTTGTATCGAATGAAGGTTTTTCTTTTTCAAAGAAAGTAAAAAATAATTTCTTTAACACTTAACTTCTAATCTGCATTTCCTAGGCTGCATCAAATGCTAGTTTCCATTTGTTATCATAAATATTTTTTGGAATTTTCATTGACATAACATTTGAATCTTGGATTAAACATATTTTAAGGTTGATCCCCCATTAGTTGAATAGTTGCGTTTTTTTTATGTTTCATAAGCATAGTTACTATAGTGTTCTCACAGATTATAAACTTAACATGTTTCTGAGTTTGTATGTACTTACGTTCATAAATAATAAAATACTAAACAGTACAATGGGTTAGTACGTAATAAGATAATAAACAGTTAAAAGCAACAAAGACATAAAAATAATCGAAATACATTTTAAAATATTTGACAAAAACACATAATAATCTATTACAAAATCTATTGAGGAGATGGAGAATACTATGAAAAAGTTAAAATTGTTGTGTTATTTAATTTATTAAAGTGTTAAAACATAATCGCGCATATATTAAAAACGAAAATAGAGTTTAATTTGTAAACAAATATCCTATCGCTATCAAATATTAGAACTGACTAAACCACAATTCAGCTAATGTTAAATAAAGCAATGAAACTTTTGACCACCGCATATCGTGAAACCACGAATCAATTGCAATTGGAACAATTCAACTAGTCACTGCTTTAAAACAATAAGCTTTTGTTTCTAATTAATACAATTTAAAATATTTCATTGTCGTAATCATCCTATTTAGAGACCAACAAGGGTTAACACAAAGTTATTTTATTGCAGTTACCTGTTAGTTCTTTGTATACGCAATAAATAGCGACTCCATGGCCTAGTGGTGTTATCCCTTGCTATATAAACCGGAGGACGTGGGTTTGAATCTGCGGGGAAATAACTTTGTGTTATCGTTGTTTTCTGGTTGGTTAGGACAATTTGTGCCGATAACCCATCCAATACATTACATGCCCATCCAAAGCATCATCCATGCATTGGATGGGCATGTAAAAAGTCACTTACCAACCCGCTTGGACCAGCGTAGTTAAATACGGTTCAGAAACGCCCTAACGGAGAAGGCGGTGCACTTAGGGAGCCCTAGGAGAACTGATGATGAGATGACATATTTTGTGCCAAAATTAAATTATAATATATTTACTCAATATAGAAGTTCACACTTTCTGATTAATTGTCACACGCTAGCACTAATAACTAACCTCAAAATACAACGTGGAGTTACATTTTATAAAAAAATAACGGAGTGTATGTTTTCTTAACTTTTTTTATTCGGAACGACCATTCGTCAAGTGACAGTTGAAAGTGACGGCTGATAAAGCTGCCACGCCCCGCGGGAACTTATCCAACACAGTTCGCCCGCGTATTTAATTGATTGCAAAACATCAAGTCGGGGCAAAATCCAAATATTTAAGGATTTCGCGCGTAATATCAAAGTGGTAGATACATAAAAATCATATGATTTAACATCCTTTTCTTTTACAAAAAGTTGTGTTTTATAGTTCAATATTTTATAATTATAATCGACAATATATAATTAAGTATAGGTAAAAACTGACGTCAAAAATAAAAATATTTTACGATTAAATGAAAATATCCCCGGATATCTCCTTAGAAAATAGACTTAAACCACAATAACATATTTTTTTTTTACTTTTAATTAGGATTAATGTTAGGAATACGTATAAGGAACCAAGTGATATAACAATTTTATTGAATAACGTGGAACTTTCAAAGTAAATTTGAGCTGTACGTAAATCTTTCTCTACTTTTATTGACATTTATAAAACAGTTACTAGGAATTCATCAACACTAGACTTCCTAATATCGATCATTATAACTTTTAAAAATAAATGTTTGAATCATTCTGAAACCTTTGCAGACATTTTCCACATTGCAATTTAAACAAATATATAATAAAATAACTCCTCCATAGCCAGTGGTATGGCGTGCTTAAAACCGGAGTCGGTTCGAATCTGCGGACGACAAATTTCATTGTTGTTTCTAGTTGGTTAGGCATTACTGGACGATACCAATTGTCTGAAAGTAAGATGATCCATGTCGTGCATGTAAAGTTGTCACCCACCAACCGCATGACCAGCGTGGTGGATACGGTCCAAACCTTATGGATAGGTGTATTAGGAGCCTTGTCCAGCAGTGGACTAACAAAGGCTGATGATGTGTGTGTGAAACAAATAATAAACTTTTAATGTATATAACAATAAAATGCTTAATGTGGGTTATTCTTAAAACATAGATATATGCTCTCGCGAACTTTATTGTAAGTCAATTCAAGTAGTACAATTATGAAAAATATAATTTAAGTCTAGCTCTTAAACCATATAATCGCGCGAGGTTGTGATTTTTGACGCAGAAATTTTCTCAATTTCTTAAATATCTATTTAAGTATTTATCACAAAATTATTAAAAAAAAGACCACATGACAGCTAATATCTTTCATTGAAAAAAAAAATAATGTACGAAATCGGAATACTAGGAACGGAGAAACGAGAAAGCATCTACAAAAAAAAAAGCTTCAATTGAGTACCTTCTTTTGGATAGTCTGACAAAAAGAGAAGAATTTTGCTTCTCGGATTCAAAAATAAAGTAAACAGCGTAATTCGATAAATATTTCAAAACTTTTATGGTGGTGCAAGCATTTGTCAAAATTATGCAAAACTTATCTTTTTAGATACCGACCCATTGACGTAAGTCAAACAAAAATATGAGACGTTTAAACACTAAGCAAATTTTAGCTAAACTAATCTGAGCAAGTAACATAAATTGTTTCATTTTATGCACTCCGACCGTTGTAAAGTATAAAACATAACGATGCCAATAAATATAAGCCATCCCCTCTGTTACGGAATTTAGTTCTCTTAATTGTTAACTATAAATTTCTAATATGAACATTCTAAGAAAATTATAGCAGTAATCGTGGGAAGCCTGCTAAATTTGCGAATCTAGTTTCCTTAAAACATGAATGGGATTTGGATTTGACTTGCTAGTTTTTGTGTTTAAAATATTTTGACTGATATAACTTTATTAAGAATTTAATAATAAGTAAAAATTTAAAATTAATCAGTTTCACATCAAATATACAGAAGTAATTAACGCCGTGTAATAAAGACCTATGGGGCTATAGACACACTAGAGCAAGATGGATTGTGACAATAAAAATATAGCTGCTACGCGTTAAATGCAAGCAGCTTCAGTCTAACAGCACACTCCAAATTCCACACTTGCACCACAGAAACCGAACAAAGCCAGCCACTGTCGAGCAATTCACTTCAAAATCGGCCTATCTTATCTTGGATTTGTATCAAAACATGTTTTAAGCTACCACATGATAACATTTTTTACCCATTGTCAAATGCCTCTGTAAGATCTACAAGCGTGCAACTATGATTGTTAATGTAGTGTCTCTTTTATTGACCAATATGATATCCGGGATAAAGATAAAGAGACAAAAACTGACGTATAGCAGCGCCGGTTATAGAAGTCTGCATTTTTTGCTATTAAAAATCTAGTCATACTCTTAGTGATACTAGCTTACTAGGAACTGAAAACTATGTGTTTTTAGGCAATGATTATAGTTACTTCCTGATTGCTACGCGAAAAATTAAAAAGCATCACGATTTTATAATAGAGGATGGGTACATTGAATATATATTTACAAATTTAATTAAATGCTACATTTCGAGATAAGCTTTGTATGCCCACATTGGACAATTAATTAGGATTAAAAATTCGATAGTGGTCGGTAAAACTACCAGACGAATAACACCTGTCTGTCTAGTGACCATAGAATCAAATCCTTTGCAGGGTGCAAGGGTGCAATTGATTTGGCGGGAATATTGCAAACAAAATGAGTTATTATAAGTAAAGTCTGTTATAAAAGGGACAGTTACTCTATTTTGGTTCATCCATTTCATTCAGTAAATGACACAATGCTTCCATGTTTCAAGAAAACATTGTTAGCAATATTAAATTGGTAATGGTAATATATACCTAAATATGAAGCGACGTATTTGTATCGTACAAGACTTATTTAAAACATCCGCATCCCAGCCACTAATAGATGCCGCGAATGTTGCCATTTTGACTAAAAATAAGTTACAACAAAGTTTTTCTCAAATGACAACTTCTGTTTTGAATGAAAAGAAAACACTATTATTAATTTGTTTTTGTTTCTGTTTATAGTTAAGACTTAACTTTTATACGCACGCAATTTTATTTTAAAAAATAATTGATGTAGGTATTTAAATATTATTTCATGCTTCTAAATAATTTGTTTATGGAGAAATATAAAAATTGTACATGATTTTTTAACATTTTGTGTGAACTGTTAATTGAGCTCCATCTAGCTTTTGTTAGTTACTAAATAACCAGTTATTATGTTTTAAAAAAATCTACATGTTACGAGGGATATCCTTATATCGTATGTACAATTTATGGGCAACAGTTCAAACACTTCCATTTTATTGCTTCGCTCTATAAAAATATAACATGCTCGCCCAGAAGTATAAAACAATCAACTCAAATTATGTCTCCTGTCAAAAAATAGCACGGTCGTTTTATGACTTTTTAGCTTTTAATACAGCTATTTTGTTTTTTAAAAAATGATTCGCTCGTTTGCAATATTTAAAAGCACTATATACTTCTCTTATCTTAGCAATATCGTTACAGAGTTAGTTTGAAAATTATCCATTAACTTACAACTTAAAGATTTGGTGCTGCATTAAAAAAATAAGTGACAAATATATGTCACTGTCCGCCTTCTTTTTTGTCTTATTTTACATCTCCGTATTCGAGAAATAATTATTAAAAACATATTTACGGTAGTCACAGTGCCCTTCAAACTATTTACGTAGTGTTTTATTACCATTTACCGCTGAATTACCTCCAATGACAATCTTCTGTAAAAAGGAGACCTACATTAACGTATCTTTAGCCTTACCTCATGAAAAATAAAGTTTTATTTAAAACAACATAATACTCTCATAAATAAAGTTAACTTAAGAAAACGTAAAATGCCATTTAATTTTACTTTCAAATGTTACAACTTATCATTATTATTTAATAAGCTTATTGTTTTATTTACATTTCAACAACAAGCAATGTTAGGGCTTCTTTAAAGAATACTTTTTAAATCAAAACATATTTTACAACTGTACCTACTATAAATCCATTTCCTATTAGGTTTTATTGCCAAACTTGGAATTATTGATTTGTTTATCACTTTTATTGCGCCTCCGCGAAGCTACATCGTTTGGCTAACTTGTATTGAAAAACTTCCAATGGCAATTGGAGTATATTTTCGTACTTTACAACGTACGAAAAAATCCAAAGTTTTATATTTTGTTTCTAATAAAAAGGTGTATGACGATGATTACGCCTAGAGACCATAAATACACATTTATATGTTTAAAAGATTTATGATCAGATAATAGATCATCACACATATAGAGGACGTTTTTGTTGTATATTGGCATTTCATTCGTCAGACGGGATGCTAAATAATAGATGAGACTGTGAGATTTTGCTTCATTTTGAAGTCAGTTAATATTGTAGACTAGCAATGAAGTCATGCATTTTTGGACATTTATTATATGTATTAATTATGTTGTTAAAATACTAAAACTATCGTTCGTAATGAGATAAAATATATATAATATAATATAAATAAAAACTATCGTGTGAAACAGTTAAAGATTTTTAATTTTTTTGTCGAATTCTCAATTAAAATTTATTTCCGTATACTTATTAAACCGGAAGTGTAAATTTTACAATTACGGAACTTCAACGCTTATTTTTAGTTTTTGTTTGAATTAAAGTTTCCAATGTATTTACTTACCTCTACATACGTATTACTTTAAGATAAACAGCATACATATCTATAGTACTCATCAAATTTTGAGATAAGTGAAACAGTATAATATTTATTCAAACATAGCAAAAAATAAACTTCTTTAAAATAATAAAACTTAAAATTTGTTCGCCAAGGGCGACACGACCTAGAGCGGTTTTATTTCTTAAAATTAAAACAGTATTTATGAAAATCGAATGATTTTAGTAATTATTTACTTTTTCACTAGCACTAATATTCTCTACACATAAAGTTCGTTCATTGAGACAAATGCATGCCTGTTGTTTAGTTCTTTGAATGGTGATAGTGTACGCAATACGAACCCGTAGAAAATGTCACTCTTGTTTGATACCTTGTTTCGAGTTTTTGTAACTAGAAGTCTCAATCAATGATGACTTGGCCCTTCCATGTAGTATTATAGGCATAGTGATAGCGTTTCTAGCAGACTGAAAACTTGCAAAACGTTTAAGGTTTCCCCCAAGACTATCACATGGCTCTACCCCGATATGGAAGAGCTCATCAAGAAACTGTTGCAGTTTTTCTTGAAAAGCGTAGAATGAGATGATGAGAAGTAATAATGTTGCTTCCATGTCAACTAATGCGACTTACTTGCCATGACATACGGTGCCGACACGTGGACACTCACGGAAGGGCTGGTCCATAGATTTAAGGCTGTACAGCGGAGTCGGAGTCTCTTTTAAAGATTGCATTCGGAATGAGGTGATTCGACAGAGAACCAATGTTATCGTCATATCCCACCAAATCAGCGAGCTGAAGTGACGATATTCGTTAGAGTGAAGAGTTTTATCGAAGGCGCGAAAAACACCGGCAAACGTAGTGTAGTACGCCCGCAGACTAAGTGGAGCGATGATCTTTGCAAGGCGGCAGGCAGAAACTGGATGAGATTTCCCGAGGACCATGCTCAATGGCGTACTATTGGAGAGGCCTATGTCTAGCAGTAGATAAATGTAGGTCGATAATGATATATACTAACAGACCCTGCCACTGATTGAATGATTCTCTTGAAATCATACAAAAACCTATACAATAGAGTTTTTTTATAAAATTACCATCCTTTGTTTCTCTATTATTCCTTTCTATTAAAAATGTTATAATACGTATGGATATGTAGCAGTACCACCAAAAACGTAATTTTAACCTTTTTGGAATGATTATTAAAAAACAAAGAAGTAAAGTTAACTGAATGTGTCGTAGCGCGTAGCATGGCAATAAGATTTCGAATATTTACTGTACCCACAATCATATCGACTGTAGTAAACAATATGTCATCAAAATATTTTCCTTACTTAGGATACCACATTACTACTAATAATTTTTATATTATTTACACACAATTATTACTCTTTTTCAAATTTTTACCATCCAATTAAACTTCGTAAAAATGGTGCATAGTGCATAAAACTGGGATAAAATTGATAATGATTAAAAATATGAGAAATACTAATATTATATGTTTATGATGTCCGTTTGTTGACTTGAAACCGTTTAAAATGTGGCAGGCTTTTTTTCGAACAGTATCGCCGGCAATAAAATTTGAAACGTATATCTCGTGCCGGCGTAGCACAATACGTTCAACGTTTCGGACGCGGATTTCTATCGCGGGTGTTTGATTACAACAGTCATTTGCATTTATAAATGATTCATGAGATATTTGCCGCTGCCCGAGACTTTGTAGCCTGATTGCTGTTTAAGATATTTTGAATAACGCGATAAACAAACATCCCTAAATGTTTATCGTTCATGACGGACCAGTTTCTTTTTTTTGTTGGTTTTAGTGATTGTTATAGAAAATCAGCTTTTTGTTGAAATATATTTTACACGCGTATAATAAATAATTTACACTAATACTGTAAAGATGAAATATTATTTCATTAGAAAGGCTTCGAAACAAATTCACCTATCTAAAATATTTTATCACTACTAGAAAAGTATTTTGTCCTCTTTCTTCGAGGAAAATCCATTCTAAAAGACTTAAGTTGTTTGTAAGTAGAGCCAGGGTCAGACTGCTAGTGTAAATATATTTCTTAAAAAAAATATAAGACATATATAGATATATCATTAACAATTGTAAGTGTAACCATAAACTTACGTTCACTTATAAAATAAAATTTATATAAGAATTTTGTAAATTTAAATATTAATTAAGTTCGTATATATATCTAGAATTTTAATATCTAGAGCGTGACTAAATGTAACGTAAACTTAACTTCGTTTATTTGGTGCGCTAAATCAAAGCTTCTAATATCAAAGTGGTTCTTTGAGAATATACAATGACTTTCAATCCTACTTATTCGAATTCAACGCCTTCCGCTAGCTTCTTCAGTTTGCCCTGACTCTGCTTTTTTTCATATTGATTCAAATCAGTTATAGCTTATATATTTTTTAAATGTATATGCTGTAAACAAGCGTGTCGAGCAGGGTAGCGTACATTGTTCTAAACTCACTAAGAGATATGCCCTCAAAGTGACGCAAGTGTATGCGCCCACTTCGAAGTATATTCCACTTACGAGGATATCTCCTGAGCATTGCATAAAGATGTCATTGGGGATTTCAACGCTAAAGCTGGTGTTGGTGCAGTGAAATAACAGACGACTGGTGGACAATTCCTGGCTACGAAATGTCAGGGATACTTGATCAAGTCAGAACTTATACTTTCAGGTCAGAGGCCTACATTTGGATTAAGCTGGACAGGTCAGCTGTACGGTCTACTTTGGTTACTTCGTGCAAAATGGCACTTAATCATGGATCAAACGTCGATGCTAAATATTCAGGGATGATGACTGTGGATCATACGAGCGTTGGTAAAAGTTTTGCAGAAGCGTCACCGGATCAAGGTCAAGGCTCACAATGAAACCTTGGATCTTAAGCGAGAGCGGGTTCGCTTCATGAGGTCTACTCTTCGGTTTAACTTCCGGCAAATCATGACAAGCTTTTAAATATGGATCCAAAAAATCGATTCGATGCCCTTTAAATATCGGAAACGGTAACTTGATGCCGTGGTGGACTGCATACGGGACGTTGGTAAAAGGTTTTGCAGTAAGCGTACGGTCAGGAAGTCCAAACTCTACAATGAAACGCTTAATCTTATGGAGGAACGTCGAGAAGCATAAGGATACCACTTCAACAGATGTGAAACTTCTTACAAGCGGAATTGCAAAATAATAAGCCAAGACCTTCGCTGCTCACATACGCAACTTTTAACTGAAGCGTTAAAGCAAAATAGAAGTCGAATTTGTTGTGGAAAAGCACGGAATTAGCCATCTGTTGAAGCTTAGGAACAGCTCTGGTTCGACTGTTTCTTCTGAGCCTGAGATCTTATCAGAGATAGAAGATTTCTATTGAAAATTGTACGCGTCACAAACTCCTCCTGATTACCGGGAACGATCTGCGTGCTAGTCTAACTCGGCATCATTCTGGTGAGCTTCCTAATGTCAGCTTTGATGAGATTAGTCTGGCTTTTAAGCAACTTAAAGGTGGAAAGGCTCCTAGGATGGGCGGAACCACGACTGCACTACTTCAGGCGTGGGGCGACCCTGTTCAAAGCGATATTCGATTCCGTCATTCAACGGAGCATTTCGTGCAAGATTTGGCTTAATACCAAGGTTGTCTTATCTTAACGAAGGGAGAAAACACCCTACTTAAGAATTACCGACCGTTTAAGCGTGCGTTTAAGCCAAAAATTCAAGCTGTTCCTAAGAGTCGTAACGAATGTCGTCACTCGACAGATTCCAACAACCGGAGTAGGCTGGGTTTCGCAAAGGATTGAGCACTATAGACCACATCTACACTAAAAGGCAAGTTGTACAAAAGACATATGAGTAAAATCAGCCTCTGCGCCATGCCTTTCTGGACTATAAGAAAGCGTTTGACTCAGAAAAAATAAGGGAGCGCAAAGACGAATAGCGCTTCTTTGCAATACAGGATTGAGAGCTTTGGCTCGGGCACCCCAGCGCCGGGTAGACGCCATACGTGCAGAACTCGCAGGATTCAAACCCACGACCTCCGTTTCTAAAGCACAAGCCCTTTTTCTAGGGATATGCGAGATTGGGAGAACCGTAGCGCACGTTCTCCCAAAGAATTGCTAAGAAAATTGTTACCAGAAATTAAAATATCGACCGTTACTTCTCAGCACATTTAAAAACATAATGTGTGTCTAGAAAAATAAAAATTATTTCCTTCGAGACCGTGATGTACAAGACATAAATAAAAATAATAAGTATTTTTATGGGACATTATGCTTTTACAACAAAATCCCGGTAAAAGTTCTGAATTTAACTATTAATTAATTTAAAACAGTTGTAAAGGAACGTTTATGTGCTAAAGGTTATTAGTATATAAATGAATTTATAAATGATAACAAAACTTGGCAGTGAAATATTTGATCCAGGATTTTTCAAATTTTAATACATATCATATAACTAACTATTTTACCAATAAATGTATATTGATTATCGTAAAGATGACAAAAAATCCTCTAGTTTTCTTTCGCTATTGTTGTGTGCTTCGATGTTATATGTAACTAAACTTTGTAAAATTTGTTGTAAAAAGCAATTTAAGATAAATATTTTATTCAACTAGTTAAAATCTTTTTATTAGATAAAAAAAACTGACGCCTTAATACAAAAATAACTTTTTCGCATTGTCTTACAACACCGCGTGCTTCAATATTGGCCCTCGAAATTTATGTTTGAAACGCCGAATTCGGCGTAATTCAAATAAATCATCTGCGTGACCCCTTTCCAATACGCCACAGATAACTGTACGTGAACAATCGCGGGCATTTGACAACAGTGTCCATTTACATTTATAAATGATTCATGAACGCTCCCAGTGTTGCCCGAGAAAACATTTTGTGTGATTATTCTCGTTCGAATTTTGACGACTGTCAATCCTATAGTCAATAGGAATAAACCGAATTTTGTTTCAGGTTTATAAAATAGTCCTATTTTCGGAACTGTATGATGCTAGGTTTTTATATGTGTGGACAGCATTAACCATAGTCATCGTAACTAAGCCCTATCATAGAATAACTAAAGTAATCGGCTTTGGTTTAAATTTTATTTAACTGATAAAAACTAAAACCATCTCAACTTATGTTACTAATATTAAAAACGCGCTCCCTATAAATTTTTGAAACAATATAGGGGATTATTTTTGTTACTTTTTGTTGTTTTATTTACAAAAATCTACTAAAAAGATTTGAATTCAGCTTTTCAATAGCGTAGTTTACACGACAGAAAAACTTAGGAATAGGCTATAATTAAAACAAATTTACCGAATCATTATGTGCAATAAATTATTTTTAACAATTGAAACGGGTTTCTATGTTTTATAGTCTAGTTACAGCGCTTTGAATTACTTGCTAAAAGCGTAGGGATCGAAATCAAGGAAAATTTCGACGTCTAAAATCACACCCTCTTGCGATTAAATTGCAAACACTAGCTTAACCTTACGAGATGGACTAAAACTATGTTTTGCAAAATTGTACTACTTGAATTGGTGTACATTAAACTTCGCGAACGCATATATCTATGTTTTAAGAATAACCCACAAAAGCATTTTAATCAAGCAAACTTAAAGCTCATTAATAATAATACAGTTTAAGTCACTTTAAAGTTATTGCTCTTAAAAACTACTCATTTTATGTACATAAAATGTGTCATAGACGACATTTTAATAAAATGTATACCTGAAAAGATATCAGATATTTAAAATGTGGTGGCATAAATCGCGAAGCAATAGCACGATCATACGAAGAGCACGTTATTGCTTGTACTGTTTGAAAACGGTCATATTTTTTTGTTAAAATGTCACTTGTGCCAGCTTGTGTCTGTCAAAAACCGTTTGTAACTCGTTGTACTAAAGTGATGCACACTTGGCAATTGTCCTGGAGGTAATAATTAATTTGTAAAGAATATATTCCTTTTCTTATATTTACATACTTTTTATATTTCTTACGCGTAAAGTGCGCGTTCCGATGGTTTAATCGGTCTAGTTGATGGGGGGTTGACTAGAAAAGTACCAGCATACACAGGACACACTAATTTGTATAAGCTTAAAAGTTCGTATGTATAAGGAAAAAATGGTCACATTTAGTGTTTCAGGCTAATATCTATATATAATTGCTCATATCGGCGTGCATACAAATGTTACGATACTTTTTAATATTTTATTATTTATAGTAATTTTTTTCACTTTACAGCATATTGTGTACTTGATGTATTTACGTCACAATATAGCTTACATCAAACATCAACAGCCTTTGTACAGAGTCCACTGCTGGACATAGGCCTCCCCTAATACACCTTATAGATAGGCCATTAGGGGGGTTTGGACCGTATCCCACCACGCTGGTCCAATGCGGGTTGGTGGGTGGTCCGACTTTTTACATGCCGATCCGACGCATGGATCATCTTACTTTTCAGACAATTGGGTGATCGGCCCAAATTGCCCTAACCAACTAGGAAACAATAATGAAAATTTGTTGCGTCCCCGAAGGATTCAAACCCACGACCTCCGCTTTCTAAAGCACACGCCCATACCACTAGGCTACGGAGGCAAGCATAATATAGCTTATTACATACAATTTTTACGTAGTTTATGTTACAAAATAAGCAAATTCAGTAAGCACTAGGGTTCTAAGGCAAGACGGACCATAAATTTATTTATTTATTTCTAGGACAAATAACATCAGTTGTCAACAAGCTTACAACCTTTAACATTTTCCACTGGGACACAAAGTTATAATAGCGATGGCATAAATTACAGAAAAAAACAATAAAAATTAAAAAATCCATAAGTCATAAATTAAAAAGAAATTCTTTAGATACCAAAAGTAAAGTTTAACAGGATATAAACATTACGCGACGGCTATAAATTCAATTAGATAGATATTGTTTGATGACATAATGTTTTTTAGATTTACAGATGAAATTTTAAAAATAAACATTTTCCCACCCAAAAGTTCGGACATATTTTGCAGCAGCTGCTTAAATTTTATTTATTATTAAATAGTTTTAGTAATACATTAACCAATACATTTATTAAAATTTACTGCAGAAGTGATACATAGTGTAGTGCTTATATCACAAATTACTTTCCTAAAAAATGTTCTTTTATTGTGATCTGTGCATTATGAGTATTCCACCACCTGCCAGCTGATTGTCTGCACTTCTTTGTTTTAATTTAACATTGGAAACATACACTAATATGTCTAACCTGAATGACATAATAACTACTCAGCAAAGACTTGAAGACAGCATCTCAAAAAGGTTAGATTTGAGTTATCGATCGGGATTATCCAAGCACGCTGTCTCAAATGATGCTGAGGAGATACGTAGCTTAAGGGAGATAGTTTTTCACGCTCTTTATATTCTGCTACAACAAATACAAGATTGTGCAAAACAAGTAGAAAGCCTCGAAGTGTACAACCGCAGGAAAGCACTTATTGTTACGGGAATACAGGTAAGGAATAAATAAAACTGCAATCAATTATTACTTGATGTGTTTAATAAAATTGGGCGTAAATGACATCTCCCAAACTTCTACAAAATTTTGTAATCGCCTTGGTATTTCAAATAAGCTTTCTATTTTAGTAAGATTTGAAAATGTAAACTTTAAAATGTCTGTGTTGAATGTAAAATTCAAACTAAAGGGTTCATCCATAACCCTAAAGAAATTCTTAACAAGATCACGACAAACTGTTTTTATAGCACTATGTTTATTTTGTTTACTTTTTTATTATTTGCGACTATGTGCGCTATTAGGTGGTGCAAAAACAACTACCCCCAATACGATGTAACGAGTAGCAATTTATTGAAAAATGCCATATTTATTGTAGATGTAGTATATTTTCCTTCAAATAGTGACTACTTCACCGGAACGGTTTTCGAATCTTTAGGTTTGGAGTACGCACCCTATGTCATCATGGACGATTTCAATACCAATATTCTTGCAAGTAACTCCTCTCGTACCCGCTAGTTTCTCTTAATAGTCGAGTTAAGCTGTTTTCACATATTATCTCTTCAACCATTATAATGTTTCATGTAATACTTGGCCCGATGTAATCCTCTCTTCTAATCCTTAATTTTATCATAATTCTCATGGATAACATCCTGTTCCTGGTTTTTCTCATTCCTTTCTTATATCATTCCTACTACACCTACGGTTCTGCACGTGCGTTCATTTTCAAAAGTAAACTATGAAAATTTGATAAACGATGATTGGGGTCTACTAATTCGTGAAGACAATATAAATGCTAAAATAAGTATACTAAACAAAATAATTCTCAAGTTGTACGATGCCCACGCATCTATTAAAAAAAAATGAAATTAAGACGTAGTGTGCCCTTATGGCTGTCTGAAATAATTCGTATAACCATGACACGAAGAGATCCTGATTTTTATAAACAATGCAGGAATTTATGTAAGTATATGATACGCTATGCTAAACGCCGATACTTTTATGAAAATATTTCTTCATCTTCTTCTCTTAATGAATCTTTTATCAAACTAGACGATTTGAATTTGTTCACTTTTTCATACTCCTACTTACTGAACTTTTAATTTTCAATATAAAGCAAAAGCAAAGCCTAATTAATAATAACAATCTTCGTTTAACGCATAACCGGCTTCTCCTATGTCCTGTACACCGTTCTGACTTTATACATTCCTATTTTTCCATGAAGTCTATTCTGCTGTTACTTCCGCAGATCAGGTAAGGGCAAAGTCGTTTTTCTTTAAAAAAAAATTACATGATAAAACTGTCGGCGATGTATGTACATGTGCTTAAATTTAATAATATTCATATTCGTATGTAGAAATACATGTATTTAAAGTATATGTATAAATATGTGTATGGTATATTTAGCATTATATTTTTCTTTGTATGTCTAAAGCTTTTTTTTTGCCCTTTCCCTGTGCACCCATTTTGTTATCCCTGAATCACCTTTGTACATAATTCAAGCATGAAGTGTAAATAATAAATAAAATAAAATAACATTTTGAATAGACGACAAAAAAAGTTTATAAGTACAAGATTCTTAATTGCTTTTTTGATTCATTTTTTAATAATTTAACGAATGAAGCCGTTTAATTTATGTTCCTATATTTCTAATTTCTAGTATATTTTATTTCATTCTTTAATACCTATTTTATTGATAGCTTTTTATTTATTTTTAGATTAACCTGTAAAAGTAATACACACGTCACATTCTTGTATTGAGAGTGGTATATTTTTAAACAGGTTTGCAACGAGTCGTAATCTAGGAGAGTGCTCATACTTCTCGTAATACATTCCGCTTGCTCATTCATCAGGTGCTTGTGTTTTTTTCGGTTAAGTCGAAAAAATATATTTCAAATACCCATTTCAGTGTATCTTGATAGATTGTAATACTTACATTTATCTTATCTTATCGTCATTTTAATACAATTTTTCATAAACAAAAGCTACACATGCTTCGATGTGTCTATACTTACTTTCATAAGTTTCTACTGAGAACTTCTAACGGTTTATTCACACTGTTATTCTCTTTTTTGGTTATTGTGAAAGCTAAAATATGCATTCTCTTCTAGTCTTTTAAATTCGAAGTTAAGTTAAACATTATTAAAAATATTATATCGAATTTTTTATTCGAAAATATTGACTTATTACCCATTTCACGTTTAAAACTTCTGCAACTATCCTTTTCGTGGACAGGAAAATTATCCAAAATGATTTTTATTATTTCATCATTTGCTCGCTTGCTCATTCTGTGGAAAAATTAAAAGAGGTTCGTGTTATTCTGTTATAAAACCTTGATGTATGCATCGGTTCTATCAATTGTACTATGAACTGTGTACTACAGTTCATAGTACAATTGATAGAATTTTTTAAAAAAACTAAAAAAATATGAATATTTAAAAAAAATTATATAAATTTTTGATTAGCTTAATGTAATCATGATCATCAAGAACAATTTCTTTTGTTTATTTTGGTGAAGGTGTAGGTAAAAATCAAATAAAGTTCAGGAAATTTATTACTGATGCATTTGCACTTAATATTCAGAAATATTTCCAGTAGCTTGTAAAGATGGTAAGAAATATTTTTATAAAGGACTTTGCTCACGATTCATATTTTATTTTTAAGCAAATGTTAGCAACTTAACTGTTTTAGGAATATAAAGATACCGTAGGAACGAGTATTAAGTCGCACAATCTTACTTTTTAGATTGAGATGTAGCATTTGTTATGATCAAGACATATCGATTATAATCAGGGAAACGAATTACTGGCTAACCGACCTCTTCGATACATGCAAAACAAAATAATTATACATAAATTATTCCTTAACCACCAGAGAAAACAAAAATATTCTATATATATAAAATAAGCAGCAGGGAAAAAAATGTCTACCCAGCCACTTTGGAAATATCCTTGCACACTTATAACATATGTCTTGCTCTCTCCACAAGAATGAATTTGTCACAGCAATAAAATATATATATTATTTTTTTTTTATAACAAGTCTACTATTTTAGATACGTATATTACACATGGTAATTATCTGTATTAACATAATAGTAAGTAACGGTAATTTGTTTAAAATTATTTATTTAAAACAGTTAAGTTCATTATTCTGTTCAGAAATTAAAAGGAATTTCCCAAAAAGTAAAGCTTTCACAGTTACTTTTATTATATCATCGTTATTCAAAACAACATATGGTTTAACATAAAGAACCACAAAGTCAAAATTATTATTTACATCACATAAAAAAATGCTAAAACCTGTAACCATTGTTGGGTGCACCTATTTACCAAACAACTATAGTGTACAACTATATTGTAATTTATTAATACATATAAAATATTTAATAATATGATTAATCGTATGCTGTACGATATCCACGCACGACTAAAGTGAGTTAAACTCAGACGTCCTGCCACCCCTTGGCTCACTGCTGAAGTAAAAATGGCTATGAGACGTAGAGACCACGCATTTCGAAATTTTAAGCGCTACAGGTTGAATAAAAATTGGAATCTTCTTAAACTACTAAGATATCGATGTAATCAGATGGTTCGTAACGCAAAACACCGTAATATTTTAAATAATATTTCTCTAGCTTCCTCTGCTGATATCTGGAAGTTCTTTCGGACTCTAGGCATAGGTAAGTCGCGTTTATCAAACCCACCTACAATAATTTTTAGATTATTTAAATCATCATTTCATTACTTCCTCTTCATTGTATCATACTAAAAAATCAAAACCTATTTCGCATTTCAATGGTTTGACGCGCCTTAATATTAATTCATTTCCTTTCTAATCATTCTCTTCTGAAGGAACCAAAAAAGCTGTCTTTTCCATTAATACCAAAGCTGTTGGGTCCGATTGCATTAGGCGTCCTATGGTGATCCTTATCCTTTTATACCCTCTTTCTGCTATCACTAATGTTATTAATTTCTCCATATCAACTAGATCCTTTCCGCATTGCGGCGTAAAGTTTTTACACGTTCACATCCTAGTTCCTCAATTCTACTGTAGCTGCTTATCTTAGTCATATTTCAATTCTGCCCTTTTTTCTGTGTAAGCAGTTTTACAATTCTATTGTAAGTAACAATTTAATCAACTGTACTTAATCTTGTTTAAGACCAGGACACAGTACCACTATAGCTCTCTTGAAAGTGACTGGCGACATTAGGGTTGCTATGGAGGATACTGAGTAACAGTTCTGGTACAGATCGACTTCTCTAACGCCTTCGATGCCGTCAGTCATGATATTCTCCTCGCTGTTTTCTTCGATTTAATGGTTTCTGGTAAAGTATTGAGATGATTTTCTTCATTTCTTAGCAATCAATTTTTTGAGATGAAGTGGCATTATCTTAAGAATGGCGTGCCTCAAGGCAGTATACTCTCTCCTATTTTATTTTATCTTTTGATAAATTAATAACTCTATAGCTTCAAGTACGTATCATCTTTACGCCGATGATCTATTATTATACATACTATGTTTCACTGAAAATCTTCGAAATTTGATTAGCATTTTTACAAATATATATACAGCATCAAAAAATGGTCAGAAAAGTTTGGACTATCTGTGAATCCTGCAAAATGCCAAGCAATTGTTATTGGAAGTCGTCACATTATTAATAAAGTCTTATTATCAAACACGCCATCGATAATATTTAACAGCTTCCCCATGCCTCTAATGGAACATGTTAAAATCTTGGGTTATGTTTGGTTAAGACACTGAATTGAAAAATCAGGTTTCCATTATAAAAGTTTTAGTCAAAAAGTCACAGGCGGGGCTATTTATCTTCCAGTTTTCAATATCTTAGTACAGTTAGCAATAAAGAACTTAATTTTTAACGAACTTCATAATTATATAAAATCCACAAATTTACGGATTTTTCGCGTTACTTAAATATATTTATTCCCGACGTTTCGGATTCTTTCCAGCATTCATGATCACGGGCAGACTAAGTTGGTAAATGTCTGTATCTCTTTGTTTTGGAATCGTCAGAGTTTTTATTTAAAAAATTGACATATCTTTCGTTTTCTTAATTTTGAATATTGGTTTGACAAAAAGTGCTTATGTTGCCCTTCGGTTTTGTAGTTTTAATACTCTGTGTTTAATTTTTGAAATTATTGGATCCCAGGAAGGTGGCAAAGACCAACCATCCTCTCTGTTAAAATTTGAACATTTTTTAATTTCTATTGCTTCCCGAATCATCCTTGGTATAAATCGATGTTCATTAGCCAGATCACATGAAAGCCTGTACCTTAATCTACTTTTCAACACCAGTTTTTGAATACCCTCTTCATAAAATTCTGGCACCTGACTTGTAAACCACTGTATCACAAATGTTTTGTCTTTAGCTTTTTCTAATTCCAAAACAGAACTTACTTAAAAAACATGCCTCGTACTTCATAGCTAAAGTAAGACTGCGATTAGCCTTTAATTCTTTATTTACGTTTAAACGTTTTAAGCTTTTACCTGAAATTGTGTTGTTCCACTCATCGGTGAAACACCAGGCGTGTATCCCAGTACAAATCAATTCGGTTGTTCCGAAAATTTTTATGAAGCACAAAAGTGTAAGGATAATGTCTTATACTCACCACAGAAACTGATCGTATCGTCAAATTGTCGAAACTCCAACGACTGTAATATTTAAATGCAGACATTTTAAGATTTATTTCTAAAAATGTATTATTTTGCAATTAGCATGGCAATTTACGTTTAGGTTAATAAAACGCTTAAAATTAAAAAAATTAAAATGGGCGCCTGTTTTCATTTTTTCAAATTACCGTATTTTTCGCTCTATGTTCCCAACGACGTGCTCTTCAAATTATTTCCTTGTATTTTTCCATAATTAAAAAAGTCAGTTCGTTCCTATAAACTGCCTTGAGTTTGAGTAGTTAGTACTTCAAAAATAAATTGAGTTAATTATTTTAATTCAATTACAGTCAATACAACCTTTAGAATCAACTTTAAAATTTAATTTAAATGTTTTGCGAGTTTGTGTTCTATTTATAAGACTTGCAAAGTAACATTTCTTGATCAAATATAATAGACATAATATTAGATATTATGTTTTATTATTTTATATACAATTTTTAAAATATATTTGAATATATCACACGCATATCTCTAAATCGTGCAACAGCAAGGTTAAGTAAGTTGAGTTTGGAAAAAGTACGTTCAACATTCCTTCTTCTTCTTTGATTTCCTCCGTAATTATTATCCAAACATGAGATGCGTCAAAGTAGCGCTTTGTCGACACCTTAATTTTTTGAGAATTAAAAAATATTTTCAACAATATTATCAAATCGAAATAAAAGACTTTGGATTTTATGAATACTTGCATGAGAAACATTTTCATTTCTCGCACAATGCGTCTAGAAGAATTCCAACGGAGATATATTTTTTTATGCTTTCTTCAGGGACGGGCTCTGCTTATCAATCACCATTACTGATGTCCGTATCCCGTGAGCAATAAAATTGCTCACAACATTTTTTTCTAAAAATAAACAGTAATAGGTTTGATTATTTGATGTTTGTCTTAATTTTTATACACAAGTGAATGTGATGTATGCAACATGTTATTTATTTATTACTTAGTAATAATAAATTATTATGAATAAAATGTATAACACAGTTCCTTTAATAAGTGCCGTAATCAGAGCAAATATTTATCACCTCCTAATATATCACTTGTTATTTTACCTCCTTCCTTTCTTTTTTAAATTTAATTATGTACAACATTAAAAATTTAATTCTAGAGAAAATTTGTGCTTCAGCTTTGTAGGAGCTTAAAATAAATGTGAATGAGAACACACAACAGTAATAAAAATAAATATGAATAAACACAGCATTCCTAATGAGGTCTGTAAAAAATTCAACTAAAAAATTCATCAAACATTTGTTCAGACATTGTTTTAGAACTTTTGTGCTTTTTTTTTTATAGTAAATTTTGGGGCTGTCTTGTTGCTACAATTTGCGAATGTTTCCGATATCGTTGCATACATAATAGCGACTGAAACAGCCAATCACATCATTGTGGTGTCAATAGTTTAGATGCAACTTTTGTATTCATTTATAAATATTAGATTGTTCATCAATTTGAAGATTTTTAATGGAATTGAATAAATTTTAATACGCTTTTAAATTTTATTGTTTATGTGACATTACAAGTCAGAATCAATAGCGATGTTTATTTGTTCTATAGGAAGTAAAGGCCGTGTCCTTTTTAAAATTAAAATAGTTCAAAAATATATGAAATAATACGCTACATCAGAATCGGGCTGGCTAACGAATTTGTGGTATGTTTTACTTGCAAGGAGTATCTCCAACTATTAGGTGGATATTTTACTATTTAAAGGATTATCTATTTTTCTACGTTATTGATTTAGGCATCTTAACTTGCTAACCAGTTTGACTTACTTAGCTTTTTCTAAAATATCTATGAATTCCTCTCAATTTTGGAGGTCCAACTTTATATAGTTTGACCGTTTACTGCCCTTGTAGCTAGAGGTATGGGCTCGCGGTTTTGAAACCGGAGGTTGTGGGTCCGAATCCTACGGGGCCTCAACAACTTTACATTGTTTTTTCTAGTTGGTTAGGGCAATGCGGGCTGATCACCCAATTGCCTGTAAAGTAAGAAGATGTCCATTCGTTGGATGGGCATGTAAAAAGTCTATACTGAGTCTTATTTCTCTCTGGTCGTGTCGGTTATCCGTCCCTTCGGGCTTAGAAAGTAAAGGAATAGGCAGTGCGTCTTTTTTTGCTAACGAAGACAAGCGAGCAGTCTGCGTACCTGATGAGAGGTGGTCACCGACGCCCATAGACACTGGCAATACCAAGGATATCATAAACGTGCTGCCTAGCCCCTCCCCCCTAAAAGGGGACCTATCACCTCACACATAATAACTTTAAAGTTTGACGTTACAGTGTTGCCAATCAACAATGTGCTGGTCTAGTCTTGATCTGCCTGCGTAGCCTATTGGTAAGGGCTTATGCTTCAGAAACCGAAGGTTGTGAGTTCGAATCCTGCGGGAACTTAACAAATTTCAATTGTGGTTTCCTAATTGGTCAGGGCAAAATAGGCCGATCACACAATTCTCTAAAAAATAAGATGATCCATGATCCATGTAAAAAGTGGGTCCACCCACCAGCCCGCTTTGGACCAGCGAGTTGGGATACGGTCGAAAAACCCCCTAATAGGGAGGCCTATGTCCAGCTGTGGTCTAACACATGCCAATGATGATGAGCCTTAATTATTAAGGACCTTATTTTATACGCATCAATTAAGTACTCTTGAAAACTAAATATTGTAGCAGAGGAAACTTTTATCTGTGATTTAATATGCAGTGAGCTTTGTGAGTACTATAGTACTTTTATTTCTGTAGATTTTATTACTTAATTTATTCGCTAAGAATACAAAAATCAATAGCTTTGCTATTATGTCGAAAAGTTTATGAAACTGTTTTAGATTATATTTTTATATTAAAAAAATCATTTTTAACAATGTAAAAATCACCATAAACATAAAGCAAAAAATTTATCCTTGTTTGCAATAGAAATGTTAAAATGTTTATCAATATTTATATTGGTGTTCTTGCTTTGCATTTTACACGTCATTGTAAATTCAGCACTATTACAAAATTTGCATTCAGATAGAAGGTGTCACTAAAGAATTTATACATTGCGTCACGTACGTAACGCTGTAATGTTCCTGGATTAATTTAAACTCCGGTTACTTGAAGTATACTAGGAGAAGAAAATATTTTTATAAGTTAACAAAATTACTATGATATTATAAATAAACCATTTGTTTTTTTAAATTGAACTTACAAGTACGCTAAAATTTGTTCGTCGTGTATAATATACGATTTAAAAACGGAAAAGTACTCGATCTGATGTTATGGATCGTTAATACGCTTTTTATCACTAAATATAACTGCTGTTAGGTGTTAAATTAAGAAGTAAAAAATATTTCAAGGGCTATTACAGTCGAATAATCATGAAACTTATAACCGTTGCTGGCAGTTTACTTATTTTTACGTAAAAAATGCAATTTATTTTGGCAATATTGTATATTATAACAATATAAATAAAATGTAGCTTAATTATTGTAAAACCAGGGTATCCGTTTCATACGACACTTCTTGCCACGCATGTGTACTATTGTAACTTACTTATTGCCAGTGGTATTATCAGACCGATATGAGTTAGGTCCATCAAATTCTTTCGGACAGGGACGATATAACAAATAACTCACTTGTTTGCAGTACTTTAAAGCTATATATATATTTAAAGTAGGTCTAATATCTAAGGTATATCGTTAGATACGTGTCTGTAAGTGTTGAAAAGTATACATTTACTTACATAAGGTTTAGTATGGCATTTGAAAAGACATAAGCAAAAATATATATTTTTCTGTCCGCTTTCCTTTTCTTTTTTTATAATCTACGTACACGAGAAGTAACTATTAAAACCATAATAACGCTAGTTAAGGTGCCCTTCAAAGTATTTACGTAGTGTTTTATTTTAATTTACCGCTGAACCTACTACTTCCACTGACCTATCTGAAGATATGGTTAGCATTAACTCATTCAAAAAAATGTTTTATTAAAAGAACATAACGTATACTTTCATGATTAAGGTTAATTTACAAAAAAAAATCAAAAATATATTTAAGTTTTAAACATTAACAATTATAATGATATAATTTGTTTTAATAAAACTCATAAAATAAAATTTATTAAGAAAGTATAACATGTGAGCTATATACATATTTACAACAGGCTTCTTTCAAGGCAATTTTTTAAATCAAAACATAAATTTCTTTTTCTATTAGATTTTATTGGCAAACATGGAATTATTGATTTGTTTATCACTTATATAGCTTCATCGTTTGGCTAACTTATATCGAAAAACATCTAATGGCAATTGGAGTATTTTTTCGTACTTTACAAATACGAAAAAATCAAAGTTTTATAAATTTTATACTGTTTTAATCATAAAAGCGTAGGATGATGATCACGCCCATGAAACATAAATATTTATCTTATGTTTGGAAATAAGAAGAAGAAAGAAGACTAAAATAATAGTATGAGAAATCGTTACAAAAGCATTCTAATCATCACCAACTTCTTCTTTATCATCACCATCATTATCAGCTTTTGTTACTGCTGGGCAAAGGCCTCCCCTTATTCACGTTTCTCCATAGAGGTTTAGGAATGGTTTCCCACCACGCTGGTCCAATGCGGGTTGGGTGGATCAACTTTTTACATACATGCATATCCGACGCATGGGTAATCTTACTTTTCATTCAATTGGGTTATCGGCTCAATTTATTTTAGCTAGCTAGAAGACGACGATAAAGTTTTTTTTTCCCCGCGGAATTCTAACCCACGACCTCCGGTTAATAAACCAAGGGCTAATGCCTCTAGACCACGGAAACGTATTTGTAAATACATATACATATTTCTTTAGTATATGAGAAAGTATTTGTATTTACGCTACACAGTGTTTTTATTTTTAACATTTTACATAGTTTATATTAAATTGTAATGCTTAAAGTATTTTAAAAATAACAGCGGATTTAGCATTTAATCAACTTGTTTGTACAGCAAGAAACAGATTTAAAAATTGCAGGGTTCTTAATTGCTTTTTTAATTAAACCTTTAGCATTTCTTATTACATAGTACATGAATAAAGCCGTTTCATTCATATTCTTGTATTTCTATTCTTTTGTATAATTAATTTCTTTCTTGTATTAGTACTTTTTTGCTTACCACCACATTATTTTTTTATTATTCGCATTATCCGTAATATTACCTGAAAAAGTAACATATACGTAACATTTTTGTATTGAGAGTGATATATATTTTTAAACAGGTTTGCAACGAGTCGCACTCAAAGAGAGTGCTCATACTACTCGTAATACATTCCGCTTGCTCATTCATCACGTGCTTCTGTTTTTTCGGTTAAGTCGTAAAAAGATATTTCAAATACTCATTTAACTGTAAGTGTTGGAATGGCTTGGAGAAAGTAGGTGACGTGAAGGAAACCAACGACTGCAACAACTTGTCATTCATAAACATAGCTCTGCAGCATTTAAAGGCAGTTTCTAATACGCAGCAGCCAAGTGTAGGAATAATATTCCAGCGCCCATCAAAGATTCTATAGCAAAAACACATTTAGAAGAAAATTAAAGGAGTTCTTTGTAAAAAGTCAACGAGGTACATAATGCTGCAAGCTGCTGTGAATAGGTTACTCATTTTTTATTATTTTTATTTTATAAAAATTTAGTTATGAGATAAATTGCCATTTAACGTGGAGGTTTAAGAAATGGCTTTATTACTTTTTAATGAACACATTATTCTTTTCTTTTCGTTTTTTTTTTTTAACTTCTGCAATGCATAGAACGTAAAGGGTCCGCATTATAGAGATTACATGGCATAAAATATATGGGAAGATGTAGGTTAATAACCAATGCCAGAGCGCGCGGCGTCCGACCAAAACAAGCAAAGGAAAACTCTCCAATTCTGGCTTGGCCAGCTTTTAAGTAATCACGCTCTTGTAGACGCATTAAACTGAAAAGTAAAAAAATTGTCGGTGTATGCTTTATATGCCAGATCATATTCTGTTTGGGTATAAATAAATATTCATATTGAATTGAGATGTTTATAGATTTTTATTGCATTGAAGGCAGATGAGCAGGCAGCCCATCCCTAAAAATGGGTCTCTAATGCCTATGGACATCGGCAATACCTACTTGGTATTACTAACGAGCTGCCTACCATGAGGTACAGGTTATTACATCTTATTTACCCTGTAAATTTACTGGCTATTCCGGTCCCTTCAAACCGAAAAATTTTATAATATTGCTCAATAGGACCTCCAAATGGTCAATATATTAATTGAAAATATATATAATACCTCCAAACGAAATTTTTTTATATGAGCTGCGTTTTTGAGCCATAGTATAAACTTTGGCTGACTGCATCATTTGCAATGAGCCCAAGTTGCAAAGTTCCGTTTCATCAAATGTTTTTGAGATAGTTTGATCAGCTGTGTAGGGTTCCGTATGATACGCATAGCCTAAAAACGATTCACGTGATATTTTGGGTCAGGATTTTTTAATATCATGTGGTTTAAAGTTTAATATGCAGAAGTATACGCATCCATATACTTTAAATGCTAAAAGATTGATCGCTAATTTCAAAATATAAAGAAGACAGTTTTACTTGCTTTTCAATTACAAATTTGCTAAACTTTGGATTCATATAAAATAAAACATCAAGTGCTAATACCATTATTAAAGCTTTTAAAATAGTTATAATATGAAAGCTATTTTGCACATTACTTTCTTATTTAGCATGCCTAAAAGGAAATTTTTATTCAAACCTAACTCCATTAAATTTAAAGTCGAGATCAACGAGATCTAAAGAATAGTCCAAAATAATAACTTAACATTTTCTTAGGTTCATTGATACTGTGCAGATGTGGATATAAAACAAAAAGATAAACTTACTTTCAGTCCGCACCAATTCAATCCCCGTATTCACTGGCAGAAGTAACGGCACAGTACGCTTTCCACTGATAACCTTTTTGTTTCTCAGTTCGTCCTCTTTAGGGTTTATGTACCCGCTATAGTAAAAGAATCCTGGATTCTAATAAGTGAAGGGTTCAAATTCATTAAATATAAAAAGTTGTACTAAAATAAAAATAAAAAAGCCAAAGGATAGAGATATGCTACAATAAATAGTCTAAATAATTTTTCACCAACTCTTTTTGTAGATCTGTAATTAGGTAATATTTAAAAAAAATTACATTTTTATTTAATATTCATTTTGAATACAAATATTGATATTTGTTTTGAAATTTAATTCTTTACATACACAAAATGGTTAATGCCTGCTTTATTTAGTTTTGGCTTATGAAATTAACACATATCTCGAGTACTAATAACATATATAATACATGGTTCGTAAACTATGAATATTAAAATATAAACACACATCAAGCCAGCCTCTAGTGTATCCAATATCTTGAAACACAAGTTCACGATCGCTGTAAATTAAGCCATCTATACTGTTTAGTGTGGGAACAGCAGCATTAAGAAGCCAAGAAACCACACTGCTGGTATAATAGCTGTACAATACAATGCTTGTTAGTCCGACCACTAGTAAAATAAGACGTCTACTTGTAAACGGAAGGTACTTGAATGGTGAATTATAATCTTTTCATTGCGCTTCTTTTACCGTATGTAGTATTTAAGAATCAGTTTTACGATTTTAAATATACATATATTGTTATTAAAAAAAAAAATCGGAAGGCTTAACCACTCCCGTGGTAGCGGTATTGGCCTTTGCATTATAAAGCGGAGATTGTGGGTTCGAATTCCCCGGGGAAACAACTTTGTGTTATTGTTGTTTTAATTAGTCAAGACAATATGATGCCGATCACCCAATTATCTAAAAGTAATATGATCCATGCGTTGTTGTACTGCCAGTGGTATGGGCGTGTGCTTAAGAAACCGGAGGTCGTGGGTTCGTATCCTGCGGGGACGCAACAAATTTTCATTGTTGTTTCCTAGTTGGTTAGGGCAATTTCGGCCGATCACCCAATAGTCTCAAAAGTAAGATGATCCATGCGTCGGATGGGCATGTAAAAAGTTAGTCCACCCACCAACCCGTATTGACGGGACGATTGATACGGTCCAAACCACCTAATGGATAGGGGTGTATTAGGGGAGGCCTATGCCCATCAGTGGACTTACAAAGGCTGATGATGTATGTATGTATGATGTATGTTAGATGAGTGTGTAGAAAGTGAGTCCACCCACCAACCTACATTGGACTAGCGTGCTGGGATACGGTCCAAAAACCCCCTAATAAAGAGTAACATCAGAGGAGGTCTATGTCCAGCAAACACAGGCGGATGATGAAGATGATGATAATTAAAGAGAGCTGTAATACTTATCTAATCTATCTAATTAAATGTAATACTTCGGTTATCTGGCTATAGTAGGGTTATGATTTTTAACGTAGATAATAAATAACGCGTGGTGTGAAAATCTTTAATAAGGAGGTCCGACGCTCTTTAATGTTATTATAGGACGTAAAACAATATAGCCTTGATGACGGAGACATTTGACGTTACTATTTTTTTTACTAAATAATTAGAAAGGAGCAAAAAATTACCTTGGCCATCAAATGGATAACGGCTAATATGCCTTCTTCATATTCTACAAGAAAATAAATATCTATAAATAAAATTAAAAATCAAATGGAACATTAAAACTAAATATTACCATGTTGACAAGTTGTAGCAAAAACGTTAAAAGGCATATACGCTTGGTTCAGGTTTGTTTTCTATCCTGGTGGCTACAGCTAATATGATAATACAAACGAACGCAGTGAAACATGAGCACCACCATACGTCATAAGATAATGGAGTTAGAAAACGGTTTTCATAATCTCCGACTCCCTTATCAGGTATCAAGTAGTAAAATTTGGTCCTAGAAAACTAATCAAAATAAATTACAAGTCACTTTTTTCTTGTCAAAATTATTTATCAGATGTCTTAATTGTCAAATATCTATTTAAAAGATAATATTTACGCACTTTAAATTTATTCAATATGCGCATAAGCATTTATTATTGTGAAGAAAACTTAAAAATTCAATGTACTATACGAAAACAAAACAAAATTTCTTACTCAATAGTAGTAGCGGTAGGATAAAAAATGTCCACCCATTCCAACCACTTAGGAAATATCCTTGCACACGTACAAGATATGTGTTGTTCTCCCCATAATAATGAATTTGTCACGGCCTTAAATAAAATACATTGTTAGTATTGCAGTCAATTGCCAATCCATCTGCTCGGCGAAGAAATTATAAGCAACACTTTTAATAGACACTACGAGATCGACTGTCTGATCTCGTTACCAACAGAATCAACCGTCTTGGCGATTATTAAAAAAAGCCTATATCCAGCAGTGGACTGCTGAAGATTGTAAAACAATGTAGTTTCATCATTGCGTTGGCACTAACGCGGTCTTTGTCTCGGCTCCTATAGACAGGTAACAAACTCGCCCGAATTTGTTACTCAGGAGCCATGGGAGCCGGAAGATGCGAGTTTTGTTTTTTTCCTGTCGAGCGAGTTTTGTCCCTGCGTGAGCAGGGGACAAAACTCGCTGCTCCCAGCGGCGGCCCCGATGTTAAGCTCCACCGCTAGCTCCGTTTCGGCCGCGAAAGGAAGAGAGACGACGACTCTATGCCGAATTAACCCTTCTCCCGGGGGAGGGATAGGAAGAGTGGCCAGAACTCCAACACCCCTTTTCTCCTGGGACTTCTCCTTGGCTGCAGAGGACAGGGGCCGGAGGACTGGCCGCCTTTGTCTTGTTTGTTGTTGTGCACGTTTTCGCCGCTGCACGATCCCCTTTGGAGATGAAATTTCGTAATACCCGTTCTTAGCTGATCTCTTGGAAACCGAAATATTAATATGCAATTTCAAGTCAATCGGCTTTGTAGCTTCAGGGTCGGCTGTTAGACAATGCCTAAGGCATTAAGCTGGCCTATGTACATAATTGTGCAAAATAATAAATTAATATCGTGATCAGTGAATTCAAATTCAATTACATAGATCAGACACAATAAACCATAGACGGAAAATTATTAAATAGGTCGTATAAAAAAAATTATGCCAGAAAAAATTTAGGAGGTGGTGGGACCCTTTTTTAGTGGCAGCTGGGGCAATATCACCGCGATGCTTAGTTCTGTCGCCATGCAGTATGGCGAAAAGGCTACTATGTTCCGGTTTGAAACGTACCGTTGCCAGTGTATCTATCGGGTAAACGAGGTTTAACATCACATGTCTCACGGTAGGCACGAAAAAATGTGACGCGTATCGAAAAAATGTTACACTAAATTTTTTTCCAACCCCGATAAAGAAGTTTCACTTCAATTATTCATATTTTTTAACAATGCTAAAAATTCGTAGAAATCACTTTTACGTTTACTGTAATTTGATAACGCATGAAGTTAATGCATTAATTATGAAAAATTAAGTGTTTCGCTATTATAATTTCCGTATTTCTAATTTTAAAAACACTGTCGTCTAGTTACAAAATGTGACAACAATATGAACCATACACTTAAGTATTTAAAACGGTAACTACAAAATTTACATAGATGGCGTTAAATCTTAATTTTATACAAAAAAGATGGCGCGTAACGAAAAAAAAGACGGCGCGTAACGAAAAAATGTTACACAAAATAAAGATAAAGAAGTTTCAGTTCAAAATGCTACTTTTTTATTGCTTTTCGATTGACTCTATATATAAAAACAATTTAACCTAGATAATAGGTCGTAATTAAATCAACACTACGATTGGCCCCAAATTGTTTATTTTAAACTTTCTAAGATTTTACCTAAAATTGTGCTGTCCCATAAGAACATTGAGCAGCTGAGCATCTTCTTTAGTCATCGGTGAAACACCGGTATGAATTTGTCCGGTTGTTCCAATATCTTCAAAAATTTACATATAAATACGTATATATAGTAGAGAGAATAAAAGTCTAAAACATGTAACCTACCACGGAAACCGCTCTTAATGTCAAATTCTCGAAATTCCAACGATTGTAATATTTAAATCCAGAAATTTTGAGATCTATACCTAAAAATATTTTATTTTGAAATAAATATGGTACTTTACGTTCAAGTTATTATTGAAACAGTTAAAATATAAGATTTTAAAACGGTTGCCAGTTTTTGAATTTTTAATTACCGTATTTTTCACTCCATGTTCCCAGCGGCGCGCTCTTCAAACTATTTCCTTGAATTTTTCCATAATTTAAATAGTCAGTTAGCTCGTCATAACTGCCTTGAGTATGAGTAGCTTGAAAAATTAAATGAATTTATTTTGTTTTATAACAATTATAGTTTAGTGCCTTAAGAATCAACTTTAAAATTTACTTCGAAATTTTTGTACTCTATTATACTACTTGCAAAATAATAATATTTCTCAATATTATAGAAGAAAATATATAACAATACATATTTTTTAATTAATAAATTCGTTTATATAACACAACCTCTAAAATGTGCGACAGCAAGGTCAGTGTCAATGCTTAAGTTGAGTTTAGAAAACAGTTAGTAGTCTTAGATGTCTTTATTAACTAAACATGAGTTGCGTCAAACAAACGCTCTTTCGACGCCTTAATTTTTGAGAAACAAAAAAAATATTGTTAAATATAACATTAAAATCGAAACAATAGACTTTGAATTTTATAAATATCCACATGAGAAACATTTTCGCTTGCTCGCACTATGCGTCTAGAAGAATTCCAATAGGAATATTTGTTTGCTTTAATGCTTGTTTCAGAGACGGGTTCTGCTTATCAATCACCATTACTGATGTCCGTATTCCGTGAGCAATAAAATTGCTCACAATATTTTCTTTCTAAAAATAAACAGTAATAGGTATAAACATTAAATGTATGTATAAATTTTTTAAGTAATTTTACGTTTGATATATGTAATTTAATTATTACTTAGTCAATTACTGCCTCGTAGCCAAACCGAATTAGAAACCGGGAGTCGTGGGTTCGAATCCTGCGGGGACTCAACAAATTAGGTGACATTTAGCGCAATTTGGGTCGATTACCCAATTATCTGAAAAGTTAGATGATCCATGCATCGGATGGGCATGGCAAAAAATCGGTCTACCCACCAACTCGCATTGGACCAGCGTTGAGAGTTACGGTCTAGAAACCCTGAATGGTTACCGTGCATTAGGGGAGACCTATGTCCAGCATGTGCAGTGGGCTAACGCAGGCTGATGATGATAGTCATAATAAGTAGTTATGAATAACATGCATCCCACAATACTTTTAATAAGTGTACTCAAGCTTGTATCTTAGCAAATATTTCCATTTAATATCGATGGTACGAGCCAATCAAACGGGGTTAGTTATAATAACTAAGTTATTCATTTAACATTGCATTAAACAGTGTTAATTTAAAAAATTAATATGCGCTAATTATTTCTATTGTTAGCGCGAATATTATACATTATTAAATAAAATGACTTTACGGATTTTATCGCGTTTAATTTTACATTTTAAATTCCCGACGTTTCGAACACTTTCCAGCGGCCGTGGTCAAACTAAGTCTGTATCTCAAGATATAGATGTCTGATCCCGTGATCATGGATGATAAATCCGCAAATTAGTCCGTAAAGTAGAGCGGATACATTTTAATAATAATCTGTTAAAGTCTCTTTACAGTTATAAAACTTATTAACAGTTTCTTAGCTTAAAACTCTAAACAGCAAGCGTTAAGAAAATCGTAGGTACAATTTTAAATCACTCACCACCTGACGTATCACAAGATAAATAGATAAACTGGTGCAAGATTTTCTCTTGAAAATAAGCCAAAGACGCATTGGCTGATAATGATGGTAGCGTCAAAACTTGCAAAACTTGTATCGCGAAAACGCACAGCATTCCTAAACAGGCCTGGAGAAATATGAAACATAAAAATTTTTTGATTATAAACAATTGAATTAAGACGATTTTTTTGTAAGAGTACTTTTGTTCTTATTTTCATTATAGATAGTAAATTTTATGGCTTGTCATTGTACACTTGTCACGCTACAATTTGCAAATGTTACCGATATTAGTGCACACATAATAGCAAACGAAACAGCCAATTATATCATTACGGTGTCAATATTCAGACGCAATTTGTGTATTCATTTATAAATATTAGATTGGACATCAATTTCATGATTTTAAAGAAAATGGAAAAAATCAATAATCTATTGCTACGTTAGTTCGTTATATTAAATAAGCAAAAGCAGCAATACGTTTTAAAGAGCAACATAGATGGTTTAAAAAGCATATGTTCATTTAAAGGTTACCGACGGAGGTTAAATGTCAGGCTGGTTAATAAATTTGTGGTAAATATTTTAGTGACAAGGCGTTACTTTATTCGATTCGATATTTCATTTAATAAAAATTATTATCTCCTGATTATTAAAGATTATCTATACTGAAATGCGCATTAGTTATGGATAATCCGCTACAATATATGACTGATGCTATCGCCTGTTAAATTTAAAATAGTTCAAGCCAAGTTTTAAAATTTCTAGATTTTTGATTTTTTGCTCATTATTACGTCTACAACTTGTAACTAATTTCTTTGATAAAGAGCAAAAATAAGGGATTATATTTTTTTACATATGGCGTAAACAATATTACAAAGTAAGGTGTAGGTTAGTTGAAGTGTTTTTATAGCAATCCTAAGCTTACTAGAAATGTCCTTGTATCGTCAGTGAAATTTATTGGCAACAGTTGAAATACTTTCATTCCATTGCTTCGCTCTATAAAAATATAACATGCTCTCTCAGAAGTATAAAATAATAAACTTAAGTTATGTCTCTTGTCAAACTACAGCACAGCCGTTTTGTGTCGTTCTATCTATAAATACCACCATTTTGTTTTTTGACTAATGACCTGCTTGTTTCCAGTAGGTACTTGAATGCTACATCAAATATCTTAGGAATATTGCTAGCCTTTAAAATAATCCGTTTTAACATATAAAAGTTGCATTTTAAATATATGCATGTTGCATTTTAAATATATCAATATATTAGAAATTTATATATATTAATATGGGATACTGAAATCAAAAGGCAGTGTCGTGATAATTACATGTCACTATCCGCTTTTGTTGCAAACTAGTGACCCACCCCTGCTTCATGGTGGCACTGGTGCTATGATGAAAATAAATATACCTCCATTGTTATACATATGTTATACATATAAACCTTCCTCTTTAATCAATCTATTGATTTAACAAATCTGCATCAAAATCCGTTTTCCCTAGTTCTTCCCATGTTTTGAAATCTAGTGAACGATCCAGCAGATACAGAAGGCGTTACAATAAAGTTAACATAATATAATTGTAATGTAATGATTTTATTAGTAAATGAGAAATAACTATCAAAATCATAATGACGTTAGCTATGGTGCTCTTCAAACTATTAACGTAATGTTTTATCATCATTTAAATCTGAATTACTTCCACTGTCAATCTCGTGCAAAAAGGAGACTTACCATTAATTATGCTATATACTCTAATAAGTAAAATTAACTGAATTTAAATATTATTTTTAAATATTACAAGGATACAATTAAAATTTATTTAAATAAAACTCGTAAAATAAATATTTTGAGGAAAGAATAAAATCTTTAAGATTCTTTATGCTTCTTTTTAAATCATAACATACATACAGCTGTACCTACTGTAAATCCATTTCCTATTAGGTTTTATTGCCAAACTTGGAATTATTGATTTGTTTATCACTTTTATTGCGCCTCCGCAAAGCTACATCGTTTGGTTAACTTGTATTGAAAAACTTCTAATGGCAATTGGAGTATATTTTTGTACTTTACAAAATACGAAAAAATTCAAGTTTTTATATCTAGTTTTATTAAAAAGGTCTAAGTTGATGTTAACGCCCATAGACCGTAAATATTCAATTTGTATTTAAAAAAATTCTATGTAGCAGATTTAGAATATATGTTTATAATATTACCGGGAGATATTTGTATAAAACATGATAAACAATTCAAAATGCATATAAAATTTAAAAGAAAAATTGACCATCATCCTACCCTAATCTAGGTTTTCTCCATTCGGAGTTTTTTGACCGTATCTCACCACGCTGTTCCAATGCGGCTTTGTAGGTAGATCGACTTTTTACATGACCATCCGCATGGATCATCTTACTTTGCAGGCAATTGGGTAACCAATCTAAATTGTCCTAACCAACCAGAAACCAACGATAACACCAAGTTGTTTCCCGCGGGATTCAGACCCACGACCTCCAGTTTATAAAGCAAGGATCAATGCTGCTAGACCACCACAGGATGGTTGTTTTTTTGGTTAATTTAGTTTTATGGTTATCTTATAATGAATGTAATAAAAAAACACTTTTCACATAAATTGCAATAATGTATAAAAAAGGTTTATTACATATAACTATGAAACTACTACTATGCCTATTTTAGATGCAAAGCAACCTTTAAAATTCAAATTTTTGAGCACCAACACAAGTAAGTAATTCTTTTAAAGTAATATAATTTATAAAACAACATGTGTACTATGACGGTCTTAGCTACTGATGTTATATATTAATCAACCTTTGTGTGGTATGGAGTTGATTACTTGAATAAATTTATACGAGGTAAGTTTCTATATGGAAAAAGTAGTAAAGAAACAAGTCAAATTTTAACGTAAAAAATATGAGCGCCTTCTAACTGTATATAAGCATTTTGGACAAAATAAGGCAGAGACAACCTGCCTTGTGCAAGATACTACTTCGTAATTTCCGCTACTGTAATTAACTCTCTAAAATGTTTTAAGGTATTAATTTAATCTAAATGTCATGTATCACAACTTTTCAATAAACTATATCAACTTCAATGCCTGATTGTAATTTTTGTATTTGTAATGATGAAAATGGTCATTGAGGGTTATTCTTAAAACATAGATATTTGCGCTTACGGACTTTATTAAAGACTATTTTAAGAGACATAATTATGTCGAACATACTAAGTCTATTCTTAACGATTTCAGCAGGGGTTGCAATTTCATCGCACAAGGTTACGATTTTTGGAGCTGTAATTTTTTTTATTTCTTAATTATCTATATAACTTCAAATTATTTAAAAACCAAATGACACATAATAAATCGGAGCACTTTTAAAAAAAATTAATTAAAAACAATTTTAAATAAAATTACTTTACGGATTTTATCGTTTATTTTACATTTTAAATTCCCTGACGTTTCGAACACTTTCCAGCGCCGTGGTCACGGGTAGACTGAGATGTCATGCGTCTTCTTGCCAGTGCTGAAGCTGGGTTTCCAGATCTTAATTTTTATTAATTATTTTTAATCTGTACTCGACCTATGCAAAATGAACTGATTTTTTCTGTATAGCCGCAGTGGTATTATGCTTGGGTTTAAATTTTAATTTATTAATTATGGGATCCCAAGCAGGTGGTAGAACCAACCATCTTCTCTATTGAAATTTGGATGTTTTTAATCTCAATAGCCTCACGGATCATCCTTGGTAGGAATCGGTGTTCTTTAGCGAGGATTTGCGGTCGATCAAATCTGATGTAATGTTTGGGTGATTTAATGTATGGTCACACACTGCTGACTTGTTGGGTCTTCTATGTTTAATGTCAGCTATATGTTCCTTCACGCGGGTTCTTATTGCTCGCTTCGTTTGTCCAATATAAGAGAGGCCACAGTCACAATCTAGCTTGTACACTCCTGGGTCTTGTAGAGGAATATTGCACTTGACAGGTGGTAGGAATTGATCAATCTTCTTCAGGCTTGAAATAAGTTTTAATTGAAGCCCGCCTCAAAGTGTAGCCGATCTTGTCAGTTACGCCTCTCACAAAGGTATAACAGCAGGTACTCGCTCCACTGTGGCTGCCTTCACTCGGTCACTGTGACGCTGCCGTGGCGCAGCGAGCTTGTTGTCTCGCAGTACTTGCTTAACATGGTGTAGCTCAGCCGCCAGGTGTTCATCATCACAGATCCCTCGTGCTCTCTGAAACAAAGATTTGCCCACGGTAGCTAACTGGGATGGATGGTGGTGTAAATTGCCATTTAAATATTTATTTGTATGGGTTGGTTTCCTATACACAGTATGGCTCAAGGTGTTATCAGGATTGCGAATAATTAAAACATCAAGAAAAGCTAAAGAATTATTATTTTCTAACTCCATAGTAAACTGTATTTTTGAATTAATGGAGTTAAGGTGGTTTAAAATGCATTTATTTTATCATATGGTAAGATGGTAAATGTATCATCCACATAGCGCTTATAAAATCTTGGATGAATGGGAGCAGTGAGTAGGGCCTTCTCCTCAAAGTCTTCCATAAAAATGTCAGCAACAATAGGAGACACTGGCAACCCATCGCTACACCATCCATCTGCATGTAGAACTCATCTTTCCACAATAAATAGCCAGATGTTAGGCAATGTTTTAGTAAAAATGCATATTCTATTGAGATGTTATTTTCCTCTAACTTTCTTGTTACAATATTGATGCAATCTTCTATAGGTAAAGATGTAAACAAAGATTGAACATCAAAACTAACCATAGTTTCATTGTCAGCAAGATGTAGATGTTTTACCTCACTAACAAAATGGTAAGAATCCTTTGTAAATGCGCTTGTTTGTCCTCTGAGTGGTGAGAGGATTTTTACTAAATGTTGAGCCAATTTGTAAGTAGGTGAGTCAATTTGGCTAACAATAGGGCGCAATGGAGCATTAAATTTGTGTATTTTAGGCAACCCATACAATTTTGGGGGCTTGGGACATGAATCATTTTGCATAGGTCGGAGTACAGATTAAAAATAATTAATAAAAATTAAGATCTGGAAACCCCGCTTCAGCACTGGCAAGAAGACGCATGACATCTCAGTCTACCCCGTGACCACGGCCGCTGGAAAGTGTTCGAAACGTCGGGAATTTAAAATGTAAAATAAACGCGATAAAATCCGTAAAGTAATTTTATTTAATAATGTATAATATTCGCGCAAGCAATAGAAATAATTATAAAACAATTTGTCCGAATTGAGTACGTCTTTTGTTTGAAAGTCGGCCAAAAAGAAGAATATTATAGGTGCAGACATATACAATTATAAACTTATAACCTTTTTGTTCGTTTGTCTTTAGTTACGACAGACGCTACAGATTTCAATTTGGTAAAAGTTTATGTAGCGGACTTAATAAAATGCGATGTTAAATAAAAGGACTTTTTACGGATTTTAACGCCTATATACAATTTAAAATGCAAAATAAACGCGAAAAGATCCGTAGTATTAACGTAAACAAAAGATTTAAAACTACTATAATAATAAAAACCATAAAGAAAAAATGAGAAGTCGAGGAAAATACTAATATAATTTTTAAAAATGACCGTTTGCTAACTTAAAACCGTTTACAATGTAGCAGGCTTTTTTTTCAAACAATATCACCGCCAATAAAATTTGAAACGTATATCTCGTGCCGGCGTGGCACAATACGTTCAACGTTTCGGACGCGGAGTTCTATCGCGGGTGTTTGATTACAACGGCCATTTGCATTTATAAATGATTCATGAGAGATCCGCCGCTGCCCGAGACATTGTGCCTGATTGCTGTTTAAGATATTTTGAATCTCGCGAATAAACCAACATCCCTAAATGTTTAGCGATCGTGGCGGACCAATTTTTATTTTTTTGGACTTTTTGTTATTGTTATAAGATAAATATTATAAAATATGTAATAAAGGGTTCATATCGTATACAAAAGATCGATAAAATGTCGAGTATCCGATGCGATTCAAATATATTTAATATAGTTATAAGTAGGTGTAATAAATAATCTGTAGTAATATTAAAAGTCATTTTTATTTGTTTTGAATACACTCTGAAAGTACATATTAAGCCGATTGAAACCATTCACTATTATAAAGATAATTTGGTCTTGAATAACGTAGGCCATATTACCAAGTTATCATAGGGTCGGCTTGTAACCCCCCGAACAGGTTCTTGCTTTGTCGTAGCCATAGTGCTAAGTACCTGCGGCTTGGGCCAGCCGCGGGGAAGCTAAGTGAAACCTGGCCGACCTGTGGAGTGAGGAGTAAGGAGTGTGCCGTGGCGGAGGCTGCTCCAAGCTAGCTAGAGAAGCCAGTTTCAGATGCGCCTAAGAGCGTGCAGCGGACGGGGAAGAGGCAATGCTATAATAATCAATGCAGATTTACCAAAGTTACGGTTTTTTTACGCAGAGCGACAGCCATCTGAGCTCCACAACCCAAAGGGTAAACTTTATCTAAGGATGAAATTACAAATATAAGGTTAAAAAGGAAAATTCATTCCAAAAATTAAAAATAACACGAGCGGAACTGTGGACGGACTGTTTCTGCTTTATTGAAGTGCTATGAGACTATCATTAAAAATTTTAAATGTAAACATAATACAGAGTTTCTTATTAGAAATTAAATTAGAATAAGATTGTTGTAAAAATATATTTATTAATTAGTGAAGGTCAAAAATATTATATCTTCTACGTTCTACGTTTCCTAGGATCCACTCCTTAATTGTCAAAATATTTACTCTCCAAAACATTAAATCAGTTTAGATAGTTACCACCATGAGCAAGAACAAGTATTAAACTAATTATTACGGAACATGCTCGAAGCTCGTAGCCCTACAGATGAATTTTTTCTGAGGTCTTTGCTGGGTCGTTGCTTTGGTGGCTTGAAGTTTATTTCTGATCCATATACATATATGATTATCTCATTGATTTTTTTTAGCAATATTGTTAACTGAACCTCTAGTTATCAAATTACTAATATGAGATGCAAGGATAAGCATCAATTGCGTGAAAACTGTTGCCTATTTTTCTAATAATGCTTTATATGAAAATTGAATATGAATCTTTGATATGACAAAAATGGGCTGCTTTTAGTTATTAAAGAAATACAAATATTCAACAAAACGTAAAATTTAAATTTTACTTTTGTTGAATATTTGTTATTCTTACTGAAGACAATCCATTTTAGAGTTAATAATGAAATTTAAAACCGATTCAAAAGGATATCTAGATACGATACAATTAAATCGTTATACATTTAATGTACATAAAACAACATAATCAGTCAAATTATTAGAATCATAACGTAATAAAGAAAAGTCATAAACTCTGCGGTCAGATTTTGATAATAAACTTTGCGGTTCATAATATTATAAATTATATATTAATTTTAATATTAAAATATTATAAATTTGCGGCTTTGGAAATTAGTACCGTAATATGAATACAACCAAGCTCATGAACTTTTTTACAATGACAATATGTTATACTATTTTACATTGCAAACCTTTTATTACAAAGCAATTTAGTAATTGAAATTGATAACTTTGTCACGGCATGTTTGTGACCGACTGAGAAATGCAATTAAATGAAGCTGAATTAGTTGATTTGAGTTAACACTTTTCTACGGTACGGTAACGGTATTATTATTTATCACATCATTGTAAATAATATAAATAATAAAAATATATTTTATATTGCACACTATTCATATTATTTTATATCTTAAATATTCATATATATATAAACGAATGATATATCTGAATATTTAAGAATATATTTAGCTTAAAATATAGTATCATCATCAGCTAGTGATAGTCCACTGCTGTGCATTGGGCGCCCCCAATGCACGCATTCTCCATTAGGGGATTTTGGACGGTATATTGGATACCGCCACGCTGGCTCAATGCGAGTTGGTGGGTAGATCAACTTTTTACACAAAACGTCGAAATTAAATACTTATTTTTTTAATAGGTACGACATTAGAGTTTTATCAGAGTTATCATAGAAAAAAATGGTAATTGACTTGCAAATGCTATCCAAATGAAATTTTAACAAAAAACTGTTACCGACTTTACACAATATATAACCATTTTACGCAATAAACGCGAGTAACAACGCGCTCTGTGCATAAAACTGTCCCATGTTTTCTGCTACCGCATTTTAAATCTCTGATATATTTTAAGGTATTAATTTTATCAAATTGTTGTTTCATGCTCATAGAATGAAAAACTTCTTCGATACTTATATAATGAATGAGCTTTTAATATACCTCAATGCAATTTTTTATGTTGTTATTCTTAAAAAATAGATCCATGTCCTGACGGAATTTATTGTAGACTATTTAAAAATATATCATTACGTAGAATGTGTTTTAACTCTATCTTTTAATGTTTGCCAGCGTTTGCAATTTAATCGCACAAGGTTGTAATTTTTAACGCCATTGTTTTACTTAATTTCTTCAAAATCTATTAAACCACTTATCACAAAATTATTAAAAAAATGGGACCAGTTGACAGCTTATACCTAACATTTAAAAAAGAGTGTACAAAATAGGAGCGCTAGGAGCAGAGTAATGAGTTACATATATAAAAAAATAGAGTATCTCCTTCTTTTGGAAAGTAGGTGAAAAATAGAACAACAAGTGGCTAGTATTTTGGAAGATAAAAACTGCGAAACAGTGTAGGGTCACAAAGTGCATCGCAGGGGATGCTGTAGTCTAAAGAAGCCCGAAAGTAGTATACATTGGGAACCTTAATCTCCTAAGGCCACTCCCCTGGTCTTAAACCAGATTTTTCAAATCTTGTAGAATATTAAATTGAAATGGCAATAATGTATTTACAATTTTTTTATTTGTTTCTATATCTTAACTAAACTGGATAACATAACTCTTTAGCCTTTAACTTTTGCCACTGGGACACTAAGTTATAATAAAGATGGCATAAATTATGAAATACTTCTAGAAGGATTTACAAAAATATGAAAAAAGTAATAGTTAAGCATAAAAAGAAACAAAAATAAGGCACAAATATAACTTTTTAAGTTTTTACTCTTGCAGAAAAGTCATATACTATTGCATATTAATAAGACTTAACAATACTGTATCTGTATTTAACCTAATTACTTTTAAACATATAATTAGACACAAACATAACATTGCATGCAAATTAGATACATCGAAGCTATTTGACCAGAATTGGTTCGTGACTTAGTACATAAAACAATTAACAAGTACAGCGCGGCATTGCTTTGCTATGAACCTGGTAATGAATTTCACTTGTTATGTTGGAAAAGCAATCAAAGTTGTTGTGGCATATGTTAAATAAAGCAGGAGTTGATCAGCTAAAATTCTTCTATACTACAGTAAAATAAATTTGTGCTCCTATAGTAAAGTACTGTAGGACGGGCGTTTCTTCGCACACATAAAGTGCAACGCTTATAACATAAGAATAATTTAATAATTTAGAATCCATCAGTCATAAATTAAAATGAACATCGATAAGTACCAAAAGTAAAGTTAAATAGAAAATATACATCACGCTACGGTTCTAAACATTCAATAGCATTATTATTGTGTGAGGACCAAATAAAATGTAATTAATTTAAAAAAAAATTACAACATTTTAAATCGTTGACAAAATATTGTATAAAGTAAATGAAAAATAAAAATGGATTTAGCATCTTATTCAACTTGTTCGAGCAGTGAGAAACTGTTAAAAATTGTAAGATTCTTAATTGCTTTTTTAATTAAACCTTTAGTATTTCTTGTTACGAATGTCCACGAGTATGGCAGTTTCATTTATATTCATGTATTGCTTTATTTAGCACATTTTAATTCGTTCTTTTAATCCTTTTTTATTGGTAACCACCAATAGCTTTTATTGCATTTTTCAAGTCATTCGTTATATACCAGAACAAGTAACATATTGGCAACTTTCTAGTATTGAGAGTGATATATTTTTAAACAGGTTTGCAACGAGTCGTAATCAAAGAGAGTGCTCATACTACTCGTAATACATTCCGCTTGCTCATTCATCACGAGCTTCTGTTTTTTCGGTTAAGTCGTAAAAAGATATTTCAAATACTTATTTGACTGTATCTTGATAGATTATCTTTACTACGCCCATGTATCTTATCTCTTCTTCTGCTAAATACAAATTTATTAAACACAGATATTGAAAAAATAGGTTGTCCGTCACTAGGTATACAATGACAATTAATTTCGATATTTTACACTAAAAAATAAGTTTTCATATATATGGATTTAAAATCATCAATCATTTAATACGATTATTAATTGACAGTTCGTATGTGATCGAATTCCGATAAATATTCGAGTTTTCCCGGAAAATTATTATTTCACTACATTAATTTCACACAAGTACTTTTTGTTAATTCCAATTATTAATTTACACGATTACTCCTTGAAAGCTATCATATCTTTTCGTTTATTTTATACTTTAGAATTTAAATGTTCTCTTTTGATATAATAATTGTTGGTATATTAAATAATATTACTTTGAATAAATTTAATTATTTAAACAAAAATAGGAATGTGCTCTAAACAAGCAATTCGTGTGATCAATCGATCATACGAATTGCTTGTTAAATCACTAACTGTTGTTGAAACACTAACTTTAATCAAAGTGATTCTAAAAACCGTTGAATTAATTTTCATTAAAAGTACAGTTATAGTCCAATGCGGTTTGGTGGGTGGACTGACTTTTTACATGCCCATCCGACGCATGTAAAAAGTCATATATATATATAGTGCATATATAAATGGCCACTTTAAATACATTTCCTGCCTTTTTTGTATGAAAATATTGTCACCTTCATCCAATTCACGAGTAAAAGTTTTCGTATTGCCTTTCTCATTGATACGGATGGTGTCCAAAATGTTTTTTCTTGGTTTTGTATTTTGCTTGCTCCCTTTTTCTGTGTGTAAAAAAAATGTATATTAATTATACGATAAAGTTAAATTGGAAATAACATAAAAATAAATCAGAGGTTTAAGGTAATCACGAACGTTAAAAATAAAATTTTTGCTTTTGTAAGAACAACTGCCTCCCTAGCCTAGTGGTATGGGCATGTGCGTTAGAAACCGGAGGTCGTGGGTTCAAATCCTGTGGGGACTCAATAAATTTTCATTGTTGTTTCCCAGTTGGTTAGGGCAATTTGGGCCGATCACTCAATTGTCTGATAATTAAGATAATCCATGAGTCGGATGGGCATGTAAAAAGTCGGTCCACCTACCAATGTGGTGGATTAGACCAATGTGGTGGTATACGGTCCAAACACCCCCTAATGGATAGGGGTGTATAAGGGGAGGCCTATGTCCAGCTGTGGACTATCATAGGCTGATAATGATGATTAGTAAAAAAAAAATATATTATATTGATAAAATTGGTTCAAAGCATTTATTATTGATACTATTAAAGTTTTCTTACTTGTGAAAATTTTACTATGTTAGGAATAAAAAGCCACCGTAGGAGTACCAAGAATCAATTGGTACTATCTAACGTCTACGAGTGAGACGTAGCACTTATTATTAAAATGCAATCATACCTATGCCGCAAGATTTCGATAATCATAATAAGAGTCGATAATACAGTTGCCTCTGCTAATATGGCGAAAGCTGGAGCAGCTTGTCCCAATGCTAGTGCACGCGGCGTCCGACCAGAACAAGCGAAGGAGAAATCTCCAATTTTAGCTTGTGCTGCTTTTAGGTGACCACGCTCTTGTAGACGCATAAAACTAAAGAATATAAATAAATTTGGTGTATATTTTATATGACTGATCATGTTCTATTATAGGATCTACGATTATGTGTATGCTGTGCTTTATCATCATGTTGAAAAGGATCTAACTGACTTTTAGCATGGATTTCGTATGGACGGTCTGTTAAAACGAATTTAGTTCCATTTATTTCTGCAATTTCTTATGAAGTGGACAAAGGTAGACAGGTGGACACAATTTAAACAGATTTTAAAAACGTATTTCAGTCATCGCATACTTAAAACTTAAAAAAAAAAACACTAACCATCTTTTACAATGGTTTGACTCATATTTGTATGATAGACCTCAAAACGTAGTGATTGAATCTAAGACATACCTCTCCGTATCGGGCTTTTCTCAGGGATCATTTTTGGGGCCTATTCTCATTATGATATTTGTTAATGATGTTACCACTTGTGCAAAACATAGGACTGTATCATTGTGTGCAGATGACTTAAAAATATTTAAAGCCGTAAATAATATACGCAAATTTGACTTTTTACAAAATGATCTGAATAATATTCATAATTTCTGTGATGAGAGCAATATGACACTAACGTTGCTAAATTTTTCACGTAACGTTCACCAGAAAGGGGCAAATAGGTTGGCTGTTAGTTAATGCCTACGGCATTAAACCCGCCAGTGTGCACTTTTTATTTGTGCAAAAAGTTTAAATAAATTAATTCATTAAGGGGGCGTAAAGTACAAACATCATATACGTTGAGCAATACAGAACTTCTAAAATTAGATACAGTTTAGGTGTAACTTTAGACTCCCAGTTAAGATAAAAGTCGCTAAAAAGGCTAAGTAGTGTAGTGCCTGTTATCGGTCCCTCCATGGAACAGAAAAACGAGAGATGAAATTATGAGAATAAAAGGAAGAAGTAAACCTACATCTGTATTGATATCTCCCACGCAGTTGGTTGATCTTAATATAGGTCGGCCGCCGTATTCCAATTGATTGGAGGTCATTGTTACTATAATGGTTTAATATGTTAATGAGATTGTCACTATATTGTCTCAAGAAGAGAAATAATCTAATGTTTTCTTACAAATAACCTGTAAGCATTTTGTGTTGAACTGATATAGTAAAAAAAAATAATACCTCCAAACGAAAAACTGTTTATAAGGGCTGCGTTTCTGAGCCATGATATAAACTTTTGCCGGCTGCATCATTTGCAATGAGCCCAAGTTGCAAAGTTCCGTTTCATCAAATGTTTTTGAGATAGTTTGATAAGCTGTGTAGGGTTCCGTGTGATACGCATAGCCTAAAAACGAGTCACGTGATAGATTTGAGTCGGTATTTACGTTAATATTATATGTATGAAAGTTCAAGGTGCAAGTCTGCATACAACAATATGCTTTCAATGTTAAATGAATGAACGACAACTTCAGAACGTACAGAAGATAGAATAGTTTAGTTTTATTATAGTTAGCTTTTAGATAATATAGGTTTTATATTGTATTTTTTTGGTGTAATGGGAAACAAATTTTGTTAAAAGTATACATTGGACCGTCACGCCAAACGTAATACCATTATTTAAGCTTTTAAAATACTTATATTATATATGCAAATTTATAACAATATTTAACAAGAAAATTTAAACATATCGTAATGAAATATAAATAAAATCTAAACAAAAGTCTGAAGTATCAACTTAACATTTTCTCAGGTTCATTGATACAGAATAAAAAGATAAACTTACTTCCAGTCCGCACCAGTTCAATCCCCGTATTCACTGGCAAAAATAACGGCACAGTACGCTTTTCACTGATAACCTTTTTGTTTCTCAGTTCGTCCTCTTTAGGGTTTATGTACCCGCTATAGTAAAAGAATCCTGGATTCTAGTAATTGAAGGTTATTATTGTTAAAGATAAACAGATTTCTAAGAAAAATGCATAAGTATAGCAAAATACTTAAAAACACATAAATTTACTTCCAAGTTGTAGTGACGAATTTGTATGTATACTTTTTAACCAAAACTAGTGATATTTAATTTCTTTTTCCTATATGTATTTAACTTTCATTTTAAATCCAAATATTGATATTATTTTCGCAATTAAATAACTCCTAAAATTAAAAAATCTAGCAAAGCCAATCGATTGAATACGGCTTTAATTAATTTTGACATTGTGTTTTTTAAATAAAAAGTAACTCGAGGACAGTTTTTCTCAAAATAATAGATAGAACCCATGATACATAAACTATAAATAGTAAAATATAAACACACATCAAGCCAGCCTCTAGTGTATCCAATATCTTCAAACACAAGCTCAAGATCGCTCTTTATTAAGCCATCGAGATTGTTCAGTGTGGGAACAGCAGCATTAAGAAGCCAAGAGACCACACTGCTGGTATAATAGTTGTACAATAGCATGCTTGTTAGTCCGACAACTAGTAAAATGAGACGTCTACCTGCAAACAGAAGGTGCTTGTTTAATGGTGAACTATGCTTCTTTCTTTTTCTTTACGCTTCTTTGCAAATGAGCATAAAATATGTCATACATTACATTTGGAACCCTTCAAAGAGATCGGCGATTTAAAATGCAGTGGCAGATACACGTGGCTATTTCGTGCCACATTGTTACCCGCTTGTATTACGCAAAATAACAAAAAATATTGTTGAAAGTCGGTGTTTTTGTCCGAAAAAAAAAATCTTATGAAACTATTGGTTATTTCATTGCAAGCATGAAAACTTTCTTAAAGATACAGCAGATATGATATTACTTTTTTTCTTTAAAAAATATTTAACCTACTTTGACATACAAATTTACTACTACAAACCACAGACCTAGCCTCTTTTTCAATTTTTCACAACTTTTAAAGTCCCTATCCAGACTGACGTTGTATAAGTAAGAATATGGTCTTGAAAACAGAGACTTCTAACGACACAATTTTTTTTGGTACTAAAAAATTAAAAAGAATCTAACTAATACTTATTTCAATATAGCGAAAGAAAGAAATGACCTTGTCCGATAAATGGATGACGACTTATCTGCCGCCCATCTTCATATTCTTAAAATGAAAGAAATGTTTATTTAAATAAAGTAATTAACAAATATTAGATTAAAGCGAATCATCTTTTTACCTTGTTGACATGTTGTAGCAAAAACGCTGAAAAATGCGTATGTGCTTGGTTCAGTTTTATTTTCTATTCTGGCAGCTACAGCTAATATGATAATACAAACGAACGCAGTGAAACATGAGCACCACCATACGTCATAAGACAATGGAGTTAGAAAACGGTTTTCATAATCCCCGACTCCCTTATCAGGTATCAAATAATAAAATTTGGTCCTGAGAAACAAAATAAATTATGCGTCAATTATTCTTTGTCAATTTTTTTGTTCTTGTTATCAAATTTTTTACCGTTACATGAAAAGCTGGGCATAAATATATAGTAGAATTTTTATTAACGACCTGCTGATATATGTATTAAATATATTAAACAAAAACAAAACTTCTTACTCAATAGTAGTAGCCGCCGGGTAAAAAATGTCCACCCATTCCAACCACTTCGGAAATATCCTTGCACACGTACAAGATATGTCTTGTTCTCCCCACAATAATGAATTTGTAACGGCCTTGAAATACATTTATTATTATTTCAATAAAATGTGTATAAAACGTATGTTACAAATAGTAGCGGTAATTTATTTTATATGATTTATTTAAAACGGTTTAGTTTGTTATTTTTCAAGATATTGAAATTAGACTCCAAATAAAAGTTAAGCTTTCTTAGTCCCTTTTTGTTTTTTTATCTAATTTTAAAACAGTATAAAGGTAAAAACATATTTCAACACACTATGTCAAAATTATTATAAACATCATATTAAAAACAATTATGCTAAAAAGTTCACCATCGTCGAATTCCTTTCGGGGGCACCTATCCAGCGTCCAACTATAGTGTACTTAAATCTGTAATAAAGGAGGACGATAATTAACATTGGGATACAAAAGATACATCTAAAGAATAATACTTTTTCATTGTCTTTAATGATTTTTGTTTGAATCTTTTAATTTAAACAAATTTAAGCAAGATTGTCTTATCTAAAACAACACTACAATTATACTTAAATGTTTTCTTTTCGTTTAAACGTTTTAAGCTTTTACCTGAAATTGTGTTGTTCCATAAGCAGATTGAGCAGCTGAGCAGCTACTTTAGTCATCGGCGAAACACCAGGCGTGTATCCCGGACTGGACAACATTTCCGGTATAAATCTGTCCGGTTGTTCCGATATCTTTAAGAAAATTATATACGCATATATTCATATAGGACAAAAGTGTATGTCGGGACATATGTCTTATACTCACCACAGAAACCGCTCGTAACGTCAAATTGCCAAAACTCCAACGATTGTAATATTTAAATCCAGAAATGTTGAGATTTATTCCTAAAAATATATTATTCATTTAAAGCTAGAAATAAAAGTTTCAAATTGATTTAATCCCTGTTGTTTATTTTTATGTTTTATTTGAAATTACCGTATTTTTCGCTCCATGCTCCCAACGGCACGCTCTTCAAGCTATTTCCTTGTATTTTTCCATAATTAAAAAAGTCAGTTAGCTCGTAATAACTGCCTTGAATTTGAGTAGCTTAAAATAAATTGAATTAATTATTTTAATTCGATTAAAATAATAATATTTCTTTATGAAATGGACAAAATATAATTGTTTCATTATTTTATACATTATTTAAATAATATATCTCACACATACCTCTAAATCGTGCGACAGCAAGGTCAGTATCAATGCTTAAATTGAGTTTTGAAAAAGTACGTTCAACATTCATGTCAGTATTGTTGTCTTCCGTAATTATTAACCAAACATGGGATGCGTCAAACAAACTCTCTGTTGACGCCTTAATTTAAGAGAAACAAAAAAATATTGTTAATAATATTATTAAACCGAAAAATAAGACTTACGATTTTATGAATACCTGCATTAGAAACATTTTCGTTTGCTCGCACGATGCGTCTAGAAGAATTCCAATAGGAATATTTGTTTTTTTTAATGCTTGTTTCAGAGACGGGTTCTGCTTATCAATCACCATTACTGATGTCCGTAGTCCGTGAGCAATAAAATTGCTCACAACATTTTTGTTTTCTAAAAATAAACAGCAATAGGCATGAATATAAAATTTATGTATGTCTTAATTTTTTTACTCAAGAGAATGTGACGTTTGATATATGTACTTTAAATATACTTAGTCATTATAAGTAGTTATGAATAACGTGCGTACCACAGTACTTTTAATGAGTGCATTCTAGCTTATATCATAGCAAATATATCTATTGAATCTGAAATATCAATTTGGTACGAGCCAATTCACTGGGATAACTGATTTAACACACATAATGCGCTAGCCTAATAAATCACTTGATAATTCACATCAAGTGATACATTATACATTTATATATATAAAAATATAATATTGTAAATTTCATAAAGATATTATTTTACAAAAGTCATATCGACTAAAGATTCTGACCTGACTAAAATTTATATAATCGCACAAATTTGTTTTTAAAACTCTTAAAATAGTTGTTACAAAATTGATTTTGTCCTCGAAACAAATATTTACGTAAAAATATATTGCAATACAACATTTGGTGGCAATTTATTTAGCATTTTCAGCAGTCCCACTTAAGACAAACTGGCACGCAGTTTCAAATATTATTTAAACAACATTGCTTTTTACAAATTTTACGAAAAATTATATGCTTAAGCTTTGTAGAAATTTAATATAAATATGAGCGGATATATTTTAATAATAATCATTAATAGTTTTTAGCTAAAAATTTTAAACGAAGTGTTATATGAATCGTAAGTTAAATTTTAAGTCACTCACCACCTGACGTATCACAAGATAAATAGATAAGCTGTTGCAAGTTTTTCTCTTTGAAATAAGCCAAAGACATATTAGATGATAATGATGGTAGCGTCAAAACCTTCAAAGCTTGTATCGCGAAAACACACAGCATTCCTAAACAGGTCTGAAAAAATAACGAAAATAAATATTTTTTAATTATAATCAATTAAATTAAGACGATTTTGTTGTAAGAGTACTTTAGTTCTTCTTTTCATTTTGATAGTAAATATAGATAGACTTTCTTGTCACGCTACAATTTGCGAATGTTACCAATGTCAGTGCACACATAATAGCGAACGAAACAGCCAATTACATCGTTATGGCGTCAATCATTCAGATGCAATTCGTGTATTCATTTATAAATATTAGATTGGTTATCAAGTTCATGATTGTAAATGAAATGAAACAAATTTGAATATGCTTTTAAATTGAAGGTTTAACTTTTTATAACATTACAGGTTATTATCAATTGCGACTTTTATTTGTTTTTAGCAAGAATAGGTAGTTTCTTTTTAAAACGTAACGCAGTTTAAAAAACATTTTCAAACTATGCGCTCCGTCATGTGTTAACATGGTAAATGAATTTGTGGTGAGTATTTTACTGGCAAAGCGTACCTATAGCTAACCATTAGGTGTGACATATTGTTATTAGTAAATATGCTATAAGCAAGAAGGACAAGTTACTACATGTTAACATTAGACAACTACGTGAGCTTTTTCTTAAATAACTATATTTATCCGGTTATTTGTGTTAGTCCGGGGGTCCATTGACAATTTTTTTTTGAGATCGCTCCAATATAAAAAAAAGTCACGGGACTTAAAGACGGTGATTGGGCTGGCCTCGAAGTAGTTTTTTAACGTTTTACCAATATTCCTGGATATTACTGGTCAAATAAATCTCGTACTTACAATGTAAAATGCGCTAGGCAGCCCTTGTTAATACCATATGTAGCGACAATCTATTAGTGGTCCGTCCTCTTACAACGTTAATAATATTTCGGGGAGAAAATGTCGATTATTTGTGACAATAAAGTTCTCAGGCAGCACAAGAGGCCGTAAATAATTTTCTCGTTTGAAATTCCGGTTCGCAGGTTTATTTTAAAGCGATACTGGGATCTTTTTTCTCGTATTAAATGTAGATGTTCCACATGCCACTCGTATTATATTTTTTTATTCATAATTTTGATCGATTTAGCTACATTGGACAGAGGTCAATTTGCCTAGTACGCATCTCTTTCATTTTTTAGTCATAAAATTAAGAACCTGCTAAGAACTTGTTTGAATCAAAAACATTTTATCTGAGTAAAGTCGGGTTACTCGATGTTCTTTTCCTTAATTCCTTTTTTATGGCCACAACTTTCAGTGTACAAGGGACAGCTGATGTTTTTTTTTTTAATTTTCTCATGATGGTTACAGTATGACTCATGATGAATATGACACCCTGTATACAAAAATTTACCTGTAAAATGAACCATAAATTTAAAGCCAAAAATTAATCCTCGTTTCATGCACGATAAATATTAAAGTGTTTATCATCATTTATATCGGTGTTCTTGCTTTGCTTTGTACACGTAATTGTAAATTCAGCACTATAACAAAATTTGCATACAAATAGAAGGTGTCACTAAAGAATTTATACATTACGTCACGTAAGCGCTGTAATGTTCATGGATTAATTTCAACTCCGGATACTAGAAACACCTTGGGAGAGGATATTGTAGTGTATTTATTTTTAAAAATCTGACTTAAAAGTACATTCTAAGACTACAGACGAAATAAATAATCAAAAATCAGGAAGTTAATTAAATTGATAAGAAAAAGTATAATAAATTGACATATAGCTTTTAAATTAACTCCTTTGTTGAAGGAGTATTTAAATTATTCGGTCTTAAAGATTCTACTTCTAATCACTGCATAAACAATTCTACAGGACTAAATTAAAACATTGACATGCATCATCATCAGCCAGTTTTAGCTTCCATGTTCGATATTCCATGGTCAAATATCTCTTGATCTCCAATGTAGGAGCTTTTATGACCATAGAGCGACAATCTATTAGTGTCTCCTCTACATTACAGTAAATTTGAAAAATTCGATTCTTGTTATAACTTTTAGAGATAAGCCTAAAAATAATTTTTCTGAAATTCGTTCAAGAGTTTATTTAAACATCTCGAGCTTTTTTTGTTTAAATATATGTCACATCATTCTGTTTTATTTATATTGCGCATTGAATTGCAAAGGTGACCTTTCATAATTGCAATCAAATAAGAGATGTTATTAAAAACATATCTGAATTATCGATTACTGGTTATTTTACTAATTCATTTGTTAAATCAACTTCGTCTACGACAGTATTTTTTAATTTTCCATGATGGTTAATAGACTTGTCATCTTCGGTTGAATATGCAATTGATCTGTATACAATTACTGTAAATCCATAATTAAAGCAAAATTAATCCTGTTTATGAAAATATTAAACTGCTTATCCATTAATCAGTGTTGCTGTGCTTTAGTAATAACGTGAGGTCTATAGAAATTTCGAATCTCAAATGAAGGGCACAACAAATTTTACATTGTTGTTTCCTAGTATGTAGTTATACCGGATACAAACTTGGGACAGATATCAGATTTGTTTAAAATAGACTAAGAATTAGACCATGCGCGGATAAATATCAAAAATAGAAATATCACACAACTGCTAAATTAAATCAGCTGGTGATACTCAACCCCTAATTGAGAGTATTAAATTGATTTAAGATCCTTACTTCAACAGACAGTGACTCATTAACACATAATTAACATGATGTCCAATGATTGATTAATAGGAAGGTCAATATGCAAATTATTGTAAAATTATTAAAAAATAGAAACAAAGTGGTTTCATTGTGCCCCTATAGCATAATAACGATTGAAGTATAGATTTATTATGTTGTAGTTTATGGTTAGATATTTAAACACAGAAATAATAAACTTTTTCCTTGAAACCAAATTCGGCCCAGAAGCATTCGTTTGACTCAGAAAGCTTAGAAGTACTAGTACAAGCTAGCTGCAACGCAAACTATAAGGACACTGCCATATTGCGCAAGAAGAATCCAGTGCTGAGCGACCTTACAGCCGATTAGGCTAGATATAATTTTAAGGGTGTTTTGAGTGCTTGCTTTCAAATATACTTGGACCTTGATAACCAAAATCTAAGCAAATTAAAACCTTGTAAAAATGTTTGGCTTTAGTCATTTGTTACAAATATTTGTTCACGAGGAAGCAATTTTATTGTACATGATAATTAAATTGGCAGAACAAAGACGAAGGCATACAATACATTTTAGAATAACAGACTTTCGGGACATGCGTGAACTTTAAGTGACATGAACAGTTTATTAGTCTTAATAGTGTACATTAACTGTACAAACGGAGTCATTAAAAAACTCGTTACGGCCGCCCCGGCGACCGTAAAGCCCGCACTGCAACCCAAATTAGCATTTATATTGTTACAACCCGTGGAGCCTCGACTATCTTCTGCTTAACTATTTTGTTGTGACTTTGTAGTAATTAAAGACTACCTGTCTTTAATTACCATAAAAATTAGGTGCCTAAATGTTATAAAATAACTTAAAGTTCTAACGATGTTACGTATAAAGTAACTTACTATTGTTATTTTTGCGTGGCTACACATTGCGCTTCTTCAAAGACAACTTTAAACACAATACATATGTCCTCTAATGTGTTATTATTAACAATGTAACATGTTAAATTGATATTTAAAATCATTAAATAAATATCAACTGACGTCCAAATTTTTTTTACATTTTTAAAACAATAATGCAATAAATTAATTAGCAGTGTAAACATAACATAACAAAACTCAATTCACCGTTACTACCGATATCTAAACATCCAAAATGATAAACTCGATCTTCCGAAGACATTGAATGAAAATTAATTTGGAATTAAGCCAAGTTTTGATAGCTAATTGAAAACGTCTGCTACGCCAACTGTGTCAATATGAAATTCAATTTATTTCCAGATATGTGTAAATATCGGGTCATGGTGTCGAGACACTGATTAAAATCGAAATTGAATAATGTACGTTGGAAAACTTCATTCGTTAAATTTATTAAATTTCAATCATGTACCATAATAAAAAAAATAAATCGAATATTATTGTCTTAATATTCCATTTACGATAAATAAAAACAACCGTCCTCGTGGCGTGGTGGCATTGGCTTTAAAATCCGAAGGTCGGCAGTTCCAATCCTACGAACTGTTGTTTTCTGTTTGGATAGGACAGTGTGAACAGATCATCAAATGCCTAAAAATGGAAATGATCCATGGACTTGTTGTAGTGGGCATATAAGAATGTTATTATAAATATTATTGCTTACAACCCTCGAGGTTTTGATGGCGATGGCTTACAATGAGGACTTAGTCTCATATCTCATGTAATTACACGATAAATGTTTTGTTGCTCGATTCCATGAACGAAAGTTGGACAAATCGTTTTGTCAAATTTTAAAAGATGATCATGATTGTATGGTACGGATATAGACCCTTTGGTTTATATCAAATTAGCTTTAACCCTAGTTTTATTCCGTGGTAGGTCCTGTTTACAGAAGAGACCGTCTGAGGTCCATCAGCGTGCCTATTATTGCTGACACGCGAGTGAAAACCTACTGTTGTTCCGATTTGAAGGCACCGTAGCTAGCTATACTGGAAACGAGACTATACATCCGTATTCTCACGGAGGCACGGCCATCATGGTTCTAATCATGGTGGTGATCACTTCATCAGGTGGCGACTGCGAATTCCTTTGCGATTGTATAAAAATTGTTTGATGTTTTAAAATAATTCGATGTTACTTTAAGGTAAATAAAAAAAATTTTTTTTTGGAGGGGCCTGTCTACGACTTATTAATAAAATTGATTTCACAACCCAGCAGTGCTGACCGTTATTTAAAAGATGCTTTTGATTTATTTTTACATATTTCATTATTTAAAATACATAAAGAAATTAAATACATTGTTCATATCTCATCTCTTATTTTTATTAATTACATGACGTTGACACATTATTGATTATAATCTCACTGGCTTACCGGCCAGTAACTTAATTATGAAAGAGGTGATACACCACAGTATTATTTAAAATTACTGAAGTTAGTACGTACCGAAAATAAAGATATTTTTTAAATTAATTATTTATGTTACTTTTGCATTACGAGTGTAATACTAAATGAAAAATTATTAACGCAGCTTTAAAAAATTTAAACGAGTCATCTTACAAATTTTTATTGTGAATTACATAATGTAAACGAAGCATATAATTTCTTTGTATTAATTTTAGTAGGTTCCTGTTTGCTATTTTTCTCTATAGTTTTTCATCAAACAATTTTGCATTGCAGATTTTAGGTACCGTTTAAAAATGCTTTACTAAATGCTGACACGAAGCAAGTGCAGGATTAGTAATAGCTAACCTCCTAAAAGCATTGTCTTGTATCGATAAAACCGCACCAAGTGTAAGTGCCGATACCCGGCCGCATGTGACAAAAAGGCCTACTTTATAAATGAGATTAAAATCAATGTTTAAAAATGGAACATTTAATTTTGAGTACTTTATGTTGTAAAAACAAATAATGAAATAATTATTATGATCATAACAAATTTCCAAGAATAAAAAAGGTTCTTAATTCAAACCGTGTTATATTTATTTAATTTTAGATAAATATGTTATTTCCTTTATTTGATAAGTAGTGACAATCCAAATCCAAAAATCCCCTAATGGAAAAGGTGAGACTTATGTCCAGCAGTGGACTTACACTGGCTAATGATGATGAGTGGCAATAATGTTTCATCTCTTATAATTTCTTAACTAATTTACAGCTAATGATACTGATACGTCGTCGTCCACGAGAAGAAGGGTAGTGAATTTAATTATAATGTAATAATATAAATAAAATGTATTGTACGACCTACGAGTGTATGTCTCTATAATAAGACACAAAAGTTTTTTAACAATACTGAATTTATGTGGTTTAGACGCTAAAGGCGGACAGACAGAGTCACTTTCGCATTTTTATATTAGTATGGGTAAAGTCAGCGGGATATTCATGTAGAAGTTACAAATCGTTTACATTAAGCATTTGTATTATGAAAACATAAAAGCTAACCACCGCTCTGAGAGTAGTTATAGCCTTAACGAGAATTTCCTTTTAACCGAAACTAAATCGAGTCTAGTCGGTTGAATTTTTAAAACAACCCCATCTAAAGTATCAAATAAGTATTAAACGAAAAAAAGGACATAAACTGAAATATATATAAGTTATATTTTTAATATAACACCGGTTGTGTTATTTTTAAAATTTAAAATATTTTAGTTTCATCGCTTACGTTTACAACTGGTACCACAAAATTTGTATTTTTCGATCTCAATAGAACCCAAAGTATTTTATAAGATAAGGCTCGGGTCCTTCCCGCTTTCAAAGTAATATTGTTTATTCATTTCATTTTATATTACTTTAGTATTAAATATTTAAAATATTTTTTAATATAAAACAAAATATGAGTACCAATATAACAGATATTGTAAATTAAAACTGAATTAATATTGGTTAATGAAAGAAATACATTAACGGACAAAAAATCATAATCATTGTTTTTTTTCCCTTTACGTTACGCAAGCAAACGAGCAGTCGGGCAACCTGATAGAAAGTGGTATCACCAACGCGCTGCCTACCGTGAGAGATAAGATGTTAAGTCACGTTTACCGAACACTACTGGTGGTCATGGCACCACCCCGCTATCACGACACGGCCCCCTTTAAAAAAGAGACCTACTACGTAAATGTTTGCCACTTTATTGTTTTTTATGTTTTCCGATTCAGCAACATAATAACACATTCAAATTATTTAATTTTTTCTTACCATTGGACACCTGCACCAAAATCTATTGTATGTTATAGGTTAGGTACAACTAGTGCTCTTCTTGCTGCTCGTTAATTTGAATTATTTTGCTTGAAACTTTAAATTAAAATGTATTTAAAAATCAACATTTGCATTTTTGCATGTATTTTTTCCTTAATTCTAGTACTTAAATGTCAAGTCTATTTAAAAATATATTTTAACTCCTACGTTTTCCGGTCATCTCTACTTTGTTCCATGGTCTACCAGTTTTTGTTGTAAGCATTTTGGTCGTGTCGTCATCTCTTTCGAGGCTCACTTCGAAATATCTGTCCGTTTGACTTCCACTCCGTTACGACCCTTACCCATTTTTCAGCGTGCATGCGTCTCAAATGATTCACCCAATCCCATTACAGCTTTGCAGCTCTGGCTCCAACATCCGCACTACCAGCCATGGAGCGTAGCTTAGTTGTCTTTATTCGGTCTCTTTTTTGCCTGTTATTACAAAGTTCCATCGCGCCTTGGCAGAGACCCTTGCCCAACTATTGGACACAATAAGTTACAAAAAAACTTGAAGTAAAGAAATGTTTTATTATATAGATATTAGGAAATGAGAGTATTACATAGTTATTTACATTATATTACATTACCCGCTTCAGCTTATAACACACAATGCGATGTGAGCACTGACCTTTCACTTGTATTCACAGAAGGTTTATTCCTAAACTATCTATAGGACCAAAGGTCTTCGTCAGATAAAAGTTGGGTCAGTCTTTAGATAAGAAACGTTTCATTATCTATTTAATCTTCAAATACTTTATAAAAGTAAATTTGAACATCGGTTTACCATACAAAAAGGGAAAGGTTGTTGGCTAAAATCATTCATTTCTGTCATAATGTTGCTCTTATATCCGAAAAAATTGGAAACAGTATAACCCTCTCCTATAAAAGCTAATTTTATTTAATACAGTTGAATAGTTAAAGTCATTTATCGTTAGAAGAATTAAATATTGCATGAATACACTCAATAGCAAACTGACATGCTATAACTTCATTGTTAAATTCAATAGCTACTTAACAAAGTTAGACGTGCGACGTAACTTAAACTAATATTAAGACAACACAGAGGAACATCAACTTGATTATGTGAAGTAAGACGTAAGCGACGACGATATTGAATCACATGAAGAGCGCTACTCAAAGACAACAATATATTAATAATATAATATTGTACTAAAACAAAAGCGCTTTAAATTGTTTACGAGAATATAAGTCAATTAATTTCTATTTATATTTTAGCAATACTAAATTCTATTAAGTTTATTTAGCTGCTAATTGGAATATGGTCTTAGGAAGATGTAAATATAAATTTAACATGATAATAAAATATATTTTGTAGTTAAAAATAGTTGCTTATTGACCCGAGCAAAAATTTTATTACATACAGCTATAGTCTGCGACTTCGTCCGCTTCATCATTATCATTAACAGCCTGTGTAGTCCTGATCTATACCAGACAGCATGGGATGGACGTAAGATCCTAATGCCCTAGTATAAAAATAATTGATTACTTTTTTTTTTCAAAAGAAGCCTAAATTACTTCCAATGTCTTGATCTTTTAATGAGGATCCTATCAGACCTAACTAAATTGGACCAGACATTCCAGTGATTGGTTATAACAATCAAACGAAAAATAAAAAAAATAATGTTTTGTCATATAAACCGGTCACATGAGTTAACGTACTCATGAAAAGACGGTTACTTTAATGTAACAAACAGACGACCAACTTTATTTATTTCATAGATTAAATAGAATATTCATAAAATTACAAACACCAAATGTACCAATAAAGATGATAGATTATAGTTAAGAGCAAGAAAAATTTTAGCGCTATTAAAAATGTCTTTTGTTAACTGACTTACTTAGGCCTATTATAGAGAATTATTAAAAGGAATGGCTCTACGAAGTCCGGCGGAAACGTTGCGCGCAGAAAACGATCTTAAGTTATTTCGTTTGCTTTGACTCGATGTCTCCATTCCCCTGCTTCGATTCACTTCCATTGTCGAAGAAAAATTATTCTACTTTTCACGTCCCTTGGCTCAGTAATGTATTTTGCACTCCATTGATCACTAATTGATATTAAGATGAAAGATGCTGGACATTTTTCGTTTTAATCAACCATTAGCAGCAATATAGCATCATAATTAGTAGACAAATGGATTCTAATGTAGTTTGAAATAGTAGTGAAGTGAAATATTACCTAAATATAAACCGTAAAAAAAATGTTTATTTTAATGAAAGTTTTATTATTTTATTTGATTTGAGACTATTCGAGTTAGATATTTTTTTGGAAAAGTACAAAAGAATTACGTATAGCAGTTTTGTTTTTTCGTTTCGATACTGAAATATTATAATATATGAAAAAAAAATCAATATGGAGTATCCATACTAAGGTATCAACTTTTTAGTGAAATGAAAAGAGGAAATTGTTGAATTTGCTCCGTAACATAGAGTAAGCATAGAACATCTAGTAGACCTAGGTAATCTTATCATAAGTACTTCTTCTTAATATATATATAAGGCCTACTACTATGCCTAAAAATACAAAGTCAGGTAAAAATAAACGCGATAAAATCCGTAAAGTCATTTTATTTAATAATGTATAATATTCGCGTAAACAATAGAAATAATTAAAAGTCAGGTAGATGAGAAGGTCATCTAAAAAAAAAATTATAGCATCTTTAACTGTTACAAATATAAATAAAAAACATTACTGATACACTAAAAGCAAAGAAGTTCCTGAACTAGGACGGCACTTTAGTTAGCACTCTTTGCCAATACACGAGCTTTTAGCGATGTTCAATTTTAGCAATAATTCGTGTCGAATTCTCAAAATAGAGTTGCTTTCGAAATTTGTATTAACTTCGATTGTATGTAATAAATAGCTATTATTAATAGATAACCTTTAACAAAGATTTTAGCTAGATGTTTAAATTGACAGAGATGATTAAAATATATTCATCACACCCTCAATGATATTCATATTATACTCACGAGAAATCAGTCGCTTCGTAAAGTTGCCCCACTTGTCCTGACGAATGACCTCCGATAGGTCCAAAACTAGTAGTATCAATACCTATTTTACGTGAGTTCAGCCGTCTGTAGTACATATTTTAAGTGAAATGTCTCATGAAAGTTTCAATTGTTTAATTCATAACATAGATACGTAAATGCGATGTTCAGGTATTGATAATTTATATTATTTAAAAATAATGCAATATATATATATTCCTTTTTAATATCAGGTAGAGGGCCATCACTTTCAATTCTATGTACTAAGACTTACTTATATTTCCTAAAAGAATCTATGCAGCAATCGGCATGCAGTCATAATTTAAGATGTTTATCTAAGAACCGTTCAGCTGATGATTTACGGAGTAAACGTCATGATAATTTTACATACATATAATGCGGAGTTTTTGGTATACACATCTAGCTAGTAAGTAGAATTAACTAACTAATATTTTTTGTATTGTGTGACGTAGCTTTAACTCAAAAATAAAAATCTTTTTACTAATTTAATTTTAAAATAAACTATGTTAAAAGTATCTGATGCTTCTTTGTATCATACATATAAAGTATATTGCAATAAAAAATAAAATACACAATAAAGTCCTAATTATCTATACTATTGATAGTATTTTAGATATCACAAATTTTCACAAAAATCTCACTCTACCGGGTCCACTTTAGGATAGACAGTTGGGAAATTTGATTGTGATAATCACACTAAATGTTTTCACGGGCAACATTGAGAACTTTCATGAATCATTTATGAATGCAAATGGGCTTTGTTGTCAACCGCCTGCGATTGTTCACGTTCGGTTATCTCTGTCGTATTGAGTGGGGGTCGCGCGAATGATTTATTTGTGTTTCGCGACGGGCGGGGCTTTAAACGATATTTACGAGGGCCGATATTAATATGCAAGCTGTTGGTGGGAATTTGTTTCATTACGATCATTTAAATACAGGAAATTTAGCCTCCTCCTTAGAATTTAAAGCTTTTGTGCTCCAGGCTAAAATATAACACCTCCTAATTCAATCGTCTCCTCCTATCGTATTTGTCATGTCCTTATCGCTTTTTTTTAATCTTCTATAGAATATGCCTATTTCAATTTTATAGGATGTGGGCCGTTTGCCACAGGCTCGTCACCACACGGGCCCCGGAACTGAAATATAATAAAGGAGATTCAGTTATTACACGTTTTTATGCTGTTGAACCACCCTATCCCCTAAGCAGGCATTGGTGGGAGGCCTATGTCCAACAGCGGACTAACACAGGCTGATGATGATGATGCTCTTAACTTTTTATCCATTATGTTATTTGAAAACAACTACTTTATCAGAATATTATTATAGAAGATGTCTTGATTTAAGTTTCTAAATTCTAAACAAATTAATTTATTTTGCTTTAAAATTACGAATTACGAATACGTTATAACAAACTTTTAATTAAATCAAGATCTTTTACTAATTACTTTTATTATTAGCAATGTCAGACAAGGATGTAACTTACTTATTGAAAACTAAACACTTACCGTTAACCGTTATTGCAAAAATCATTTATATTATAACTGAGGTATCGAAATGCTGGGGTGAAATTGTACTTTACTATCTCGACAAAATTTTAATAAAATTAAGCGCAAGTAAAGAAAGTTTAATGCAATCTGCCACAGCGTTACGTTAGGTTAGGATCCTTTTTTTTTTTTCTTGGCGATCCGGGCCGTCCGGTGCTACGGACCATCTCCGGCGAGGCGGCGTGCTTTGGCTGGCTCCTTGTCCTGGGACCTGGATGCAGAAATCTTCGCGTCACTCTTTTTCTGGCGCGAGGAGCAAGGTCTCGGGGCTCAGGCCAACCCCAGAAGAGATAAGGGGCGCAGAGACGCACTGCGCTGCATGCAGTGTCGTGGGCACGACCTTTCGCTTCCTGCCTGAGTGCGAGGATGCTAGAGCGAAAGATCGTGGGGCGCCGTCCTTGCTTTCTGCGAGGACGTGATGGCCCGGAAGGAGGCCGCGGAAAGGGACAGGGGAGGCCTTGAGCGCCCTGGCTATCCGCAGAAGAAGGCCAGGGCGCCGAAGGTACGCGCGCAACCTTCCCCTGACACTGAGCCCCTGGGCGGCCGGCAAGCGGGTGCCCGCCGCCCAGAGATGGGCTCAAGAGGGAGCGCTGTTTGTTCCGGCACGGCGCCTAAAGCGACGTTCGGGTGTCCTAACACACCCGGTGAGAAGAGGCCGAAAAGGTGAGGCACTCGCGCCGGGTCGCCGAACTGTCATCAGCGCCCGCGGCCCCGGCTATAGCGACAGGTTAAAGGAACAACCTGTTGGTTTTTAGTGGGTATACCGGCTCCATCTTGGTCCGGAGGCCACTATCCCCGCTGCCCCCTCACTTTGGCGGCGGGGAATCCGTAAGCTGGATTTTTCTAACGGCATAAAAAAAACAAAAAAAAAGGATCCTTTTTTATCCTGTAGTAAATTAAAAATAATATTTTGTTTTTATAATTACTGTAAACATCTTTTATGTTCTACAACCTGTTGTCTTTTCGTTCTGGTTTTAATTTAAAATTAATTTATGTATAGTTATTTCAATGCAGTTGACGCCTATTGAAATGAATTAAGTTTTGTTTTATTTCAAAAAACATTATAACGTTTATCAAAACTTCAATTTATTGCACTGCCAGAAACTAACAAAATACTATGTTATTGTAGATATATTTAACACCACCACTATATCATAATGACCCTTATACACAATAAATTATACAAATACCTTGCCTTACTTTTACATTGGTAAACATGGAAAATATTGTAGAAATGCTTTTTATTAGGCGAACAAAACAAAACAGGCCCTCGCCGAGATAGGCTACTTGACAGATCCTTTCACGTCTATCCGAAACAACGGGACTCGAGTAATCACGTTAATTGAACACTTTGTGCTCGATTGACCCGTTTCATGAAATTAACCGACCCCGAGCTTTCCGAAACGCCGCTCTTATCTGTGTGAATTAACTTGCATTGGATCTTTTTTGACACACAACTCTGCTTGTTTATTAAGATTTATCGAAATCATGATAGTTTTAATAAGTATTTGATAAAGATTTACTGTAATTTATGTAGTCGGGTTGTCTTCATTAAGCATGGGCAGGTCGCTAGTATAATATAAGAATGATAAAATCGAGCAAAATAAATTAACCTAAGTAAATTTTATTGTTTAACAAAGCCAATATATTACGTAAATGCGCTTTTCTCATATATTTCTAAAGTTATTCAAACTTCGATATAAAAAAAATTAGAGGCGCTTCATCGAGCGCGCGTGCATTCCTTGATTCAGTATGCTATTATGTAAAACAAAGTGACGGACCAAACCAGTATCTCTCTTGGTACTTTCAATCGCTTCGTCAACAGGCCTTTAGGCACAAATTTCACAGGACTTGTCACAATCCAAATACAAATCCAACGAAAAGTAACATAATCCATGATTCGGATGGGCATGTAAAAAACCGATCCACATCTAATGTAGACAAAAACCCTCTAATGTAGGAGGTATGCATCAGAGGAGGCCTATGTCCAGCAGGGGACTAACACAGATTGATTATGATGATGATGATGAATACTTTGAATTTCTGGATAATGTTATGTATTAAAAATATGTTTATAATAATTAAACGCGATAAATCCAAGTAAATGTTTTAAACATGTGTATCTTTTGCAATAATTTACATATATATATTATTACAAACGATATATATATGTATATTACCAAACTACCTAAGCGACTAAATGCCGAAAGTAGTTTAATTAAGTTTATAAATCAAGGGCCATTATCTAAGCCACGGAATCATTTATAATTTAATATCATTATGCAATATACGTGACAAAAAGTAAATGTGAACAAAAGTTGTTGAAAATGTTTTAGTGCATTTTACTTTCAAATTCCACTTATGCCCTATACATAAAACTTTCACTAAAAATATAAGTATCTTAAGCACGTAAAATTGTTAAAAAATGAATTTTCAAATGCCGATTCTTTTATAAACCATAATTTAAATATGATGTTAATCAAAAGTATCGACATTGCAAGCCATTACCAGACGCCTTATGTTCATTTCAACTAACTAACGGCCCTAACATATTGGCTGCTGACCACTTTAGACGTTGGAGAATGCTCGCATTTCGCTATAATTAAATTGCAGCATGTGGTGTAACAATAATTGAACCTTGTAAATTAGCTATTTATAAATATTTTTTCAAATACATAAGTCAAATTTAATTCAGAAAACTGCCTCCGTAGCCTAGTGGTATAGGCGTTTGCTTTAGAAGCCGGAGGACGTGGGTTCGAATCCTGCGGGGACTCAACAAATTTTCATTGTTGTTTCCTAGTTGGTTAGGACAATTTGGGCCGATCACCCAATTGTCTGAAAAGTAAGATGATCCATGCGTTGGATGGGCATGTAAAAAGGCGGTCCACCCACCAACCCGCATTGGACCAGCGTGGTGGGATACGGTCCAGAAACCCCCTAATCGATAGGGGTGTATTAGGCCTATGTCCAGCAGTGGACTATTAAAGGCTGATGATGATGATGATGAATTCAGAGAGTGACACTAAAACAGGGTTTTGATATGTCTGTTATTTATATAATTATTTCTGCGTTATTTTCTCATAAATTTCAACACAAGCGGAAGAATGACTGTTGTGTTCTGTTAAGCCAAGCAATTATTTTTCTTAGTATGCAATAAAAAAGTATTAAATACAATCTCATACAGACATAAAATCTCATCATTTAAAATTTACAACAAGATACGAATAAAGGAAATAAATATTACAATTTATCATTAAAAAGTTATTTATAGACCACTCTTGTATCTCACTAATGCTGCTGTTTTTTTAAATGTTTCAAATTTTATTTTGTCTCATTTTGCTGCTTACTACGTGCGGTTATTAAGCAATTAATCCCACATCCTTTCATTAATATAGTTTAAATATGTCATCCAAATGCCGGTTAAAAATAAATTATACATAGTTTGATTTCAAAAATTTCTGCAAATTGTAAACTAACCAACATTTTACGTTAAATGTTAAAAACCATGACTTCTTTAGAGGCTCCGTCAAGCGGCCGGCGTTTGCTAAGTTGTTTGTACCGGATGTTTTTAAAGTTGCATGGCTCACACTGACACGGCTCGCTTCACCGTCGGATCCGGTACATAAAACGTCGGTTTAGTGCAGATAAATTCGGCTCAATTTATTTCATCGTATATATAACCGAATGACTTTGACTTCTGCTCTTGGCATAATTTATTTTGGGTCGATGCAGTAAAGATATACAAAGGCAATGAAAATAAATATAATTCTGGCATAGTTTTATATCTATTCATAAAATTTATAAGTGACTGGAATATGTTTTTTTCCATTTCTAAGAAAATATCTATGCGTATATTCCAAAAAAACATATGCAATGTTCTGTTATTAGAAACTGAATCCATGACGCGTTAATAAGGCGTTTGCCATTTATATATCTAATAGGAAGATACTATTAAGTCTGACCTAGTGCATCTTCGTATTTCCCACGTATACCATAAGAGTTTAATGTAAGTCTTTTTTTAAAATCTTGCTCTGTTTGCGATTTTTTCTTCTATTAGCGTGACCTACTATAAAAAATTTCTATTTATTTATTCCTTCAGAAGGTAACGAATTGTCTAGCAATATATCCTCATATATACAAACAAAATAGTGCCCAAAACCTTTTTTTTTAGGCTAATGTAGTAATTACAAGGAGAGATCCGGTGAATACGGAGCATGCAGAACAAACAATTTACTAATACCTTTATATTTTAATAATAGGTACCATGGTTTTTTGGTCAGCGTTAACCCATCCCAGTATCGGAGGGAACGGAAAATTTCTTGATATTTACCATTACGGAATTTTCCGTAGTAGGGCAGATTCTCTAAAATTGGCTTAGTTTTGAACATTGATTTCAAATTTTAGTAGAATGTTCTCTTGTCACTTACTAAATTAGAACTTTCTTAAATAGAATTTTCTATTATATGTTAACAAGGTGCTTTTACTCCCAAGTGGATAGAATTATATTTGTACTATATATTTATAATTATACAATTTTTTGGAGGCAGCGGAAACACGAGCAGGACTTTTACTGATAGTAAGTAATAGACTATGGCAACTGCCTCCGTAGCCTAGTGGTTTGGGCGTGTGCTTCAGAAACTGGAAGTCGTGGGTTCCAATCCTGCGAAGACTTAACAAATTTTCATTGTTGTTTCCTAGTTGGTTAGGGCAATTTGGGCCGATCACCCAATTGTTTGTTAAGTAAGATGATCTATGCGTCGGATGGGCTTTGGACCAGCGTGGTTGTATACGGTCCAAACCCCCCCCCCGTGGATAGGGTGTATTAGGGGGGGCCTATGTCCACCTGTGGACTATCACAGGCTGATGATGTACATATGTAAGTAATAGACCCTGCCCATAAGTAATACAGCGTAACCGCAACAAATCCACTTGCCACCTCCACCCGAGGCATGAGTTGTTACGCCTCTTTTACCCTGAAATTACCCTGGCTACGATGCCCTTAAAACCGGAAGATAGTAGATTTTGTATACCTCTGATTTGCGTTGGAAATAATCACTGCATTGCTTCATCTGTAGACGTTTCCATTTAAAAGGAGCTTTACCACGTTTACTTGTGATGAAATATTGTACAACAATTTTTACAAGTACATTAATCTTTTAATTTGAGCTACAACTGAAGTCCAAGTTATATATGCGTAAAAAATCTCTGTCCTATTAATAATATTAAATATTACAACATCACTTAATAATCAGCGTACCAGAGAACTTATATTTTTTTATATCTGCGTTGCTAGGGGTTGTCTTGCAACAGTGAATGATGTACTTTTCAAAAGTTCGCTAGAGGAGTAATCTTAGAGAGTGCCTCGTTCTCGTCGCAATGAAGCGCGACCATTTATCACTTGTTATCATTTTCTATTATTGTTTTCGACTCGAGAAAATGTGAAAAATATATATTTTTGCAATTCTTCAGGTAGGGAAAATAATAACAGTTTAAATGCGATTCTCGTGCACTATAACCCTGTATATATTTACATATCTATTTAAGAATTTCACAGAAGTATTTTTTGCCTTTTTACATAAACTTTGTAATTGTTGAGTGGAAGTAATTATATAAAATGTATATAAATATGACAACTTAGTACAGACGTATTAACTATAGAACTTTTTAAATGCAATGCTTAAATGATATTACATTAATCTTGATTTAGTTAAACGCTAAGATTAACAGCAGTTGCAAGAATAAGCGATTTGGAAAACTCATATGAAATTAACAGTTCGATGATGTCTGTTGGATCTTGATAGATTTACAGTTATTTCTAGTTCAATCCGAATGTTAGTAAATTTGCGACTGCTGTGTCGGATAAAACAAGCCCCATAATGTTTTTTCTTAAACTTCCCCTGAAAACAGGATCCTAACCCATTAATCCTACCTTGAAAATTTATTAATTATTACAAAAGTATTCACTGTTATATTTATAGTTATACGTTAAAACTGACTTAATAGGTCAAGAGTTGTATCACATTAAAAGAAAAAGCCTAAGAGTTTCCGTTAATAAACTAGCCAACAGTATAACAAAATAGTGAACATTCATATATGTAAGAAGCAATATGTGTCTAATTGGATGGGGAGGTCATCCATTCAATAAAATATATCCTGAAGCAACCTCAATACAAGACTGCTAACGGGTTTAGAAATGATCATGAGTGGGTGATCAAGCTAAAGCTCGGCCTGCCTGGTACCCTAGATCCAGCATGTTGGCAGAATAGTAGAGGCAACACGAGGTGATCTCCCATCAGGAGACCTCGGAGCTAACCTACAAATAATGAGGTACAGGTCTATGCACGTTTAAAGTTACACAGCCCGCCTAGACTCCACCGGATTGTAAAGGTTCCAAAAACGTGGAATCATTATCATTACCCTGTGTTAGTCCGCAGCTGGACTAAGGTCTGCCACGCTGGATCGATGCAGGTTGGTGGGTCATTAATCATCATAATAAAAAACCATATATATGATTATTTAAATGTACGTTAAATATTTGTAAAATATTATTGCTCTATTAATTAAGTTAAGAAACGTTAAGAGTATGCTTAAGTAAATCATTGTAAAATATTATAAGAATGTTCATAGAATAAAATAAAGTCCAGTTTTAAACGTGAAGACGCCTCAAACTTAAGTAGGTCGCACCTTGTGCTTTTACGTCATGAGATATGTTAATTGCTTAAGCAAAAGACATTAAAAAGGCATCGTAGTTTATATCGTAAGCTACAACAATATCTATAATTAAAATTTATTTACTAAAATCACTCCATTTATTCTTATAGAGTTTTGTTTACGACAATATACGTATTATGCTTTAATACGACGATGTGCGAGAAAGTATCAAATTATACTGAATTCTACAATTTCTTATCGTAAAAACATTTAAACTCATTATTAAAATACATAAGCTTGGCTGCATTAATTCTCTATTTTATGTAAACGAAAACAGTCGTTTTAACATGATAAAAATATCCTCTTTTAATATAATTGTACAGTTAAAATAAATTGGTACCACCGGTGGTAGGTCCCCTGTTAACAGGAGACCGTCTGGGTGGGTACCAACGCGGTGCCTATTTCTGTTCTGTGTGTTCCGGTTTAAAAGGCACTGTAGCCAGCGTATTTACTGGGTAAAACGAGATTTAACACCCTATGTCTCACGGTAGGCAGCGCTTTGGCGATACCACTGGTATTGCTAATGTCTATGGGCGTCGGTGACCACTTCCCATCAGGTGGCTCGACTGCTCGTCTGCCTGCGTATGCCATAAAAAAAAATTATAGTCATGAAGGCAACTAAGCTACGACTTATGTCATGTATCTTAACTTATCCTATGTAAAGTTTTTTGCATTTTTTTAAATTATTTAGCCTCATTACTTTGTGGCTAGTTAAGATTTTATTTAACAGAATATTAAATTAAAACAACTGTGTATATAAAAATCGGATTAAAATTATTTATTATTGTGTTAACTAAAAATACTTAGTATTGTCGCCATTCAAAGTGATACACCTATTTGCACAAAGGGCAAACAGCTTTAAACATTTGCCGCGTATGTCGGTATCATTGTTCACGAATGTATACAATGATAGTGGGGCTTAAAGTGCAATACGTAGACAGCTTAAAGCCCGTTCGTGGGCTATTTTACGTAACGAAATCCGGTTTAGAAATAGGATTATGTGCTATCCTGGAAGGCAAATTTGTGTTAAAATTTTTGTTTAATGGTAGTAGTATTTAGGTGAGTTTTACCATTAATAACTTTATATATTGTTTATTTTAAAAATGCTTGTTAAATTTGTTTTAATCTTACCATAGACCAAGAAAAACATACCCATTCTTTCCGCCTTTATGGCAATATAGACTGCCACATATTGCTATGAAGTCACATTAGAGAGTTTATAATAAGTTTTCTATAATTATAAATGTCTTCTTCATTTATTTTTAGAACATTGATGTATGATGTGAATCATATGGTATAGTGTAATTGTCTCGGTGTTACATCCCACCTCCCCCCGCAAGCCCTGTCCAACTAAAGTAAGTCTAGAACATCTAGACTCTTCATGTTCTTATAGTCTGCATAACAAATTCAGGGAAGTCTGTTGCTAAAGTAAAAGAGCTAATTGATCCTTTGCACATCAAAGCAGAGGTCACCGAAATGTGCGGTGGTAGGTCCACAGAATTCAGCAAAAGCAATTTAAAAATGAAAAGCAAACAAACGATTACGTTAAAAAATATTGATCATTATCATGCATTACGGACGGTTAAGATTAAGCTTCTTATGATGACCTTATACATGTCTATTGCAGAACAAAAGTGTTAAGTTATATTTTAATATTAGTAATTTATTTATGACCTACCATGAGTTTTTACATTACAAGCTGTTAGCTACTTTAAACTTACAGAAACATTATCCAGAAACAAATCGCAAACAAGCTGTGTACAATCACTAAGAGTCGTAGCTCTTTGCGGCATGTTTATTGTCTCACACTGTCGTATAAACCCCCAGCGCCTGTTTGTTTTCCAATTGTAAAAAGGATACTGGCGAAGTAATAAGAATGCAAAGGTATTTTAGTGTATGCAATATTTTTTGTCCTTCTTTTAAGCGTCTGAATAATCATAGTAATATGTTCCGATTAGGTTTTGATTTATGCTGTCTATAGTTCATGACTTTTTACGACGAATCTTAGTGGCACTTAGTGGTTACCTTGTGACAATTCTTAGGGAAAGTTTCAACTGCCACTCTAAGCTCAATTATTCTCATAAATAATAGTAAATTTTGAACTCCTTAATTTTTTTTGCTTTCTTCAATTAGTTTTATTTTTCGTCAGGAAACAGAAACAATTTGAATAGCCTTCGTCTAATTCCGTATATTTGTAGCTGTGAAACGTGATCATTTGATCTTATGTTATGCTTTTGAATACAATCCAGACATAAATCGTCATTACCTCAGTCTATTGGTAACGTTTAGTTTCCAAATGTGCCAGGTAAGTCCCTTATTCTCTCCCACAAAGTTTACGTTCTTATGTAACCAATATCAAAGATTTTAACCATTTAACCAAACTAGCAGTAAATTAGGGAAAAGCGTTGTAACTCATGCTAATAGGTCCGCCCTAGTAGCGTTAAATGCTTCCGGCATCATGATACTAACGATTGCCCCAGACCCAAGAACAAAGAAGTGCACTCAAACCTCAAGCCCCTTCCCCCATTCGCAATATACCGCTATCCCGGCCACACTGCGAGTTACCTCGTCTGTCCTAAAGCGCCAAAACGCAGCGTCCCTGCGATTCCACATGAAACTTCTTCTAGGCGAACACTAAACCCATACTCTAGCTCCGCATTGCAACAGACATTCTCCGCATTTTTAAAATTCCTGGATCTCTTTGATCTAGACGATTTAAATCGAGCAGCAAATGCATTCGCCGCTACCGCCGGCGGTGCAATGGCTGGTCACACACCCTACATTTAGTCATCTAGGACAATGCACAGACACATGACAATGGCCCCACCGTTGTGGTCAGATTCACTTTATGACACTGTAGCTTAACACCACACTAGATAGGAGCATTTTTGGAGTTTCTTGCGCAACTTCTTCGACTAAGATGAGACTCTCCATCCGGGGTCTCTTGGTGCAGTTCAATCACTCGGTGGGAGACGCGCCTGTGGCAACGCAAACTCTGCATTTCTTGAATTAACAATTAACATAAAAAAATATTGTTTTTCTTGAAATAATCTAGCGGGCATATATAACTAATGGTGACGAACACTAATTACGGTTACCACTTTGCAGTTGAAAATTTAAATAATTAGCTAAGAAAATCTTTTTTTGAATATTCACGTCTTTAATGAGGTCATTAGTTTGAACAAATAAATTACATATTATTAAATGAAATTACTTTACGGATTTTATCGCGTTTATTTTACATTTTAAATTCCCGACGTTTCGAACACTTTCCAGCGGCCGTGGTCGGGTGAACTGAGATGTCGCGTCTTCTTGCCAGTGCTGAACCGGGGTTCCAGGATCTTAATTTTATTAATTATTTTTAATCTGTACTCCGACCTATGCAAAATGAACTGATTTTATCTGTACAGCCAGGAGTGGTATTATGCTTGGTTTAAATTTTAATTTATTAATTATGGGATCCCAAGCGGTGGTAGAACCCAACCATCTTCTCTATTGAAATTTGGATGTTTTTAATCTCAATAGCCTCACGGATCATCCTTGGTAGGAATCGGTGTTCTTTAGCGAGGATTTGTGGTCGATCAAATCTGATATATTGGTTTGGGTGGTTTAATGTATGGTCACACACTGTCGACTTGTTGGGTCTTTTAGGTTTAATATCTGCTATATGTTCCTTCACGCGGTTTCTTATTGCTCGGTTCGTTTGTCCAATATAAGAGAGCCAAGTCACAATCTAGCTTGTACACTCCTGGATCTTGTAGAGGAATATTGCACTTGACAGGTGGTAGGAATTGACCAATCTTCTTCATCGGCTTGAAATAAGTTTTAATTGAAGCCCGCCTCAAAATGTAGCCAATCTTGTCAGTTACGCCTCTCACAAAACGTAGAAGAGCAGGTACTCGCTCCACTGTGGCTGCCTTCACTCGGTCACTGTGACGCTGCCGTGGCGCAGCAAGCTTGTTGTCTCGCAGTACTTGCTTAACATGGTGTAGCTCAGCCGCCAGGTGTTCATCATCACAGATCCCTCGTGCTCTCTGAAACAAAGATTTGCCCATGGTAGCTAACTGGGATGGATGGTGGTGTGAATTGCCATTTAAATATTTATTTGTAGGGTTAATTTCCTATTCACAGTATGGCTCAAGGATGTTATCAGGATTGCGAATAATTAAAACATCAAGAAAAGCTAAAAATTATTATTTTCAAACCATTACATCAGATTTGATCGACCACAAATCCTCGCTAAAGAACACCGATTCCTACCAAGGATGATCCGTGAGGCTATTGAGATTAAAAAACATCCAAATTTCAATAGAGAAGATGGTTGGGTTCTACCACCTGCTTGGGATCCCATAATTAATAAATTAAAATTTAAACCCAAGCATAATACCACTGCCGGCTGTACAGATAAAATCAGTTCATTTTGCATAGGTCGGAGTACAGATTAAAAATAATTAATAAAAATTAAGATCTGGAAACCCCGCTTCAGCACTGGCAAGAAGACGCATGACATCTCAGTCTACCCCGTGACCACGGCCGCTGGAAAGTGTTCGAAACGTCGGGAATTTAAAATGTAAAATAAACGCGATAAAATCCGTAAAGTAATTTTATTTAATAATGTATAATATTCGCGCAAGCAATAGAAATAATCAAATTAACACTGTTAGATTTTCTGAAAAAAAAATTGGCTAATCCGTGCTGTAAAGTTCGGGTAATCTTTAATGGGGGGTACTGGCTGGATTTTTGGTAGGTTACGACAACATGTGCTATCCACCTAAGTGCTTTTAAAAGTAAGATAATTCCGTGCGTCAGATAGGCGGGAATAAAGTGTCAGCCGGTTTCCAATGCAAATCCTTTGGTAGTTCATTGACAAACTGCCAAAAAATCTGCTATCAGATATAATGGCTAATTATCCCATTAAATACACTTTCCCTTGAGATGTGGAGATATATTGCCAATCGCTGTATGTCGAAAGTATCATTTAGGCTAATTTGGAGGAATTAGAAGAAATTCAAAAACAGTAAAACTAAAAACGGTTATTATGCACATAAGTAAAATGATAAACATATATTGAGTGGGTTGACCTTTTGCTTTCATGACACGTGTGTCGTATCAGAGCAAGTTGTTTATTTATTAAACTGTCTCCCTTTCCACCTCTGTATTTATGCAAATATTTTGCTTACGATAACATTTAATCTATTTAAATTACATCAAATTTATATAATTCATTTATAGTGATAGACAGCGTTTTCCTCATTGTTTAAACATGTTATGAAACGCCTAATGTGAGTACGTGGAACCTTTGTCATCTTCTTAACCAAATAACAGAGCACACAACTCGTAGTAATCAAAAAAACATGTTTCAATCAGTTATCAAAGAGGGAGGCAAAATAAAATAAAATAGCGTAGCATACCACAATAACGCTACTAACAATTTGATACTGTATGAATAAATTTACAAAGCATTTTATAATATTAAGTTATACTAACTCCCAAAGGTTTACGGAAATATGAAACATATATTGTACGTCAAGCCGGGCGATGGCGGACTTTGCTATTTGTAACAAGATAATCCGTTTGTAGCAGACTTGGGTGGTTATTACAAGACAGATCCTATATTGCCAGAGAGAGTCGCCAGTCTCAGATAGATATCTTACTGAAGTTTAGCAATTCAGAATAAATTTTAATTGTGAAACTTTCAACATACTTTAATGAAATAAGTTTTAATTATTAGCATCAGTTCTGCGTAAGTATTTTCATAATTGAAAATTATCTTCACGACAACCTATGTCAAAATTATTTATTTAATTTGAGCTATTACGTGCTCACATGAGCCCTCATTCTACCGCTGTTGTCAAAGTTATGTCCTGTTGGGAAAAAAAAACAGAAAATAACTACCATATTATTTTTTCCTTTTTTTAATGGTTCCATTGATATACAACAATTATCGTTTTTTTTTAATTGAATTAATTTTGACAAATATTTTAATAATCCTCTATACTGGTATGTAATTAAATTTTGCAACGAAATTAATTTCACATCAACTAGAAAGACCTACGGAAAGGCAAATCGTGGATCAGTTCATATATTTAATTTTGTTTTAAATCCATATATAATAATAATTATAAAATTAGTTGACCCATATTAAGAATTAAAAAATTAAAATTAGTTATTCATTTACGCATTTGCTTAAAGTGTCCCAATTCTCCATTATCAACAAAAAGTTTGCATTATTAAAGCAGCGCCATCTATTAGATTATATCACAACCCAGGCAACAGAGATCACCAACTGTTAGAATTGTTTGGGGCTAACAGATAATTATAACTATCAAATAACAATAGAAAAATTATTTGCAATGAAACAATATTGCGGTTACAAATTGTGATTTAAACTATATATAAACTATTCAGATCAAACTACATACGACGTGGAAATTTGGCTAAAATCCATTTAGTAGACACTAATTTAGTGAGTTAAAACACGTAATTTATCTATATAAAGATTAAACATATAATATTTATAAATATTTATTAAGAGGTGAAACCAAAATTTTAGTTACCAAGGAAATATGCTGAAACTCACATCATCACGCTGAACATGACACATAAAAAATGTCAAAAAATTAGTTGTGAAATTAAACTTAGCAGAAAAAAGTTTAATGACAATAACGTAGAGTATGTAATTATATTAAAAGTCCATGTATAACACTGAAATACAACGGAAGTACAAACTTGTAGGCATTTCTTATAAATTTGTTCAGCAACGTAAATATTGTTTGAAGTGTTTTTTAAATTAAAAGTTTTTTGGTTTAGATTATAGGTTATATATATTTAAGCAATACTTTTGCAATTTACAATTATTTACACATCACATCACATCATCAGCCTTTGTTAGTCCACTGCTGGACATAGGCCTACCCTAATACACCCCAATCCATTAGGGGGTTTGGACCGTATCCCACCACGCTGGTCCAATGCGGGTTGGTGGGTGGACCGACTTTTTTACATGCCCATCCGACGCATTTAAGACTTATATAAATACAGTGTTTATTTTATTTCGTTTCAAAATATAAATTTGTTGTTAATATGCTTGCGCTATTTAATTTGGTACATATTCATATGCTTTTCAAATGATCCAACTACACGTTTGATTGTGATCTTTTGAATAGGCAATGTAAAAGGCATATTTATATTTAAAACAAGTTCAATAACAAAACTTCAGGAATGCAATTAAGCTATTTTAAACTTTACTACTCACAGGCTCAAGTAAAACATATGAAACTACCATACCGTACTTTCAAACTAAAATATTCGTACAACCCGATGTTTCCATCAAGTGAAAGTTCCACTAGGTGCTTAATGAAATTACTTGTATTTTTCTACATTATAATTAGGATTTTTAATACTTTAAACGAAGCATTCGATTATCAGTGTTCAAGCATCATTATTAAGTCAATACCTGTAATATCAGTAAGTTAAATAACTTGAATATTACTAAGCAGTTAAAATTTATAAAAGTCAGTAAAAATAAAAATAATATAAATGAGATTTACGAGATCCTGTGGCCTCGTGGTTGATTCGTTAAAAAATCCTTTTTTGTTGACTTGGTCTTTAGCGGCCTTTTGTATATTGTGTATTGTGGACATAATACTATACTGCGTTTTACTAGAAGAATACTTAATCAATTGCTAAAACACTATAAAATGAATCGTGTAATAATTATTTATGATCAGTAGTACGAATATATGTAAAAATATTCCGTTGCCTAGTAGTAAAGGCGTGTGGTTTAAAAACCGGAGGTCAGGGGTTTGAATCCTGCAGGGGACTCAACAAATTTTCATTGTTGTATCCTAGTTGGTTGGGGCAATTTGGGCCGATAACCCAATTGTCTGAAAAATAAATTTATCCATGCATCGGATGGCTATCTAAAAGTCGGTCCACCCACCATCCTATATTGGACCAGCGTGGTGACATATGCTCCAAAAGCCCCCTATATTATCATTAGGGGTCCTATGGCCAGCAGTGGAGAACACAGGATGACGGTGATGAATAATATAACGTTTTGGTCTTTATTACAAAATAACGAAATCTTTAATTAAGTTATGTAAATAGTTAAGAGTTTAATATAGCCAGACATAGACGGTAAAATTTGCACCCATCATTACCTAAAAAGTGTCACGGAAAGTTCACAAAAGACAGCGGCGCAAATGCACATTCGCCTCTCACGGAATACGGCGCTCGGTTACACCGCAGCGCATGGAGTGACAAGCTTTTGCTCTTTTTACTTTTGAGAACGGATAAGTTGAATTGAAATTAAAGGGAACAGGTTCAATGTGAGCATTTTTGATAAGCTATTCATAATGAGATAGTTAATAATTATTTAATTGGATATTTTAAGACCGGTAGGTATTTCGCAGCATTCGTAATAGCTTAATGTAATGTACTTTAAATAAGTATTGCCATTGTGCGAGAAAATGCGTTTTAAAGGTTTTTTTTTAATTTATAAAAAAGGTTTAAAACGTGGACTGTATTAGTTAAAAACATATTTAAACATCCATCTGAAGTAGGTCTATAGCGTATTTTATAATTAATATATTAAAAGATAATTATAAATAATATATTAAGACATCTCGTCTATATATATATATAAATCTCGTGTCACGATGTTTGCCGCGAAAACTCCTAAAATACTTAACCGATATTAAAATATAGTTGCACACAATGTACAGTTTAATCCAACTTAAAAGATAGAATACCTTACATCTTAATTTATGATCGCAATAATGTTTTATAACAATTTATTTTTGTATCATTATTTGATGCAAAATGTTAGCAACAAAACGATTGTGACAGTAAACGATTGATTGTGTAGTGTGTCAATAGATGGCGCGATTTAATAGAATAAACTTTTCGATAATAATAGGAGAATTGTGATGATAAAAAGTAATTGCGAAAAATTTATTACTTTGGTCAGTTAATTTTATAATATTTTTATCTATTGTTAAAAATAAAAAGCAATTTTATAACGTCGTTATTTTGTACCAGGACATCAATTTAAAAAAGTAATGAATAAAATAGCTTCCTAACATGTGTGTAAAATTGTAAATTTTAGGATTTTTACATATTCAATGGCGGATACGATTGTAGGTACCGTAAATATTTGTTATTTATTATTTCGTATTTATCATTTTTTGACGACGCATGTAATCAACTTTATTTCTTGGTCTTTTGATAACCATACAACTAAAACGTTTGGTGGTAGTGCTCCGTATCCATACAAACTATAAAACTTTTGTAATAGAAAAGTAAGAACTAAAAAAAACAATAATATTTTTTTAAACTGACTCTTTTGTATAGAATCTTTCACGATATCAACAGACGGAATATATTAACTAGTCGTCTTTATTCTGTCCACTTTAAATACCGATCCAATCGATTTTTATACCTGTGTTATTTTTTCAATGTTTTAGGTGTACCGGTAGCATCATCGAGGTTACTGTTTATTTACACATTACATTTATCTAATTAAAAATGGTGGTCCTCATGACTTATATTCTCTTCCCGTTTATCTTCAGCCCTTAAATTGTTTATTATAATGTAAAATAAGTAAATCCTAGCCGCAGCAACGCGTGGCAGGGTCTGCTAGTATATATATAAATTACTTTTTTAAATTTTCGTTACTTCCACATGTAACTCAGATATGCATAAAAATGTGATATTTACACGCTTCTACGACATAAAAAGTTACTATGTTCACAACTTTCATACCATACCAGCATATCTTGAAAAATAATGGCATTTTATTTCGTATTATGTTGCACTACACTGCATCAGTGCGCTTGTAACATTATTATCTTAAGTAAACACAATTTATTCCAAGCATTAGCAAACGAACTCCCGTAAATTTAAACATACCTTTAAAAGACCACGATGGCACGTAATGAACAAAGGCCAGAAAATAGAAACAGTTACTATGGTTTCTCAGATGGTTAAAAGTTATTTGCTACAGAAGTTTTCTCAAAGGAACTTTTCGAACTTATACTACTGCTACCGTTCTTCCCATATTTATGTAAATAGCAATGAGTGTTTATGGTTTGAAGTAGTTGGTATTTTGAATATTATCTATTGCTTGTAAAATTGATGGTAAAAAGCAATCCTTTTTACAATGTTATTTTATATCGTGTTATCTAACATTTACTTGCGGCCATAGTTAAATACACTTTTATCTTAACTGAAATATTTTTACATAGCTATGCTTTCTTACTAAGACGGAATTTAATTCGGAACGTATATAATTGCCCCCTAGAAGTGCATTATTAATTTGTTTTTCTTTTTTTTATTTAGATTTCTTAATCTTATAATATACTTACAGTGAGACAGCTTATACAGAATACACATGAGTATAACCAGCCCCTGTGCACGACATTTGTGGACTATGAGAAGGCTTTTCACTCCATCGAGACCTGGTCTTTCCTCGAATCCTTACAGCGGTGCCAAATGCATTGGAGATATATCAAGATGCTGAGATGTCTGTACACTGCCGCCTTATGTCTGTCGTAGTCCAAAGTGGGCCAACTGAGACTAATATGTCTCTGAAATTGTTCTCCGCCGCGCTGTAGGATATGTTCAGGACCTTTAACTGGGAAGAACACGGCATAAATGTGAATGGCAAGTAAATGTAAGTTTCTGATTTGCGGAAGACATCGTCACTATGGATGAGGTCACAAAGGACCTGAAGAAAATAGTACAAAGTCTGGCTGAATTTTCAACAATTTTCAATTGATTGCACCTCCCTTAAAGAAATTTTGCAGTACGTTTACCTAGGGCAAACGCACGAGCTAGTTAGAAATAACTTTGAGGGAGAGGCCAACAGAAAAATTCTTCTTCGCTTCGTCGAGTTTCCTCGTCACCCATCCCACAGTGCCTCAAATCTAAAGTCTTCGATCAGCGCGCCCTACCCGTTATGATCAACGGTACCGAGATTTGGACACTTATGGTTCGGCTGGTCCACAAATTTAAAGTCGCTCAGCAAGCTATGGTTGAATTATACATGAGAAATGAAGCGATCCGTCGGGGTATCAGAGTCACCGATATAGCCCACCAGATTAGTAAGCTTAAGTGGCAATGGACCAGCTCCGCAGAACTGACAACCACTGGAGTCGGAACGTTCTGCATTTGAGACCGAGCAAACTTAGTGTACAATGCCCTGCGATGGGGTGGCGACATTCGCAAAGTGGCCGATGTGGGCTGGATGACAAAAGCCGAATGTTGGAAGCGGTAGCGTGCATTAGGGGATCCCTATGTCCAGCAGGGGACTGATACAGGCTGGGGAGACACTTGCATAAGGGGAGGTCTCTTATGCTCGCCTTCTCCATTAGGGGGTTTTTAATCGTATCCCACTACGCTGGTCAGCACGTTGGTGGGAGGACTGACTTTTTAAATGCCCATCCGATGCATGGATTATCTTACTTTTCAGATTAATTGGGTCAAAAGTCAAATACCTTTTTTTAATGTGGAAATTGGTAAATGGAAGCCTTAGACATAAGAAGAACTGGCATAAGAAACTCAGCGGGTCTATTTTTCTTCTTTTTTTATAAACTCTTTACAAGATGAAAAAAAACATTACAGCACACGCTTTAGTTAAGGTTTTCCAACAACATAGCCATCATGGCGGAGTCGCTCGAGTACTTTAATGTTATGCTCAAGGATCTCAACAGTATCTCCCAACAAGTGGGCCTCAGGATGCACAGTGATAAGACAAAAGTCACGTATCATGCTCACCGGTGTTTATTGGAGATGCTGTGCTCTAAGTTGTTAACGAATATATTTACCTAGGACAAGTAGTCCGGTTAGGTCAGTCCAACTTCGACGGTCTTTGGAAGGTCGATCGACGAATCTAACTCGGATGGACAGCTTTTGGGAAGCTTAGACGTGTCCTCTCGTCCGATATTTCTCAATGTCTGAAGACTAAGGTCTTCAGCCAGTGTTTGTCGCTAGTGTTGATCTAATGCCAGTTCCTTAGATCAACACTAGTGGTTGGACACCTTCACTGCTGTATAGTACACACTATTAAATATAAAAATAATATAATACAATTAAGCTTCATATAAAAATAGTACAACTTAAATATATTTGATAATTTAAAATTAGCCTTAATATTTGGCCTATGTAACTAATATAAATTATTCAGTTGAGAGTTCTATGACTCTTTTATTATTCGGAAAAATATTCTTATTTGAATTAAACCCGTAAAATCTAACTATACAATATGTTCATTACTGATTAAATTAACTTTAAATACCACATGGCGTGAAATTGCATAAAAAAAACTTCATGCCGCGTTTCAGGAGCCTGAAATCATTTATAAATAAGAAAAGCATGCTAAAAAATATTGGTACAGCGATGTAACAAATGATGAATTAAATTCAGTAAAACTTTAGAAGAACACGTAAATATCTTGGCTTTAAATTACATTGTTTTAATAGTCGAACAAGGAGTTACACAAAACTGTTCGTCATTATAAAATTTCAAGTTTCATAATTAGAATTATAATTGCAACTTAAAATTTCAAGAAATGAAAAACATAATAGAAATGCAAGCATGAATAGCAGAAATCATTTTAGCATTTTGTAATACTAAACCATTTCCTGTACAAATATTATCACTCATACTTCTTATTCCTACTTCCTTACCAGGATTAAGGACGTGTGCCGCTAATTTAAGTTTAGCACTTACATATTAATATTCCCGGTACACAAACTAATCTTCTTCTCCAACCATTTCCGGGCGTTCATATCTAAATAGATATATGTACATGTATCGATTTTCACGGCAAGGGTACTAACTAAAATAGTTTCCATTAACAAAAAAAACTATTTAGTTTCATTTTACACAATTACATACAATTTAATTCTTTGTATTACGAAATGAATTGAAGACGTAAGAAAGAAAAATGTAGCGTTTTCCTCGTACACATTACTGTAATTCTCTAAGTGTTGGAAATTGAAGAGCGAATCTTACTTTAGTTAACAAAATACCCTTCATATTTGGCGTCTGAATGTCCTTTGACCTGGCCAGCTAGAGAAGTCAGAAGAAGACAGGTCGTTGAATAGGTGCAGGTTCCTCGTGTAATGAGACGGAAGCGTTCAGATGACTTAGTCCTGTGTAGACATAGGTTAGGAGAAGAAGAGAAGAGTCCTTAGTTCACAATCGCTATCCTCCGTAACTAGGGAATGAGACATTCGATGCGAGAATAGTTCACGCTTCTTTTCATCGAAACCTTCTGCCTTTTATCGCCTTTAGGTTGCAGATTTGAAAGATTTTGTACCCAAGTATAGAAGCTTAGACGAATAATGCGCACTGAAAGAAGACTGCGCAAGACCCTTGTACGCATTTAATTAGGCAAAATATACACAACGAAACTCACTGTTTTTTCGCACAGTAAAATGTAATAAAGTATTAAATATTGTTACTGAATCCCGGATTCTGTATGCTTTTTAGTAGCCCCCTTTATTTAAAGATTGCTTGAAACAATAATGTCGACTAATTTATTTCATTCAAAAACTTATAACGCAAAATCAACGATAACGAAGCCGTATTACTCAGAACGTTTTGTAGTAAAGTGGACCATGCATTGCACCGTCACTGAAGCGTTAGCAGACCTTGCTATTTGTAACAAGATAATCCGTTTGTGACACTAGTTATTTTACAGTTGTTATATATTGTATTCTGGCTTTTTATTAATGTCACATTTGAATGTAGTTAATTCTTTTTTAATTTGAATTATTTTTAAAAGGAGCCGTAAATTAAGAATTTTATTCATAAACTCAAATAGGTCAGAATCAAATAATAGTTTTGAACGGACAATATAGCTAATTTGATCAGCCTGGTTTTTCCGGCTGGGTCTATTTAATCAGTAAAGCAATTGTACATCTCTCTCCATTAGAAGAAGTTCGATTATTGAGCTATCGCTTGTCGTTGCGAACAAACATTTAATAATATGATCAGTTTGCCTTTGTTAAATCTTTTTTTAACGTTTTGCAAAATAGTACAAAGAAATAATGAATAATTTAAAATTGACAGTGTTTTAATCACTGTAGAGCAGATAAAGAAATCAACAAACTTAAAGCAGCTATTCTGCTGCAGTCTTCTTTAAATAAATAATTCACAGCGAATCTCAATCTATTATTAAAACAACTTTGTCGCTTTAGAAAAGGTATTGTTTTTCAAGCTTTAAGTTGATATTTGATGTTAAAGTTTCTTCGTTCCTTCAAAGTTACATTATTATGACTGAACTAACATGATATCAACTCGTTGTTCAAGTTTATTCCTAACATTTCCTGAAATTCGTCGCAAAAATCATGCTATAAAAAGGGATATATGATATTATAAGATAACTAAAAAGCATCACAAAGTACAATTGTGGTAGGTAACTGTCGGTTGCCTTCTTATTGTGGAAATGCTATGAGATGCAGGTGCGACTGGATCTACTCAAAGCGAGTGCTCAGAATGGCTGACATAAAGGTCACAAAAGACTGCATAACAACGCAAATGAACAATGGCCATCGTATCATGAAATGCGGCGCTCGATTACACCGCAGACAGTGTCGTGACGAATAGAATTTTTTTCTATTTGTTTTAGCATCAATAAATTTTTGTCATCAAATATTTGCAAATAAATATTAAAAGGTCATGATCAGTCTATCAATATTTATGCTCGGATTAATGAAAAAGCAAGGTGTTATTGGCTTATATTGCGATTGGATTACCTATGGCTAATGAATCGTATTAGTATGGTAATCATCCAAGATAATAATCATATTTTTTTATTTACTATTTATTTATAAAATAAGTCCAATGTCAATCGTTACACAACTTATTTTTCTTTTTGGTCAGACACACTTAACAGAATGGCTGTTGAGGGTCAAGGTTGTATGATGATGCAATTTAATAAAAAATAAAACGTTCATGTAATGTAGATCGTAACTGTAGGTAAAAAACAAACCAAAACAAACATTTAAAAAGTTGTAAGTAATTTAAGATACACAGTAAGACTAGACAAGACAACAAGACATAGGTGACGACAGCGTTTATATAAAAAATATTTAGAATCCAAAGTCATCTAAATAGTTACTTTTTTAATTTACTTGTTAATATAAAGCACCGACCACGGTTTTAGTGGCGTAAGCCGCATCTCGGTGACATAAGCCTTGTTTAGGCTCGTTACCTAAACAAGGCTTATGTCACTGAATTCTAAATTTGTCATTATTTAAAATGTTCTTCAACTATAAATTAAAACTGCTTACTGCAATTTTGATAAAGACATTACGATAATAAAATAAAATTACAAAAGGTTTAAGTCCTTTTATAACACAGGTTATTTAATTATTTTCGTTTGCAAGTAATTTTCTCATCTTTCTGTTTAATATGTATATATTTAATATGTATTAAAAATACGACTCTGCCTTCTTTGTAAGTGCCCTCATCTGTGCAATGAATTCTATTGTTATTATATATATATTTTTTTAAAGTATAAGGTACTGAAGACCTCAATATTGGATTAGCTTGTTTGAAATTAATGTAAGTCATCTTGTCTAGAAGCAAGGAGACTTTCCAGAACACAAAATTAAAGCACAATGAAGTCCAAATTTTTTTTAATATAAACAAATTTCAAAAGCGGCTTTGATCACCCTTATTCAAGAACATACAAACACTAACATCATTTTATAGAAAAAAATAAACAGTTCCCAAAAGATAACAAGCATCGGTTCTATAACTTTTTAGAGGGTCTTTTGTTATTTCATTCTCAAAAGGTTATTCATTGTTTAGAAATTGATCGTCTGCTATTCGTAGTTTTTTTGAACTTATGTCCAGCATATCTTCGGAAATGGGCAAGAAAAGTATTAACAATAGTATACGAGGATGTGATTACGTAAATTGGTAAGCGAAAAGTAAGGCCTTGATCATGAGAAACCGACACGAACCCTGCCACAAATCAGCTTGCCGTCCTAAGACTTGTGACCAGTTAGCCATTAATTACACTAAATACAGTACCCATCAAACCGGAACTCAAAAGTATTTATTGACTGCGTTATAGTAGACATAGGCACCACGGTTGTAATTTCCTGAATGGTGTAAATATAAGTCTTATCATTTAATTTAATGTTCTATTAAAAATAGATAAGTTGCAAAGATATTTTTTCTACCACGTTTTTAGTTTCTGAAATATATATATTTAATACATTTAAATACTAATGTCATGTCATGATAATTTATTTTACGCTTTGTTTCTATTTTTACATTAAAAGCTTTTGTTGACGTAATTAGGTAAATCTTTAAAATATAAGCTACGTCTAATCATTGCAGAAATTCAAAATAAACAAAGACAAGATAATTTTTTAGCAATGACCTTAATAATTATTATAATTTTGGGCTCTGTATCATCAATCGATGTAGGCAATATACTCTAGTATATTGCCTACATCGATTGTTGAAAAAAAGGTATATTTTCTCGTGTTGATTTTAAATCTACTATTACTTTATTAAATTTGTATTTTTTTCTGAACTTTTTAATATTAACATCGCAATTCGATTAACTCAGTTTTAAACTATGTTTATTTTTAAAAGTGTTATTGAAAGCAATATAGCACGCTGGCAATAAATAAAAATTTTAATATGGACCAGCTGCGTTTGGCGCGCATCATACCGACACGTAATCGTAATAAAAAGCTTTGCCGCCAATTATGTGAGCTGCTGACTTAAAGCTTTAAGTTATCTTGGCAGTCTAGGGATATACGAACAGTTTGGCCTGGAAGTTGTGAATGGGAGGCAATGGCAAGTATAGAAATGCATCGTAGGCACATTTAAAGTAAATAAATAAAAGACACTGCTAGCAAATATATCATATTACGATACTAAGATATGAATTTCTTGTGATACTGCCGCATGGAAGAATAATTAAGACTGCGAAAAATGTATGGCTATTACTAATAAATACAACAATAGTAGTACGTACATGTTAAAAAATGTAGTTATATGAAAAAAAATAAGGAATGAACGTAAACAACTTATTTTTTAACAGTCAAATTTAGCGTTGGTGTAAGCCTGTACAACCGTGTGGAGGGGGAGGCAAAGTTGTTCCGAGAGGCCATTTCACAGTAACCAGCGCAGTTTTTAGCGGCGATCGCCACAGTTAATTCCTACAGCGGGAAGAGCACACGGCACCTACGATGTTTGCCAACGACACGGAAGAGGTCGACCCAATTCCGGAAGCGATAGAAGTCACCCCGAGAGAGTTCGATGCAGCCCTTTTAAAAAAGAGGGGCGAACGCATTGCTCAGGGACACGATGGCGTTCCGGGACGAGCGCTGGCCCTAGGTAATGCCCTGGAGCCCAGAATGAGGGCGATGTTTTTACCTGTCTGGCTCAAGCCTTTTCCTCATCCAAAAGGAGGGGGCGTCCTACGAACTCGCCCTCCACCTACAGGCCGATCTTGCTGCTGGACGATGTTGGAAAAACTCTTTGAGAGAATCGTGGCGGCCCAAATCTGGTGGAGGGCAGTATGGCTTCCGCAAGGGCCGGTCAGGTCCCTAACGCATGGTGTCCCAGAGCGAGGGAATTTTGGCGGTGTCACTCTACAGTGCCAACGCTTTCAACACTCTGCCCTTGGCCTGCATAAAGGAGGCGCTCCGTTTCCAAGAGGTGCCTTCCTATCTGCAAAGGGAAATCGGGGCATATCTGCCGCACCGGCGTGTTGAATTTCCGTGCGCGAGACGGGCTCCGGTCCATCAAGGTGTCGTGTGAAGTTACATGGGGATCGGTGTTGGGACCACTCCATGTTGAATTTGACTGCGTGCTACGTGGCGGCAATATGGAGGGAGTCGACGACACTTGTCACACGGATGACACCCTCGTTACCGCCCGTGGCGTACACGTGGTACACAACATAAAACAATATTTAACTTACTCCTATGAAAATAGCTATGTACTATCATAATTTTAACATAGTATTAATCTTATGAAACAATTAATAACACTTCACAATGCTGGTCCTTGATTTATTCGATTGCTTATATATTTTTATCTTTATCTGTGTATTTATTGATAAATTACTTGAAACCTTACAGCCGGAAGATTATATTGATTATATTTGAAGTTGGCTCCACATACATCAGCTGTTTCCTCAATCTGTAAGGCTCCAATTTTACTCAAATTTCATGCGGCTGTGTGCGTACAACCTATAATAGCTACAGGATGTATTAATCAAAAGTCTCATATAATAAAATATGATATTTATTTGGGCCAGAAATATTCGCATTTAAACAAAACTTAAATTTCTTCAGTGCCAAAACGTGATATGTACTACTAATTACGGCTCATATTTTGGTAAAACTTTATTAGCTGCGTCGTAGGCCATGATATTGGTAATAGTCGACTGTCAGTGATTGACATCTCGGTAAGTACTTCAGTAAAAATCTATACGCTATCTAACGCCGCTTAATCGCCAGATTAACGTTAATAGATTGTATTTCTGACATAGTCCACTGCTGGCCACATTGGCCTCCCCTAATACACCTCTATCCATTAGGGGGTTTTGGACCGTATCCCACCACGCTAGTCCAATGTGGGTTGGTGGGTAGACCGACTTTTTACATGCCCATCCGACGCATAGATCATCTTACTTTTCAGACTATTGGGCAATCGGCCCAAATTGCCTAACCAACTAGGAAACATCAATGAAAATTTGTTGCGTCCCTGCAGGATTCGAACCACGACCTCTGGTTTCTAAAGCACACGCCCATACCACTAGGCTACGGAGGCAGGAGATTGTATTTAGTTACCTACTAATTTCACTATTATAAGCATTAACAAAATTTGGTTTCAAAAATTTATTTAAAGATTGCTTGTAACGCGAGATCTTTTTTATTTCATTTGTCTTATCAACTTAGACTGAACATATTTAATATTTGTGATATATTCGAATGGTTACAGTAAATTGTGCTTCATAGATATATGTATATACATAAAATATTGGCAGATCTTTTTCACGATTTTTCGACACTTTTTTATTAATGTACCTTGTTAGATTCAGCAGCCATTTGCCATATAAGTCGATAACAACATGTTATTTATTGAAATGCCCGAAATTATCATTTTTACTAAAACGAAATTAATTATCTATAAATATAATAATGATTTGCACTTAGTCTCGGTAAAACTCGAGAACGGCATAGCCAATTTGGTAAATTTTGGTCTTTAATTTTTTTTTTGGTTGAAAAGGAGAATAATAGAAAAATTCTTGCGGGAGATTGGGATCGCCGAGAAAATTACCAATCTCATCAAGGCCACCTACAAACACTATTCTTGTAGAGTGACGCAAAATGACTTGATCTCGGGGGACATTTTACCTCTCCTTTTCCTCATTTCTATACTATACTTGATGTCATAACGCAAGAAACAACATCAAATAAGCGGCGGTCTGAACACCCGAAAGACTCAGGAGATGAGATGCCAAGCAACGAGCTCTATACTAATGCGCACTCAGGCTGTGATGCGAGTCCGCCAATTCACAAACCTCAGAAATGTGTAAACTAGAGGAGCCAAGAAAATATTGCTGCAAAAATATCCAAAGCGAGAGCAACCTTAACCCTGCTTCGCCTCGTATGGCAATCGCGTAAACTGATACGGAGAGGCAGTTTAAAAAATATTCCCGTCCAATGTTAAAACCGTCTTTCTGTACGGGTGCGAGACATGGAAGGTTACACAGAACATCTTCTGCGTCAATCGTTGCCTTCGTTGCATTCTTAATGAGACTGATCAACATCAAGCGCAAATATGAAGCTGGGTCATTCCACATTACAAGGCAAGCCTAAGACTGGGATCTCCAAGGAAAGGGCAAACGTGGCCATCCAAAGCAGACTTGGCAAGGAACTACCGCTGCTCAATCGCAAGCAATGGCTATGACGTAGCATAAAGTGAAGCACAAAACTCAAGACTGCTCTAGATGTGTGGATATGTGGAAACGGCCCACCCACCCAGGGGATATAGAACTTACCGTAGTACTTAATCTTTGATCAGCGATTAGAACTCGCTGATTTGTTTCTACCTTGGCTGCGCAAACGCTGGTGGAAAGTAGTAGTTAGTACTTTTACTACTTTCCTTTCGTCTTCCCTTCCCTTCCCTTCAAGGCGCTTCTGCATCCAGCTTGAAGCAGCATAAGGAGCTTAGACTTATGAGTCTGTTGCAATATCCAATAAACAATATGGATTTTGGCACCATTACTTGGCTTGATAGCAAACATTCTAGATTAAAAGTTATGGCATCACCCAAAGCATCGTAATTTGATAATGATTCTATAAAAATATATATTGGCATATTGTATTTTAAATTGGAAAATAGAAAAACAACACTTTGAAAGGACCACATGACAACAACTACCTATCGAATAAAGGTATTATCGAAATCAGAGAGGGCTAGAAGCGATGCAATGTGTTTTAGGAACCAGTTAAAATTATGTAATATTTAACAACAAAACAAGTAGTATATTATGGATTTTCTTTACCATTTTACCTGTTAAAGTCAAATTCAAATATCTATATTCAATATAGAAGCATTACACATTCTTATTGATTGTCAAATAAACTACCACCGGTTCAAAACTGGAAGCCTCTGGGCTTCGAAAAACTGGGCTATAAAAATTAAGGGCATCATTATTATACGCAATCAACATTATATAAGTAGCATTTAATATATTCGTGGTATTTTATGGACACGCACAAGATAATGGACAAATTTAACTTTTAGTGATAATTTGTGCAAACGACAATAAAATTTTAAAACTTTAAAAAATAACAGTGCTTAAGAAACGAACATGGTTCGTTTTTGTTATAAAAGAGCATTTTGTTTTTTTTTTAATTTTTTTTTGTGTAAAAGTACTTAGTCTATTTTTTTATCCAGTTATTTAAAACAATAAGTTGTAAGAGATAACAATACTAGGAAAAACAGAGAAGATAACATTTTATTGAGTTTGAATCAGAGCAACTCTTACCGTAATCCGGATATTTTAAGGAGGTCAATTAAGGCTTTGTGGAATCCATTATGATGATTAATGACTAACCCGGAAGTCGTCATTTCTGGCTTTTATCATAAATGCACGCATTTTTCCTATATTTATTTCTTCAATATAATTCTTTAGACGCTGAAATTAAAAAAATACTAATACTCAAGGATTTTTTTAATAATAAACAAAATTTACTATTTTATCTTTTCTGCTTGTCCCCTAACAGGTTAACGAGTAATACTTTATAATATTGTTGTGATATTAAATAGCAAGCTAAGCTTATTTTTAATCACTTCTAATTATAACATGACTTGTAAATTTTAGGTGATTTTATGTCTTCATATAAAAGATTTTCTCTCAAAATAGCATTTTTTAATTGCATACAGCAGAAAACGAGCAGTCAGGCAACCTGGTGGGAAAAGTTTAACGTCGTCCATGGACATCGACAGTACCATAAGTATATCCAATGCGCTGCCGAATGTGACACGTGTTATGTATCGTTTAGCTAGTAAATACAATGGCTATAGTGCCCTTCAAATCGGAACACGGTATCGGTTTCATATTACTGCTTTGCGGCAGAAATGCAGGAACACTTCAAATCCTGTCAATTTGTCTAATTTAGAAAAAAAAATTGATTGAAAAATAACGATCTCTAGATTTAAATATAAGTTACAGCGCTATATATATCCATTAAATGTTAAACCAAGAAAGATATATCCTTCGAATGTTGAGGCAACGCAGCCTGAATAATTCCGGTAAATTATTAACGGCACTCGCTGATCATCTCGGTCATGAATTATTCAAAGGATTATCGAGCAACATTCTGAGCTATCACAAAATAAATGACCGCTTAAGCAATGTTAATTTGAAGCTGTATTCCAATTTAAGTTACAACACAATATTATAAAAGAAGTTGCTACTGCTCTATAAAAATGGTAAACGAATTTAAGTTATGTATTAACCTGAACAAAACATACAATTGTTTTATGAAATAATTGTGGAAGATTGTTTATATGATCCATTTCATATATTTTGGCTTAAATAAACATGAAATTATAGTACTAACAGGAGCTGGATACTAAATTTGAAATGTGAATATTAATATTAGAATTTAATGTCTGAATATCAGATCGAATTTCGTCAAATATCAAAAAATAAATAAAAAACTACAATATAAATAAATTGCAGTAATATTTTAATAATAGTTTTATCAAATCAGAGAAATTTTAAAATATTTATTTTGGTTAAGATGCTTCTGAAATATCTAACTAACATTTATGAATCAACTACCGACTTGTGAGATAAATTTCAAAATAGCTAATAATAAGTTACTTTACCCGAGAGTAAAAACTAGAATTTGCAAAATAAAAAAAACTCGTCATTAAAACCAAAATCTACTCAAATAAGAAGGGTGCTCACTGCAAATAAGTTTTTAGTGTCAAAATTGACTTTTTTAAACGGCTATGGCTGTCGCTATAATTAGAATAATATAATTTAAAAGGAACAATAAATAATAAAAAAAAATTATGACAGCAAAATTATAAAGTGTTTATCCATCGTTTGCACTTTGATCTGTGAAGTAGTGTGGTTGTCAATTCAGTGAATTTCAATTGGAATAATTACTTTGCATTTCCTAAAACCAACAAATTTTAAAGAAAGAAAGCAACAAAAGTTGATAAAATAGTGACAATATAAAAGTCTAATAACACAATAAGAAAATTAACATACGGACTGTCTTCGCACTACATCTCTCTCCGGTCATGTTGGTCTTTCGTCCTATCGAAAAACTAGAATAAAGAAATAGCAAGTACATCTAAGTTAGCGTGTACACTTATGCACTATAATATCTCCTGCGTTGTTGGGTGATCTTAAATATAGATCAGCCGCCGTAGTTGACAATATTTGATAAACTGTTTCGCTCTGAAAACTATGACATTTTTAAAGTTACTTAGAGTTAATTATAATTTTCCTATAGACACCTGCACGCACTGCATCTCGGCCAAACGAAAAGCGGCAATAGAACCAATTCTGTATAAAACCAACAATGTATGTATGTATATTGTATAATATATAACTATTTTAGCATTTTATCCCATTTAATTGCTCTTAAATCATTCCTAATTTTATTTTTCTTCCAACGTCCGTAGTCACTGGACTAAAATTTTAAGCATTAAAAAGTCAACGTGAGTTCAACTCCATTTAACAAGAATGAAAAGTTTATCGGTAGACCTTTATGTCCTTTATTATTGTAACTGAAATATTACAATATGCTAGATATTATGAAAGCATTTTACGAACTACTATGTCTAGCGATGCCTTTAATAGCAGCATTGAATAGAAGCGACCAGTAGAAAGACTTTAAAATGAATAGCGGCTAATTTTCATCGGTGTGGTTTAAGCATATACTTCCATTGCAACTGTTAAATTTAAAATTTAAATTATGATACTTTTGATATAAAAAATTCTAGGTAAACTTTTTAGTTTACTTATCTAGGAGTCGATTGTTGGATGTTTACAATATTTCAGCTATACTAGCTCATACATTCAAAGGTGTCAGTGTAAAGATCCTCGCTTTAATCAAGTCTTCAAAATTTAAGTTTGTATAGTTTTATATACCATACCTCCTCGGCTGATTTCGGTCATGGCGACCATTTCAGATCCAATTATTTGATTGTTCGATTGATTAAAAATTTTTTTGTGTGCTCTTGCATAAAAAACCGTACACAATACGGGCAGGGTGCTTCCCTGCCCGTATTGTGCGTTACAATAACATTACGTTACAATAATTTTAATTCTAAGCACTAGGTGGGCATGCTTTCTGCTTATAACGTCGATCATCTGATTCAAAGCAGCGATTATCCTTGTAGCTTTTAACTTTCGATTTCACAAAGTCCCTCCGATCATGTCGAAGAGCAGCTTATTAATGTATAATAAACACACTAATATGTTTCTGCTTTCGTTTTAGATCATGGTACAAACAGTTTAATTGAATTAATAAATTAAAATTTTAAAAATATGTATACAACAATGGAAACATTTAATTTTAATAAATTGATTTTGGTTTTTTACTCGTTGAAAATAATTAAAAGATAACCATAGTGTATTATTTCATTCATAAAATAATAAAACTTCTCATAAAAGCAGAATTTTCATTCATGTCATAACACTACAATTCTTTTGTAATGCTCATCTACATGTTTATGTGTAAAAATGTATATACGGAACAGCGGCATACTGATTCTAACAGAGCAATCCATTTTCCAAAAGGCTTATGTAAATACAGCAGACCTATTCCCCTTACAGTTCTAGTCGTACATCGCTGCATAGCACGCAATATTATCTACAAGTTTAGTAAATTTTCCGTGCCATTTCCCTCTTTATGCAGATGTGCGTACGACTTAAATTGGCTAGTGGGGAAATATCCTGTAGACAGCTGTAGTGACGCATGTAAAGATTAAGGGACGCGCTGCATCATGCCTCCTGCGAAATGATTAATGAAGGGAATTAGCACACCTCGCTTCACGTACTCCTAGTCACACTGCCACTTTGAGTGATTTACATCATTAAAGGATTTTGGTTTTAATGGGTATGACCCCAAAAGGCGATAATACCTTAAACGTTCTGCAACTGAACTGCTTTATACGCTCCCGCAATGTGCATTTATCTTGCTGATGCACCAATTAATTCGTGCTTATTAATCTTGATTAACTGCCGTGTAGGTAATTATCTTCGATTTATCTTTGATCTATGCGCTTCCTTTTGTATAATTTTACATTTGCTGTAAAATAAAAATAATCCGATGTAATCAAAATTTAAATTAAATGGTAATTTTATCTAAATTTTGATTCAAATAAAATTTAAAAACGTAAAAAAAGGCTGCTTTTCTTTCTGCACATAACACTATACACAGTGATTTTCCGAATAGTACCAACCTGAAAGTCGTTTGTTCAGAATCAGTTAACATGTTCCAGTAAAGTGAGTTTTAAATTGGGTTTACTTTTGCCCCAAATTTCAGTGAAATAGAAAAAAAAACAACAGCACATCGACTGAGTGACGACCGTTAAACACACTAAAGATTAATATTTTTAAAATAAAAATAAGAATAAGTTATACATTACTTATATATTACTTATACATATTAATGTAAAAGGAATATATAAGCATAAACGAATATCACCCCGAGTAATTTACATAATGAGGGTTCAATTATTGTTCGATTTTTACATATAAATGCCTATATGTAGTGTAAAGCCAAGAACTGCCTCCGTAGCCTAGTGGTTTAAGCATGTGGCTTAGAACCCGGAGGTCGTGGGTTTGAATCCTGCGGGGAATCAACAAATTTTCATTGTTGTTTCCTGTTGTTAGGCAATTTAGGTCGATCACCCAATTGTCTGAAAAGTGAGATGATCCATGCGTCGGATGGGCATGAAAAGTCGTCCACCCACCAACCGCATTGGACCAGCGTGGATAGGGAACCACCCTCTAATGGATAGGGGTGTATTAGGGGAGGCCTATGTCCAGCAGTGGACTATCACAGGCTGATGATGATGATGATGAAAGACAATATCAGTGTTAATCACGACTTTTCGTTACATCCAAAATTAATAGTTTGGCTCTTAGTTTTGAAAATGTAAATATGAGCTATGATGAACTTGCACCAAATACCACCAGGGTACTTCAAATTTATATTCATATTGAAATTTCAAAATTAAAAAATCAAATACGGTGAACGCAAAACTGCTTGCGACCAATATGTTTTATTGGTTTAGTTCTTTTACCTGTAAGGTTTAAATATTTGATCAAGAAAAAATAATAAAGAACTCCTCTTCTAAATATTAACATCTTTACCGTCTTAATTACAAATCAATCAATTACATAGAAGAGAATATTTTAGAATCGTTTACTGTTTTCTTTTCTCAAAATACTAATAATCACTGCACATTACTTGTATAACACTTAAATCATCATCAACCTGTGATAGTCCACTGCTGGACATAGGTCTCCCCTAATACACCCCTATCCATTTGGGGTTTTGGACTGTATCCCACCACGCTGGTCCGATGCGGGTTGGTGGGTAGACCGACTTTTTACATGCCAATGCGACGCATGGATCATCTTTTTTTTCAGACAATTGGATGATCGGAAATTGCCCTATCCAACTAGAAAACAACAATGAAAATTTGTTGAGTCCCTGCAGGATTCGAAACCACGACCTCCGATTTGTAAAGTAAGCGCCTTTACCACTAGGCTACAGAGCATAACACTTAAAACATAGTTTAAACTTTCCAAAATAAAACGCATAAAATGTATAATAACATTTAGGTGTGCGTTCACTATTTACGTTTAATAATAAAACTGTCTCCCAATTCTAGCCTCTTATTTATAAAAATACTTTACTTACGAAAACTTTTAACCTTCTTAAAAAATATTAAATTAAATTTATATCACGTTTATAGAATAGCTGAAAAACTGTCCTTTTTGTAGATTTTTAAGACAGTTTTAATTATTTATAGCTTACTATTATAATGAAAATTTTGTCATCTATTTATATTCAAGTAACAAAGCGTGCAAACGTATTTATTAAAATAAATCAAATCAGTCATCAAGAAGAAAGGTAAAATTAAACAACATAGCGTAGAGTACTAAAAAAGAAGCTACTAACAATTTGGTATAGTAACAACAAATTTACCAAGCATTTTGCAGTAATAAGTTATGCTAACTCCCAAAGATTTATGGAAATATGAAACATATATTGTACGTCAAGACGGGCGTTGGCGAACCTTGCTATTTGTAACAAGATAATCCCCTTGTAGCAGACTTGGGTTGTTATTACTGGACAGATCCGATACTGCCAGAAAAAATTGCTAGTCTTCGAGACTACTATTACTGAAGATTAGCAATTCAGCAGAAATTTCACATTTCTATATGGACAGACTTTTTACATACCCATCCGACGCATCTTTATTCAATTTAGGCTATTACGAGCTCCCATGATCCCATGTGTCAAAGTTATGTCCTGTTTGGAAAAGAACTAGAAAATAACTGTGGTCATATTTTTTTCTTTTTTTTTTAATTTGTGCCATTAATACATAACAATTATCTATTTAACAAAATTTAAATAAATTTACCTTGCAACTTTTTAATTTATTCTCCGTACTGGCATGTAAATAAATTTCGCTACGATATCAACTTTTTTTCAGCTTTCATAGTTCATATATTATTTTTTTTTTATATAAAAATATAGATAAAAATAATTATTTTTTAACTTAGATACGTTTCGCAATTATCGTATTATCAACGAAAAGTGTTTATTATTAAAACAGTGCCATCTATTAAATTATAACACAACCCAGGCAACAGAGGTCACCAACTGTTAGAATCATATTGAGGCTAACAGATAATTATAACTGTCAACTAGTAATAGAAAAATAAATGGCAATGAAACAATATTGCAGTTATAAATTAAGATTTAATCTATGCATAAACTAGTCAGATCGAACTACACACGATGTGGAAATTCGATTTAGTGCACTAACTAATTAACACGTGAATTGTGTTTATAAATATTGTTTATATTAAGTAGAAAAATATTTATTGACAGATGCAACAAAATTTTCTGTATCAAGGGAAACAAGCTCACATTATTACGCTGAACATGAGTTATAAAAAATGTCAAAATAAGTGAAATTAAACTAAGTAGAAAACAGTTCTTTGGCAATAACGAAGAGTATGTGACTATTTTAAATCATTGTATTTCACGGAAATAAAAAAAAACTTTTAGCGGAATTGGCCCCTGCTTTGTAAACTGGTTTGTTAGGACAATTTGGGCCGATCAATTATCTGAAAAGTAAGATGATCCATGTCCCGGATGGGCATATGAAAAGTCGGTCCATCTACCCACAATGCGAATTGCATTGGACCAGCTTGGTGGGATACGGTCCAAAAATCCCCTAATGGAGAAGTCGTGCATTAGGGGAGGTGTATGTCCAGCAATAAACTAGCACTGGTCGATGATGAGGCATTTCTTATACAGTTAAAAACAACGTAATTATTGTTGAAATCATTTTTTTCGTACACTTTTTACACTATGACTAACGATATATTTAAGCAGTACTTTTGCAATTTACAAATATGCAAGCCTTATTTAAATACTGTGTACACTTATCACATTGTCAAAAGTTAAAAATATATAAATTTCTTGTTAATATTCTTGTGCTATTTCATGTGCTTTTCACATGATCCATCCACACATTTGGATCATTTGAAAAGGTAATGTAAAATAAATATTTATATGGAAAACCAATTCAATAACAAAACTTCAGGTATGCAATCAAGCTATTATAAACATAACTACTCACAGGCTCAAGTAAAATATTTGAGACTACTATTCCATACTTCAAAACTAAAATATTGGAACAACCCGACGTTTCTATCAAGTAAAAATTTCCCTAGGTGCTTAATGAAATAACTTGTATTTTTCTTTAATAATATTAAGATTTTTGTGAAATAAGAACTTTAAACGAAGCACTAGATTATTGCTGTACAAGTATCGTTATTAAGTCGTTATTAGTAATATCAGGAAGTGAAATAACTGCAATATAAACAAGCAGTTAAAATTTATAAAAGTCAGTAAAAAAGTTATAAATGAGTTTTACGAGATCCCGTAGTTTCGCGGTTAAGTCGTTACAAACCCTATTTTGTAGATTTAATCTTTAGTGGCCTTTGCGCCAAAATAAAATTATATAAAATAGAAGAAGTGGATTTGGAAATTGATAATGATTATGACAACATTTTGTATTGTGTATTGTGGACATTTTATTATATATATACATATATATATACTAACTTTTTCTAGAAGAATAATAAATCGAATAAATTGCTAAAACACAATAGTAAGAATCGTGTAATGACTGTTATTTATTATCAGTATTATGAATAATATAACGTTTTGGTCTTTATTATAAAATATCGACAGTTCGAGCCAGAAACAGACAGAACGGCGCCCGCTAGTTAAAACTGCACCCATCATTAACTAAAAGGCGTCACGGGAAATTTACAAAAGACAGCGGTGCAAATGCACATTCGTCTCTCACGGAATGCAGCGCACGTTTGCACCGCAGCGCGTGGGGTGACACGCTTTTGCTGTTTTAACTTTTGAATCGAAATTAAAGGGAACAGGTTAAATGTGAGAATTTTTGGTAGGCTATTCACATTTATTTAGTAATTATATAATTAGATCGTTTCAGACGGGTAGTAGTAGTAACAGAAGTAATATAGGTATATCTCAGCATTCGATATGGCTTACTGAAAACTTACGGTAATTTAGAAGTCCTCGATTTTAAACGCATTTCCTCGCAAAAACATTTTTATATATAACATAGGTTTAAATCGTGGACTGTGCCGCTCAAAAGCATTAAACTTTTTAAACTGCATACTGTGCTAATTAAAACAAAATTTTGTTTAAAATTTTAAGACAGTTTTTTAGGACAGGTATTTAATTATATGAAATTAGGTATAATCATACGTTTAGAGCCCAATTAAATAATTCAAAGTATACTAAAAAGTATTAATTTTTTGAATTCGTTTAGTTGATCCCCTAATGATTGGTGCTTACAATAAAAATATAAAATAAAATATTTAAATTTTTTAAGGGTTTTGAACCAGTGAAAACCTTTTTTATAGAATGCAAACATATAAATTATGCCCTTATTTCAAAAAAAAAACGAATGGGTTTTAAAAAAAATATATTTCACCACGCCCACTGTTACCACCCTTTAAACCAAAAGGACGGGAAATAAGCAGGGTGGCACATTATCTTTCAACGAATTTCGCCTTTTCCAAACGGAAGTTGTTTTTTTGAAACCCAAATAGCAATGCATTTAATTTCCTTTATGTTTAATGGTAAGGGGTATTGGAAACAAATTTAGATATAAAACGATACAAAAACCTTAATTTGCCTTGGTTCGTTTGAAAACAGGTATGGGTTTTTAAAAGACATTTTTTGCTCTGAAACTAAACCAAAAATGTGAAAGCCCATATTTAATTAAAAGGTTATCCAAATTTTGGAACCAGTCGGTTGCCAATCCACAAAAGTAACCTTTAAATTTTTTAAAAAAATTAATAAAAAGGCGGGTAACGTTCAATTGGGGCCAAAAAATTGGGTTTATTTGTTTTTTGTTTTGGGTTTAAGGGGCCCCGATCCCCAAAATTTCGAAAATAAGATGATCCAGGTGGATGGGCATGTAAATATTTTTCCTCCCCAACCCGATTGGAATTTGGGAAGTTTAAAAAACCCCAATGGATAGGAGTGTATTAGGGGAGACCTATGTCCAGCAGTGGACTATCACAGGCTGATATTGATGATGATGATGATGACCAGATATGTAATTCATGTGAGTTTTAATTTAGTAGTGATAAATTTTTATTTTAAACTAATAATTATGTTATAACAACTTATCATGGCCGTATATTGTTTTTACAAATGAATGAAAATGTATAAAATTAAAGAAAAAATTACAAATCTAATAAAATGTAAATTTTTAAACAAAATAAGAAATTTGCATTTAAACGTATTTAAGAATATTTTTCTATGGATTCGGTAAAACAAATGGGCATTATTTCCTTGTATGAATGAAATGTTAGAAGATTTCAATTTTAAACAAAACAGAATTTTTTTTCGATATTTTGGGGAATAAAAATCCAAAATAAAATCTTTTGTTATCCCAATCATGGGGAAATTTTAAATTAAAATTTGTTTTATTACTTATATTAAATATTGAAAAATTTATTTTCCTTTTTTTTCCAAAAATTTTTTACTTCTAGACTTATAACTTACTTTTTTTAAATTTTGGTTCCTTTCACATTCTCCCATATATAAAAAATGGGATATTTAATCATCCACTGAAAAAAATTATTTAAAATTTAATACCAGGTTTTGAAAAATAATGGCAATTAAGCACTTTAAAATCGTTATTAACCCAATTTTTCAAAGTATAAAATGAACTCAGTAAAATTAAAATCTTAAAAGCCCCATGAACTAATGAACAAAGGCTAGAAAAAAAAAGTTACTTTTTCCCCGATGGTTAAAAGTTATTTTTCGAAGTTTTCTCAAAGGAACTTTTCGAACAATACTACTGCCGTTTTCCCAATTTATTAAATGATATTTTGGTTTGCCGTGGTGTTTTTAAAATCTATCGTTTAAAATTGGTCAAATAACATTGTAAAAAATTATTTTTAATGTTTTTATATCTTGATTTAACTTTACTTCGGACATAGTTAAAAAACTTTTCATATCTGAAAATTTTGAAAGTATGTTTTTCTAGACGGAATTAAAGGTTTAAATTTTAATTTATAATTTAATAACCCCAATGAAAGTTTAACAGAAGACAATAAAACCCATCCCCTGTGCACATATTTGGGACGAGGCTTTTATTTAAGTCCCCAAATTTAAGCGGTGCTAAATGGATTCGATTTGAGTGGGTCTGTTGCATAACGCCGCCACTATGTGTCGGGCCGTGGGAATACTCTCGTGCATCGGGGGATGGGGTCTCAAAGTTCTTGCCCGCTGGCTGATATGTTCAGGGTGCTTAAGGGAAGGATAGGCAAAATGAACGGGAGCATGTCAGTTTCCGATATGGAAGAACGTCATTTGGTGAGACCAAAAACCCAAGAAAATGGTCCAAAGCTTTGGAGTTTCTGGGCGTCGCTGAAAACATGGCTAAAACCAAAGTCATATTGAACGAGCACGAACGGGACCGTCCCATGTGGCCCCTTCTTGAAGCCATTAGAGAGTTTACCGGGCAAAACGCTCGAACTATTAGAAACCACTTTGGGGAGACCAACAGAAGAAATTCGGGCTGGGACTTTTCATAAGTTCTCGGTTTCCTCACCCATCCCAAGTCTTTCAAACGAAAGTCTTTGATTAGTGCGTCCTACCTTATGATCTCGGTGCCGGCTTACCCGGTCGACAGATACAAAATGCGTGGCGAGCGGGACTTCCGGAATATCTCTGAAGAAACTCAGAAATGGGACCCAGGAATCCGATTACCGATATAGAACGGATAAGTAATCTGGGGGCATGGGGCCATATAAGCCAAGACGATCACTTTAGTCGGAAAGTTCTGTTCGACCGACCCCACAAACTTAGTGTAGGGATGCCGCGGTGGGGTGAAACAGAAAGTGGTGGTGTGGGTTGATGACAATGCCCGGAAGCGGTGACGTGCATTAGGGGATCCCTATGTCCAGCAGTGGAGTGACACAGGCTGACGATGGTGATGATGATGATGAATCCTTTTCGCAGATTTTGAAGAAATAAAATATTGTCCTCAATTATAATACTGTGCGTATAAAACTGATAAGATTTAAAATGCTAGCTCAACATTGAGGGTTACTTTGAATTGATATTGTAAATTTTTAAATAAATGTCTTAATAAGCAAGTACATGATAAATCCTAATTTAATTTATTACTTTGAAAAAAAAAACATAAATGTCTTAAAAGTTATAAGCGTTATAATTCAAGTTACGGAGACAGAAGATCTGGGACTCGGTTTACCTTACCGAGGACTTAAAAACAGTCATAATACTCCACTTGATTTTAAGTGCAGCGTATATTATATTAAATTATATTTACTTACATATAAAATAATTTTACGTTAATTACAATCAATATTTTAGTAATCGTCTGTGTTAGCCCACTGCTGGACATAGATCTCCCCTTATCTACACCTTCCCCATTAGGGAGTTTTGAACCATATCCCACCACGCTGTTTCAATGCAGGTTGGTGGAGGACATTTAAGCCCATTCGACTGGATCATCCAATGGACAATTTGACAATAGCGCAAAGACAAAGAAAACCTCTCTATCCAATATGGAATTTCTTAATGGAAGCCGCTTCTAGCCTTTCCTTTTTTTTAAAAAAAACTACGAAATTAAAACAAACATATTTTTCTAACATTGAAATAACCTGGAGTGAACAATTCATTACCAAGGTTTGTTATCATTTTTGTATGTACTGAAAAGAAACAGTCATTTTTATAATTTTAGTAACGATCTGTCTTAGGAATTTTTTGGGGCCCAGGTTAGGGGAGACCGGGGTTGATTGACCTTAACGGGTTTAAAGGTTACTGCTAGTTTTATTTCTTTAGACGGCTACAGTCAAACATCCCCGCTCTCCCCTATAATTCAAATCGTTCTTTTGGGTTCAATGTAAATAAAGAATCAAAGACTGATGTTGATACAGGCTTTTATTTAAACCCCAATCGCAAATATTTAAGGAACAACCCACTTATTCCTAGATTCATTATTATAATACCCCCCGATGTACTAAATAAAATTGAAGAATGCAATATTAAGCCTGTTTTAAAGCAATCTTTTATGAATAGCATTTAAAATTACTTTCTCATTAATAGTTTTCTGTTCTTTTTTATTTTCTCTATCATCCATATTTGTAATTTATTTATTAATAGACTTTCTATATTTAATAAATAGTTGCATGAGTTTTGTTTTCTCCATTTTTTTTATATAAATATTTTTTAACGAAAAAAAACCTTTATATATTCGTATAGAGAAACTTAAACTCTACTGTACATAAGAAATTTTAGTATTTTTAAATTAAAAGTAATATATGCTGTTCATTATTTAAACCAAACCAGTGTTTTTTTTTTATTTAATCTTAATAATCTCTCTGTAGTGTATGTTTAATTAATAATGAATAAATAATCGACGTCATTTATTTTCTAATTTTTCTTAACCAATTGCCCGCCAAGCTGCAAAACCCATCTTTTTTAATTTTGAGGCCCTATTGAATTTGGAAGAAAATTTAATTTTGAATCAAGGGTCCCCCAAATCCCAACCACTAGTTTGAAATTTGGATCCCCCAAATTTTTGTTTTATTGTTTTTTGAAGCAATATTTTCACGCTTATTGCGATTCGTCTTTATTTTAATAAAAAAGTATCCAAAAACAACTTTGTTATTGAAAAACCCGTTATGGTCTTTGTAACGGGAGAAAGGCTTTTTAATAAAAATTTTATGGGGAAATCCGCCCAAATAACCCTAACCAACAGGAAAACAATAAGGAAAACTTTTGGGAGTCCCGCGAATTTCAAATTTTTTTAAGACAAATTTTGAAAAGGGTTTTCCAAGACATGTACTAGGGTTTTTGGAACTTTATTTAAACCCTCAATATAAAAATTTAAACAATAGGCCTTTAATAAAATGACAAACAAATATGTTAATTTATACACGCCTGTTTTGGGGGACCCTTTTGATCTTAACGAAAATTTCCCAGGCAATTTTAGGCCCAAACTTATTTAAGGTATGAGAATTAATCTAGGAAGGGGAACTTTAGCGTATCCTTTCCTTTTCAATGTTTAAGAAAGCTCTAAACCATTGGTGTTCTAGGGGGTGTCTATGGCATAAATTTTAATTTCATTTATAGTAAAATGGGTTATTAAAATAATGTTATACAATTAGTCTTTATATAAAAATAGTACAACTTAATTATATTTGATAATTTTAAATTAGCCTAAATATTTGGCTTATGTAACTAATAAGTTATTAAGCTGAGAGCTCTATGACTCTTTATTTATTCAGATAAAATTTCAAGTTTCATAATAAGAATTCTAATTGCAACTTAATTTTCAAGATATGAGAAATATAATAAAATGCAAACATGGATAACAGAAATAATTTTAGCATTGTAATACTAAACCATTTCCTGTACAAATGTTATCACTCATAGAAAATAGCATCATATTCATGGCTATGGTTCCTTACAAGGATTAAGGACGTGTGCCGCTATTTAAAGTTTAGCACTTACATATTAATTTTTCCAGTACACCAACTAATCTCCTTCTATCAACCATATCCGGCGTACATATCTAAATAGATATATACCTATACGTACATGTATCCATTTTTACGCCAAGGCGACTAACTAAAACAGTTTTAATTGCCAGAAAAATTATTTAGTTTCATTTTACCCAATTACATACAAATTAATTATTAGTATTACAAATTGCTTTAAATATACTACGTATGTAAAAACCGAATATTGAAGGGTAATAAACTTTTGAAATTTTGCTACCAAACCTTTTTAGCCTAAGTAGCGCTTACCTACACATTGCTGAAATTCTCTCGGTGTTGAAAAGTAAAGAGCGAATTGTAATTTTCCTTTTGATAACAAATACCCTTCATATTTGGCGTCTGATTGTCCTTTGACTTAGCCCAGCTACAGAAGTTAGACAGGCCGAAGAATAGGTGCGGGTCCCTGGTGTAATGAGACGATTCCGATGTCCTTGTCCTGTGTAGAAATGGGTTAGGAGAAGAAGAGAACAGTCAGCACTCCTTAGTCCACACTAGCTATCCTTCGCGACAAGGAAAAAAGACATTCGAAACGAGAATAGATCTAGTTTCTTTTTGCGGTTAAAACGGGGCGATCAAACAAAGCACTACAAATACACTTTTAGAGCCTATAAATATGGTCCTGCAAAGACTATACTATAGGTAAAATATACACAACTAAACTTATGCGTAACTAACTGTTAAAACGCACTGTAAGAATATAATAACGTCATAAATATTGCTACTATATCCCGGATACTGTTTATTTTTCTTAATAGCCGTCTTTATGAAAAATTTACTTTTACAAAAATGTCGTCTTATGTAGTTCATCTAAAAACTTATATCGCAAAATCAACGATAATAAAGCTGTACTGGTCAGAACGTTTTGTAGTAAAGTGGACCATTCATTGCACCTTCACTCAAGCGTGAGCAGACCTTGCTATTTGTAACAAGATAATCCAATTGTAACACGTTGGGACAGTTACTACTGGCCATATATAATAATCTACTACAACGTTAGTGAAGAAAGCCAGGATCCAATACATAACAAGTTACAATTAAAGTTACATTTGAATGTCGTCAATTATTTTTTTTTAGAATTATTAAGAAACTAAGAATTTTTTTTTAAATAGATTAAAGATAACGCAACGTAATAGATTTAATAAAAACGTAGTTTGAAATGTTTGAACTATGCTTTTATTACTATTAACATAATGTTTCTGTCTTTGAGAGTACGAAACGTCGTACTCTCATTTGACTACATGTTTATCCAAATATAAAAATAACAAAATAATATCACTTGTAATATAAATTAAAAAGATAAAAAAATTGATCTTGTGATGTACATAATAAGTGTTAGTTACAGTAAACTTAAGGTGAGTCAACTAAGTACATAAATCTTTTGAATATAAGATACGTCTAAGCTTTGCAGATATTCCATTAGATAGATTAGATTTTAAATTTTCGAAAATAAACAATGTTTAATGTAATCACGTATATAATAATTATTATTTTGGACTGTGATATTACTCGTGTATGTTGCCTACATCGATTGTATTGCGAACATTTACGAAACGATTTAAAACGAAACGTAAAATAGCTTCTTTTAATACAAAAAAATATAAAAGAAAGAAAATTTTCTTGCGTTAACTTAAAATTTAAAAATACTTCATTAAACTCTTTTCTCTGAATTGTTTTATATAAAAAGCTACGATATTCGATTACCTCAGTTTTAAGCTACGTTTATTTTTAAAGTGTTATTGAAAACTATATAACATTATGCTGGCAATAAATTAAAATTTTAATATGTACCAGCTGCGTTTGGCGCGCATCATACTGCGACACGTAATCGTGATAAAAAGCTTTGCTGCCACCAGTTATATGCGCTACTGACTTTAAGCTATAAGCTATCTTGGCAGACTGTTTATCAGGGGATAATCTGGTACGAATAGTTTGGCCTGGAAGTTGTAAACGGGAGACAATGGCAAGTATATCAATTTACAGAACGCACACTACAAGTAAATAAATAAAAGACACTGTTAGTGAATATATTATATTACTACACTAAGATATGTTTTTCTGATGATACTGCCGCATTAGAGAGTAACTAAGACTGCGAAGAATACATGACTGTTAGTAATAAATACAACAACAGTATTAAATTTGTAGTCATATGAAAAAATAAGATATAAACGAAGATACCTTATTTTTTTCACAATCGAATTTAGCGAACGTGTAAGCCCGTACAACCTTAAATAAATATCAATTTAACTTTTGTAATACATAGCCCTCGGTCTAATATTAACTATTTTTATAACGGTGCTTACTAGAAACATGCAGATGTTAGACTGAAACCACTTTAAAAAAGTTTATCTTCGTGACAGTCGTAAAACTGGATGCCAATTTTGACAATTTTCAATTCCAATTAAAAAAAATTCTGAATTAAATTATCAATTATGATCTCTGTGTATAAAAGTAAATAAAAAGTTACGCAGGTAATTGTTCAGAATATGTACTTCTGGTTTGGTTTGTTGGGACTAAGTAATTTTAGTTTTTTACTTAGCCTTCTCAAGTTATAAAGCTTTTAAAAAGTTTTAAAGCCTACGCATCGCAGGGACAGGTAATTTTGGAGTCGCACCGACTAAGACCAACACGTTCTTAATTTCATGTGCCTAAAAGCCGGGTCACAGAAAAGCTTCCAGAGTCTTTTTAGCCATGCGTCCACTTCATCTCTGCGCGCAACGCACCCATTCAAATTCAAATATCTTCATTGTCTATGTTTCTCCCCGGAATCCGTTATACAGGCACAATGGGTGGCAAAAGATCGATGCAAGGCCTAGACTCCTACAACTCAGCGGCGGCCGTGATCATAAGGTCTGCTGCTAGTCCCGTTAAAGCCGTACAAGGAAGAGAGGGAGATTTTCCTTTCCAAATAACTTCTCCTCCTACTCCTCGTCACAGCAAATCTGTGGTGTGGTCCTGCTGAGTTGTAAAGGTTAGGAAGAGTAAACTGGAGAATACTAATACCAATCCTTCCTACAAAGCATCCTGGAGTAGATAGGACAGGGATGGCAGCACGCGTACCGCTTTCGACTTGTCCCCTGCACCATCCATGGTTCGTCTAGAGCGAGCTTTTCTTACCCGATAGGAGCTGTTGCTATGGTCAGCCATACTTTACAGGCTAGGTTCCTTTTAACTTCCCCGGGGCAGTGCTAAACCAAAAGCACCGAACACATTAGTACAAAATTATATTCCATCCACTAAGATAAAGTGACAACCTACGGAGGAACTCGATACTATAATCTGTTGAACACTGGTTCTCTTCTATGTCTGTTTAAGTGGGTACTTATTAATAAATTTTGCAAGAAATAGCTAATCAAAATTTATGCTTAAATAAGATTCTAAATTGCGATGTAAAAGCGATATTTCATATTGGTATATTATATTTTTATTAAAAAATCCGACAATATAAACCTAGCTGGCCCTGCGTGGCGAATGGTTTAGTCTCCGCACACTTTTCTCTAAGGGTTGCCTCTTTTCCTACCTAGTTGTTATTCCGCAATTAATCAAATGTTACAAAATGGAAACGGTTTTCCCTTAATTGTTATTTTCTAAAGCTATAACATAAAGTACAGAGATCTATATAATATTGTGTAGATACACACAAAAAAACTATATTTGATTTACACTAAGTAAAATACCTACGTACTGTCATAATTCTTAATAGTCCATGTTTTATTAAACAATAAATAACACTTCGCGATGCTGGATCTTGACTTATATGGTTGCTTATTTATTTTTATCTGTTAAGATGTTTCTGGAAATTTATTACATATTAGCAGAGTATTCACGTACATCGTCTTCAAACGCAGAGGTCAAAGTAATTCTATCGAATTCACTAGAATTTATCTGCGCTTAACCGACGTTTTATGTATCAGAAGCGAGGCGAGGCGAGTCCTGCCAGTGGAAGGTATGCAACTTTAAAACATCCGAAGAAGCTAACTTAGTACTTTTCGATCTTCATACTATAGGCTTCACATAGATACAGTGCTATACTTAATACTTTTAAGTGGTATTCATTAAAACATATAACTAAAATTAATGAAACATAGGAAATAATAACATGCTTTATCAAAATAAAAGCGATTCGTTTTGCGTTTTATATGTGTATTTATGGATATATTAGAATCTCAGGAGAACTATTTTTTTACTTTTATGATGGAATTTTACTCTAAAAGATATTTGTAACGGGTAGTATGGTGAAATACCGCGACGGTCGACCTATTTCCTTTTATGCAATTGTCATTATTTATGGCGACCGTGCACGTTACTACAAATTGTTTTATTCTGTAAAGATAGATTTTCCTAGCGATTTGTTCACAAAACAATGAATTGTGTACTAAACTAAATAAATAAGCGCAGTGTAAGCTGTAATTAAACAAATGATCACATTTCATCACATAAAATAAATCTTTGTACAGCTTATTATTATTATAAATATGTTAAAAGTTACTTACAAGTATGTTACGGAGGCAGAGAAGCCGCGAAGTGTCTTACGTCGTAAACACGTCCGCAAGATTTAATTTAAAAAATAAAATAAACGATATAAGAAGGAAAAAAATTAACCGTCCGGTGCAAAAATCTATGATTTACGTAATTTCAATTAAACATTGGCACAATAACATTAAAAAAATATATATTCATCAATAAATTGCTTCAAAACATTTTAATTTACTTTATGCAAAGTGCGATAAAAAAGGTGATAGATCATTCTAATTCAAATTCAAATATCTTTATTCAATATAGAAGTTTACACTTGCTTATTGATTGTCAAACACACTACCACCGGTTCGGAAAAGGACGCCTTAGGCCTGAGAAAGAACCGCGAAAAAACTCAGTGGGCTATTTTTATTGTGATCTTTTAAAAGTAACAAACAATTTGATAATTCGGCTGTACGTATGCAATTTTGAAACAGGACCTGGAGCGAGCATTCCATTACCAGGCTGTGTTATCATTTAAAATTCATTAATATCGTAATAACCTTTAACACTAAACGTTCATAACTACCTTTTAAACTTATTAATAGTTAAATTCTGAACGTTTACTGGGATTTTGTTGTAAAACGTATACATTGTCCAATAAAGACTTATTTATTCTTTGCAGTGTAGTTTCTGGAAGAATTAAATTATGTTTTGTTCCTTGTATCTATGTCATGTGCATCCACAATGTCTTAGGAAATCATGTCTATTTTTTGCACATACATTAAATTTTTAAATATGTATTGAGAACTAACAGTTATTATTTTATTTCTGTGAAAAATTTCTTAATGATTCTTTGGGGCCCAGGTTATAGACTGCATGATTGCACGTTTTTGGAGGACAAAGATCGTATTAGTATCTGCGCATTTTCCCACAGTAGAATGCCATAAGACATAATACTAAAAATAGCTTAAATATACTAAAACGTGCTGTCTCCACATCAGTCAATAATCTAATTCTTTTCACTGCAAAGCTGCAGATCTTAGATTACTTGCTAGCCTATTAATATGGGGACCCATTATAGTTTTGTATCTACAGTTATTCCTAGAAATACAGTTGATTCAACTACGTCTAACACCTCCCCATTCATAACCACTTCAAACTTTACCATGCTTCACATTAGAAGTCTGAATGTAATACATTTGTTTTCCTATGGTTTAATAGCAAGTTATTAACACTAAACCAATTCACTACTCTAGAGAGTATTATTTAATCGTCACTTATTGACGTATGTCGTTTAATTTTAAATATCAGGGAGGTATCATCTGCGAATAATACTATCTCTTCGCTATATTTATCCACATGTAAGTCGTTTATATAAATGAGGAAGAGAAAAGGCCCAAGAATCGATCCTCGTGGAAACCCCATATTTACAGGGGCCCAGGAGATATTTTACCATTCACGTCAACCTCTGAATTCGATGGCTCAAGTACGAAGACAGAAGGTTGAGTTTGGTATTTCTTATACCATAGTGACGTAATTTCCTGACCAGAGTCTCATGGTGTACACAATCAAAAAGCCTTTTTGAGATCACAGAAAATGCCTAAAGCATCCTGTGATGCTTCAAACCTTTACCGAGTGGTAGGTCCCTGTTTCAGGAGACCGGCTGAGTGGGTACCACTGCGGTGCTATTTCTGCCATGACAGTAGTGTGAAAACACTACTGTGTTCCGGTTTAAAGGAGCACCGTAGCACAGCAATATTTACTGGGTAAACGAGGACTTAACACCTATTTCTCACGTGTAGGCAGTGCGTTGGCGATAACACTGGTATTGCCAATATCTATGGGCGTTGGCGATCACTTCCCATCAGGTGGCCCGACTGCTCGTCTGCCTACGTATGCCATAAAAAAAAAAGCCTCAAAAATGCTTTTGACTAGCCTGATGCCTGCGTCGGTTGTTAAACGACCCCTAGTGAATCCATACTGCTTGCTATTTAAAAGGCAATGACGATTGAAATGTTTAACCAATTGATTTAGTAAGAGTTTTTCAAATAATTTTCTAAGAGTAGGCAGTATAGATATTGGTCTGAAGTTATTAGGGTCCGTATTACATCCTGATTAAAATATCAGAATAATTGTGCTATGCTTCATTAGGTCAGGAAATTCGCACCTTCTGATACTTACATTGAATATTGCTGCTAGGTGAGGTGATATTACATCGATAATAGAGCTTATCACGTAACAGAATCCCCATAGGTCTTTAGTTTTTTATTATTCTAAAGTTTTAAATGTACTTACAATATCACCGGATTTACGTCCGTAAAATTAAAATTCTCTGTACATTCATTGGTATTATCTTTTAATAGTGACTCGGCAACAGTTGGAGAAGATAAAAGTGACTTGGGTTATTCTAGTAGGTTCAAGAATAAATTGATAAGGTTATATAACTAACAATGATCTGAATGTAATTGTGGTTGTAGAATTATGTAATAAATTAATATTGAAGTCACCACAAATTATAATATACTTATTAGATTCAGATAGCTTTAATAATATTTCTTCTAACACAACTTCAAAGGTTTATATAACGAAGAGGAGTCTGTATACGCATACAACAATGAAATGCTCCAGCTCTGCACAGGCTATTTCAATAGTCCGTTCAATAGAGAGCTCACAACATCTTTAAGATTTTTATATTTTAAAGTATTATTTATAAATATTAAATAGCCACCGCATATAGCTTTATCTCTACTGAACAGGCTAGCAACCTGGTGACATCCAAAATCAGGCATAAATTGATGTTCTTGAAGCCAGTGCTCAGTTATACATAAAATACCTATTTTACAACTTTTTAAGAATAGCTCAACTTCATGTTCCTTATCGGCAATTCAATAGTTGCTATTATTAAAAGTTTTATTATTTAAAAATACATTACTTATTTGTAAAAAAAATTGATTAATGGTGCAAGAGATTTCCTCCGTTGTCTTAAGATTTAATTTAAATTACTTGGAACAGATTCCAAACTGAGAGTCAACATTTGATCCTGCTCAACAGAAGCAGGGGTCTGGTTATCTAAGCCATTGGCTGTGTTTCTAAAAATACAATAGCATAGCAAACTAGCTAATTGTTTTTTATAAAAATTAAATAGGTACATCCTATCATATGTCAAATAACAATTATTATAATTTAATATATTATTCATGTCAATTTCATTAATTTATATATCATCTATTATCAGATCATTAATTGTTCCTCTAAATTCGATGATTGGAGAAGTAGATAATTCTTTAATCACATCTGCATTATGTAAACGCCTCCTTCTTTCCACTTCACATAGTTTCACTTCTGTGTTAAATATTTACAGCTATTTTTTATATAATATACCTAAATTATTGTTAAGCTTATATCTGTTATTGTTTTCCTGTGGCAACTCTTTAAGGTAGGGAAATGTGAACAGTATTACCTTTTTTTAATTAATTTTCTATAGTATCTCTTGAAAGTACAGTAGGTTTTGTCTATTAACATTTCCCTTTCTCCCAATTAAAATGATTAAAATAGAGTTGGGGCAAAGTGTATCGGTCAAAATTTTTCTCATTATAAGTGAGTAAGTAGCTCCGGGCATACAGATGTTAGATACTGATTCCCACGAACACTTGTCTAGTAGGAATGAGCCCATATTTCTTCCCAGTTCATCACTGTATATCTTAATATACTTATTAGAATAAATATGTTCTGATGTGCCTTTATTTGCAAAAAGATTTTCGTTTCATTACAAGTTCGCATTAAAACAATGCTTGGAATGAAATTAATTATTTTTAGCTTAATTCAAGTAAGTATCATACATGATATCAATCAATTTGACGATTGTGTTAAATTAAATAAATAAAAAAAATATGTACTGTCGCTAGAAAATTATTTTTATTGACTAAAGTATATTATTTTTCATATACATATTGATGAATTTCTAATATTATATTCTGTCTTGATTGTGCATATTATAAATAACAAAGACTTTACGTCTGTTTCACATTTATTTTACCTTTTTTTACGTTGTTTTAGATGTTTTTTTACTAGCTTGAAAAAGGAGTGAAGTAGCACCGGACTGTTTTAAAAAGAAGAGTTGACAACTGATAAGGCAGAACTGGAAGATCTGAAGTTACAATACCATTCTATTAGAAATTCTGTCTACCGCTGTTCCCGCGTGACAGACGCATTTGGGCTGCCGGTATTGCCTACGCCACTTAACGTTCTGCAGACACCGGCAATTTAAGTGCGCTACACAAAGCAATGAATTCTTTGGCAAGTAAACGAATAAGAAAAAAGCCTCTGAACGGCAAGGAAGGCTAACTGATTGTGATATCTGAAGGACAGCTTCAAACTTCCGCGTCCTCGACGATCCTGCTATCATTAGTTTTAGTAAAAGAAGCTTGCCCTAACAACGCTTAAAATTGATGTAACCCTGCCCACACAACCGGTAGTAAAGAATGCTATTCGATATTTTAAGAATAATAAGGCCTCAGGAGTTGATCTCATCACAGCTTAAACGCTCAAAGCTAGCTTACCAGCTGCGAACACTCTAACATAACTACTAGTAAGAATCTGGCAAGCCAACGAGTTTCCCGATGACTGGAACAGGGACTGTTTATAACCGTGCCAAAAAGGGAGATCCGTATTGGCGGCGGCAGCTGGAGAGATATCACATTGTTCTTGACTCCATCTAAGGTGTTCTGTAAGATCATTTTAAACATGTTGTCAAAGGAGCAGACTGGATTCCAGCCCAATCAATCCCGCATGGACCAATTTAACACGCTTCCTATCATATTAAGCTGGGTCGCATACACTTCTGAAGGGGCCCAGAACATAATCCAAGGCTAGGTTTAGACTGAAATCTCCAAGGAAAGAAACATAGCTGTCCAATACAGGCCTGGTGAAGAACTACCGCTGCAGAAGCACAAGCAAATGGCGCGAAACTCAAGACCGCTTGGGTTGGAGACAAACTGTGGACGCCTTCTGCCCCTCCCAGGTGACATAGAATCAGTTAAATAGTTAATCGGTCAATCGATTGATCACTAGTGCTAACTCGCTAAGTTGATTCTACCTTGGCTGCGCCTAAGCTGATGGAAGGTTCAGTAGGCGGCACGCCTACTATCTTCCACGTAAACGTGTCATAAAAATGTGTTACAAACGACATTTTGATTAAGTGAATATCTTAAAAGTATTCAGAGATATAAAATGCGGTGTCAGAAACGCGACGCTATTTCGTACGAAGAGCACGTTGTTACCGGCTTACATTGCGTAAAATAGTTATAGACTGTTAGAAGTCGGTCATATTTTCAGGGTATTATTGATGTAGGTTCTTGAAATGAACCTTTGTTACTCGATGTGTTCGAGGTCACGCAAGCTTTATTTTACATAGTTAAATACTATGACAAGAGAGAGAAAAAAATATGGTTATATTTATAACTATTTAGAATAACTTTGTGTCTCTGAGTTTTAAAACACTTACTTTTGCATTAAAAAAAAACTTAAAACAGTTTAAGACAAATTTCAATGCATTGTAAATGATATTTTATGGACATGCACTAGATAATGTACAAAATCAACCTTTCGGTGCTATAATTTTCTTAATTATAGCGTAATTAGTATTGAAATGCAATTTTTAAGACAGTTGTAAAATGTGTTCAAGCTTTATCCTTACATACGAAGGAGCTTCATCATGGCTCTCTGCGAAATTATTGATGAAGGGAATTAGCACATCTCGCTTTACGTACTCATACCTCCACTGTATGCAATTATTAATAAATCAAACAAACAGTATCGTGCAAACGACAATAAAGCTTTAAAAGTAAAAAAAATGGAGCGTTTTATATAGTATTAGAAGTAGTCTTTTTTTCCAGTTATTTAAAACAATAAATTGAAAAAGATAACAAAAGAAGGAAAAACGAGAACATCGAAGATAACGTTTTGTTGAGTGTGAATCAAAGCAGCTCTTACCATAATCCGTATATTATAAGGTGAACTGCCTCCGTAGTCTAGTGGTATGGGCGTGTGCTTTAGAAACCGGAGGTCGTGGTTCCGAATCCGCAGGGACCAACAAATTTTCATTGTTGTTTCTAGTTGGTTAGGGCAATTTGGGCCGATCCAATTGTGTCTGAAAAGTAAGATGATCCATGCGTCGGTTGGGCATATAAAAAGTTAGTCCACCCTTCAATCCGCATTCGACCAGCGTGGTAGGATACGGTCCGAAACCCCCTAATGGATAGAGGTGGATTAGAGGAGGCCTATGTCCAGCAGTGGACTAAAACAGGCTGATGATGTGATGTGTATAAAAGGGTCAATGAAGGCTTTGTGGAATCCATTATGATCATTAATGAATAACTCGGAAGTCGTCATTTATGGCTCACATCTTGAACGGATGCATTTTGCCTATATTTCTTTCCCACTTATAATTCATTAAACACTAAAGCTTAAAAAATTATCAATACTCAAGGATTGTTTTAATAATACACAAAACACGCCTTGTGATATTCATATAAAAAGATTATCTCTTGAAATAGCATTTTTTATTGCATTCTACAGCGGCCGAGCAGTCAGGCAACCTGTAGGCAGTACTAGGAGTGTCACCAACGCGCTGCTGCCGATATACGTTTTTCTTTTCGTTTACCTTCTAAACGCGCTGGCTACGGTGCCCTTTACATCGGAAAACGGTGTTGTGTTCATACTACTACTTCTTTGCGGTAGAAACGCAGGAATACGGTCCTCTGTAAAAAAGAAATCAACTACCTTTACCCACTTTAATAATAAAAAGTTGATTGAAAAATAACGATCTCTTGATTTATTGAATTCATTAAATGTTAAACCAAGAAAGATATATCCTTCAAATGTTGAGGCAACGCAACCTGAATAATTCCAATAAATTATTAACCGCACTCGCTGATCATCTCGGTCATGAATTATTCAAAGGATTATCGAGCAACATTCTGAGCTATCACAAAATAAATGCCCGCTTTAGCAATGTTAATCTGAAGTTGTATTCCTATTTTAGAGACAACATAATATTATAAAAGAAGTTACTTAGCTATATAAAAATGTCGAACGAATTTAAGTGATGTATTAACGTGAATAAAACGTAGAAAGTTTAATGTTATTATGATTAATTTAAGAATAAAAAATATGAACAAATGGGGAATCAACATAGGATAGTAAAGTTTTTGATATTAGTGGGACGCGGAATTTGGGGAGGGAGCAGCTCATAGAGAGAAGCGGACTGTCTGGGACAATTGAAAAATATGTGGTTGAGTGTTCCTTTATCTAGTCCACATTCACAGAGAGGTGTCTTTTATGTGTAGCTTTGCAAGATGAACAGGGGTACATGCATGTCCAAGTCTTAATCTGCAGATGATACTGGTACTAAGTTTGTGTAGATTTTAGAAGTTGCAGAACCAAGGACGCGTAGGAATATGGGGCTGGATATCAGCATAGTACTTCCCTTTAGAAGCACTAGCATTAAGCCAATATTTGTTCCAAGATGAGAAGAGGCGCTGACTTGCTAATGGCAGTAAATCATTTGAATACAATCTGTATTGTTCCATGCATCCAATTTTTGCTCCATCTTTGGCATAGAAGTCTACAGCTTCCTTGCCATGAATGCCACTGTGCCCTGGAATCCAGGCCAGAACTACCTGAATATCTTTAGTATTACACCGTAAGAGGATTTCTTTGATTTTCAATATGTAGCGAAACTTTCGTTTGGACTTAAACTGATTAGATGCAATAGCCTGTAGGCAAATCTTAGAATAAGTGCGAATAACAGAGTTTTTAAATTTGTGGGACTCTATTAAATAAAATTACTTTACGGATTTTATCGCGTTTATTTTACATTTTAAATTATCGCGTTTATTTTACATTTTAAATTCCCGAACGTCGGGAATTTAAAATGTAAAAATAACGCGATAAAATAATGTATAATATTTGCGCAAGCAATAGAAATAATTATTTGTGGGACTCAATAAAAATCAGAGCTTCCAGTACAGTTATGGATTCACCTGAAAATACTGATGTTTCAGGAAGGAATTTGTAATTTAGTATCACTTTGTACTTGGGTATCCAAACAGCAGCAACGACACAACTCTGCTGAGACAACTTTAAAGCATCAGTGTATATGATCAGCCAAACAGGCCAAATTGATTAACTGGATATTTGCCAAACAGGAGTTTTTATCAATACCAATATCCAGAACAATTTGAGGTTTAAAAATATGTGCATCAAAAGGTGTTTCATACAGAGAAAACTTTTGACACTGAAATATAGGACAAGGCAGATGAAGATAAGTGACAAACTTTTGAAAAGGCAAAGGTAATCTTTATGGAACCAGTATTTGTTTGAAGAGATAAAATTGGATAAACTTTGCAGCCTAGAAATAAGAGGGTGATAAGAAGATTGAATTACCTTGAATAGAAATCGGCCAGATAAACATTGTCTTCCGAGATACAATGGAGCTTCTCCACACTCCACCTGGGGAGCATTTATAGGTGATGATTTCATAACCCCACGTATTATTCTAAGGCATTTATATTGGATTTTGTAAAGGGATTGTAAGGCAGATTTATTACAGGGTTCCAGAAGAAACATGTCTTAATCAAAATGACTACGCACCAAGGCATTGTACATGAGTTTCTGAGTATAGGGTGACAGCCCCACCAAGTGCCAGATAAAAAACTCAATATGTTTATGTTTTTCTCACATTTTTCAATAACATGGTCAATATGTTGAATATCAGTTAATATGGAATCTAATACAACACCTAGAAATTTAACATTGTCAACAACAGCAAATTCTTGTTGCCCATAGAAAATTGGAACATCAAGGCGGGATCTGGCACGTGAAAATACAACAACATTGCTTTTACTAATAGAAAGGCCTAATCCATGGTTATCAAGCCATTCATGGTGATAGCTAATAGCTAAATTAAGACGGGAAGAGGCTTCCTCAACTTTTTTAACAAATACTCAAAGAGCCATCGGCAAATTGAAGTATTTGACAAAATAAATTTACTGAAAGCTCTAGATCATATGTGTAAATACTGTAAAGCAGTGGACTAAGCTTTAGATTATATTTACAATCTTCACAGGAATACTCAGCTGGAGCATTTTCTGTCTGAGTACTAGAAGAAGTACATTGTCATATGCCGAAGTAACATCTAAAAATACTCCTACCAAAGACTTACTTTCAGAGAAGGCAATGCGTATGTCAGTCACTAATGTGCTAAGGCTGTCAATAGTACTAAAACCTTTGCAAAAGCCGAATTGGGATTTAGCTAAAATGTTGTTTCGCTCGACTATCCACTCCAAGCGATTCTTAATTAGCACTTCTAGCAACTTAGCCATTGTACATGATAGAGCTATCGAGCGATAGCTGGACGGGTCCGAGTTAGCCTTACCAGGTTTTCAGATAGGTATGGTTACCTGAGTTCTTCACTCTTCAGGAACAGTACCAGTTAGAAAAATATTGTTTAGGATGTATAAGAAAACCTGTTTTGCAAAAGTGCTGCTATTACTTAAGAAGGAATATGGGATCCCCTGAGTCTGTAAGACCCTCGAGAACCAATGAAAGTTCTTCCCAAGAAAAAGGGGACTTGAAAGGGTTACATGTCTTAAGTGTTAAAATGGGAGGGTAAAGCTCTTCTAATAAGGAGACATATGGAGGAGCTAATTTGCTAGAGAACTGTTCAATCCAAGAAGATGGATCATTAGATAAAATAGCAGGACTGCAGGCAGAGCTAAGATACTGTCTAATGCTGGTCCAGAATTTAGATGGGGGAGTAGTAGGAGAAAATTGCTCACAAAAACGGAGCCACCCAGATCTTTCCGTGTCTGCTAGAATTCTAATGGTCTTCGCAGCTACTTTTGATAGGCGGTGAAATTTTCCATCGTCATGTCATGAGCGTAAGTTACTTCTGCCTCGAAGCGTCTCTTACAGGCCTCTGTACATTCAGAATCCCACCATGGTGGGGAAGGCAGTTTACGTTTAGCCAAACTTTTGAGAGGGATGGACTTGGTAGCAGAAGATAAAAGGGCATTTTGAAACAAAATATATGCATGTCGGATATTGTCAAGTTCAATGAAAGGAATATTTACCATTTTTTCATTTAAACACGATTTAAACAGGGTCTGCTTTGTGAACATTAAATTTTAGAAGTCGAGAAAGGTTAACATTAGGAACAGATCTAAGTGAGTCAGGGGCAAAAATAAAGATAGTAAAATGATCCTCCGTAGCCTAGTGGTATGGGCATGTGCTTTACAAACCGGAGGTCGTGGGTTCGAATCCTGCAGGGAATCAACAAATTTTCAATGTTGTGTCCTAGTTGGTTAGGGCAACTTGGGCCCAATTGTCTGAAAAGTAAGATGATCTATGCGTCGGATGGGCATGTAAAAAAAAAGTCGCTCCACCCACCAACCCGCATTGAACCAGCGTGGTGGGATACGGTCCAAGAACCCCCTAATGGGTAAGGGTTTATTAGGGGAGGCCTATGTCCAGCAGTGGACAATCACAGGCTGATGATAATGATGAAAATGATCACTTCCATAAGTGGAAGACAAGACCGTCTAGAGTAGAGACTAGAGGACAGAGAAGGAGATGCCAATGTGAGGTCAACTGCAGTCATTGGGTTTTGGAAAGGAGATACTCTGCGAGTTGGAGACCCATTGTTTAAAACACACAGATCTAATTCATCGCAGAGACCGAGGAAAGGGGATGAATTGGCATCGCTATAATAACAGCCCCAAGAGTTATGGTGAATATTAAAATAACCTAGAATAAGTATAGGAGAAGGAAGACTAATTATGATATGTTTCAACTCAGAGAGTAGAGTAAGCTAATCTTGCAGGGATGTATATAGAGAGGAAAAGAAATATTGTGCGCTCTAATAGCAACAGCAAAAATACCATTACTGTGGGAAGGAGATCTATTTGGTGAAATACCATGTTCCTAGAAACTAAAATGGCTAAGCCACATACCGTCTGACCTATTATCCGAAGACATGAGTAGCCTGGGATCCTAAAGATGGATCCAGACTTCAACCACGTCTCCTGGACTGCAAAGACAGAGGTTGGTATTTGTTAATAAAGTAATGATATAATTTTTATGACGAATACTATGGCAATTTCATTGAAGGATGTTAAGAACTAGTTAATGGTTTTTTAAGCTGAGAAAGTTTATATATGACATTGTCAGGTGTTGGGAGTCGTCAAACCAGAAACTATATTTAAAATTGTTGAAAGTAACAGGTCTTAGAGGTTATCATTAGGAGAAATATTTTCAGGTGGATAAGCATTCCCATTAGGGAGACTAAAATAAGGTGTGCTAGTAATAATCGCTTGATGGGCTTGCTTGTCATAATCTGAGCTTGATGAGGGCATTTGAGAGGTTCTCTGAGAGAAGAATGTACGACAGTAAATATTATTTGATGAGATTGTGTAGGAGTAGAAGATTTAGATACACCCTGGAAGGATTGTGAAGGATGGAACTGAGGCGAGGATTGGGAAATATCAGCAAAAGATTTCCTTACTAGAGGAAATCTAACTGAAGCTTCTGAGTAAGATATATTTTCCTGAGAGATTACTATCTTAATGGACTTCTGTCTGGAATATTCAGGGCACTTCCTATCTGTTGCTTTATGGTTACCAGGATATAAGACACAGGTAGGAATATTAGATGGATTGGTACACCTAATACCTGCATGAGGTTGTGCACAAATAAAGCACCTCTCTTTATTCTGATCGACATTGAGTAGCCACATGCCCATATCCACAACATTTATGGCACTTAATCTTGGAAAAACATATTTTTGGACTGGAAGAGCTGTTTAAAAACAATAAACTTTTTCTGGTAGCAATGAATGTTAAAAAAACTGTTGGGGTTGGGGTCCAAATCGGTGTATTGTTTTCCATGGAATTTCTATAAAGGCGACGTGCACTAATAACACTACCAAAACCATCAGGTACTTCGATGGACGAAACTAATTTCTCTAAAGTCCATTCAACTGGAACATCTCAAACAAAACCCTTGCGGGTTACATTATAAGAAGGAATAATGGCATCATACTTACCTGCAACAAGTCCGGAATGATCTAAAAATAGGTTAGCGGCCTCAGCAGATTTAAATTTCACTGAGACACGATTACAGCCAATACGTTTAACACCATCCTTAACAATACCCTTCATTTCATTGTGATGTAAGAAGTGACCGAACTTAATTGGTCTTAATATAGTACTAGTAGAGGGTTCACATTCTTTACTCACGTGGACCAAAAAGGGGGCAACGTCTAGATCGGAGTATCGTTTTTTGGAGCCTTCATATTGAGGTACAGTAAAAGTTGACTGGATGGAGCCGACTACTTGAGCAACTGTGTTTTTTTTTGAGAGTTGGGAGGAATCAGGAGTAAAGACAAATTGCTGCAATCTGTCTTTTCCTCGAATTAGGTGTAGGACCGGTAATCATAGGGGTCGAGTCAGAAGGGGAACTATGATTGTAAACATTACCCTCGGGATCGGGGGGGTCACCTCCAATCATACTTATACTAAAACAATACTTACAAATAGGAAAACACAATATATAAATATCAACACACACAATACTAGATAATCAACAGAAAAATTAGAAAAAAGTACAATAAAACGTTGAAATCACGAAAAACACTTGTGTCAAGTACTCAACCATACAACAGAATCCATTTATGAATCAACTACCGACTTTTGAGATATATGTTAAAGTTGCAAATAATAATTCGCATTACCAGTGAGTCACAATTATTAAATATATATTTTTTTTGTCAGCAGATTAAGTAATAAAATTCGTCATTAAAACCGAAACGATCTAAATAAGAATGGAAACACAAGAACTAATATATACCTATAAATAAGTTTTTTAACAGTGTCAAAAAATTCTCATTTTTTTTAAACGGCTATGACTGTCCCTATAATTATACGTCCATTAATATATTGCACGATGTTTATTTATAAAGTAAAAGTCCATTGGATAATTAAAAGTTAAAGATAAATTATAGCGACAAAATTATAAAGTGTATCACCACCGTTTGCCTTTTGGTCTGTGAAGTAATGTGGATAGTCAATTCAGTGACTTTTCAGTGGAAAAATTACTTTATATTTCGTTAAGCCCTCAAATTTTTAAAGAAAACAAGAAAAGTTGATAGAAAGTAACAATAATAAAAACATTACCATACCACCGTAATGGATTGATTTCCCACCACACCTCTCGGGTCATGTTGGCCTTTCATCCTATTGGAGAACTACAGTAAATAAATAGCGAGTACATCCAAATTTGCGGGTAGACTTGGGCACTATAATATCAGCTGCGTAGTTGGGTGATCTCAAATATAGAACAGCCGCCGTAGTTGAAAACGGCTAGTAAATATTATGCTCGACAATATTTAATAAACTATAACATTTTTAAAATTACTTAGAGTTAACCATAATTTCTATAGACACCTGCACGCACTGCATCTAGGTCAAACGAAAATCGGCAATAGAGCCAGTCATACATACCAACAATGTATGTATGTAAATTGCATAATATACAACTATTTTAGTATTATATTCCATTTAATTATCTTAACGTCCATGGTCACTGAACTAAAATGTTAAGTATTAAGAAGTCAACAAAAGTTCAACTGCATTTATATTTTAATTATCTTTAGAAATATTTGCAACAAGAATGAATACTTTATCGGTAGAACTTTATGTTCATTATTATTGTACCTAAAATATTACATTATGCTAGATGTTATAGAGCAGAAGCATAATTTATATATGATAGCGTTTTACGAATTACTTATTTCAAGCGACGCCCTTAATAGCAGCATTGAATAAAAGCGGCCAGTGGAAATCGCAATTAACAACTTTAAAGCACCTGTTTGCGGCTTATTTTCATCGCTGTGGTTGAAGCCTATTCATTGCAACTGACAAAATTTTAAATTAAAGTTATGATTATGTTGATGTCTTTTGATAAATAAATTTCTGGGTAATCTTTCTTTACTTATCTGGGACTCGATTGTCGCTAGCCATTCTAGCTCAAAGATTTAAAGAAGTCACTGTAATGTTCCTCGTTTTTAAACAAAACTTTAAAACTTAAGTTTAACTTAAGTTCGTATAGGCTTGTATTTCAAAGAATGTTACAAACAGTTTTATTTGAGTAATAAACTAAAACTATAAGAATATTTATACAAACCGTGAAATATAATAATAATAAAAATAATAATAATAATAGGTATATTTAATTTTATAAAAACGTTTTTATTTTTTTGTTTGTGAAAAAAAATTGAAAGTTAAGAGTATTGTATTCTTTTATACTAAAACAATTAAATTTCTTAAAAAAATTAATTGATTGGTTAAAACAGGAATATTTATGTCATAAAAGTTATTTTTTTATGAAAGTAAACAGATGCCAATTAATCATTCCGTATATAGCATACTGATTCCAACAGAGTATCTAATTTTCAAAAAGGATTATGTAAATACAGCAGACCTATTATCCTAACAGTTCTAGTCGTGCATCGCTGCTTAGTGAGCAATATTATCCACATGCTCAGGAAATTTTCGGTGCCATTTCCCTCTTTATGCAAATGTGTCGACGACTTAAATTGGCTAGTGGGGAAATATACCGTAGACAGCTGTTGTGACGCATGTAAAGATTAAGCGACGCGCTGCATCATGCCTCCTGCGAAATGATTAATGAAGGGAATCAGCAGACCTCGCTTCACGTACTCCTTGTCATACCGCCACAATGAGTGATTCACATCATTAAAGGATTTTGGGCTTAAACGGTATGATTCAAGAGGCGATAATACCTTAAAAATTTTTCAACTGAAGTGCTTTATACGCTCTCGCAATGTGCATTTATCTTGCTGATGCACCAATTAATTCCTTGCTTATTAATCTTGATCGACTGCCGTGTAGGTAATTGGCTTATCTCCGATCTATGCGATATCTTTTGTATAAATTTACATTTATTACACATTTATTGTAAAAAAAATAATACGATGTAGGTCGTTTTTGTTTATTATTCCCTGTAACCCTACAAAGTTGCGATAAACGGGACAACCTCTTAACCATATATGTACCTATATCAATATATACTTGCGTTCGTTAAACTACAAAAAATCTACAAAAATTGAAAAGTCTCTTTACGTACCGAGTATCAAAAACTAACTCCAAAAATTAAAGATAAACACAAATATTTAAAAAAGTTTTGGCCTCCTGTAAACTGGTATTTTTAAATTTTGATTTAAATAAAGTTTAAAAAGGAAAAAAAATTGATTGCTTATTTTTTCTGCACAAAACACCATACAAAATGATTTTCCGAATTGTGCAAACCTGAAAGTCGTATGTTCAGAATAAGTGAACATATTCCAATAAAGTGATTTTTAAACTAGGTTAACTTTTGTCCCAAAATTCAGTAAAAATCTAAACGAAGTAGCACATCGACTGAGTGACGACCGTTACACACTAAAGGTAGAAAGTTTAATATTTTTAAAATAAAAATAAGAATTAATTATACATAATTTACACTTCATTATTTGCAATATTGAATGGTGAATGAAAAGTTAAAGTTTAATAAAAATAATATAAGCCTCGAAGGCCATAAGCCATTACAAAAGTGATGTTGGAAAAAACAAATTGCGTTAGAATCATAAGGTGTATTAAACAAAATTTTCTAAAAGATTATCTTCTATGTAATTGATTGATTAGTAAAAACGTTAATATTTAGAAAGGGAGTTATTTATTATAAAGCTGTTTTTTTCGCAGATTTTTAGACAGATTTAATTATTTTTAGCTTATTATGGAATTTTTGTTATCTACTTCAAAGCAAGTAACAGAGCGAACGACACGTATTTCTTAAAATGAATCAAATCAGTCATCTAGAAGAAAGGTGAAATGAAACAACATAGCGTAGAATACTAAAAAAGAGTCTACTAACAATTTGGTATAGTATGAATAAATTTACGAAGCATTTTGCAGTAATAAGTTATGCTAACCCCTAACTGCTTATGCTAACTCGGAAATATGAAACATATTGTACGTCAAATCGGGCGAGGGCGGACCTCGCTATTTGTAACAAGATAATCCGTTTCTAGCAGACTTGGGTGGTTATTACAGTCAGATCCGATTCTACCACAGAGAATTGCTAGTACCCGAGAGATATCTTACTTTATAAAACACACATCATCGGCCTGTGATAGTCCACTGCCGGACATAGGCCTCTAATGCCTTATACACCAACTCAGGTTGGTGGGTGTATAAAATGCATTCTCACTTTTAAATATCCATCCGACGCATCTTTATTCAATTTAGGCTATTACCAGCTCCCATGAGCCCTCAATCTACCACCGGTGTCAAAGTTATGTCCTGTTTGTAAAAGCACTAGAAAATAACTGTGGTCATATTTTTCCTTTTTTTTTAATTTGTGCCATTAATATATAACAATTATCTATTTAACAAAATTTAAATAATTTTACCTGGCAACTTTTTAATTTATTCTCCGTACTGGCATATAACTAAATTTCGCTACGATATTAACTTTTTTTTCAGCCATCACAGTTCATATATTATTTTTCTTTGTTTCAAAACTATAGATAATAATAATTGTAAAATTAACTGATCAATATTAAGGTTAAGTGTTAAAGATTTAAAAAAAAATTATTCTATTACGCATTCACTTAGATACGTTTCCCAATGTTCCTATTATCAACGAAAAGTTTACTTTATTAAAACAGTGCCATCTATTAAATTGTCACACATTAACACAGCCCAGGCAACAGAGATCGCCAACTTTTAGAATCGTATTGGGGCTAACAGATAATTATAACTGTCGAATAATAAAAGAAAAATAAATAGCAATGAATTGATATTGCAGTTATAAATTGAGATTTGATCTATGTATAAACTAGTCATATCAAACTACACACGATGTGGAAATTTTATTAAAATCCGTTTAGAGCACATGTTAACACGTAATTTATGTAGATAAATATTAAACATATTAAACATATAAATATTTATTAGGAGATGTAACAAAATATGTGTTATCAAAAAAAATAAGCTGAAGGTCACATCATCACACAAAAAATATTAAGTTGTGAAATCAAACTTAGTAGGAAACAGTTTAATGATAAGGACGTAGAGTACGGGACTATATTAAAAGTATTTAACGGAAATAAAAAAATAACTTGTAGTGGTATTGGCCCTTGCTTTATAAACCGGAGGTCATGAGTTCGAATCCCGCGAGAAATCGTCTTTTGTTTTCTGGTTGATTAGGACAATTTGGGCCGATCTCTCAGATGCCTATAAAGTAAGATCCATGTGTCTTGGCGAAAAGTCGTCCACCCACCCAAAACGCGCATTGCATTGAACCAGCGTGGTGGGATACGGTCAAAAACCCACTAATGGAGAAGTCGTGCATTAGGGTAGGCCTATGTCCAGCAGTGGACTAACACTGGCTGATGACGAGGCGTTTCTTATATAGTTATTAAGTAACGTAATTATTGTAAGTATTTTATATTATACATTTTCTAGTTTAGATTATAACAAATGATATATTTAAGCAATAATTTTGCAATTTACAACCATGTAAGCCATATTTTAATACTGTGCATATTTATCAAATGCTGAAAAGTATAAATAAAATATTGATTTCTTGTTAATGCTTATGCTACTTCGTGTGATTTATAGTATAGGAGATTTAAAGTTACTGGTTGATGGAAGAGACGGAAACTCCGGTTGTTGTTAAAGCGTAGTGTTGCGTAGAGTGTTTATTAATTATTTATTTATTACGGATGACTCGCGTTGGTGGAGTTAACCGCTACAACCCGTCGGAGTCGAGGGGCTGTCCAACTTTAGCGTGCACAGGCTTCACCTCTTAATTTGTTAACTCAGCTCTGAGGGTCCCCAGAGGGAACCTGGATGATTGATTCTAAGTGAGGTAAGCTACTAGAGTCTAGCTATGACAATAGCTTACGCCTCAGGTCCTAGTTTTAATAGGACGGGACGGTGATCCAATGTGAGGTCATTGATGACCTCTATGCTTCTAAGGGCGAGATTGACGATTTTAAAGAGTGCAATATCAAGCACATCCGGTCGGTGTCCCACTGAGTGTGGGAAATGTGTTTGTATCAACAAGCAACCACACTAAAGTCGAGATTGTCGGATAGCGCATCTAGTGCTAGCTCGCGGATTTGTTGTATGAGAATTCCACCGGGTGTGCTTGCTATTGAAGTCGCCGGCCAAAATGACGGCGTCTCCTAAGGAAAATAGCGTCTTGAAGTCGGAACCTTCGACGTGTGCGGTGTCTCTACATGGTAAATATACCGAAGCAATTGTGATTGGCGCGTGACCTGTCGCTCTAGTTACAGATCGAGGCCTCTATGTGCTTAGATTCGACAGCGTGTCGATTGCCACGCAGTCAGTGACTTTATAGTAATGATAACGCCGTGCGAGCGCCAGTTCTCATTTCTTTCATTTTAAATTTGCAACTTGGATCAGGTTTATTCAGTTTAAGGAATGTCTCCTGCACTATAGCAAGTCGACGTCATTTCGCGGAGGAATTCGCTATTTCAGTCTTTTGATTCGCAAGACCGTTTGCGATAAAGACTAAATTGAATGCGCGTGGCTTTACGCCCGGCCTGTTTCAAAAAATGGTGTACTATTCATTTAGTTCCCACGAATAAGTTCAATTAAATTTCTGTACTTGCGGAGCAGCTACGCGAGCGGTGAAGTTACCATACAGTTGCATCGAGTTCGGTGAGTTAATCTACTTCGCAAAGTCGACCAAATTGACTAGTGCCTCGTGTTGGTTCCAGTCGCTGCCATTGCGTAGCTATCTTGCTGGGTGCGCTTTGCGGGCGCTTGTTAGTACGGCGCATGGTGCGCGCTACGCGAAGCGATCGGCGCAGGTTGCAGGTCCGGTTGTTGCCACGCTGGCATGGGGCTACGCGGAGCGCTGGTATCGCACGCCAGAGCAGGCGGGAGGGGCGGAAGGAGGTGAGGATGGCACCGTGGGCGCCTAGGGATGGTGGTTGGTGGTGGCTCGTTTAGGTGCCTTGGGCACCTGGTAGTAGAATCAGAGTGGATAGGACTTCTCTGTCCGAGGTCGAGGCAGTCTGGGTGAATGGTCACCTAGACACTTGACGCACCGGGTTGTGTGCGCAATTACGAGCTGAGTGGCGAAGAGTTGGCAGTTGGGCACTGCCAGGAGGCCATTTGAGAGCGGCGCGATAGGAGATGCGAACCATGTTGCATATGTGTTTAAGGTCATTATTTTTCGCTCTCTAAGAGCGTTCGGCGTCAGAAGGACGACGTTGTGGCTTTTGCCCTCGGATGAAACATCGTTAATCGAATAAAGTTATACTATTTATTTTCCGATTATATGAAATCGAAGATTTCTTGAGTTGATATTTTCTTTAGCGTCCGACTACTGTCCGAAGGATGCGCTCTTCCGATGCGTAAGTAGTAATAATAGTACTGCTTCTCGAGCAGATACTTGGTGACATCTCGGTGTGCAATTGTACTTTGATTCCGCTTGCGGAATCGCTCGCTGACCGTAATTCGGCCCAAATCTCCTTTGAGCGGGTGTACTTAGGCAGTGGCTTTATGTCTCTAAGTGAGACGGGTACTTGGCCATGAGGGCCGGGGGGCTGACGACTTCGGTGTCGTGACGAGTGGATCGGGGGTCGGCTCCTGCGTCAATTTCTTCGGATTCCCTGGTATCCGAGTCTGCCTCGACATGAAACTCCATTTCGGAGTCGGACGTGTTGGATTGGATGGATTCGGTGGAGTTATCGGACTTTCCGACTGCTCTGACGCGGACCTAGACGCGGCGCGTGATTTTTTGCCCTTCTTGAGCTTGTTAGATGTGCCACCGTTGGCGTTAAAGGCGGTACTGGTGGTTTCTCGAGCAGCCTTCGGAGACTGGTCTTTAGATCCTCTATGTTGATAGACTCACCGGACGGATACAAGATATCTGCGCTCTGGCGCGTAGCCGAACCGTCGACACTATTACATCGGCCCACACTAGCACTGTCCACTGAGACTGCGGCGTTTATTAAATAAAATGGCCTATGTTTATCACGATCTGTAATTGTAATTGGTGGGTGTTGTACAAGTAAAGTGACGGATTAATGATAGAAAGAGATAGGCAGCATTGTCGCGGGTGTGTTGCACCTCGCGAATCCTGTACGCGTTGGGCGCGCGCCTTTGCGCCGCGTCGGGAAAACGCGTGTTATGCGGAGGATAATGCGCTGATTGTATTTGTAGCTGCGCTCAATGGTAAATGTTTTATCAAATGATGCAATCAAATGTGTTGTTTATTCAAAGGTAATGTAAAATGCATATTTATATTTAAATAATGAAGCTTCAGGCATGCAATCAAGCATATTATAAACTTTACTATTCACAGGCTCAAGAAACATTTGTAACTACCATCCCGTACTTCAAACATAAAATGAAAAACTGAAATTACTTGAAGTAATTACAAAAATTTTAATGGTAATAAAGAAATTATTGCCATTAAAATTTTTGTAATCTCTTTAAACGAAACGCTCGATTATCACTGTTCAAGTATTAAGTCAATATCAGTAATTTCAGCAAGTAAAATAAATACAACAAAACTAAGCAGTTAAAATTTATAAAAGTCCGTAAAAATTATTATAAATAAGTTTTACGAGATCCCGTAGTCTCGTGGTTAAGTCGTTACAATCCTTGTTTGTTGTTGACTCAGTCTTTAGTGGCCTTTTTTTCTTCGCAAAAATAGCTCTGATTAATACTTCTAAGATAGAGTTAGTGCGTAACAAAATATAGTTTATATTGTCCAACCAATATGAAATACAAAACATCTATTTGAAACGCATAGAAGTGATTAGCAAACTCGATATATGGTTTACAAGTTTTGTATATTGTGTGTTGTGGAAATATCCACTAGTATTTAGTATAATAATACTTTACTGGATTAAATGTAGAAGAATATTTAATCAATTCCTAATCTCAATTGTAGGAATCGTGTAATGAATGTTATTTATTATCTGTACTATAATAATGCAATGTTGTGCTCTTTATTACAAAATAATGTTTTTATTCAATGTTATGGTAAATCGTAAAGAGTTCAACCAGAAACAGACGCATACTAGGTAAAACTGCACCCATCATCACTAAAAGTGTACGGAAAGTTCACAAAAGACAGCGACGCAAATACATTCGTTTCTAACGGAATACGGCGCTCGTTACACCCGCGCGTGGAGTGACAAGCTTTGCTCTTTAACTTTTGAGAACGGTTATAAAATAAAATTAATTTACGGATTTATCCGTTTATTTACAATTTAATTCCCGACTTTCAGGAACTTTCCAGCGGCCGTGGTCACAGGGTAACTGAGGATGTCATGCGTCTTCTTGCCAGTGCTGAAGGGGTTTCAGATCTTAATTTTATTAATTATTTTAATCTGTACTCCGACTTACGAAATGACTGATTTTATCTGCTATAGCAAGGCAGTGGTGTTATGCTTGGAAACAAATTTTAATTTAATATTATGGGATCCACAGGTGGTAGAACAACCATCTTCTCTGTTGAAATTTGGATTTTTAATCTCAATAGCCTCCCGGATCATCTAGTAGGAATCAGTGTTCTTTAGCGAGATTTGTGGCGATCAAATCTGTTGTAATGGTTTGGGTGATTTAATGATGGTCACACTGCCGACTGTTGGGTCTTCTATGTTTAATTCAGCTATTGTTCCTTCACGGTGGTTCTTTTGTCGCTTCGTTTGTCCAATAAGAGGCCAATCACAATCTGCTTGTCACTCCTGGGTCTTGTAGGGGGAATTGCACTTGACAGGTGGTAGTGCAGTTTCTCAAGCTGGCCAGAAATAAGTTTTGATGAGCTCGCCTCAAAATATATATCTTGTCAGTTACGCCCCTCACAAAAGGTAGAACAACGGTACTCGCTCCTGTGCTGCCTTCCTCAGTCACTGTGATGCTGCCTGGCGCAGCGAGCTTGTTGTCTCATGATGCTTGCTTAACATGGTTAGCTCAGCGCAGGTGTTCATCATCACAGATCCCTCGTGCTCTCTGGAGAACAGATTTGCCCCACGTGCTAAGGCTGGGATGGTGGTGTGGTGCCATTTAAATATTTATTTGTGGGTTGGTTTCCTATACAGGTATGGCTACAGGTGTTATCGGATTGCAGATAATTAAAACATCAAGAAAAGCTAAAAATTATTATTTCTAACTCCTAGTAAACTGTATTTTTGAATTTATGAGTTAAGGTGGTTTAAAATGCATTTATTTTATCATATGGTAGATGGAAATGTATCATCCACATAGCGCTTATAAAATCTTGGATGAATGGGAGCAGTGGTGGGCCTTCTCCTCAAAGTCTTCCATCAAAAATATCAGCACAATAGGAGACACCTCGCTGCGCCACGCGCGATCACGTGATTCCGATGAAGGCAGCCAGATGGAGCGAGTACCTGCTAGCTTTTGATGAGGGCGTAACGCAAGATTGACATTTTGAGGCGGGCTTCAATCAAGACTATTTCAAGCCGCTGAAGAGATTGGTCAATTCTGCACCTGTCAGTGAATATCCTCTACAAGACCCAGGATGTACAAGTAGATTGTGACTGTAGCCTCTCTTATATTGGACAACAACGACAATAAGAACCCGCGTGAAGGAACATATAGTGACATTAAACAAGACCAACAAGTCGGCGGTGGTGACGCTCACATTAAATCATCATCATCCATCATCAGCCTGTGTTCGTCCACTGCTGACATAGGCTCCCCTATACACGCACCGCTTCGATGCTTCGGTTTCTCTCCAGCCACACCGCCGCTTTGCGAATGTCTCACTCCATCTGCCGCAGGCGTCCTCTTTACGTTTGCCGACTCGTCTCCACCGAAACTTTCGACTCCAGGGTGGTGTTCGCGGCTTATATGACCAGCCCCGCCACTTGCTAACGGTGGGCTGTCGGTGATTTTGGTTCTCTGTCGGATCCGTCATTTCTGATGGTCCTTCAGAGATACTCCGAAACTAGCCCTCTCCATAGCTCGCTGAGCGACTTTAATTGTGGACGTCGAACCGTGTGTCAAGTCTCCCGTAGGTCAAACGGTGGACGGTGATCGAAGACTTTCGATTTGGGCTTTGTGGGATGGTGACGAGAAAACTCGACGAGCTTGAAGCTGCCCAAGCCAGATCCTTCTGCTGGCCTCCCCTCGGGTTTATTTGGGCGTTTGCCCGGTAAAGTTTCAAAACAACCGAGGGGGTGTTCTGTGATCGGTCCCGATAAGGCCTTAAACACTGACCTTGGTTTTTCCCAAGTTTCCGGGACCCCAAAAATGGTCCTTATCGTTTGGCAAAGGCCCAGCGGTTTTCCTCCACCGGTTCCCGGAACCTCGACGACCTTTGGACATGACTTGTGAACGCATGAGCGGCGAGATTCACGTCGTAACGGTGTTTAGGTATAAGGAATGGTGTCAAGTGAGGTGAGCTAGTAGTCTGCTGCTGACTAGCTTATGCCAGTCGACTTAGTTCTAAGAACTGTGTTTTGGTGATTTGAGGGTCCTAGCTTTAAGAGCACGGACGTGTCTGAGGTTAGATCATCGATGACTCTATGCTCTAAGAGCAGATTGACGTTTTTACGATAGCAATATCAAGCACATCCGGTCGTTGTCCCACTACGTGTGGGAAGTGTGTTTGCATCAACGGCGCAACCACACTGAAATTGAGTTTGTCTGACATTCGTCTAATGCCTAGACCCGCGGTTGTAGTGTATGAGTTCCATCGGGTGTGCTTGCTATTGAAATCCGCCAGCGAGGATGACTGGCGTCTCCTGGATAATAGCGTCTCGAAGTCGGATTGATGATGCATGCGGTGTCTCTGCATGGGTAAATATCCGAAGCTGTTGTAATCGGCGCGTGACCTGACATGGCTAACCTGCAGATCGAGGCTTCAAATGCTTTAGATTCGACGCGTGTCGAGTTGCTACGCAGTGCAGTGACTTTATAATAATGGAGTGCCGCCGTGGAAGCGCCGGTCCATGTCATTCTTATGATATTAAAGTTAGACATCTTCGGATCTCCTCTTCCGGGCTTTAGGAATGTCTCCTGCACCAGTAGAATGTCTACGTCGTTTTCGCGAAGAATTCTTGACTTCGGTCGTTTGTTTCACTGAGACCGTTTGCGTTAAAAGACTAAGTTGAATGCGCGTGGCTTTTACGCAGCGGGCCGTTGTTTACAAAAGTTGTGGGTGTATTATCCATTTGGTTCCACGAATAAGTTCGATCAGTTCTGTACTTGCGGTACAGCTAAGCGGGCGGTGAAATTGCCAACGGTGGCATCTGGTTCGGCGGTGAGCCTATCGACTTCTGCGAAGTCTACTGTATTAACTAACACGTCAGTGTTGGTCCCAGAACTGCCATTGCTAGGGCTGGCTTGCTGGGGAGCGCTTCGCGGAGCGCTTGAGGTGTGCGGCGCAGGTGCGGCGCTACACGGACGCTCGGCGCAGGTTGCGGGGCCGGTTGTTGCCACGCTGGCATGGGAGCGCTACGCGGGCGCTGGGTATTCCACGCCGGAGCAGGCCGGAGGAGGCGGGAAGGAGGTGAGGATGGCACCGGTGGGCGCCCTAGGGATGGTGGATGGTGGAGGTGGTCTCCGCTTGGCGCCTTGGGCACCCTAGGTAATTGGCCGTGTGGCCAGGACTTTGCAGTTGACGCATGCCGGCGGTTCGTATGTTGCTATACTTCGCGGTCCGAGGTCGAGGACGAGTCTGGGTGCCATGGTCTCGAGGCACTCAACAGGGGTCGTGCGTGACAATTACAGGGCCGTGTCCGAATAATTGGCGGTTATGCGCACTGCCTGGGAGGCCGTTTGAATGCGGCGCGTAAAAGACCAATGTCGCAAATGTGCTTAAGATCGTAAACTTTTGCCCTCTACAGAGCGTTCGAGCGTCAGAAGGACGACATTATAAGGCCTTTTGTCCGCGGATGGAACAGCCTTGAGCGGGATAAATAGGGATATTCTCCGACTTGATGAGTCGAAGATTTCTTGCGTAGGGTAGTTCTTTCGGCAGCCCTTGACCACTGTCGAAGGACGCGCTCTTCCGGGAGCGCGAATGTATGATAATAATACTGCTTCTCGAGCAGATGTTTAGTGACATCGCGGTGCGCTTGCCGTCTCTAACTGTTTTGATCCCACTGGCGGAATCTGGCGTGAGACTTAACACGGTTGGATACAAGCAGACCTAGTTCGCCCACTTTCCTGACCCTAATGTAGATAGGCGGTGGCTTTTTGTCTCTAAGGGAGACGGGTACTTGCATGTGAGGCAGCGGGGTGGGTTGCTGGGAAGCGGCCGAAGTTGAGGGCCGTGATGCGGCCGGCTGTGACAAGCGCGATGGTGGTTGCCGTGAGGCGGCGGGGGTTGACTCTATGGCCTCGGGGCCGATGGTTCAGCGCCTTAACAGGTGGGTCTGGGGTCGGCGACCATCTATTCTTGCGCTTCTTTTTGCGCGATTGTAGTTGGCAGGAAGCCTCGCGTCCTAGCTCCTCAGGTTCCCTGGCATCCGAGTCTAGCCTCGACCTCGACCTCCATTTCAGAGTCGGATGTGGATCGTGTGGATTCTGAGGATGAGTTTCGTGATTCCTCCGACGTGGCCCCTAGCTGTGGCGCGCGATTTTTGCCCTTTGGGCTTCGTTGACGTTGATGTTGATGAGTCCGATGTGCTATCGTTAGCATTTATTGCCATACGGATGAGCTTCTCTAATGGCTTCTGGGTCTTGTCTTCAATTCCTCTAAGTTGAGGCCTATGCCCTCTAGGAGCTTCTTTCATTAAATGCAACATCGTTGAGCGATGTTGCCAAATCCACGTGATGAATTATAACGCGGCTGCACCTTCGTGAATGAAGCCGGGTTGTGCTACCCTCCCGCTCCAGTGAGCAGGAGGTGTAAACCTAACGCTAAAAGGAAAACAAGCGCTTTAGGAGCGCTGGTGAATCCTAAGTTGCTGCCTGGTGCAGCAAACTAGCGATTAAATGATAAAATATAATACCACGTGGGTGGTGTGCGTGTTGATTTTTAAGTTATCTACGTTCGCGGTGAAACTGTGGCAGATGAATTTAAATGGCAGGGTAAACTAACATAAAGGTTCCCTACATCTCAACGAAGAAACAAATAAATCTGCACGCTGTAAAGGGAAAATTGATTGGTAAGACAAAATCGGAGCGACTCATCGGACGGCTACGCTATCTGCGCACAGGCGCGTACGCCTAACGCGTCGACACTGGCACTTCCGGCACACACTGACACTACACTGATGCACGGCGACACGATGACACGACGACAGACGTCTTCTCTCTCTGCCGCTTGTAGGCGTCGAGGAGGCGTGGCCACAGGTGAGCCAAGCGGATGGCGCAGGTAGCGGAGCGAATCGAGCGAGGCTGGTCCGGTCGACCCGGAGAAGCTACAAGCACACTGTTGATTCGTTCATTTGTTGTTGATTGTTGTGTTGTTGATTGTTGTGTTTATTAAATAAAATGGCCCATATTTCTACACGATCTGAGTTGTACAATTGGTGGGTGTTGTATAAGTAAAGTGAGGGATTAATGATAGAAAGAGATAGCAGCATTGTCGCGGAGTGTGTTGCACTCGCAGAATCCACTTTATGCGCGTTGGGCGCAGGCTTGCCTTATGCGCCGCTGCATCCGGGAATGACGCACGTGTTATGCGGAGGATAATGCGCTGATTGTATTTGTAGCTGCCGCTAGAATAGTAATGTATTTATCAAATGATGCAATCAAATGTGTGGTTTGATCAAAAGGTAATGTAAAATGCATATTTGTATTTAAATAATAAAGCTTCAGGCATGCTATCATAAACTTTACTATTCCAAAGCTCAAGTAAAACATTTGTAACTACCATCCCGTACTTCAAACATAAAATGAAAAACTGAAATTACTTGAAGTAATTACAAAAATTTTAATGGTAATAAAGAAATTATTGCCATTAAAATTTTTAACGATTACTAAACGAAACGCTCGATTATCACTGTTCAAGTATTAAGTCAATATCAGTAATTTCAGCAAGTAAAATAAATACAACAAAACTAAGCAGTTAAAATTTATAAAAGTCCGTAAAAATTATTATAAATAAGTTTTACGAGATCCCGTAGTCTCGTGGTTAAGTCGTTACAATCCTTGTTTGTTGTTGACTCAGTCTTTAGTGGCCTTTTTTTCTTTCTTCGCAAAAATAACTACATGATAATTACTTCTACAATAGTGTTAGTGCGTAACAAAAATTTAGTTTATATTGAACTAAAACAATATAAAACACAAAAACATATATTTGAAACACATAAGAAGTGGATTAGCAAATCGATTATGGTTATTACAAGATTCTGTATATTGTGTATTTTGGATATAATACTGAATTTAATGTAGCAGTATATTTAATCAATTCCTAAATCTCAATTGTAGGAATCGTGTAATGAATGTTATTTATTATCTGTAGTATGAATAATATAATGTTGTGCTCTTTAATACAAAGTAATGTTTTTATTCAATGTTATGGTAAATCGTAAAGAGTTCAAGCCAGAAACAGACGGCCCACGCTAGGTAAAACTGCACCCATCATTACCTAAAAGGTGTCACGGAAAGTTCACAAAAGACAGCGGCGCAAATGCACATTCGTCTCTCACGGAATACGGCGCTCGGTTACACCGCAGCGCGTGGAGTGACAAGCTTTTGCTCTTTTAACTTTTGAGAACGGATTTGTTAAATTGAAATTAAAGGTAGGTTCAGTGTGAGCATTTTTGATACGCTATTCATAATAAGATAATTAATAATTATATAATTCGATATTTGAAGACCGGTAGGTATCTCACAGCATTCGTAATGGCTTAATGTAAACTTGTAGTAAGTTAGAAGACATTGTGCGTTTAAAAACTATATTTTTTATATATAAGGAAGGTTTAAAACGTGGACTGTGTCGCTTAAAAGCATTAAAGTCTTTAGATTGCATACTATGACAAATACTACTAAAAAAATATTCAATGAAATGTACTATGAAACAAAACTTTGTTTTTAATTTTACGAAAGTTTTTAGGACAGGTACATTCTACATAAACTAGGCAACAAATGAGTAATAGTAATGCGTATATCACACAATAATATCATTCCTTAATGTCTGCGTTTATACTGAATATTATGTTATTTGCATTATGAATTATGAATTGGTGAATATAGAGTGAATCCAAGAGAGAAATTAAAAACAAATAGTAATCAGAACATTGCAAACTATCGTACAATCGCGATGAACATACATCGAATACCCATCCAAGGATTTGCAGGCCTTGCTATTTATAACAAGATAATCCGATCGCAGCTTATCCTATTGCGACCGGCCGCAACATGACTGCATTCCCGTTCAAACGCATCGTGCAAGTTTAATAACTTTTCTGAAATTGGAATGCAACGGAAAAATGGAACCGGATTCTGCTGTAATAATTATTTTTAAATCTCTGCAGAAGCTGTATCGAAAAAATTTAAATAATTTAAACAAATGTAAAACAGATATGCTTTAGAATAAAATTGGAAAACAAAAAAAAAATATTTTCAGCATAAAATTAAAGATTACGAGAATCTAGGGTGATTAATATGTACGTTTGGGCTCAGCAAAATTAATACTTTAAGATATTGTTAACAACTTTAAAAAAATAATAATGGCAATATATGTTGCTAATTTCATCGTAACTTTCTGAATACTTAGTTACTTGCCTAATTAACCCCGTATGAATAAAACGTGAGAAGCATTTCACGTTTTATAACAAACAAAATTTGTTATAATTCGATATTTTTGTTACACTTGCAAGTTCCGTAGAGAAAGACCTTTAAATTAATTTTGCTTTACTACATATAGCTATAAAATTCTGGAAGTTTTCCTTAATTTCCTTAATTTTCGCTGACATATCCGGCTATGACTTATATATTACTTTTTAAATATTTGTAACTTGCACATCTCTGCCCATTTATGCACAAAATGTGATATTAACATACTTCTACCACAAGAAAGGTTACTACCTTGCATACCATACCAGCATATCTTGAAAAATAATGACATTTATTGCGTATACATAAGACATCTATTATGTTGCACTGCACTGTACCAATGTACTTGTACCATTGGTATCTTGAGTAAAAAGTAAACGCAATATATTCAAAGTACTCAAATTAATCTCCAGTAAATTTAAACATACCGTTAAAAGCCCGCGGTGAAATGTAATGAACAAAGGCCAGGAAATAGAAAAAGTTACTCTGTTTCCTCAGATAGTTACAAATTATTTGCTACAGAAGTTTTCTCAAAGGGAATTTTCGAACACATACTACTGTTACCGTTCTTCCCATATTTATGTAAATAGCAGTGAGTTACTTTTGGTTTGAAGTAGTCGGTATTTTAAACATTATCTATAATAAAGAGCATTACTTTTTACAATGTTAGTTTATATATTGTTATCTAACATTTACTTGCGGACATAGTTAAATAAACTTTTTTATTTGAAATATTTCTGCAAAGCTATGCTTTCTTACAAAGACGGAATTTATTTCAAAACGTATATTTATGCAATTCTAGGGGTTTGGCTTTTTTTTTAAGTTTGATATCTTAAGCTTATAATATCTTTACAGTAATACAGAAGACTCATGAGTTTAACCAGCCCCTGTGCACGACATTTGAGGACTATGAAAAGGCTTTTGACTCCATCGAGATGTGGTCTTTCCTCGAGTCCTTACAGCGGTGCCAAATGGACTGTTGATATATCAAGATGCTGAGTCTGTCTGTTTAACGCCACCACTATGTCTGTCGTAGTCTAAAGTGGGGAAACTGAGACTATACCCCTGCATCGGGGTGTGAGACATAGAGACGTCATGTGTCCGAAACCGTTCTCCGCCGCCCTGGAGGATATTTTCAGGACGCTTAACTGGGAAGGACACGGCAATAATGTGAACGGCGAGTACATGTCAGTTCCCAATTCACGGAAGACATCGTCATCGTCGTGACTCCAAAATGGTCCAAAGCCTAGCTGAGTCTTCTGCAGCCAACGGTCTCCGGATAAACATGGGTAAAACCAAAGTCATATTCAAATTCAAATTCAATTCAAATTCAAATATCATTATTCAATATAGAAGTGTAACACTCGCTTATTGATTGACAACGACGCTACCACCGGTTCGAATAGTTCGAAACGATCACATAAATCCAGGACCGATCCCAATTGATGGGAATTCCCTTGAAGCGATTTCAGAGTACGTTTACGTAGGGCAAACGCTCGAACTAGTTAGAAACCACTTTGAGGGAGACGCTAACAGAAGGATTCGGCTGGGCTGGGCAGCTTTTCATAAGCTTCGTCGAGTTTCCTCGTCACCCATCCCATAGTACCTCAAATCGAAAGTCTTTGATTAGTGCGTCCTACCCGTTATGATCTACGGTGCCGAGACTTGGACACACTTACGGTTCGACTGGTCCACAAATATAAAGTCGCTGGGCGAGCTATGGAAAGGGCTACGCTCGGAATATTTCTGAACAAACATGATGCTGATGATGGTGATGATGATGATGTATCCTTTTTGCAGATGTTGAAGAAAATAAAAAAAATGTGTAGAATTAATACTGCGTGACAAGATAAAAAATTCTGGCTTAACATTTGGGGTTACATAGAAATAAATGTTGTTATTTTTTTAAATAATTATCTTGATGAGCCAGTACATGATAAATCCTTATTTAATGTATTTCTATTTTTTATCAAATGTGAATGTCTTAGAAGTTATTACCTTATATACCTTAAAGTAATTTAAGGTACGGAGACAGAAGATGTGGGGCTCGATTTTCCTTACCTTTAAAGTGCATCGTTTATTGTCATAAATTATACTTATGTACATATTTTCTATCAAAATAATTTTACGTTAATCACATTAAATATTTCATCATCAGACTGCGTTAGTTTACAGCTGGACATAGACCTCCTCTTATGCACGCCTTCTCCATTGAGGGGTTTTGAACCGTATCAAATCACGCTGGTCCAATGCAGGTTGGTGGGAGGAGCATCTGACCTGAGAAGAACTGATGTAAGAAACTCAGCGGTTCTATTTTTTTCCTTTTTCTTTAATAAACTCTTCACAAAAATATAAAAAATTCAATACAACATATTTTTCTCACATTGAAATAACCTGGAGTGAACAATTCATTACCAGGGTGTGCTATCATTAATGCATGTACTGAAAAGAAACAGTCATTACTATAATTTTAGTAAACATCTGTCTTAGGGATTCTTTGGGGTCCAGACCATAGACTGCACGAATCGCTCTTTTTTGGAGTTCTAAAATTGTATTTATATCAGCCGCGTTTTCCCACACTAAAATGCCATAAGATATTATACTGTGAAAATAACTATGATATACCAAACTGATGTTGGTACAGGCCGTATCAATCAGTTATTATAAAAATATTGAGACATTTATTTGTAAGAACATGGTATAGCATAAAAGAGTAGAGGTGTAATTACAAACATATTCAGACCCATATGTTTTGCTCCACGGAGCGTACAAATATTATTAGAAAAATAAAAAAAATATATATAATTAAATGTCAAAGTTACAAAATTACCTAATTAGTAAATTTACATTAATTTATAGGATCAGGGTACGGGATAATGTTCATTTATCAGTTAGTTGTCTAATTTTCTTAACTGCATAAGCGGCTGAGCTAAGCTTACTCGCCAGTCTATTAATATGAGGGGCCCCATAGCAATTCGGAATCTACTATAATACAAAGGAATAAAGTTGAATCTACGAGGCCTAGCGCTTGCCCATTTAAACCCACATAATACCTAGTTTATTGATCATTTGGGGTCATAAACCTCGTACATTTAGTTTTTAGTATGATACTTTTTAGAGTGTATTGTTTACATCGTCATACTGCAGGTTACGTCGCTACATTTAAAATATTAAAAAAAGTGTCATCAGCAAACAATACAATCTCGTTGTTATTAACTAAGTGTGATAGGTCAATACTGTAGATCAGGTAGAGAGAAGGCCCTAGAATAGATAAAGAATATAATAATGTGATTGGCCCAAATTGCCCTAACCAATGAAACAACAATAAACACTTGTTGAGTGCAACCCCGCAGAATTAAACTCTTGACCTCCGGTTTTTATAGCACACGCCTTTAGCTAAGATTTTCCAACGACATAGTCATGCTCAGGCCGGTTATTATAGGGGACGCTGTGCTCTTAGTTTTTTACGAATAAATTTACCTGGGCAAGTAACCCGGTTAGGTCGGTCAAACTTTGACGCTGGGGTTAATCAACGAATCCAATTCGGATGGGCAGCTTTCGGGAAGCTTAGACGTGTCTTCAACCAGTGTGTGTTGCTAATGATGATCTATGGCACTGAGAGCGTACAAATATTTCCTTCACTGCTGTATAGTATCCGCTGCTAAATACTAAAATAATGTAATACAATTAGGGTGGTAGCCTATATTGAATATGCCGTGGTCTATATTGAATAAAGATATTTGAATTTGAATTTAGAATATCTTAAATATTTTTGGTAATTTTAAATTAGCCCAAATATTTAGCCTATGTAAATTATAAGTTATTAAGTTTAGAATTCTACGACTCTTATTATTCTTTTTTAGAATAATCACTTAAAATCCAATTATACTATAGGTTCATTACGGATTAAAGTAACTTATAAAACCGCGTATAAAAACACGTAATAATCTTTGCTTAGTAATATTTTTTAAATAACATTATGTTAATAATCCATGAAGGAGTTACACAAAACTGTTAGTCATTATAAAATTTAAATTTTCATAATTAGAATTATAATTGCAACTTAAAATTCAAATGAAATGTGAAAAATACTATAAAGATGCAAACATGAATAGTAAAAATGATAATCGCATTGTAATACTAAACCTTTTTCTGTATATAATACATAATATTATCACTCATAGAAAATAGCACCATATTCATAGCTATACTTCCTTACCAGGATTAGGGACGTGTACCGCTAATTAAAGTTTCGCACTTACATCCTATGAACTAATCTCCTTCTCAAATCTTATCCGGCGTACATATCTAAATAGATATATACATGTATGTGTATCGGTTTTTACGGCAAGGCAACTAACTAAAACAGTTTCCATTTACACAAAAACTATTTCGTTTCATTTTATCCAAATAAATACTAAATAATTATTAGTATTATGATATGAATTGAAGATAGCACGTATGTAAAATTCGAATGTTAATGGGTAATACTATTTAAATTTTTAGTTAAACCTTTTTAGCCTAATTAGCGTTTACCTCATACACATTACTCCAATTCTCTATTATATTCCTTTCGATAAAGAAATACCCTTCACATTTGACGTCTGATTGTCCTATGATCTTGCCAGCTACAGAAGTTAGATAGGCCGAAGAGTAGGTGCGGGTCCCTGGTGTAATGAGACGGAAGCGTTCCGATGTCCTTGTCCTGTGTAGAAATGGGTTAGGAGAAGAAGAGAACAGTCAGCACTCCATAGTCCACACTCGCTATCCTTCGCGACAAGGAAAAGAGACATTCGAAACGAGAATAGATCTTGTTTCTTTTTGCGGTTAAAACGGGGCGATCAAACAAACCTCTACAAATACACTTTTAGAGCCTATAAATATGGTCCTGCAATGAGTATACTATAGGTAAAATATACACAACTAAACGTAACTAACTGTTAAAACGCACTGTAAGAATATAATAACGTAATAAATATTGCTACTATATCCCGGATATTTAAGAAAAATATATTTCTTAATAGCAGCTATAAAAAATTTACTTTTAATAAAAATGTCGTCTTATGTAATTAATTTAAAAACTTATAACGCAAAATCAACGATAACAAAGCTGTACTGGTCAGAACGCTTTTTAGTAAAGTTAGTGACCAGGATCCAATACAAGTCACAATTAAAGTTACATTTGAATGTCGTCAATTCTTTTTTTTTTGCTAGAATTATTAAAAAACTAAAAATTTTATTTTAAATAAATTAAAGAAAACGCAACGTAATAGATTTAATAAAAACGTAGTTTGAAATGTTTGAACTAAGTTTTTTATTAATATTAACATAATGTTTTTATTTTGAGAGTACGAAACGGCAAATCATGACATCAGTGCTGCGTTAGATACTCTTTACGGAGTATATTTTGTAAATAAAAAAATTGATCATACCCGGTTTATGAGTACGATATCAGGCTAGTAAGCCAGTATTGTCCTGTCTGTGGACTGATCTAATTTATCGTAACTTTTGTCAGTATTTGGGATATGCCCTAATAAAGGAAGTTGTAATAATTAGTACAATCCTTAATATTATGTTTCCAGAACGAGGTAGAGAAGCCAGTTGATTCAGTTGCCTCTGTATGTATATGCCTGATCTTCTATTCTTTTCTTCCCGTGTGACGTAACATTCACTCGCGTAATGGCAGGACGCTTAGTGGGGATAATAAAGCAGGTGGCGGATTGTTAAGGCATTATCACAAAGCATAGAGAACTTATCACGAAGATCTTACTTAGCTGCCAAATGGGTTACCAGTATTATATGCACCAAAAAAACGTAAAACTCGTGAGCATTCACTTTTCTAAAGAACACCCCTCATAAACTCCAATGCGAAGTTTGCCAGAATTCATTATTGCAATTTTATCAGAATCTGCAGATTCCGTACATTCTTATTCGTCGTCAGTTGTAATCTTTCGAGAACGGTATCAAAGAATATTTTTGACTGGACATCGCACTGAACTCGGTCTGCTAAGTTTTGCCAGCTAGGCATCCATTGTTGATCTGTTTCGCTTGCGTTCAGAGGTTATTTGTCACATTAATAAACAATATGTTCAGTTTGCCTTCGTAAAAACTTGTTTCAACGTTTTTCAATAAAGTACGAAAAAATAATTAATAATTTACCATTGAAGGTGTGGTACAATTAAAGAAATCAATAAACTTGAAGCGGCTATTCTACTGCAGTCTTCTTTAAATTAATGATTCACAGCGAATCCCAATCTATTATTAAAACTACTTTGTCGCTTCAGTAGAAAAGCTATGGTTTTTCAAGCTTTAAGTTCATATTTTATGTAAACGATTCTTTTTTAGTTCTAACATATATTATTAATATGAAAAAATGTATTTTTTGTATGTATATGTCATTAGTAGTAATCTATTTATATTATTTTCTGACATTCATCAAAGAGACACATCGTATAAAACGGATATGTGATATTATCTGAGAATTAAAAAGCACAGTTGTGGTAGGTAACTGTAGAAGTATACCTCATTGTTGAGTTGCAATGAGATGCAGGTGACACTCGCACTACTCAAAGCGAGTGCTCAGAATGCTGACATAAAGGTCACAAAAGACTGCGTACCAACGCAAATGAACAATCGCCTGCGTATCATAGAATGCGGCGCTCGATTACACCGCAGACAGAGTGTGTAGTGACGACTTCGTTTTTTTCTCTAGGTTTAAACAACAAAGTCGCCAAAATCTAAAAACAATCAAGCGTTGTTGTAATTGATCTATAAATATTTACATTCAGATTACTGATTATAATAATTGATTTTAAAGTTAAGGTTTATATTGTGTATAAATTACCTATGGCCGATGGATCTATATGTGCTTTTATTTTATCCAAATATAAAAATAATAAAAACATATCAATTGTAATGTAAATTATACAGACAAAAAAAATGATCATGTTATGTACATCATAACTTTTAATAACAGTAAACGTAAGTCGAGTCAATTAGGTACATAAATCTTTTGAATATAAGCTACGTCTAAGCTTTGCTCCATTAGATAGCTTAGATTTTATGTTTACATAATCTTTTAGCAATGTAATCACCTATATAATTAATATTATTGCGAACTGTAATATTACTCGAGTATGTTGCCAACATCGATTGTATTGCAAACATTTAAAAAAACGATTCTTTTAATCCAAAAAATTACAAAAAAAAAGTAATTTTCTTGCGTTGACTTAAAATTTACAAATATATAATATGATATTCGGTTAACTCAGTTTAAAACTATGTTTATTTTTAAAAGTGTTATCGAAAGGAATATAACATGAATGCCGGCAATAAATTAAAATTTTAATATGGACCAGCTGCGTTTGGCGCGCATCATACTGCGACACGTAATCGTGATAAAAAGCTTTGCTGCCACCAGTTATATGCGCTGCTGACTTTAAGCTATAAGCTATCTTGGCAGGCTGTTTATCAGGGGATAATCTGATACGAACAGTTTGGCCTGGAAGTTGTAAACGGGAGGCAATGTCTAGTATATCAATTTACTGAACGCACATTTCAAGTAAATAAACAAATAAAAAAACTGCTTGTAAATATATTATAGTACTACACTAAGATAAGTTTTTCTGATGATTCTGTCGCATTGGAGAGTAATTAAGACTGCGGAGAATACATGGCTGTTAGTAATAAATACATTAATAGTATTAAATGTGTTGTTATGTTAGTTATATGAAAAAATAAGGTTTAAACGAAGATACCTTATTTTTTTCACAATCGAATTTAGCGAACGTTGGTGTAAGCCTGTACAACCTTAAATAAATATCAATTTAACTTTTGTAATACATAGCCCTCGGTCTAATATTAACTATTATTATAACGGTGCTTACTAGAAACATGCAGACGTTAGGCTGAAACCACTTTAAATCAGTTTATCTTCGTAATAGTCGTAAAACTGGATGCCAGTTTGTGAATTTTCAATGCAAATTAAAAAAAATTGTGAATTATATCATCAATTATGATCTTTGTGTATAAAAATGAATAATTAGTTACGCAAGTAATTTTTGAGAATATTTATTTCTGATTTGGTTTGTTGCGACTCAATTTAAATTTTTTAATTAGCCTTCACTAGTTATAAAGCTGTTAAAAAGTTTTAACGCCTCGCATCGCTAGGTCAGGGTATCTTGGAGTCGAATTAACTAAGACCACCACGTTCTTACGTACGTTACTTACGTAGCTCCGCTAAAGCCGTACAAGAATGAGAGGGAGTGATTCTCTCTCCCTCCTCTGCATAGCAAATCTGTCCTGTAAACTAATAAACTGGGGAAAACTAATACTCTTTCCTACAAAACCTCCTGGACTAGTTAGGACAGGGACGGCAGCACGCATACCGCTTTTGACTTGTCCCCTGCACCGTTCATAGTTCGTCTAGAGCGCGCTTTTCCTACCCGTTTGAAGAGGTTGTTATGGTCAGCCGTACTCCTCAGGCTAGGTTCCTTTTGACTTCCCTGGGGCAGTGCTAAACCATTAGTACGAAAGTATATTCCATCCACTACGATAAAATGATAACCTACGGGAGAACTAGATGCTATAATCTGTTGAACATGGGTTCTCTTCCATGTATGTTTGAGTGGATACTTATTAATAATTTTACAAGAAATAGCTAATCACAGTTTATGCTTAAATATATATATTCTAAACTGCGATGAAAAAACGATATTTCAAATTGGTATAATATCTTTTTATTAAAAAATCCGAAAATATAACCCAAGTTGGCCCTGCGTGGCGAATGGTTTGGTCAGCGCACATATTTCTCTAAGTGCTGCCTCTGTTTCTACCTAATTTTTATTCCGCAATTTTTCAAATGTAACAAGACCGAAACGGTATTCCCTTAATTGTTTCTTACTAAAGCTTTAAAATATTGTATAGAGATCTATATAATACTGAGTAGATACACACCATAAAACTATACTTGATTTACACAATGTAAAATACCTACGTACTGTCACTTATTTAAAATATTTTATATCCCATTTAACGATAAATAACACTTCACGATGCTGGTTCTTGACTTATACGGTTGCTTATTTATGTTTATCTGTTAAGATTTTTTTGGAAATTTATTACATACAAGCCGAGTATTCATGTACATCGTGTTACTCCATCTTCATTGCATCGGCCTTAAATAAATAACGTCAAACGCAGAGGTCAAAGTAATTCTATGGAAATAATATACGAGGGAGTAAATTCAGTAGAATTTATCTGCGCTTTACCGACGTTTTATGTATCAGAAGCGGGGCAAGGCGAGTCCTGCCAGTGGAAGGTATGCAACTTTAAAACATCCGAAGAAGCTAACTTAGTACTTTTCGATCTTCATACGGAAGACTTCACACAGATACAGTATAAATAAATACAAATTAATGCTTTTAATTGGTGTTCATTAAAATATATAACTAAAATAAATAAAATTAATAACTAAAACGAAAGAAATAAAACATATTTTATCAAAATAAAAGCTATTAGATTTGGTTTGATTTGATTTTTATATGTGTATTTATGGATATATTAGTTGAGACATTACAGCCGGAAGATTATACTGAGCATTATATTTGAAGTGGGTTTCACATGCGTCAGCTGTTTACTTAATCAGGTGGTAGAAGTCCGTGCAGTGGTACTTCTTACAATAATTTTATTAAATTTTCCTGAAATGTATTAATTAAGAGTCATATATAATAAATATAATATTTATTTGGCCGGAAACGTTCGCATTTATTCAAAACTTAAATTTCTTCAAAACGTGATATGTGCTGCAAATGACGGCTAATATTTTGGTAATACTTTATAAACTGCGTCGTACGCCATTATGTTGGTAATAGCCAACTGCCAGTGATTTACATCTCGGTAAGTATTTTTTAGTAAAAATTTTACGCTTAAATACACCACTTAATTACAAAATTAAAGTAAATAGATTGTATTTAGTACCTACTAATAATACTACTAATTTCACTAATATATGTATTACCAAAATTTGGCTGGAAACATTAAGCTATGGTCTTTTTAATTATAATTTAGAATTATATACTTGGAAGATAAACATTAACGACAACCAACCGCAAAGTGTGGGAGCGAAGAATATTATTTTGCAGTGAATAGGACTGCAATGTAAACAGGTGGCAAAGACGGGCGTCGTGGATTAAAAGAGTACGATCCTTTTAAAACTATACTTTCATATTACGATAACCATCAACTGCTACACTGTACATTTAATACAAAAGTACTCCAAAATACTGGACGTTTTTTTCTGATCGCAGGACATTTAAAATAACTTTATAATGTTAAAAATTGGTAGCATACTCACTAAATTATTAATTATAATTTTTGTTGTTTGGCAAAAGTACATTATTTTTCGTATACATATTAATAAATTACTTATTTTATATTTGTCACGATTGCGCGTATTATGAATAACAAAGACTTTACGGGTATTTCACATTTATTTTAATTTTTTTTCCCTTCTTTAAGATGTTTTTTTTTACTAGCTTGTAAAAAGGAGGAGATACTTAATTCTAAAGTAGTAACGTACACGAGAAGACTGGATGTCACAAGTTACTTGGGACCATTTTAAAAAAAGAAGAGAGTTTTATCTGAAAATTCTGACGACCACTGATGCGGCAGAACTAGACGACGTGAAGTTACAATACCGTTCTATTAGGAAAACCATCTACCGTAGTTCCCGCCGTGACAGAAGCATATGGGCTGATGGTATTGCCAAAGCCACTTAACGTTCTGCAGACACCGGAAATTTAAGTGCGCTACACAAAGCAATGAGTTCTTTGATCGGTAACCAAATCAGAAAAAAGCGTCTGAACGGCAAGGAAAGCTATCTGATTGTGATATCTGAAGGACAGTTTTAACCTACCGCGTCCTCGACGATCCTGCTATCATTAGTGTTAGTAAAATGAGCTTTCCCAAACCGCGCCTAAACATTGATGTAACCCTGCTCACACAACCGGAAGTAAAGAATGCTATTCGATGTTTTAAGAATAGTAAGGCCTCAGGAGTCGATCTCATCAGTATGACGTGGGATGAAGTGAGGCACGAAACTCAAGACCGCTCGGGATAGAGACGAACTGTGGGCACCCTCTGCCCCTCCCAGAAGACATAGAACTAGTTAAGTAGTTTATCTTTGATCACCTGTTTTTTACGTAAGTAGTTAATCTTTGATAACCGGTGCGAACTCGCTTAGTTCATTCTACCTTGGCTGCGTAAAAGCTGGTGGAAGGTGCGTGGCATAAAAACGTGTTGTTGACGACATTTTGATTAATTAATATCTTAAAATTTATCAGAGATTGAAAATGCGGTGGCAGAAAACGCGACGCAATTTTGTGGAAAGAGCACGTTGTTACCGGCTTACATTGCGTAAAATAGTTTTACATTGTTAGAAGTCGGTCATATTTTTTTTGGTTATAATTATATACTGTTAGTTCGAGGACACGCAAGCTTTATTTTACATAGTTAAATAGTATTACAAGAGAGAGAAAGAAATGCACTCATATTTATAACTTTTTAGAATAACTTCGTGTCTCTGAGTTCTAAGAACACTTACTTTTGCATTAAAAAAAACCTTAAAACAGTTTAAGACAAGTTTCAATGTACAAAATCAACTTCTTGGTGCTAGTTTGTCTTCATTCAAGCGTAATTAACACTTAAAATTTTAAGACAGTCGTAAAATGTGTACAACCTTTATTCATACATACGAAGGAGCTGCATCATGGCTCTATGCGAAATGATTGATGAAGGGAATTAGCACATCTCGCTTTACGTACTCATACCTCCACTGTATGTGATTTATTAATGAATAAGCACAAATAGTATCGTGCAAAGTAGGAAGAATATACACAAACAGTATCATGCAAAAGACAATAAAGCGTTAAAAGTGAAAAAAAAATGGCAGGCTTTTATATAGTTCGAAGTAGTCTTTTTTTCCAGTTATTTAAATCAATAAGTTCAAAAGATAACAAAACAAGGAAAAACAGAGAACATCGTTTTATTGAGTGTGAATGAGAGCAGCTCTTACCATAATCCGGATGTTATAAGGGGGTCAATTAAGGCTTTGTGGAATCCATTATAATCACTAATGAATAACTCGGAAGTCGTCATTTATGGCTCACATCTTGAACGGACACATTTTGCCTAATCATCAAGGCATCTTTCTTACATATAAGTTATTAAACACTAAAGTTTAAAACCAATTATCAAGGATTGTTTTAATATGTGTATTACTATAAACATAATTAAATTTATGATCTAGTCTTTTTTGCATTCCACATTTTTTATTGCATAACACAGCGGACGAGCAGTCAGGCAAACTGATATAGACAGTACCAGAAGTATTACCAACGCGCTGCTGACCGTTATACGTTTTTCTTTTCGTTTACCTACTAAATTTGGCACCAGAAGTACATCAATGAATCAACCTTTGTCCACTTAGAGAAAACATTTCAAAGCAGCGGTCCGTCAACACGTGTTCGCCGCAAGTCTCAGCTCGCTTCGCGAAATCATCGTCCGCCGCCGTGAAACCGTCTCGCTGCGCCATCTGCGTTTTATGAGTGCACCTGCGCTCATAGAGCCTTTGTCGCACCGCTGACGTCATCGCGGAGGAATTTATTGCGCTACCTCAAGCGGTCGGCTTATACGCAGCTGTGTTTTGCAACTCGTTTGCATAACACAATTGTGTTCTAGCCGCTTGCAGCTAAGCGCATAAATCTTGTTTCTTAGGGTTATTTAATTCTGTTTCTTGGCCGAACAAGTCGTTTTAACGACTCTACTAGCCACCGAACGTTTAATATTCTGTTTCGTGTTTCAGAAGCAAGTCAGACACCTCCTGCCGTAGCCGGCAGGGCGGTAAGAAACTACGCCCGGCAACCGCCGGGGCACGCAGATTGCGTTGGATGACGCAAACAATGTCTCGCGCCACTAGACGCGACCTAACCGGCAAATAGTCGACCGAGGCTCTCGACTCGCTTCGGTATCGATACCGGAGTGATTAGGGAGAAAATCGGTCGGAAATTACTCAAACTGACCGACGCGATGCATCCTGATCGCAGAACATTGCCCCACCGCTCCAACTCCCGCTGAAACGCCTGGACCTGCCGAGCCATTCCTGTAGATGATAGCGACGACAATTGTCGACGTTAGCATCTACACGGAATCGGATATGGAGGTCGACGCCATCAAAACCACAAATCCGACGACGGCTTCAAAACCGTCAAATCCAAGAGGAAGCGCAAGGTGCGCACCTCATCACCCACACCGTCCTTCCCGTCAAGGCTGCAAAGCCTGACATTCCCCAACCTGCCCCCAGCAGGTTCCCATCCCGTCGTCTCCCAGGCGACAAAAACCATCCATCCCGCCGATCCCAGGCGCCCCCCGGCACCTCGCACCGCCCAGCCGTCCCAGCCTTCCCAGGTACGGCTACCTGTGGAAACGTCCACCCCGATCTACCTCCGCGAGAAGAGAAATGGGTCGATATTCGATCGGCCTATCAAAGATACAAATTTGATGCCTCTGATAGCAATCAGGGATCAAATTACAACTCGAGACCCCAGATGATTTTAGGAAGGTGACCTCTTTCCGCGCGTACTTAGGACAGTGGTCAAGGGCTGCCTAAGGAGATCCCATGCGCGGAGATAACTTCGCGATAAAAGAATTAAATATTCCAGTCCTAGGGTACAACGAATGTACCACCCACGCACCAAACGCCCTATGGTATGGTGCTAGTCACACTCGAGCGCTCTAAGGAAGGAAAGCGCATCTACGACGTCGAGCAGCTGTGTGGGATTGGCGTCTCACTTTTGAGCGGCCTCACTCTAACAGTTTGCCAGGCAGTGTCACAACTGCCAAGTATTTGGTCACGCTGGCAGGAACTGTTTCTACGCCCCCGTTGCGTTAAATGCCTCGAGGGACCAGGTACCGCATCCTGTCCCAGACCCAAGGACAAAGAGTCCTCGCCACCTACGAACCTCCGCGTGCGTTAACTGCCGCGCTCCCAGCCACACGGCCAACTACCTCGGCTGCCATAAGGCGCCAAAACGCAAGTTCCTGCGATCCAAGGGAAGCTCTTCTGAGGCGACCACCAATCCCATCAATACCACCGCATTCCACCCTCCGTCCTTCCAACAGCTTGGTTCCGCGCGGTAGACAGCCAGCGCCGGAGCCGAATCCGAGCGCACAACGGCCTCAGCCGCCTCAAAGAGCCAGACATGCTACATAGCAATGGCAGGACTGGCAATAACCGCCGTCCTTCCTTAAATCGCTAGATTTATTTAATCTAGATGAATTTAATCAGGCAGCAGATGAGTTCGCCGCCGCCGCCGGCGACGCGATGGTTAGGGTTTTCCTTCTTGTTAAATACAAGAATTTAATTACTGCCCTTAAGGCTTAGGTAGCGACACCTAGAGTAGCCAGACACACCTACACTTAGGTGTAGGACATACACACACACTCGACATCGGCCCCACCGGTGAGGTCGATAATTACACACCTTTTGCTATGACACTGTAGCTAACACCATATTAGATAGGAGCGTTGCTGGAGTTTCTTGCGCCACTTCTTCTCCCAGCGCCAACGCTTTAAGAAGTGGTAGTAACAATTTAGATAGAGCTCTTCTAGCTATTAAATGATCATTCAAAGCGTCTGAATCGAGCGAGCGTCAGCCCACCTGGGCAGCCCTCGATTCACCATGCTAACAGGAACCATAGGTGACAACCCAAGCCTAGGCTCCCTTCTGAGGGGCCCTTGGTGAATTAAATCACTTACGGGAGACCGCCTGTGCAACAGGCCTCGAACCCGGTTATGTTCTAATAGGTTTACTCCACAGACCACGAGATCAGCCAAAAAAAAAAAAACTTAATTAAAAAAATAATTGAAAAATAACGATCTGTAGATTTAAACATAAGTAACAGCGCTAAATGAGTTTAGATATATCTTTCGAATGTTGAAGCAACGCAACCTGAATAATTCCAATAAATTATTAACGGCACTCGCTGATCATCTCGGTCATGAATTATTCAAAGGATTATCGAGCAACATTCTGAGCTATCACAAAATAAATGACTGCTTAAGCAATGTTAATCTGAAGATGTATTTCAATTTAAGAGACAACATAATATTATGAAAGAAGTTATATGCTCTATAAAATTGCTAAATGAATTTAAGTGATGTATTAACGTGAATTAAACGTGCAATTGTTTTATTAAAAAATATCAGATAATTATTTTTTATTTATTTATTTATTTTTTATTGAATACGCAGGCAGACGAGCAGTCGGGGCCACCTGATGGAAAATGGTCACCGACGCCCGTATACATTGGTCATACAGGTATCACCAACGCGCTGCCTACCGTGAGATATAGGATGTTAGGTCTCGTTTACCCAGTAATTACGCTGGCTACAGTGCCCTTCAATCCAAACACAGTAGTGTGTTCACACTACTGCTTTACGGTAGAAATAGGCACCGTGGTATTTTTTTTATATAGAGTTTTTATAGAACTAAGCCAGTTCTATATGCTGAACTCCATTTCGGAAATCTTGTATTTAACCAGCGCTTTGACTGTTTTTAATCACTTGTATCACTTCTAATAATGCTTTTATCTGTAACTTTTTTTTCTCTCCTGTAAAAATTCAATCCAGTAGGAAATTTTTTTTGTTGATTTAAACATGTCAAGAGAATATGTTTAAATATTCTTGTAAATAAAACATCTTTAAATAAATAAATGAATGAATGTATGAATGAATGAATGAATGAATGCATGAATGAATGAATGAATGAATGAATAATTGAATGAATGCATGAATGAATGAATGAATAAATGAATGAATAAATAAATAAATAAATAAATCAATAAATGGATAAAATAAATATATATTGCATAATATATAACTATTTTAGCATTTATCCCACTCTTAAACTATTCTTAAAATTCATCTTTCTTCCAACGTCCATGATCACTGAACTAAAATGTTGAGCATTAAGTAAAAGTAAGTTCAACCGAATTCAAATAATAATATCATCAGAAAAAAAATGCAACAAGACTGAAATGTCAATCCCTTGACCTATATGCCCATTGCCAAGTCTAATTTATCTATGAAAGCGTTTTACGAATTACTCATTTCAAGCGACGACCTTAATAGCAGCATAGAATATAAGCGGACAGTGGAAATCGCAATTAACAACTTTAAAACTCCTGTTTGCGGCAAATTTTCGTCGGTGTGGTTTAAGCGTATACTTTCATTGCAACTATTAAATTTTAAATTAAACTTATGATTATGTTGATGTCTTTTCGTAGAAAATATTCTGGATAAACTTTTTTGTTTATTTATTTAGGGCTCGGTTATTGTTTGCCTACAATTTTTAGCTATACTAGCACTTAAAGGTGTCACGATAATTTAACTTCTTGTACCGGTTTTTCTTAAAAAATAGTTAGGTTTACATATTATTAATCCTTCAGGCCAAAATTGCAAATACGAACAAAAAAGGTATCATTAATTAAAAAGAATAGTTTTTGTTTTTGGTTGATGGTTTACGTTTAATTTATTAAAAAACTTTATCAAATAAAAAATTAAAAGATAAGAATATTGTATTCTTCCACACGACAATAATTAAATCTCTCATAATAGTTATATTGTTTGTAGATACAGAAATATTCACTTCATAAAAGTATAATTCTTTTGTAATGCTCATCTACATGTTCGAATGTATATACGGAACAGTGTAATTATTAATTTGAACAAAATAATCCAATAAAAAAGGGTTATGTAAATACAGTAGTCCTATTCTCCTAATAGTTCTAGTCGTAAATCGCTGCACAGAAACTAATATTATCCACATACTCAAGAAATTATCGGGGCCATTTCCCTATTTATGCAGATGTAAGTTGGACTTTGAATGGCTAGTGGGGAAATACTCGTATACCGTAGACATCTGTTGTGACGTATGTAAAGCGCCGCGCTGCATCATGCCTCCTGCGAAATGATTAATGAAGGGAATTAGCACACCTCGCTTCACTTACTCCTAGTCATAGCGCCACTGTGAGTGATTTACATCATTAAAGGATTTTGGGCTTAAGCGGTATGATGTAAGAGGCGATAACGCTTTGAATGTGCAGCAGCTGGAGTGCTTTATACGCTCCCGCAATGTGCATATATCTTTCTGATGCACTAATTAATCTAGATGGACTATCATGTCGATAATTAGTAATAACGATATTGCATTTATTGTAAAAATAAAGCAATATTTAAGTTGTTCTTATTATTTATTTAATTGAGCCCTACGAAATCGCGATAGACATTACAATCTCTTAACCAGTATATCATCGTTAAGAACTGCATTGGTCGTCAATTCGTGAATGATGATCGCTTCGGGCTCTCACCACACTATTTTCTCTTCTTTACTCTTCTTCGACCCCAACATATTATCTCCTCATTTTCAACCCCTTTGTGATGTTACCAAAAAAGAACTTCGTTCAACTCACAATCGTCTTTTGCTTTGTCCGTCATATCGTTCCGATTTTCTTAATAAATCTTTTTTTATTCAATCCATTTCCCTGTGGAATGCGCTACCTTTAGAGATGGACAGGATGGCTGGGGCACTTCACCAGTTTAAAAGAAAAGTGCAGAAATATCTGTTGGATGGGACGTCGCCAGAATTTCTATCTCTATAACAACTATATAAGTATATATTTATTAGTATTTATATAATATTTATATATACATATATGTAATTGCGTATTTATTATAAACATATAATATATGTTATTTTCTTTTGTAATTTATGTCCACGTAGATCTGTCTGAACCACCCTAAGGTTGGCTGGGAGAAAATGTCTAAGGCATTAAATCCGCCTTTTCTACTTAAATTTTGCAAGAAGTATAAATAACTCACCATCATCAGCCTGTGTAAGTCTACTGCTGGATAAAGGGCTCCCCTAATGCACTCCGCTTCCTCCATTAGGGGGTTTTGGGTCGTATTTTCATCATCATCACCACGCTGGTGCAGTGCGGGTTGGTGTGTGCTTTAAACTATTAAAATGAGTTTCTGAATAATCTACTGTTACCCGCGCTAGTCTCACAAAATCTAAGTTACTCTACATTAGTATTTAATTTATTTAATATAACGTACCGATGTTCAAAAATAAACCACAAAAATTATTGGTAAACACAAAAAAAGTTGCAACCATCAATAGCTTTAGTAAAACAAGTAAAATTTAACAAAAAAATATGACTGACTTCAAACAGTATTTAACTATTTTGCGCATTACAAGACGCAATAAAAACGGATCCTCTGCGACACATTTTAAATCTCTTTAAAGGTATTAATTCATAATGTAAAATTTAAAATGTCATGTAAGACACGTTATATGCACATAGAATGAGTTTTTTTTGTATCAACTTCTTTTTTCACTGATATAGTGTAAGTGAAGTTGAGGTTTAAATTTGCCCAATTGCATTTCTTACTGAGTTGTACATGATTTATATTACTTTTACTATTGTGGGTTATTCTTAAATCGTACATTAAAACATACGTGAGTTTGCGAACTTTATTACCTGGTTCAAGTCGATCTTTTACGGTTTCGGCAGCGTTTGCCATTTAATCGCAAGGTTTTGATCTTAGACCTAAACATTTTCTTATTTTTTTAAATATCTATTAAACTACTTATTACATATTTTATTTAAAATAATGGGACCAAATGACAGCTAATACCTCTCATTTAAAAAAAAGTTGAACAAAATCGAAGCACTAGGAGCGGAGCAATGAGGTAACATATATTAAAGAAAAATAATAGTAATATAGGCTCCGAATGGAGTACCTCCTTCTTTTGAGAATTCGGTTAAAATTAAATTTCGATTTAAATATTTCAGCGATATATAAAATAATTACATTTGCTGAATACAGTCCAAACATTCCTAACATTTTTACTGCATATTTGCTTTCTAACTTTTTTAGTACACGCATTTTTATGTCGTTGTTTTGTTAAATAAATGCATTGTTAAACAACCGAATGTACCACTCTCATACTAGTGTATTTCTTTTTTATGTCTGTTTTCTTCTACAAAAAACATTTTATGTATGAAAAATATAACTAAAATACCTAATCGCAAAGTTTAAAAATGTATTAGCGCTCAATTTCACACGCAACATTTACAATTTAAATCTCTGTTACGTTTTAAGACATATTTTCAATTCCATATACGACATTTAATGTATGTGTACTATCTTTAATTAGATTATTTTAATATAATTATGTATCAATTACATTTACACTGACAAAACGCTTAAGGTTTTGAAGAAAATGCCTTGTGTTATTTGTTATCAAATTCTTTTTATTGCTTCTTTATTCTTTATATCTTATATTGATATAAAATGTACTCAAAAATGAGAAAGTAACTTCTTTACAGTAGCGACATATGAGGTATAAGAGCAAAAATAGCTTTTAACACGCTGGGATAACAAAAGGGATCAAATTGAGGCAAAAGCATTATAATAAAGCGCCGTGCGGGACAAAATGGGACTTTATAGAATTTCATGTCAAAAGATTTACTAACTGAACTCGTTGGACTCCGACTCGCTCGAGATTTCAAAATGTTTGGGCCAAAATAACGAGCTCTTGAAAATATTTCATTGCTAGATTGAATCCATTCCTAAACATAAATAATGTAGTAAACTTAACATTTTTTGTTAATTTAATAGTTTTAAAGAACACGTAACTTAACGAACCTTGGTAATATATTGTTTTCTAAGACAAATGGAGAATTGTTATTATAAATGGGTTCATAAATAAAACGTCCTATTGAGTTACAACCGAACTTGTACTATGCCAGACGGTATAGGAGAAGGAAGAGTAACCGTAACTGTCAAGTTTGGTACCTTATGCCATATAATAGTATTACAGTTTCTCAAACGTACGCCAAGACTAAATATGTTTTAATTGAATTTTACACAAATTTATTACAACTTCTCATAGCTAGGCAAAATTTTTACATCAACATGAACAATATATTAGCGTATCACGGGAATATTTAAAACAAATTTAATGGTGATAATATGCGATTTTTGGGATATATTAATTTAATATATCCCCATAATATAGCACTATCATGGTGCACAAGTGCACAAGAAGTATTAAAACTCAGTGTTTAGTCATTTTATTCAATATTAAGAGTTCTACATGAAACCAAGTTGGAAACCTAGAGTTAAACAGTATAATAATTTTCTCAGATTTGCTTGAAATTTATGTGAAACATTATTACGGGCAAGCGAATATTTTTAACTACTGATCCGCCCGGCTCCGCATGGTGCTACACTGATATCAATAAAATCTATGGAAAAATGTAAAAATTTAGTAGCGTTTCTCTACAATATTATGCATGAACATAAAAACCTTCCCCTTCTTTTACTCTATTTGTTAAAACATGAAAATCCGATGCGTACTTTGAAAAATTTCTTTGACATAGAGAAAAAGACAGAGAAAGCGACTTTGTTTTATATTATGTAGCAATATCGCTTAGGTTCAATTAAGGTGATAACTCTCTTTTTTAACTTAGGCACGGCAATAAATTAGCTTCAAACAAGAAGTTTTAAGCGTTTCTGCGGGTAATTTACCTCAGCGCAAAACTTAAGTGCAGTGCTTGTCAAAATTAGTGAGGTACATTTTCAAAGCAATATTTTAATAATAAAGGCTTGAGTAATTTAATTTTGTATAATTGAATGTAATAATTTTGCAATAAATTAATTCATAATATTCTTAAAACATAGCAAGATACTTTTAAAAACATATTTTTGTGTGTACGACGCTAATAAAATTTTAGGATTTTTCACGGTTTTAATTTATGTTTTCACTGTTATGCACGAAACTGCTTCCGCAGCCTAGTGGTATAGACGTGTGCTTTGGAAACCGGATGTCGTAGGCTCGAGTCCAGCGGGGACTCGACAAATTTTCAATTGTCTGAAAAGTAAGATGATCCATGCGTCGGATGGGCATGTAAAAAGTTGGTCCACCCACCAACCCGCATTGGACTAGCGCTAGGTTACGGTCCAAAACAGCCTAATGGATAAGGGTGTTTTAGGGGAGGCCTATGTCCAGTAGTGGACTATCACAGGCTGATGATGTACTATTATGCTATATGTATCATTTAAGTTTTGTTTGTGGACAGATAATAGTTCTTACCAACATTACAATGAGTAGTGTACTTTAAATTTTGTAACATAAGGCGACAACATTTATCTTGGGTTAAAAAAGAAGGTAAAAGAAAAAAAATATCAACAATTGGACCATGTACTGCATATCGATGGTTTTCTAACGCACCTTCTTATCTTATAAACTACGGCTTTTCAAGAATGACGAAAAACTTTTTATAATGAAACTAATAATTTTTTTTAACAATTTTTTCTTATTTTTTAGAAAAGATTCACTCTCCTGATAAATTTTTATAATAAATTTAATATTTAAAACAGTTGTTCATTTTTCTTTCTTATATTTTCTGAGATACGTGATTGTTGCAGGGAAAAAAACGTAACATAAGTGAGTGCGTATAGCTCTTTACAAATTAAAGTACATGAATAAGTTTTGTAAATTATTTTATTTTGAGAACAAATTAACTTTTTAAATTATAATTGAATGAAAATATTATTATTAATCTCTTCAATAACAATAGTTCTTAATTACTACAATATAGTACTATTTCAACTTGAGATAAAATTTTTGTCTTAATTCTAGTATTAGTATTAATATCACATAGTTTTATTAATACTTTCAATCACTTTCATCGACTTTTTAAGTAGAATTATGGAATAAAATAAGTATAAAGTATTATCTAATATCATTGCTTACATAAAATACTAGTAGATTTTTAAAAATATTATTTTTTATTTTCATTATTCACGTATTTCAGATTTTCATAGAAAGAGTGGTAGTGCTTCGGGATTAATGGTTTGAGAAATAGTAAGTCCATGAATTTTTTTCATCTTAGTTAACGAGATTTTTTTTGAATGCAAGTCGTTTATTTCAGTTTCGACCGTAATCTTCTTGTTCAAACGTTGTGGAAAATTCTCTTATTCATCATCAAAGGATAGTTTAAACATTATTTGGTTTTGACTATATTTCAAGCCTCTCAGCTGTAATACTGTTGGTGAACCAGTTTTATTTCCAGGCCGAATTGATTTATAAAATTTTAAATCAGAGTAATTTTTAAAAAGTCAAGATATTTTACTTTGTACGGCTTTTTTATTATAGACTCTTATTCAAGAGTCAAATTATTCAATTTGTACAAAATTGCAAGGTGCTTTCACGATCTTCACACACATTACATTCCACGACGAAGCACATTCCATCTGAGTGTGACCTTTAACTAAATATTTTTGAAATATTTCGATATTGTTTTTTGTAGCAAATTAGTACAAAGCGTTAGCTATAGTGACATTGTGATTCCGTGCACTGCAATCGTCACTATAAAAAACAATCGGCGTATCAAGCTCAACTTCGGTTTGTAAAAAATCAAGGAGACAACATGCAAAAACGTTGCCTTCCATTCCACCTTTAGCTTCTTGCCATACATAACATAACACATCTCCATTTGCTATGTTATAAACTGTGAATTGATGACACTTCAACTTCTGTTTATAATACAGAGCATCTGCTGGTAAATGTGGTATCATTTGGACAGCCTGAACATCGACAGTGAAGGCCTTGATCTCTCCAGCAATAGCCTTTATTTTATCTTGCTCTTTTTCATCCCTAGCACGGTCTTTTTCTCTCACATGATTATTGTACTCTTCTCTAGACATATTTTTATTTGTTAAAAGCAAAACAAGTATCGCAGAAATCTTTTCTCGGTTGATAGATGCCAATATTCATAGATTGGATTTTTTTTAAGTAAAAATCCATACTAGGCACTTCATTATCTGGAGTACTCAGTTTTTCATAGCTTTTAAAAAATCGCGGTAAACATCTTGAGCAGACTTGTACAAATTATCTAAGTATAATTTTGAAGTATCCTTTCGACAGTAGTGTGACTCTATCTTGGGCAACTTATTTAAAAAATCCTCAACATGGGATAACTTTCCTTTGATCGCCTTTGAATCTTTCCAAGTATTTTTTATTTCGTTTTTAACAAGCCGCAATCATTACTTTTCTTCGCCCAGTTTAGAACTTGAGACTCTCCTAAGTTCAATGTACTCAGGAACATATTTTTACATACTAATAATCTTTGATTATAAACCTTCAGATAATACTGAAGAGTGAAATGCCGTCGAGATTCCTTTGAATTTTCTTTTCGAGGAATAATTTCTTTGGTAACAAGAGAGACCACGTAAGACTGCTTTTGGTCCCAATTCAAGTCCTTCCAAAACGAATTGAAAATCTGTTTTCTTGTTTTTTCAGAAATTTCATTGCGCTTTTTAATGTGGCTAGCAGCACATTTTTTTGACGTACATCCTGGTTTTATTTTTTTTGCATTTCTTTGAGTAAAGGAACTATTCTCATTTTTTTTCCTAATCATGCTAAAATAACCCTTGCCTTTTTCACGAGCTTTTTTTATTTTAATTGCGTTCCTAGCCTTTAGTATCACCTTGATTCTTACGGGGCCTTTTTTATATAATTCCTGAATGCTCACTAAGAGTAATTGTTGACGATCGAGATGGACTTACATCACTAGCTGCACTGTCAGTATGGTTCAAAACTAAAGAGTTTGAAGAATTTAACAATCCACGTGGTGAAACTGATTAATCTGAATCTACTCCGAATAGTCATGTAGTTTCATCTAAGTGCATATTTATAAACATACTAGAATCAACATTCTCCTCTTCATCTACGTTCATTGCTGTACATTCCACAGGAATAAAAACTCCTGTAGCTTCATCAAGTACCATTACCACTCCTTGACCATCACTTGTGGTATTATTATGTAAATTTTCGGATGACATAATTATCTCTAAAATTATAAAATTTAGTGTCATGTGTAATATACGAGGTTGCGCATGACACAATTTTTCAAATAAAAAAAAATGTATTAATATTTTTATTTATAAGTTTACAGATCGATGCGACTATAATTAACGATTAATTTTCCGTTTAAATCCCGAAATCGTTAAAAATCAAGTTACGAGGTTGCGTTAGAAAACCATCGATATCACTTGTTAAATATAGTAAAGTATTCTATGTTAGCGAATTATATTGTTATTCTTAAAAGAAATGTCTTAAACCATAATATCTTTCTCTTGAACTTGCCAAGATCATTTTAATATTATAGCTTAAATTTATTATTAAATTAAGTTTATATATTATATTTTTTTAATGTCAATATCAACAAATTAACCTATATTGCTTTGACGCTGCCATAACGTAAATTACTAATAACTTCTGAAATTTTCATGTTTATTGATTTCTGCATATTGATGGTTTAATCTACATGAAACTAAAAATATGCTAATCTTTAAAAGAAACATAAAGATTTATTATTGTTTTGCTGGTTATAGTGCCTTGAAAATTGGCATTACCAACAAAATTGGCATCACAGATCCCTTGTGCTGTCTGAAACAAAGATTTGCCCTGGGAAGCTAACTGAGATGAGTGATGGTGTGAATTACTGTTTAAATATTTATTTGCATGGGTTGGTTAATTGACTTAATACATCAAGAAAAGCTAAAGAATTATTATTTTCTAACTGCATAGCAAACTGTATTTTTGATTTTATGGAGTTAAGGTGGTTTAAAAATTAATTTATTTTGACATATAGTAAGATGGTAAATGTCTCATCTACATAGCGCTTATAAAATCTTGGATAAATGAGAGCAGAGAGTAGGGCCTTCTTCTAAAAGTCCTCTACTTGAAAGTGTTCGAAACGTCAGGAATTTAATTATGTAAAATAAACGCGAAAAAGTCCTTTTATTCAATAATGTGTAGTATTCGCGTAAACGAACAATTTTTGTTTTGGGTTCCTACGCGTATACCCAGTATTCATCACCTGATATGACGTTATATGCATTTGAGGATTCTGTGTGGATCTGACGCACCAAGTACGCGAGCTGCTTTTTGCTCTTCACAGAGAGAATGCGGTATCCGTCGGAAAAAATCTTTTAACGCCTAATTGTTTATGCAAAATTATCTGTATTTAACTCATGCCAATGTCTAAAGTTGCCTGAATTTCGCGGTATGTCACATGTCGATCTTCCTCAATCATCTGAGACACAGCATCAACGTTTTATTGTGTGACTGCAGTGTTTGGACGACCTTGGCAGGGATCATCAGTGAGTTTGACACGTCCACGTTGAAATTCAGCAAAACAGTGATAAATTAGTTTTGCATGTGAAATCATCCGGTTAACACACTGTTTTTGTGTTAAACCACTTCGAGGGTCATAATAAATCATCGCCCTTGAGTTTTTTTTTTGAGTCAATTACATTTTCTCGACGACTAAAAAAGTTTGACAAGACCTTGTGGCAAGACCGAGAATCGTTTTTTAAATAAATAAATGCTGTTCTATTTTCAAAAAAATTGTAAACTCGCAAGAAAAAAGATTTAAATATGACAGGAATAGTGGAAATATTCCATTCCCGATACTTTTAATGCAGCCCTCGTACTATAACACTTTCTTGTGTTTACGAGAATACTATTCATGATTTAATCAAAAAATTTACGGATTTTATCGCGTTTAATTTAGTTTACCATATTCCCGACGTTTCAGACTCTTTACAGGATCCATTATCATGGGTAGACTGAGGTGTTATTCGTCTGTCAAAGTTTTTTACACGGCCACCGTCATTTCTGTTTTTCCGTTATACGCATACCGAACTAACAGTAACTTGAGGTCTAGCAGTAATTTTATGCTTGGGTTTAATTTTGTGAATAATTGGATTCCAAGGAGGCGCTAACACCCAACCATCTTCTCTACTGAAATTAGGATGTTTTTTAATTTCAATAGCCTTGCGTATCATCCTGGGTAGGTATATGTCAATTAATCAAAAAATTACATTTGTTTCTCATTTGGGCAAAATAAATAAACATTTGAATAAATAAATAAATCTTTCTTATTTCTAGCAAATTTCCGAAGAAAATATGAAGTCGGCTTCTTATCCTGCTATTTTTATTGATTAACATTTTGGGATTTTATCTTTACAACACAAAAGGTGAGTAGCATGCCATGGATGAAATACATAATATTATAATACAAATACTCGAACCCACTACCTCCAAGATATAAAGGAAGATGCTATGGTACTAGGCTAAGAAGGCAGCTGTGGAGTGATCACTTTAATTTTTTTTTATGATTAATTTGTTACATACAGTTCGAATTGTGAAATATTTTAAAAGAAGATATATTTTTAATATGCAAACGTATTGACATATAATGTCACTGCCTTTTGCTGCATCTTAAACTTATTGGCTTCAGTAGACTTTCTTTCATATTTACTAACAAAATAAATCCAATTTAAATCTAGATGCAGGTCGTGTAATACAAACAATGCTAAACGCTCACATGGAAATAATGATATATTTATAGTTCATTATCATAATAGAAAAAACGTAATTTAAACGTACGTCGTGTAGCTTTCGGTGAAAATCTCAAAAAAAAACCTCGTACAAAATACTTTATGAATTTGATTGAAAGTTTACAATTACTGAGGATAGATATTCATCATCATCATTACCCTGTTATACTCCTCTGCTGGACATAGGCCTCCCTAATACACCCCTATTCCCCTAATACAATGGATAGGCCATTAGAGGTTTTGGTTTCGATATATACTGGAATGGCTTAAAGGCCACCTTTTATAAACATATGCAATAGTGAATTATTAACAATGTACTAATTGCTGACATACTATTCCAGTGGGCGGCAAAACGCTTTAGCGACAAATACAACCATAAAAAGGTAAATCCACGAGTCGAAGATAGAAAAAAAAAATAGTAGTAGAAAAGAGTATTATTTTAAAATTGCAAACGAATGATATATATTGATTGAACCCGTTAAACTGTACTATTTATTATGTAACATTGTGTGAAAAACATGAAGTATTTCGCAGAATAGTTCCATATAGCTTACTGAACTATTTGCGTAAGCAGTAGAAAGAATGTTTGTTAAAACTTTACTACATTAAATTGCCGACTCTGTTTCACAGATATTAACAGCTCTTTATATTATTACAAAATATAGCTAGAAATTGTCTAGCAAAGAGGGATTTATGTCTTGTCAGTATTACAGCGTTGGTTGTTATTTATTTTATGTTTTGAAAAAGAATTAGTGGATTTTAGAGGCTGCTACTTTACAGTAAAACAAACAAAATTTATAAATTGAATTGTAATATTATTAGAGATTTTTGTTTTCAGTGATTCCGTAACATACTGTAACGCTTTATTTGTGTCTATGCAGGTCCTACATGACGTCCTAAAAGCTGTCTTGGCACACCCCAGAATGCGCTAATCATGAGAGCTTATATTATTTTATGTTGCACCTGTATTTATAATAAAGAGACTTAAAAGTATATCAGTATACTTCAAGGCGACAGATGTAATTATTGCGGCTACTTTTTCCAGCTATTTTCCTAATTTATAAGCTTTTTGTAGCGCAATTAGTCCACCACAGTGAAACATCATCATCATCATCATTAGCCTGCGTCAATCTATTTTATTCTATTCTCATCCCACACCGGCCACTTTGCGACTGTCATCACTCTAACTTGCCGTAGGGCGTCTTACACTTCGAGGGAGGCGCTTTCAATTTTGGACCTACTTTGGACTACAAAAAAGTGGTAGTGGCAACGTTATACAGACATCTCAGCATCTTGATATATCGCCAATCAATTTGACACCGCTGTAAGGACTCGACGAAAAACCAGGTCTTGATAGAGTCAAAAGTCTTCTAATAGTCCACAAATACCATGCACAGGTTCTGGTTATGCTTATTTCTTTTCTGTTTAACCTGCCTTACTGTGTGGATGTGGTCTATGGTGCTATAACCCCTCCAAAACCCGGCTTATTATCGAGGCTGCGCTTCGGCGAGTTTACGTGCAAGACGTTTCGAGATGTCCCTCAAAAACCACTTATAGACATGACTCAGAAGTGATATTGGCCGCTAGTTCTTCAAAATGGTTTAATGATCTTCTATTAGTAGTAATATGACCAAACCCCTATGCCATGCCTCAGGAGTTCTCCCGGAGAGAAGCGCAGAGTTAAATAGGCGACAGAGTCTCTTTAGCACTGGTTTACCGGCGGCGTTCAGAAGCTCCGTCGTGACTCCTTCCTGCTTTCCCTTCCTCCTTCGGGGCTTTTCCATTTTAAGTTGCTCGAGAGCCCCCTCGATTTCGCCTAGGTCGATTTCTGGAAGATCGTAGTCGATCTCTTTTATCTACCACTCGATAAAATTCCTCGTCAACGTCCACGTCGATTGTATTGTCCAAGGTCGATTTTCCAGATTGATCTGAAGTGTGCCAGTTTCAATGACAAGCTGGAGCGGATTAGGCCGGAGCGTAGACTTCCTAAATCTGGACCGTTCAAGATTTAAATCTATTATCACTATTCAGGGTGCCTCTCAGAAATCGGTTGTCACTTCCGGTTTAAAACCTTGTGACTACTGAGACATCCATGAATATGCACTTTTGTCCGATAAAATGAAGTCTACCTAATTTGTGGTCATAATGTCAGGGCTCTGCCACGTCTATTTCCTTGGGGATGTTTCTTAAAAACAAGTATCATTAAACAGTCCTTCGCTCGAGGAAGTTGAGCATTTACCTCCTATGATTCCTGCTCCCGTATCCATATGATCCCAGCAACGATCGCTGTCAGCCTGTGCTCTTACTTTGGTGTTGAAATCCTGCAGACAAAGTTGAAGTGAGCCGGCGAGTGTTTAGGGCGTCCAAAGATGTCCATCGTACATGTCTTCGACATCATCGTCCGGCATGACGACGTTGCTGTAGCGACTTGAAGTAACGTAACACGCTTTATCACAAGGTACGCAACCTCACACCCGACACACAGGATACTTCAAATACATTTGAACGAGGGATTTATTGATAGGAACGCGACATCCTCTGCAGGATGGCTTTTCCGCCCCTGAAGCATAGAAGATGGCCTATTTCTAGGGTTAGAGATTCCTCGCCTCTCACGGAATTCACTCAATCCAAAACGTGCTATCTAATGTACTTCCGAGCCCTCCTTCGTAGGGTCGAACATGAGCAATCTAGCCGTAGGTGCGTCCATGTAAATTGCACACTAGTCAGGTTGTTTTGTCGAGCCCACGTACTCCCAGGGATTCTGTAGCAACTCCGCCCTGCCGTTAGCTCGTGGCGCGTCTTGGCCAGGAATATCAAGGCTACCGGGAAACTGGGGGCCGGCGCGTTTAACGTCTTACCATTAGGGGGTTTCGGACCATATCCCATCACGCTGGTCCAATGCAGGTTGTTGGTTGGTTCGCCAGAGCCTCATCCGTTGTTTGAAGGGGGCACCACGTGCAGGTAAGGTTACTAGGGTATCCGAAGATGTTGTTTGGAGCCCCTACACCTGCAAAAGGGTAAGATCCTCGATTAATGTTCGGCAAAGTGTTGTATTGCCTAAGACTTCGAAGTCAAACAATCTATCTGTGACTCTGCCAAAGTTGCTTTTAATATTCAGGAACAACTTTTCATATCATCAAATAGGCATGAACCACTGGATGCAATACCAACCAACATATTACGTCTATATTGTTACCTTTTTCTGTTTTGTATATACATAGGAGATCTTATCATCATCAGCCTGTGATAGTCCACTGCTGGACTAGGCCTGCCTAACTCCATCCATTAGGGGACTTTGACCGTATCCCACAAACGCTGTCCAATGCGGGTTGGTGGTGACGACTTTTACATGCCCATCGACGCATGGATCATCTTACTTTTCAGACAATGGGTGATCGGCTCAAATTGCCTTAATCCAACTAGGAAACAATTCAATGAAAATTTGTTGAGTCCCTGGGGATGCAACCACGACCTCCAGTTTTCTAAGGCACATGCCTATACCACTAGGCTACGGAGGCAGGAGATTTTACCGTATCTCTTTTAAAAATATAGCATGTAATGTTATGAAACATTTTAATATATTCATTTCTCGACAAATAACATTACATAATCTAGCCATAAACTAAAGAAAGCTTGTACTATAGAAACTAGATGACTAATAAATACCGTCGTTTTAGCCTGCCTCCGTCATCGTCGGTCTTGAATGTCCGTGCGTTCTATGTTGCCAGGTCCAGACGTCATTGTTGGAAGATAAGAATACCCCGGATGGGATTTCCACCGTTATTAGCTCCCCTGCGCTTGTTACCATTACTTCTACTAGCCATAGTAGAGTCGCTGGACTGAAGGCCGCACGTAAGCGACACACTTAATTGAAGGGGAAGCGGGGTGTTATAGTACGCCTGGCAAATGGGTTGACAACCGAAGTAATTTCCAGATTCTTCGCATCTCCCACGCTGCTGCTCTTTGGTGAGCGAGGTGAGGATTTGGTGATTTTAGGATTTGAAAGTTGAGATGGCTGTCCTATGAACAATGGCGTTACAATGGATGTACGTGTCAATATGGCTGTTTCCTTAGTTACCACTTACGGGACATATGGAGAGGCTGAATTCTTGTCGCAGTCTTACGGCACCGATAAATATAATATATATAATATACCGAAACAATATATATACCATTCCATGTTTTCATAAAAAAAATCATATTAAAAAATATATATACTATACCTATATTATAAAGGACATAGACACGAGAAAAACATTATCAAGTAATGTCTACCATGGTGTGAAAATCAACCCACACCTTTCGACGTAATAATATCCGTCATTACAAATGCGAATCGCCAGTATAATATATATGTATATGGTCAGTCTATCATGAAATCAGACACATCTGGTGCTCTGGTACGGTTTGATCGCATTCCTGTTTTGTTCACAGAAATACTTAACCACGCTTGATAACGAATTCAATGAAGGAGTAGAAAGTTTAATGCGATTAATACGTGGCTTTGCGATTGTTCAAGTAAAATTCAAAGTTAGTGTGGTTTCTCAGAGTGAATATTTAGATTGTCGGTACTTTCTATTGTCCTTTCTAAGCTTACTTTAGATATGTTGTAAAAGGTAATTGGTTATAAAAGAGAACTAGTTTTTTAAATAACACCACTTCTATATTGATTTAATTTAGTGTTCTAAAACCCTTTTTTATATAGAAAGATGAAAATCAATATTTAGATTTTCATTATATACATTTTATTTCACCTAAGAAACTGGAATTGAATATATTTTACGATTTCTGAATTTTAGATTCCTAGCTGCAACGAATTTAAGTTTCAGTTTAACCATCTCCGATGCTTGACCACAATCTTTCAGAGCGTGAAATGGCTGTTAGGCGGTGGTTATTAAATGTTAGTTTTATAACAACCCACTACCCTTATAAATATGCTTTACGAACTTACTAAACATATATTTAATAATGTGTAATGAATAAAAAACAACAGTTATTTCATTTAAAGAAAATTTAAACTTTGGAAATAATAATAGGGCCAGTAAGTTAACAAAAAAATTAACAGACTTCAAAATCAAATATTCTTTGGCGACTTAAGCCTTCTTAGTGAATGGGCTCAGAACGAGCCAACTCTTCATAACCCCCTAAGATCCTTATCTTCGTTTAGTATCCAACTGAGTTACCGCTGAATTCAGTGTAGATATCGGAATAACACAAGGGCCTACCTAGGCGGGCGATAGGCGGCGTAAGTGCAAAGGCTGTCTGTGCCGAAGCTGTTTCCTAATAAAAAGGGTTTGACGGCTACCGTGCTAGACTGCGCTAGACGGAGCTTACGGAAAATATCAGACAACTTATTACAATGATTTACCGCCGAACGTTTCTGACCACTCAAACCTTTGCTAACAGCTTAATTTAGCTAGTGATCTTGTAGTATTTGCTCATGTTTTGCAAACTGGTCGTAGGTTCTAATGCTGCCCGGAAATGCGTCTTCATTCAAATCAAGTTCCTTTGGGATTGTGATATTATTTCAAAAATTAATATTAAAACCCTGTGGCGCTATTTGAAAGAGTAGTAAAATGTAACTTGTCTTAAGCAAAACTCCTGCTTTAAAAATATTCAAACAAGAGTTATTTCATTTCAATTGCAATTTTCATGAGTACTTCAGCACTTTAGAAAAGGGTATACTTATAATACGTAATTAGTTTTATTTTGAAAAAATCAGTTTTTAAAACTAATATCAATATTTTATGTTTACATTATTTTTTTTTTAAATATTCGCATTAATAATATTAGTATAAAAAATAGAAACTACAAAAAAAAATTGAAAAAGAATGTTCTTATAGGTTAAAACAAACTAATTGTGTTTTAAGACAATAAAACAGCCTGGTAATGGACTGTTTGATATAAATAAAAGCACGTAAACTTAATTTAAAATATATTACAAAAGATGCTAAAGGAAATAACTTTTGCTTCATCTTCGATTAGGGGCGCCCTTTGTCGTGCAGTTAATAATTCTTTGATAAAAAGAAATTTTTAGTAGGTATACAATTTCGTTGAATGGACATATTAGTCATTGCCAAGGAATTAGCCTTAGTCCGCGTAGTGCTAAACAAAAATATAATGATGACTAAAAGTTAAGATAAGATTAACTCCATATAAATGAAACAAAAAAAATTGGAAGCTATAAATTTTATGCATATGATTTCCCTTTGTCTATTATTATTTCCCAAATCGAATATACGGGGTGTTTCAGAGATTAAATTGTTTTGATGCATATACCGGTAACATATCAATAAACTGCCACCGCCATACAGACTGCCTCCGTACCGTAGTGGTAACGGCGTGTGGGGGCGTCTTCGTAAATAGAGCGCTTTATTCATCCTTCTGACGTCTGGCTCCATAGTAAGATACTTTAATGTACTTATCGTAACATAACCCGCACAGGATGTACGAGGATCGAGCGAGGAGTGAATGCGCATTTTACAAGATGAAACGCCCGAATGTGGGTCCAACACGGGCTGAATGGGGATTCCTTATCAATTTTTGCGATGATACTTTATGGATTTCTGTTTTGCATCACGCAACTTATAACATTCCATTTGGTAGAGGTATAGGTAAAAATCAATAATGCAATAACATTTTTTTTAAACTACTACGCCCGAGATATATTTGTAAGTATGAATATAGACTATTACTTTTGGTTTTTCATGTCTCAGTCTTCACGATTAATATAAAAGTCACTACAATAAATAGAATTTATTTTGTTATACTAAGTATAATATAAATTTTATTATAACTTGTAATTGTAAATTCTGTCTTTTTAAAAAATAGTAACTATTTGTAAATAATTTTAACAAATACGGGTCAGCTTATGCTATTTTAATGTCTAACTCATAATTCTTATATCCAAGTCTAATCCAACTTTAAGAAAACATTCTAATTTATAAATCAATCATTTCAGTTTATTAATTGACAATTTATTTAAATTAAATGATATTGAATATTACTTTTTTAAAGCGGCCGGTGTGCGCTGGAATAGCCGAAGATCGAAAGCGAATTCGTGCATTAGTGGACTATCTCAGGCTGATAATGATGATGATGATGACGATGAACAATATTTTTTTTCCTTAATAAATGAAATCCGTTCAATTCCCTTACTTTGAGAAGCTTATGTAGATTTTATTCTTGCATGAAACGTGTCTACCCGCAAGTTGAATGATTTAAAATGCGGTGGGAGAAAACGCGACGCAATTTCTTATATTATGATGTATCTTACTGATATTGCCGAAAAACTGTTAGAAGTCGTTCATATTTTTGTTATTTTTTTTATTCTTATTAGGAACGAAAACGTTGTTTTAAAAATTTCATAATTTTGGTTCATCCCTCCTTGTTTAATTGTCTAGAACTAAACTTTGCAGTGTTTGTTTCTAATATTACTTGAAGTCATTTGCTTATATCTCATGGGAATTTATACAAAATATTCCGAGTTAGAGATGAGTTCCGAGATGATTAAATTGTTTTTGTATTACTTGAAACAAGCTAATATTGACATTGCAGCATTTCTATTCGCATCTTTTAGTTCATTTCCAGATCCACTCAAAGAAGACGCAAAATATTACCTTTCTGTGAAAGACAGTAATAATAGAGTATTAATTGATACTTGATATTGATTGATATTAACTGATGTATTGAAAAATTGTGACTTATATTCTATTAATCATTTTTACAATACTCATTTCTTACTTTACTTTTCCTAATATTTTAAGACTTGAATACACTGAAAGCAACACGTTGTTCCTTTTTGGCAGCTAAAAGTTGCTGTCGCAGGAATATTTTTGCAATCCTCAGAGAATTAAGTTATGTGTAACTAAATATAATACTATGTAATACATGTTAAAATAATTGTCTTGAAGTTAAAATACTTATAACTTTAATATTGGACAATTATATTCAGTAATTTTTGATCAGTAAAATTAAAACCCGCTTGTTATGAAAGTTTTAGACAGTTATACTTCTCACGCAGAAAAATATTCGAATGTTTTATAACTTTTGTATATAATCTTATTTAAATTAATACTTATTATTTCCACAAACAGAAATATAGGCAATATTACTTCAGTAAGTAGCGTAACTCGGCCAAGTTCAAGTATTCTTCTTTCAGAACAATGTGTATTTTTCAGTGTATTCACATGTATGCGTCTTTGTTATGGATACCATTCACGGCATGAAGATGAAACTTTATTTTGCTTTTATCTTATTTTAAACTAGCTTCCACCTACGATACCGCGTGGAACAAATTCTTTGGGCAAGCACTAAATTTAATCCGCAACTTCGTCGTTTAATGTGAAAATATTCAACTAAATATAAAAGAAAAGAATCTCCGAAGCCATTATATATTAGTAATTTTTTGCGGTTATTACAATAGCGGTGATATAGGACGAATACTGATGAGATGTGATAATAAAATTATCATAAATGATAATAAATATTAAAGATGTAAAACTAAATTAAAAAATTAAAATTATATAAAACAAAAACAAACCGTGTATATTGTGACAAGTACATTCAATTATTAGAAATTTATGGGCTTGACTTTTTTGTTTTTGACTTAATTTTTTTGTAACAGCTAGCTTGGTAAGCTGCCTTCAAACCAAAATACGTTATTCTTTCCACTCTACTACTATGCTGTGTAAATAGGCACCTTAGTCTCTTGATTTCCTGTAAAAAAAAGACTACCTCCTATCTCTATATCGGATTTAGCAAGGCAACATCAATGACATAATCATGCATCTACTTTAACTTTTACCATCCTACTAATTCGTGCTTTACATAAGTCAGATCAGTTTTTATCATATTAAATGACCTTGTTTCTTATTATTTTTCGAAGCAGTTAATGAAAACACAAATTCAAATAATAACGATTCTTAGTCTGTGCGAAGGTAATAGAACAAAGTTCAGGAAATGGAAAAAGTTCCGCCGTTACCCTCTATAATAATGCGGCATAAGTGAATAACTTAAAATTAATATAATTCTTCCCAAAGGAAAGAGGTACTATATATATATATATTAAGGTATTTGCTGTCATTTACATAATTGTACTACTTGAAATGGGCTAGAATTAAATTCGTAAGACCTTATGTCTTTGTTTTAAAAAGACCCACAATAAGCATTATGTTTAAAGATCATTTCAGATAATACAGTTTTAATAAATATGTTAGTAATGGCATTAAAAAATCTATTCTATGAACAGAAAACATATCATAGACGACATTTTGATTAAATAAATTCCTTAAAAGGTATTAGAGATATTGAAATGCGAGTGAAAATCAGGGTCGGTTTTATTCAGCGCAAAATGATATCAAAACGATTTGTAACTATGGTTATATTTTTTGGCTAAAATTTAGCTATTTAATTTAATGTAGGTCACATTACGAAAATAGTTACAAAGTATTGCTTGATGTCGGTCATATATTTTTGGTAACATTTTATTTGTATCAATTAATTTATTCAATCGATTATATAAATTGCAGGGCCGCCCACTCAAAATTCCAGAAATCAAGGAAGTATAGTCACAACATTACTATTTAAAATTGTATTTATTGCTTTTCAAGTAATTCCAGAAATTTGAGACATTCTTTCATAAGATGGAACTAATCTATTGAAGGACCTATTCCTTCTGGATGTTAATAGTTCTAAAATGGCTGTCTCTTGTTGGCGTCCACTGCATAGTTCAGAACGATCTAGGACTACTGAAGGATGTCAGAAATCAGACTTGTGGCGAACAAATGCTAGCATTCCATTCTTTCTTTAACCGTGTTTGTCCCTTCAAGAGAAATAGTCGACATTATGGCGTTTGGTTTTGGGTAGACAAAGGCCACCATTTTTTGCAACACCGTGAACTAACAATTTTGTTAAGACTTTGCAATTTTCGAACACCCAAACTCGTGACTGGTTTTCGTTTGGTCGTAGAGCGATTATCTAGGATTTGTCACCTGATTTGATGTTGATATACTATTTGGGGATCCTGCATTGATCTTCTGAAAGTTCTGATGCAACCCGCAACGGAGCTACTTTTTTGCTCTCACAGAGCTCAGTATATCCATCGGGAGAAACAACTATGTTATTACATGGTAATTGTTCATGCAAGATTATTTGATTGACGCATGCCAATGTTCTAAAAATGTCCTGAATTTTCTGCAGTGGTATGCCACTGTGTCGAGTCTTTCCCTCAATCAGCTTAAGCAAAGCATCAACGCTTTTCATTGTGTGAGGGATCATTACTGAGCTTGACACCTCTACGTTGAAATTCAGCACAGCAGCGATAAAGTGTGGTTTTGGTAGTGGCTTCTCCTCCAAATGCAGAAATCATCCGGTCAACACACTGTTTTTGAGTAAAACCGTTTTGAAATTCATATCAAATCATAAATTTTGAATTTTCTCGAGTCAATTCTATTTTCTTGATGACTAAAAAAGTTTGACAAGACCTTGTGACAAGACCGAGAATCTTTTTTTAAATAAATAAATAGTATTCAATATTCAAAACCAAGCAGTTTGCAATTAAAAAGATTTTAATATGACACGAATAGCGGTAATATTCAATTCCCGATACTTTTAATGCAGCCCTCGTATTACAGAATTACTACATATAGATATTGTTACAATTAGATAAATGAGACATAAGATTAAAATAAGAAAGTACATTTTTATGTCGAAAACAAGAAATTATCAATGGATTTATAATTAACGCATATAACAAACAAGCTTTACACAGATAGGTGGCGGCTAGTTGTTTGTAACTGAGGTTCAGTTGTATGGGTTATTTAGTTTTGCGTACGAGGAGCGATGCGCGTATTGAATGGAAAATTTCAGTAGAGCTAAAATATATTCAGTCAGAACTTACCACTTTAAAGAAAGTTTATGCCACCGCAGCGTGAGGTGACCTCTAAGGAGATGAAGTGACGATCTGTGCAAATGTGCAGGAAATCGGTGGATGTAAGTGGCACAGAATAATCCTTTGCATTTCGGTGGCTCATTGGGGAGGCTTTTGTCCAGCAGTCGTATTAGGCTGATATGATAATGATATTAATAATAAGTGATGATGATGATGACGATGTCGAGAAAGAAAGTTTTTGACACCGTCATCATCATCTTCTATTATTGGTTAAAAAGAGTTATTATTCTGTTGGACATAACATTGAGCACCAAGACACGTTGAAATGAATTATCCGCTCCACTGGCACATCCCCTGACAACCGCTTAAATTTTGCAGTAAAGATGATTGCAATGTATTAATTGAACACTTACAAAAAGATTATATTCACAGAAATTCTGACGGTTTTCTTTCTGGACAGAATAAAACTTCCGAAAACGCAATATGTAAAAAGGATTTTTAAATTTAATGTTAATTTTAGTTGGTGCGAGTCTCATCGTACCCATTTTAGTACTTTCAAAACTGAGGGTCAAAACTATTAATTATGTCTGTAGCAAAAATTGTGCAACACTATATTGCTTTAGACTACGTCACAATGAGAAACAAAATAATGTGTAAAAGTCGGACAATAATTGAACCCTCATTATGTAAATTACTCGGGGTGGTTTTCGTTTCTGCTTAGTATATTTCTTTTACATTTATAGATATTGTCAGAACTTCGCGATGTCACGCAATTAGTCTTTTCCAACATCACTTTTGTCATGGCTTATGGCCCTCGGGGCTTGTACTGTTAATATTTTATTGGTAAATTTTTTATTTACCATATTACAAATGATTGGTGTAAATTATTTGTAAGATAATCTTGTTTTTTGTTTAAAAATACTTGACTTTATTTTGCAATTTCTCGATGGCGTACCAGAGCTCACAACTTTTGATTTATAATTATATTTCAAATATTTTTCTAATTTATTCTATTAGTTTTTCTTTAGAAATAAACGCAAACTATTTAGTTATAAAAGCCCTAGATGAATTGTTTTGTTAAATCTAGTGTTAAGACTGTATTAAGCTTTCTTTTTATTAGATAGTGATATTGTTAGCGCAAAGCCACTATAGTATTACAGGGATAAGTCATATGAGTTAAAATTAATAGTTATAGAATTATTCTATGTTTATGTTACGTTATTTATAGCATGTTCGTTTCTTATCTTGTATTTTACCCCAATACGATTATTCATTATGTTTGATTAATCCTAATGCAGGTTAACTACATTTAATACTGTTTTCAATGTGAACTTGAGTCACTTTGTTTTAGTTGTTTTTGGACCAACCTCCCCAAATTTTTTAACAGTGATTACTGTTTAAAAAACAATTGGCTTAAATTGAGAAACAATCATATTTCAAGTCACGTTTAAATATTTTTGCACTCGATCTCGTCTTAACAGAAAAACTAAGACGTAAAAATCAGTCCGCTTGTCACTTGATAGCCAAATGGCACGATAAAGCTATAGGTGTTTCTGACACCAAACTCTCATTTTTTGGTTTGCTCTCTACTTGGGTTCTCTACGCTCTGCAGATAAACACTGAAAAAGTTACAATAAACACCAAAAATGTAGTGAGCCACATTTAATGTTGATTTACAGTAATATGACTAAATTTTCATAAAATTTAATTCATCAAAAATCTTTTTCTCTTGTGTCTCATATAGAATTTCTATTAAATGAATATCTTAGAAGATATTAGAGATTTTAAATGCAGTGGCAGAAATGCGAGAGAAGGTTTGTTGCAGAGGACACGGTGTCACTCGCTTATATTAGGCAAAATGGTTACATACCGTTTCAAGTCGGTCATATTATTTGCTTAATATTTTCACTTATATATGAAGATATAACTTGTAAACAAATAAAGTTAAAAATGAATCTACACTTGAGTTGGAAAGGGGAAAAAAGGATTGTTTTAAGAGTTTTCCCGGGAATTATTAATTTTTTTTGTCGCCGTAAGAAACATCTTTAGAGTTCAACAAACATTTATACTAAAGAATGAGCCTAATTGCTCCCGGTGTTGTTGAGTTTACCCACACATTTCGAGAATAATTATTATATTATATGAAGTTTATTACATTCTGTAATTTTCATAATATCTATTTAGGAAAATCACTTATACTTTTAACTGATTATTCAATATATTTATTAAACGCAGAACCCTATTCCGGTTTAACTCATGCATATTCAAATTCAATATAAGCTGAATGGAAAACATATAAAAACAGACAGCATTTCTACACAATAAACGAATGAGAGTTGTTTGAAAATAAAACCATTCACAGTGTACAGGTACGTTTTTTTCCGTTGTCGTTTGAATATGAAAGGGACGCCAACATCCTAATTTGAACAATATAAGAAAAATTATTTACTACTAAGATCGTTCATTTTAATAATACCAAGAGCAAAGCTATATTATACATTGATATTATTAGAAATATTTCATAATTTAATTTAAAACAGAATAATTGGCTTGAACGCGATATAAAGCTGTTTTTTCTTATAATGTATAAGTTTAAGAAATACGACTGCTAATTTAATCATTTAAAATTACATTTTATTAGTATATAATACATTTTTTTAACACTTGACTCATCATCTTCATCATCAGCTTGTGTTAGTCTACTGCTGGATGTAGGCCTCCACCTGCACGCCTGCACCGTATCCCAATACGCTGGTCCAATGTGGGTGGTCCGTTTTTTTACATGCCCATCTGACGCATGGATAATCTTACTTTTTAGAAAATCAGGTGATCTGCCGTCATTGTTATAACCAACTTGGAAACAACTTAGAAAAGTATTTTATTCCCCGCAGGTTTCGAACCCACGACCTTCGGTTTCTAAAGTTCAAGCCCATACCACTGGGCAACCACTTTCTGCCATCGTTTTAAGCTGTGCAGTGTACACGTGTTTTTCCGTCTCTCACACTCTCATAGAAAGCAAGCCAGTTATTTTCGTTTTAAACAATGCGGTATCGCGACGCTTATTTTTATGGAGTGTATACAGCTTTTTTTACATAATAAATAAAAAAATAATAAATCCTGACGGTGTTTCTGCATAAGGACCGGATATTGCTGATGGAGATAGGTAAATAGATTTTATACAGATAGTAATAAATGCTTATGTAAATTAAACAAGCACGCATTATAACCTGTCTTTAATATTGTGCTAACCAAGTTAAACGCGTAATATTATCTCCATTATTGTGTTTTTAGTTAGTGTACGCATCATAAATTTAATAAATTTAAAAACAAATTATATTTTAATATTACAACATCAAAGCATATGTATTTAGCATGCCATGCTTGTTTTTATCTATACGCTGTTGTGTTTACGAAGTCGAGAGATTATTATATATAGTCAGAATAATAATTCTATTGCGGGTATTTTGATGAAAAGTAGTCTCGATAATGACGTTTGGTATCTCTGCGATCGTGTATAAAAGCGGGTCTGAAATATATCTTCCTATGAGCGGCTGCCTCGCAACGGAACTCTCCTGGTGTGTTGCATCTGTGAGAGTGTTAGTGTGTGTTAAGTGGTGTTACGCATCGACTCGTCCGTACGAGACCTCGTGGCTGGTAGTCGTGGCGTGGTGAGCCATTTCAATGTCTTTAGTATAAGACTTCAGTTGTTGTCATAATTTTTACTCTTTTGGAATTCTCTTGAGATTGCTAAGAATATACTCTGTTGTGCTTGTTCATTGTAACTGTTAAATTTAAATTATGATTTTAAGAAATTTCTACTATCATCCTTTAAAAATAATTATCTGAGAAAACTTTTCGTTTATATCGTTTATATAGGACCCTTATTGTCCCTAGGAATTACATTATTATAAAAAATGACGTAGGTTTTTGCTACTTTATTTTACTTAACCCTACAAAGTCGCGTTAAGTGTTAAGTATAGTATGTAAGTATATATGTATTAATATTTACTTATGCGCTTTAAAGTATCATAAAATGATTCTTGATAATCTACTGTTACCTACCTACGCTAGTCGCACAAAAATCAACAAACTCCCATACAAAATAGAAGATGCACTAGTACTTCAATTTGTATTATATAACGTACCGAGGTTTAACAATAAACTCCAAAAATTAAATGTAAACGCATAAAAATTTCGACCTGCTTTGGTAATATGCTAATTTTATTTAATTGGAACCATGATGTTTATTTAGAATTATACATTACTTTATCATCATCATCATCATCAGCCTGTGATAGTCCACTGCTGGGCATAGGTCTCCCCTAATACACCCCTATCCATTAGTGAGTTTTGGACCGTATCCAACCACGATAGTCCATAGCGGTGTGGTTGGACCTATTTTACACGTCCATCCAACACATGGATCATCTTACTTTTTAGACAATTGGTCGGCCAAATCGCCCAATCAATTAGGAAACAACAATGTAAATTTTGTTGAGTCCCGCAGGATTCGAATCCATGACTCCAGTTTTTAAACACATCGGTTTCGGAGGCGCAATGATTATACATTAGCTAATATAATATTAATACTTATAAAATATTTCAGGGTGATATAATACTCATTTTATTTAAATACAGCCCTAACATTCCCAACATTTTAACTGCATACTTGTTTTTTAACTTTAGAGTAGAGGCGTTTTATGTCGTTGTTTTTGTTAATAAATGCATTGTTAAAACCAAATCGACCACGCCATGTTAGTGCATTTTACTTTAAACGTGTGGTTTGTTTTTAAAAACAATTTGTGTATGAAGAATGAGTAAAGATACTATAAATTTGTTTTCTCAATACTATGGGCAGCTCCATCCAGATTTATCTAAATAGATTTGACGCATAAAATAGACTTTTTCACAAAAAAAGAATCTCACTAATAATAAAAATAATTTTATAATTAAATATTTTATGTAATTTAAATATTTTATTAGTGACTTGTGTATGGTTTATGACACCACAAGTTTTATTTTCTATTAGACATATTAGAAATTTCCAATTAGTTAATTCTTATAGGCAACATAATTTTCTCTTAAATCATAAAATTTCTTCACCAAAGAACTACAAATTGACTTCTTATGATACTTTTAGCTCCGTCTAGTCAGAGTTTATCCGCAATACAACTTCTTAAGTGTTTTAAAGCTGTTTTAAACCTAATATTAAATTCGCAATAAAGTACTTTAAGTTTACGCATGGATAATCTACTTTTAGAAAATCAGGTGATCGGCGTCATTGTTATAACCAACTTGAAACAACTTAGAAAAGTATTTGGTTCCTCGCAGGATTCGAACTCACGACCTCCGGTTTCTAAAGTTCAAGCCCATACCATGGGCAAACCATTTTTGCCATAGTTTTAAGCTGTGCAGTGTACACGTGTTTTTCCGTCTCTCACACTCTCATAGAAAGCAAGCCAGTTATTTTCGTTTTAAACAATGCGGTATCGCGACGCTTATTTTTATGGAGTGTATACAGCTTTTTTTACATAATAAATAAAAATAATAAATCCTGACAGTGTTTCTGCACAAGGACCGGATATTGCTGATGGAGATAGGTAAATAGATTTTATACAGATAATATTAAATGCTTATGTACATTAAACAAGCACGCATTATAACCTGTCTTTAATATTGTGCTAACCAAGTTAAACGCGTAATATTATCTCCATTATTGTGTTTTTAGTTAGTGTACGCATCATAAATTTAATAAATTTAAAAGCAAATTATATTTTAATATTACAACATCAAAGCATATGTATTTAGCATGCCATGCTTGTTTTTATCTATACGCTGTTGTGTTTACGAAGTCGAGAGAGTACTATATATAGTCAGAATACTAATTCTATTGCGGGTATTTTGAGAAAAGTAGTACGTTTGGTATCGTAATGCCAAACGACAATATCGAGGCGCGTGATGCTGCGATCGTGTATAAAAGCGGGTCTAAAATATATCTTCGTATAAGCGGCTGCCCGCAACGCAACTCCCCTGGTGTGTGATAAGTGTTGTGCATCTGTGAAAGTGTTAGTGTGTGTTAAGTGGTGTTACGCATCGACTCGTCCGTACGAGACCTCGTGGCTGGTAGTCATGGCGTGGTGGTGAGCCATTTCAATGCCTTTTCGTATAAGAGTTCAGATGTTATCATTTTTACTTTTTTTGAATTCTCTTTGATTGCTAAAAATATACTCTGTTGTATTTGCTTTCGTTGCAGCTGTTAAAACTTTAAATTAAAAAATATAATTATTAAGAAATTTCTGTATCAAAAGGCTGGGTGTGTTTAAAAAAAAATTCTGGAAAAAACTTTTTCGTTTATATGTTTATATAGGACCCGATTGTTGCATGCCTACAATATTTCAGCCGTACTAGCTCATACATTCAAAGGGGCTACTGTAATATTACTTGTTTAAAATAAAACTTCAAAAATTATGTTGTATGATACTAATCGCTAATAAAGACAATAATATGTTTAGTTTTACGATTCAGAGCATGTTACAAATGTTTTATTAAAGAAATAAATTAAAAACTATAAGAATATTTATAAAAACCGTAAACTGTACTTATAAACATTAATTAAAAAAAAGGTATAAAACTTTTTTTGTGAAAAAAACTTTCATCATAATCAGCCCCTATCAGACCACTGCTGAACTAGGCCTTTTTCAATGAACGCCAAGACGACCGATCCCCTGTTACTCGCTGCCAACTTGAACTGGCTACTGAAATAAGATCGCCATCCCACCTGTTCAGTGGTCGACCTACAATCAGTTTTCCTAAAAGAATCTTATTAGCCTGTCGGCCATCCGTCCTTCGGATGACGTGACCGGCCCGCTGCCACTCGTATAAATCTATTGTTAACTCAATTACATTCAATTAGTGAATATTAAATTACTTAAGCCTTCATTATTATAATCTTGCTTTGAAAATCTACCTCACTAATTTTGACAAACGCTGCACTTAAATTGAGCAAACGTCGCCTCCACTCCAGAACCTTGTTGGCCCATCGGCCATCAGTTCTTCTGAATATATGACCGGCCCACTGCCAATTCAACGAGTTAATCATTTGCACTGTGTCGGTAACTTTCATTCTTCGCCGCATTAATTAAGGAATTTATCCAACAAAGATAATCCAAGCATAGCGCGTTCCATAGCACGTTAAGCTACGGCAAACTTGTGGACCAGTCAGATAGTCATAGGCACATATACAAGCTGTTCTCGAGAGTTATGACGAGTCGACTTACCAGCAAGCTTAATAGACTCCAGCTACCGCAGCAGACTGAGTTTCGCAGAAGATTCAGCCCTATAGATTATTTCTTCACCATGATGCAAGTTGTACAAAACATGTATGAGTACAATCAGCCACTGTGCTCATGCCTTTGTGGACTATTAGAAATCAATTGACTCTTTAGAAACCTGGGCTGTTCTGGAAGCTCTTCAACGATCTCAGGTCGATTATCGATACGTCGAGGCGTTTAAAGATCTGTATAATGTCTATGTCCATCCTGATTCCAGGGGGTCTAACAAGACCGATCGCATTATATCGAGGAGTTAGACAAGGGGATGTAATATCCCCGAAACTGTTTACTAATGCACTGAGGATATCTTTAAGTCCCTAGACTGGACTGGACGTGGCATAAACATTAACGGTGAGAACCTTTCACACCTCCGTTTCGCTGACGATATCGTTATATTAGCCGAGTCATTGAAGTGCTTGCAGGAGATCAGGAGGAGGACTCAACCTGGACAAGACGAAAGTCATGTTCTACGAACACGTTCCCCCGAGTCCGGTTAATGTCAATAGTGTTACTCTCGAAATAGTCGATGAATATGTCTACCTTTGGCACATATTGCAGTTGGGCAGACACAGCTTCGAGAGAAAAGCCGATAGGAGGATTCAGTTGCGCTTTAAAGTATCATAAAATGATTCTTGATAATCTACTGTTACTTACCTACGCTAGTCGCACAAAAATCAACAAATTCCCATACAAAGTAGAAGATGCACTAGTACTTCAATTTGTATTATATAACGTACCGAGGTTTAACAATAAACTCCAAAAATTAAATGTAAATGCATAAAAATTTCGACCTGCTTCGGTAATATGCTAATTTTATTTCAATCGAAACCATGATCTTTATTTAGAATTATGTATTAATTTATCATCATTATCAGCCTGTGATAGTCCACTGCCGAACATAAGCCTCCCCTAATACACCCCTATCCATTAGTGGGTTTTGGACCGTATCCAACCGCGATAGTCCAGTGCGGGTAGGTGGTTGGACCTAATTTTTACACGTCCATCCAACACATGGATCATCTTACTTTTTAGACAATTGGGTCGGCCCAAATCGCCCCAATCAATTAGGAAACAACAATGTAAATTTTCTTGAGTCCCCGCAGGATTCGAATCCATGACCTTCAGTTTTTAAACACATCGGCTCAGGGGCAGTAAATGTATAATAAATATTTCAGCGGTATATATAATACTTCATTTTATTTAAATACAGCCCTAACATTCCCAACATTTTAACTGCATACTTGTTTTTTAACTTTTAGAGTAGACGCGTTTTTATGTCGTTGCTTTGTTAAATAAATGCATTGTTAAAAACCAAATCGACCACGCCTACGCTAGTGCATTTTACTTTAAACATGTGGTTTGTTTTTTAAAAAACAATTTATGTATAAAGAAATAAGTATAAATACGATATAATTTGTTTTCCCAATTATCATGGGCTAGCTCCATCGAGATTTATCTAAATAGATTTGACGCATAAAATAGACTTTCTCACAAAAAAAGAATCTCACGAATAATAAAAATAATTTTATAATTAAATATTTTATGTAATTTAAATATTTTATTAGTGACTTGTGAATGGTTTATGACACCACATTTTCCATTGGCATTTGAAATTTCCAACCATAATTCTAACATAATTTTCTTTAAACATAAAATTTCTACACCCAAGTACTACAAATTGCTTCATGATACTTTTTGCTCCGTCTGTCAGGTTTATCCCAATACAACTTCTTGGGTTTTAAAATGTTTTAAACCTAATATAAATTCCCAAATAAAATACTTTAAATAGATAAATACACGAATACTGTTATATATAACGAGGAATAATTTAATAATGCATTTGGGATAAAGCTAGAAAATATTTTATTAATATTTTTTAAAATATAAAATTATTTTAAAAGTCACTATAGTGGCATAAGTTGGGTTTCGGACTGATCCCCATGTCTCTGCGCAGCTATAATTTGACTAGAATCAATAGACGTCTAATTAATTTTACCAAAAAATTTACTTTATCTACTTAAAAATTTACTTGGGAATTACCAATGTTTTATTGGTGATTTTACACAAAATCTACAGTTTTAATTCGATATTTTGAGAAATTTAATACTGAAAGACAATTAATAAATGTGTACTATCTTTGATTCTATTGATAGATCATTAATCACTATATTTAAAGAAAGAACCTTAAGGTTTTTGAAAGAAGAAAATGAAATAACCCTTTAAAAAGTGACAATGACATTAAATAAAAATATCTCTTAACACCTCATGCCGGGAAAAAGAGTACAATAAAGCGCCTTGCGACAAAATGGGACTTTGCAAATTTGTGTCAAAAGATTAACTAACTGAACTGGTAGGTCTCCGACTCGCTTTAGATTTCGAATTTTTGAGCCAAAGTAAGGAGGTAAAAATATTTCCTTGGTGAATTAACCTTCCCAGATAAATTAATGTGTTTTTTAATTTTTGTTCGTTAAATAGTTTTAGGGAATTCGTAACTTAACAAATTTCTTAATATTATATATTTTAAGACAAATGGGGCATTATTATTATTCAATTAAAAAATATTTTAATTCAACATAGAAGTATATACTTGCTTATTGATTGTCAAACACACTAACATCGGTTCGGAAAAGATTCGGATTTATTATAAATAGGTTCATAAATAAAACCTCCTATTGAGTTAGAAACAACACCATTTGATGAAAAGATTATGAGTCTCACCCGAAGACTATATATTTTTTGACATTTACAAAATTTTTACATTATCTGTTAGGCAAATTTTTCCATCCTGAACAATATTTTACTTGGGTAATATTAACCGGATAAATCGATTTTTTAAAACGTGTAATATATAATAAAAATTATTTAATCTTTTTTTTGAAAATTTCCTTAACTTTGAAAGAATATTATCAGCTTGCCTTATAAGCGTCATCCAGTTTTCGACAAAGACGTTTTATTATAAAATGCCACAGTAAAAAAGCCTAAAGCAGATGTCCTTTCGACATTCTTATCTAAATATGTTTAAAAAATAAGTTATAATAAAACCAGTTAAATAATAATAAAATAAACAAATGTTACAATTAGGATACAGAAAGGTACAGATATATTAATATAGAATGCGACATTAATGGTTAAACAACTCATTAACATTTACATAATTTAACATTTCCTTTATATTTATTTGAACATATGATACATAAAAGTATTAAAACCAATGTTCAGTCATGGTTGCTTTGAGAATTGACGCAAACAAAATTGGGGACCCCAGTTAAACATTATGATAATTTTCTCAGTCATACTTGACGTTTATATGAAACATTATTCCGAGAGAGCGCATATATTAAATATCGCGGTTAATTTTTTATGGTAATTTTCTTTTTCGACGGCAGCAAATTAACTAAAACAAGGTTTTTTAAGTGTTTCTTCAGTAATTTACCTAGGCTAAACTTAAGTGCAGTGCTTGTCAAAATTAGTGAGGTACATTTTCAAAGCAATATTTCGTTATGAAGGCAAATCAACTTTAAGTAATTGAATTTAATTGAGTTTATGATAATTAACTTTAATATTCATACCCATAGAATTCCTCTAAAAAATAACAAAATTTTTTTTGAACAATATCTTTATCTTAAACCTGGTAAAATTATTTTATTATTATACCTGAAATTTACAGTAAATATGAAAATATTTTTTAATTTATTACCATTTATGTTTATTTTATTTAAAAAATAAATATGTTATTGTAAGAGACACGGTCCAAAAACACTCTAATGAAGAAGGCATGCATTAGCAGGCAGGTAACTAGGTCCAGCAGTGGACTCACAGGCTGATGGTGATATTACAAATTATTTAAATATATTATGTAAAAATAGCCCTAAAAAAGCAGTACGACATTTTAGATAAACATTCCCATTCATTATACATTATCATCATCAGCCTGTGATGCCCACTGTTGGCTGGCCTCCCCTAATACCCCTATCCATTAGGGGTTTTGGACCATCCCACCACGCTGGTCCAATCGGGTTGGGCGGATCACTTTTAATGTCTATCGGCATGGTTATCATACTTTCAGACCTGGTTGATGGGAATTTGCCAAAAACTGGAAACAAATGAAAATTTGTGAGTCACCCGGATTCAAACGACCCGGTTTCTAAAGCCAAGGCCACTTTCTTTTCCATGGGCATCAGGATTTTAAGTATAACATTATAAACATTTAATTTTGAAGAGCTTCTTTGGGGCGTTATGAAAAAATGATGAGGAAATTTTAAGATGGGACCAAAAATTAAATTTATAATGAAAAACGGTGAAAAGGATGTGGTTATCCCACTTACAGTCTCCGACAAAGATCTTCTTTTTGGACCAATAATCCGAACATACAGAAATGTTATGATGGCGCGTAACGAAGTTTCCCAATTCCACCAGGGGTGATTTTCGTAACTAGGAAAAAGTTGTGGGGAATTGGGACGATCAAATAATCTAAATATGGATGATCCTGCCGGAAGGGCATATAAAAGATGGTCCCCGACACCCGCATTGGACAACGGGTGGGATACTAAATTCGAAAACCCCTTGGTTAGGTGCATAAGGGAGGCCTTGTCCAGCGGTGTACTATACAGGTTTAATGATGATGATCAAAAAACTTTTTAAAAATGTTAATGTTAATTTAAGAATGTTAATTTTTTGTTAAAACGACCCAAATTTTATTTATTTGCGTATACAATAAAAACTTTTCAAAATATTTTGGCGAAAATATCCCCAACCCAAATTTCCAAAATGGGAGAAATTCATCCTTCTGACGTCTGGCTCCATAGTAAGATACTTTGATGCACTAATCGTAACATAACCGGTGCCGCACAGGATGTACGAGGATCGAGCGAGGAGTGAATGCGCATTTTACAAGATGAAACGCCTGAATGTGGGTCAAACACGGGCTGAATGATTCCTAATCAATTAGTCCGATGCTACTTTATGGAATTCTGTTTTGCATTAGGCAACGTATAAAATTTCATTTGCTAGAGATATAGTTAAAAATCAATAATGCAATAACAGTTTTTTAAACTACTACGCCCGAGATATATTTGTAAGTATGAATATAGACTATTGCCCTTACTTCTTCACGTCTGAGTCTTCATGATAAAAAAAGAGAGTATAGTAAATAGAATTTTTTTATCTATACTAAGTATATAAATAGTGTGTAAATTTTATTATAACTTGAAATTGTAAATTCTTTTTTTTTAAAAAGCATTGTCGGCTTAACTATTCGTTTATAAATATTCGAATATATAAGGTGTTTTAAGATAAGCAGTATATAAATAAAATGTTAGTAACTATTTGTAAATCATTTGACAAATACGAGTCAGCTTATGCTGTTATAATGTCTAACTCATAATTGTTATGTCCAAGTCTAATCCAACTTTAAGAAAACATTTTACTTTATTTATCACTGTTCAGTTTATTAATTGACCATTTCTTTCAATTAAATGATATAAATATTACTTTTTTTAATGCGGCCGGTGTGTGCTGGATGAGAACCAAGGATCGAATGCGATGTCGTGCATTAATGAAATCACAGACTGATAATGATGATGATGACGACCAACATTATTTTTTTACTTAATAAATGGAATCCGTTCAATTCCCTTACTTTGAGAAGCTTGTGTAGATTTTATTCTTGCATGAAACGTGTTTACCCGCAAGTTGTTCGTAAAGGTAAATTCGAAGCGCAAGTGGGCTGTTATGCAACTCTTCTACCCACAGCGCTGTGTGCCTCATCGCCACTTCACGTTAAGAGAGATCTCGGTCAAGCGTCTTCTAACTTCAAAGGAAATAATTTCACGTAATGTTACTCTGCAAAATAACATTTTAATTAAAGTGTTTCTTATTTTTTTAATCAAATTTAATTTTCTAAAAAAGCATTTTATTGTTTAAAACTAACGATGTATGTTACTATTATGAGTTGATTGATTTTACACTGCACAGTTTTACGGAATAATACTCAAGACAGATCGATATAAAGGTATTTACTGGCAATAAACGCAAATATATATTTTATATTGAAACAATGAAAGTAGGCAGAGTTTGGATTCCATTTTCTTGCTTGTTTTCATACCAATAGAGAACACCAACATCTTATTAGAAAGAAAACGTTGTTTTGAAAATTCATAATTTTTGTTCATCATTCCTTGTTTAATTGAAAACTTTGCTCGGTTTGTTTCTAATGTTACTTGAAGTCGTTTGCTTATTTGTCCTGGGAATTTATATAAAATCTTCCGAGTAAATTTTAGAACGTAAAACTTCACCCGTTAACAGTCTCATTTAACGGAACAAAGCTGAGAAAAGTTTCAAATTAACATTTACAATCTTCTGTTATAAAGTTCGTTCATTGTGTTGTTAATACAACATTATGTAACACACTTTGTTGGTTTGTTTGTTGGATGATTAAATTGTTTTTGTATTACTTGAAACAAACTAATACTAACATTGCAGTATTTCTATTCGCACCTTTTAGTTTATTTCCAGATCAGATATTAGTTTTCTGTAAAAGACAGTAATAATCAAGCATTAATTGATACAGATTGTATCTAGAACTAAAGTTCTTTACTCAAGATTTTGCGTCGCACTAATAGTTTTTTGAAGTATAAAAAATTACGCCTTACATACGATAGCAATTTTTTGAAGTTATACTTCTTTAATTAATGAAATTTTAAGATGCGTGACACAAAATTAACAGTTTATAATGAAAATGGTGAAAATTTTTGTGTAGTGATAATGGAGTTGTTCGTTTTTATTTGCGATACTTGTTGCATAAGTGCTCTATGAGTTAGGATTAAGGTTCGTTTTTGGATTATATATATATATATATATATTATTAATAATATATTTTATATTATTTAAATTTATATTAAATATATTATTATATAAATATATTAATTTTTGTACTGATGTTTATTCAACTTGATATAATGGTAATATTTTCATTCATTTAATATATCAACACTGTGATTTATCTATGTAACGTTTTAGATAAGCGCCATCTAGTCACACATAATCAAAGCTTCTGATTATAGTACCGCTGTACAAGTAAGCCAACATCTCTTAGGAATTCTACATTTGTAAGCTAACTAGATGGCGCTGAACTACCAGTTATATGATATATCAAAGTACGTCTTAGTAATCCATAAATTTAATCGAATTATTTATGATTAGTTCTTGTAAATCTATCATCTTTAATTATCTTAATTATTTTTGATTGATATTACTTACTATTTGTAAATATTAGTGAAAAAATTGTGCTTATATACTTTTTCAAGTGCTCCTGATATAATTGAGGTTAACTATCCGTATGTATTATTTATTGATATAAATTAAAATACTTTTATTTAATATAATTAACACTAAATATTATTAAATTATTAATGTTAAATACTTATTATTGGTTATTTAATATTCACAAAATAAAGAAATAAATTTAATAAACATTTAATAAAAAGTTTGTGATAAAAATTAAAATTGATCATCAAATTATAATATTAATTTTTTAATATTTGCTATTAAATTGAATAAATTATTTATAAAATAACTAAATAAATTTAATGAAAACTTTTGATAAAAATGATAACTGAAGTTCCGATTCAGACATTACGGAAGATGCTATGAAGTAGACATCATTTAATTAAAAATACAATTCTGAATAATAAGACAATTTATGTTAGACTTAATGTAAGATAATAAATATTTATTTAATTATTTTTCAAATTTAAACTGAACTTTGTTGATTATCCTTTTCCAATCCTTCTATTATTTTATTGTAATTAATTATTTTCATGCAATTAAAAACTATATTTTAATGATGCCAAAGAAGTATAACTTCTCACGCGCGTACATAAGTACACGCAGCCACTTTTTTAAATTACTCATTCCTTTTTTTTTTTACGGATGACTCACGTTGGGGGAGTTTACCGCTACAACCCGGCGGGTTCGAGGCTGTGCAACTTTAATGGCACAGACTTCACATCTATTCTGTGGCTTAGCTCCGAGGGACCCCTGAAGGGGGACCTCGGCTCGAGCTGCCACTTCTTTATCCCGTGAGCGGGCTTGATGGAGGGTGCGCAAGACACCGAGGCTCGGCTCGATCAGCCGCTGGTCAGGTCCATGCCTATACCCGTTAGCAACACTGATCGAGGGTGCCCCGGTGGGCCGCACCTCGGCTCGGCTTTAGGACTTATTAGTGAGAAGTTAATATCAGGCAGATGAGAATCGACCAGGTACGTGCCGATATCTATTATATGGTGTATTCGTTTGCCCTCGACGGCGAGGACAAGATGTGTTGCGTCTCTGCGAGTTAAAACGTGCTTGCACGATCGTTATCTCGTTGTCCGGATCTGTAATGGCTTTGGCCTTGTCAGTCTTGGACTGATGTTCAAGGGCGCGCAGCTGTCTCCGGTTCCGTTTGGTTGGATACAATCGTAGGCACGAATCGCAGTCCTGTTGCGTCGCAAGAGGTCCTTCATGTCGTTTGGCAAGGCCCAGCGGGGGTTTTCCTCCACCGGGAATTGCTTCGAGGAGGCCTCGACGACACTTTGGACATGTCTTGTGAGCGCATGAGCAGCGAGATTCGCGTCATTAGTACTGTGCAGGACTTTAGTAATGGCATCTAGGTGTGGTGAGCTAGTGCAGTCTAGCTGTGATTTGAGTTTGCGCCTGTCAACTATGGTTTTTGATATGATATTTTGAGAGTCAGGTGGTCCTAATTTGAGGATGACTTGGCGATGATTGGAGGTTAGATCTTCTATGACCTCTATACCTCTAAAAGCGAGATTGATGTTTTTAAGGAGGGCAATATCAAGTACATCCGATCAGTGGCCTACCATGTGCGGGTAGTGCGTATGCTTAAACGGTGAAATTTCGGTCCTTTGATCCGCGAGACCGTTTGCGTTAAAAAATGAAATATTAACTGCGCGTGCCTTTAGACGGCCCGGGCCATTTCCTCTATTTAGTATGGGCGTATTGATCATTAATGTTCCGTAATTAAGTCGACTAGTTGCCTATACTTACGAAGTATGGCAAGACGGGCTCCGAAGTTGCCGTCGACGGCGTCGAATTCCGCGGTAAGGCGACCAAGCTCTGTGAAGTCGATCTAACCGGCTAACGTTTCCAAGTTGCTGCCATTGCTATGGCTAGCAAACTGTGGGGCGCTACGTGGAGCGCTTGTTTGTGGTGCGGCGCCACGCGGGGCACTTTGGGGCAGCCTAGGTAATTGGCCGTGTGGCCGGTGCTTTGGCAGTTGACGCATGCGGCGGATCGTACGTGGTGAGTACTTCCCTATCTCTAGGTCTAGGGCAGTCAGAAGTGCCATGGTCACCGAGGCACTTAACGCAGCGAGGGCTTGCGTGACAGTTCCGGGCCAAATGCCCATACATTTGGCAGTTATGACACTGCGCTGGAAGGCCATTAGAATGTGGCGCGTGAAATGAGATGCGACTTATGTCGTATATGTGGCGTAGGTCGTACACCTTTTTGCCCACAGTGGAGCGTTCAAGGGTCAGAAGGGCCAAATTGAATGGTTTCTTAGTTTTCGGATGTGTAAGGCGGAAGGCCGAGTAGATTGGGATGTTTTGTCCCTTTATGAAGTTGTAGATGTTCTCTGTGGGCATCTCCTTCGGCAGTCCATTGACGACTGTCCGAAGTACGCGCTCTTCCGGGAGCGCGTATCTGTGATAGTAGTACTCGTTCTTTAGAAGAGACGTAGTTACTTGACGATGAGCATCACTGTTTTTTAGCTGGAGTTTTATCCCCTGGTTTGAGTCGGCCGCGGTGAATTTATATTTGTTGGACAGCGCGGACCGAAGCTTTGCCCATTTCTCCTTTGACCGAATATAGATCAGCGGAGGTTTCTTATCCCTAGGTGGGATTGTTGGTTGCTGTGAAGCAGCTGATGGCTGTAAAGCAGCAGTTGAACCTTAGTTGGCGGAGGAGGTGTGGTAACAGGCCCTGCTCTTGCGCTTTTTCCTGCGCGAACTGACAGGCAGAAACCCTTCTGCGTACTCCTTCGTCCTCGGTGACCGGACGGGAGTTATCTAGCTCTATTTCGGAGTCGGAATGATTGGGTGAGGTGAGCGGGAAGAGGGTGTCCGGGTGGATGGAGGGACACTTTTTCGACGCGGGTGTGGTTGCTCTCGTCAAGCATGGTGTGCGCTTGTAATGTATTTGCCCCCCTTGCGCGGTGATAGCTTCGCGGATCGCGCGTACAGTGTCCGCCGGCGGACGATTCTTAAGGTCCTCGAAGTCGAGGCCTAGGTCACTTAGGGTGACTGAAAAAATCGCGTTTATTGGTTCGGATTGGTTACGGTTAGAACTATCGTGTAAGCACCCCCGGTGAAGCTGGGGGTTGTGTGCCCTACCCTCCCCGCCCCAGTGAGCAGGGAGGTGTAAACCTAACGTACGTGAAAAACTCTAGCGCTTTAGGAGCACTACCTACGCTGCTGCCTTGTGCAGCAAGCGACGATAAAATTGTTAATAAACTACGTTCGTGGTGTAACGTGGCATAAAAAAACTATAAATATATTGGTCCCTACATCTCAACAGAAACCTGTTAACGGGGGAAAAATGAAAACGACTCACCGGACGGCTACACAGCTTTCTACGCTCAGGCGCGTACGCCGAACGCGTAAACACTGTTGCTCCGGCACACATTGACACTACACTTGCACAATACTACTGCTCTTGTGCAACTCGACGTCTTCCATCTTTTTGCCACTTGACGGCGTCGGGGAGGCGTAGCCACGCGACTCCCTGGTGTGCGATAAGTGTTGTGCATCTGTGAAAGTGTTAGTGTGTGTTAAGTGGTGTTACGCATCGACTCGTCCGTACGAGACATCGTGGCTGGTAGTCGTGGTGTGGTGGTGACCATTTCAATGTCTTTTAGTATAAGGCTTCAGTTGTTGTCATCATTTTACTTCTTTGGAATTCTCTTTGAGATTGCTAAGAATATACTCTGTTGTGCTTGCTTTCATTGCAACTGTTAAATTTTAAATTATGATTGTTAAGAAATTTCACTATCATCCTTTAAAAAATTATCTGAGAAAACTTTTTCGTTTATATGTTTATATAGGACCGATTGTCGCACGCCTACAATATTTCAGCCGTACTATCTCATACATTTAAAGGTGTACTGTAAAATTACTCGTTTTATGCAAAGCTTTAAAACTTAGGTTGTACATCGCGTTGTTAATCGCGAATAAAGACAATATTTGTTTTTCAGGTTTACGTTTCATAGCATGTAACAAATAGTTTTATTAAAATAATAAAATTAAACCTATAAGAATATTTACAAAAACCGTGAACAATACTTATAATAATAGACACATTAATAAAAAAATTGTTTTATATTTTTTTTATTTGTGAAAAGATTTTCATCATAATCAGCCCCTTATCAGCCTACTGCTGATCTAGTACTTTTTCAATGAACGCAAAGAAGACCGATCCCCTGTTATTCGCTGCCAATTTGAACCGGCTACTGAACGAAGATCGCCATCCCACCTGTTCAGTAGTTGACCTACACTACGTTTTCCTAAACGAACCTTATTAGCCCATCGGCAATCCGTCCTTCGGACCACGTGACTAGCCCGCTGCCACTCGGTTTAATTTATTGTAAACTCAATTACATTTAATTAGCTAATATTAAGTTACTTAAGTCTTTGTTATTAAAATCTTGCGTTGAAAATCTACTTCACTAATTTTGACAAACACTGCACTTAAATTAAGCAAACGTTGCCTCCACTCCAAAACCTTGTTGGCCTACGGCCATTAATTCTTCTGACTATATGACTTGCCCACTGCTAATTCAACGAGCTAATCCTTTGCACTATGTCGGTAACTTTCTTTCTTTGCTGGATTAATTACGGATTTTATAAAACAAAGAGATACCGATCATAGCGCGTTCCATAGCACGTTAAGCTACGGCAAACTTGTGGATGAGTCTGATAGTCAGAGGCAATAAACATATACAAGCTGTTCTCGAGAGTTGTGATGAGTAGACTTACCAGCAAGCTCGATAGACTCCAGCCACCGAAGTAGACTGAGTTTCGCAGAGGATTCAGCACTATAGATTATATTTTCACCATAATGCAAGTTGTACAAAAGACCTATGAGTACAATTAGCCACCTTTGTGGATTATTAAAAACCTATTGAATCTATCATAAGAAACCTGGGCTGTTCTGGAAGCTCTTCAACGGCCTAAGGTCAATTATCGATACGTCGAGGTGTTGAAAGCTCTGTATAACGTATAGACGTTATACAGACCTTTATCAGATATCAGATCCCCGGAATAAGGACGGACCTATGTCCATCCTTTTTCCGGGGAGCTGGGATCTGATGCACTGAGGATGTCTTAAAGTCCCCAGACTGGACTTGACGTGTCATAAACATTATCGGTGAGAACCTTTCACACCTCCGTTTCGCTGACGATATCGTTATATTAGCCAAGTCGTTGAAGTGCTTGCAGGAGATACTGCACAGCTCAAATAAATTCTCCAAGCGTACCGGACTCAACTTGGACAAAAAGAAAGTCATGTTCTATGAACACGTCGAGTCCGGTTAATGTCAATAGTGTTACTCTCGAAGTAGTCGATGAATATGTCTACCTTTGGCACATATTGCAGTTGGAAAGACACAGCTTCGAGAGAAAAGCCGATAGGAGGATTCAGTTGGGCGGGACAGCATTTACGAAGCTAAACAACATTCTTACGTCGTCTATACTGCAGATATGTATTATACTATATAGTATATATATAATAGAGTTATCCAATTTTGGTAAATGCTTATGTAAATACAGCAGACCTATTTCTCTAACACTTCTAGTACAACGCTGCATAGCAAGCATTATTAACCACATGTTCAGCAAATTTTTGGAGCCATTTTCCTCTTTATGCAAATGTGATTACGACTTAAAATGACTAGTAGGCCAATATAACCTAGACAGCTGTTGTGACGTATGTAAAATTTAAAGCGACGCGGTACTTTATGCCTTCCTGAGAAATTATTAATGAACGCTATTAGCAAACCTCACTTTACATACACACACTCATAACACTCACAGTGTTAGTATGACTACGAGAGTCATACTAACACTGTGAGTGATTTACATCATTAAAGAATTTTGGCGCCTAAAACGGTATGACTCAAGAGGCGATAACGCTTTGAACGATTTGCAACTGAAGTGCTTTATACGCTCCCACAATGTGCATTTATCTTGCTGATGCACCAATTAATTAAGTGCTTATTAATCTTGATGGACTACCTTGTCGGTAATTGGTTGATCTCCGATAGTTGCGATATCTCTCAAATGGATTTACATTATTGTAAAAAAAATGACGTAGGTTTTTGTTACTTTCTATTTTACTTAACCCTACAAAGTCGCGTTAAATGTTAAGTATAGTATGTAAGTATATATGTATTAATATATGCTTGTGCGCTTTAAAGTATCATAAAATGAGATTCTGGATAATTTACTGTTACCTACGCTAGTTACTCAAAAATCAACACGTTACTATACAAAGTAGAAGATACACTATACTTCAATTTATATTATATAACGTACCGAGGTTCAACAATAAACTCTAAAAATAAAATGTAAACGCATAATAATTTCAACCTGCTTTAGTTATATGCTAATTTTATTTAAATCGAAACTACGATGTTTATTTAGAATTATATATTAATTTATCATCATCATCATCATCAGCCTGTGATAGTCCACTGCTGAACATAGGCCTCTCCTATTACACCCCTACAAGGTTTTGTACCGTATCCCACCACGTTGGTCCAATGCGGATTGGGTGTTGGACCGACTTTTGACATACCCATCCGACGCATGGATCATCTAACTTTTTAGACAATTGGGTGATCAGCCCAAATTGCCCTAACCAACAAGGAGACAACAATGTAAATTTTGTTGAGTCCCCGCAGGATTCAAACCCACGACTTTCGGTTTCTAAAGCATACGCCCATACGAGGCCCCGGAGGCAGTTAATTTAATAATTAATATTATTCACGTTTAATTATATATGTTACCGGCCAAACCAGATTTCAGGACAAACTAGTTTGGCCTAGGCTCAACTAGTACTCCCTATACGACTTCTTATGAAAATTTTAGCTCCGTTTAGTCAAAGTTTATCGGCAATACAACTTCTAAAGTCTTTTAAGACTATTTAAAACTTAATATTAAATTCAAAATAAAATACTTTATGTATAGATAACGTTGGCACGACTCAAGAAAATTATCAGAATGATCTATCTAATGCCTATAACGCATAAAGCTAGAATAATATTTTATATATATATAAACATAACTGTCTTCTGGTTTGAAAGTCACCGTAGTCAGCGTAGGTGCTGGGTAAAGGAGACGTAGCATCCCATGCCTCAGCGCGTTAAGCGACTTTGTGTGTAAAATTACAAAAATTTTCACCTTTTTTATATCTGTAAAGTAAAAAATAAATGTGTATCATTTATTATATCGATATGATCATTTATCACATATCATTTACACTGAATGAACGCTTAAGGTTTTAAGGAAGTAAAATCAGAAAGTCACTTCTTTACAAATAAGACACATGACATATAGGAGCAAAAATAGCTTTTAACACGCTACGATAACAAATGAGTCTAATTGATCCAAAAGCTGTTTCCTAGTTGGTTAGGGCAAATTGGGCCGATCACCCAATTGTCTGAAAAGTAAGATGATCCATGCGTCGGATGGGCATGAAAAGACGGTCCACCCACCAACCCGCATTGGACCAGCGTGTGGGATACGTCCAAAACCCTTAATGGATAGGGGTGTAGGTGAGGCCTGTCCAGCAGTGGCTACTATAGGCTGATGATGCGTGATTCGATGTGATGTGATCCAAAAGCATTACAATAAAGCGCCTCGGGACAAAATAGGACTTTGTGGAATTTCGTGTCAAAAGATTAACTAACTAAACTCGTTGTACTCCGACTCACCCGACATTTCGCCTGAAATTTAGATGTTCGAGCCAAAATAACGAGCTCTTGAAAATATTTCCTTGCTGAATTTAATCCTTCCCCAAACATAATTAATGTGTTTATCATTACAATTTTTGTAACATAACATATATGTGTTAATACCGAATGCGCATTAATGGTTAACCAACTCGTAAACATTTACAGACATTAACGCCAACGCCAAGGCAAATGAAGTAATGAATTAATTTAATATTTCCTTTATATTTATTATGACACATATATGCATACATAAGAAGTATTAAAACTCAATGTTCAGTCATGGTATGTGACGTTGAGAATTCGACAGCAAGCAAAATTGACCCACAAATAGACCCACAGTTAAACATTATGATAATTTTCTCAGTCATACTTGACGTTTATATGAAACATTATTCCGAGAGAGCGCATGTATTAAATATCGCTTGAGTTCAATTTTGATGGTAATTTTCTTTTTAACTTAGCCACGGCAGCAAATTAACTAGAAACAAGAAGTTTTAAGCGTTTCTTCGAGTAATTTACCTCAGCGCTAAACTTAAGTGTAGTGCTTGTCAAAATTAGTGAGGTACATTTTCAAAGCAATATTTCGTTTTTTTTGATGGATCTCGTGCTCTGGGGAATAAACTATTAGAACATAACCAGGTTTGGGGGCCCATTGCAACAGGCGCGTCTCCCCATAAGTGACTTAACTGCACCAACGGCCCCAGACGGCGAGCCTCGGCTTTGGCCGTCACTTTTCGGTACCCGTTAGCATGCGGAATCGAGGGCTGCTCAGGTTCGACCTAACCGGTGGGGTCGATGTCATGAGTGTGTGTTTGTCCCTACACTCCAAGTGTAGGTGTGTCTGGCTACTGCTAGGTGTGTCCTACCTAAGCCTTAAGAGCGTTTATTAAATTTTGTATTTAACAAATAAGGAAAACCTAGCCATAGCGTCGCCGGCGCGGCAGCGAATGCATATGTTGCTTGGTTGAATTCGTCTAGATCTAGCGATTTTAGAAATGACGCAGTATTGTTGCCAGTGCTGCCATTGCTATGGCTAACATACTGACTTTTTGAGGTGGCGGCGGCCGCTGTGCGCTCGGGGTCGGCTCTGGCGTTGGCTGTTGCACGCGGGCGGAACTGCCAGGCGTTGGAAGGGCGGAGGGTAGGAATGCGGTGTTGTTTGAAGGATTGGGTGGTCGCCTGAGGAGGCTTCCTCGGGATTGCAGGGACTCTGCATTTTGGCGCCTTAGGGCAGCCAAGATATTTGGCCGTGTGGCCGGATTGCGGCAGTTTACGCACGCGGGAGATTCGTAGGTGGCGAGGACTTCTTTGTCCTTGGGTCTGGGACAGGAGGCGGTCCCGTGATCCCCGAGTCATTTAACGCAACGGGGCGGGTGAAACAGTTCCACGCAGCGTGACCGAATACCTAGCAGTTATGACACTGCCCTGGAAGACCGTTGGAATGCAGCCGTTCAAGAGATCCCATACAGCTGATCTATGCCGATTTACGACATAGATCAGCTGTATGGTTTGCGCTTGCCTTCTTTTGAGCGCTCTAGCGTAACCAGCACCATACCGTAAGGGCGTTTGGTGCGTGGGTGGTACATGCGTTGTACCGAAAGGGCGGGAATATTTAATTATTTGATAGCCGAAGCTATCTCGGAGCAAGGGATTTCCTTAGGCAGTCCTTTGACCACTGTCCTAAGTACGCGCTCATCCGGGAGCGCAATGTGTGATATTGGTGTTCTTTTCCCTAAGGAATAAAGTCACCTTTCTAAAATCGTCTGAATTTTCTAACTCTAGGCTTGATCCCCTGATTGCTATCAGAGGCCTCGAACTTAATGTTGTTGGATAGGGCCGAGCGGATCTCGACCCACTTTTGCTTCTCGCGTAGGTAGATTGCAGGTGGTCGTTTTCCTACGGGGAGCCGTGCCTGGCCTGAAGGCTGGGACGGTTGGGCGGGGCGAGGAGCCGGGGGGCGCCTAGAATCGGCAGGATAGATGGATGGGATCGGTTTGGCGACCTGCTGAGGGCAGGTGGTTGGTGCGTTGGGCTTTGCAGCCTTGACGGGAAGGACGGGTGCGGGTGAAGAGGTGCGGACCTTGCGCTTCCTCTTAGATTTGACGGTTTTGAAGCCATCGTCGGATTGCGGATTGGTTAACGCCTCGACGTCCATATCCGATTCCGTGCGGATGCTAATGTAGACATAATTGTCGTCACTATTATCCTCAGGGAATGGTCGGGACGATCCAGGCGTTGAGATAAGGGTTGGGTGATCAGGAGCGTGATTGGATATGAGCTGGTGCACTGCGTCTGTCAATTGCATGTACAACTTTCGACCGAGTTTCTCACTAAACGCCTTGGTCCCGGTGATTGCCTGGCGTAGTAAACCTTCCCGCCCTGCTGGGCACGGCAGGAAGATGTGTCGTGGGTGGTTCTGTAACAGAAACAAAATATCACAACGTTCAAGTGGCCTAGTGTAGTTGTAAAAACAACTAGTTCGGCCGAGAAACAAGATAATTAACCCTAATAAACAAGATGTGCGCTTTCAACAAGCGGTTAGCAACACAATTGTGTTAAGCAAACGAGTTGCAAAACACAATAAGTCATACGTCAGTGGTGCGACAAAAGGCTCTATGAGCGCAGGTGCACTCATAAAACGCAGATGGCGCAGCGTGACGATTGCACGGAAGCGGACAATGTAGACTGCGCGGCGAGCTCAGGAGACTGCGGCGAACACGTGCGAACGGTACCACTGCTGAGGGCGCTCTGTTTTTTGATATTTCGTTATAAAGGCAAATTAATTTCAAGTATTTCAATGTAATTGAGTAAGTAATAGAGTAATCCCTAATATTCTTACCACGTAGCAAGTTCCTCAAAAATAACATTTTGTTTGTGTACGACGCTCATATCTTTCTCTTGAACTTGATAAAATTACTTTTATACGTAATATTTTCAGTAAATACGAAAATATATCCGTATTTATTGAATTTTATGTATATTATATTTATTAATAAATATATTATTATGATACATTATTATAAGAGATACGGTCCAAACACACCCTGATGGGGACCTTCCCCCATTATGATGTTATGCATTAGAGAACGCCTATGTCCAGAAGTGGACTTACAGGCTGATGATGATAGTGACATTATTATAGAATATTTAAATATATTATTTAAATTTGAATATCCAAATATTAAACTAAATTGCTTCAACGCTCCCATAACGTAAATTATTAACTGAAATTTTCATGTTTATCAATTGCTGAAAATTGATGATTCGTTCTACATAAAATTAAAAATGTGATCTTTATAAGAAGCATACAGATTCATCATTATTTTAAGGCACTAAAATTAAAACGAAAGAAATTGCCAGTGTCTTTAAAAGTTGGCATTACAAACACATCGGTAAATAACGGCTGCCTGCCCTCACTCGCCCTAAACATTAAGGCGCGTTCAGTACGACTATTTTGGATAAACATTTCCATTATACATTATACACATTGAATCCATTTGATTCTTTTAGAATTTTGCAAAAAGTGCCATTTAAAAACTATTCCGGCATAGTTTGTAAATGGCACTATTTTCCTACACACTTCACACATATTGTTATAATATATTCGGATAAAGGCTATTCAATATGTGTTTATAAATTATGCGCTTTAAATTCGTTTGTGTGTCGTATTTTTTTTTATGGAAGATATTAAGTATATCAGGTGTATTGCCATGAAAGATGCGTCTACATTGGCCGACATTTTTTAGCGGAGGATTACACACACTTTTAAATTATATAAAAACTTCAAGAAGGGGCCTAAATTGACCAAAATCAAAGTGAACATAAAGGTATTATTCCGCAGATACCAACTTATGAACTCCTGATTATAAAGCAAGACGCTATACCATTAGACCTTTATTAAAAGCAAATTATCAAATTTTTACATAAAGTTTAAATCAAGAAATGTACTATAACCTTGATATATTAAAAATAAATTTAAAATGAAAACGTATTGAAATATAACGCCGACGCCTTATGTTGCTACTTGAACTTATTGACTTTAATATTTACTAAGAAAATACTGTACCCAATTTGAAAATTACAGTTTCTCGTATTTACACCAATACTCTATATACACTATTGGTGTAAATGCGTGAAACTGGTTAAAATGGTGTAAATGCGAGAAATGCGAAAAATTCTTAAACATTCATAACATCTCATTGCTGGGTAATTATTTTACTTAACGATAAACAACATTTAAGTGGGCCCCAGGAACGTTTGAAACAAATTTAATTGCGAAAAATGCGTCAGTTTTTTTTGGAACTTTCCTTAAATTTGAAAGAATGTTATTAGCTTGCCTTATACATGTCGTACACGGTCAGTCTCCGACTAAGACCTTGTATTATAAAGTACCATAGAAAAAAGCCACATTTGCTTTCAACATTGTTTTCTTAATTTAAAAAAAAATAAGTTATGATAAAACCAGACACTTAGTTAAGTTCGTGCATCACAAACAATTCGAAAAGCCAACACGGAAATAATCCTATATCAATAGTTCATTATCATAAAAGAGAAAGCGTACATTTAAACCATCATCCACTTTCGGTGCATCTCTCAAGAAAGAGCACTTAAAATCTAGTCTATGACTGTGATTGAAACTTTACAATTACTTAGAATATGATATTACTTATGATATATTAAGATGACTTAAAGGCTATAGTTTATAAACAGATAGAGTGAAGTAATGAAAATATTACTGATGGCTGATAGGCTATTCCGGTCTGCCGCAAAAACCTTTGGAATTAAAATGTCTATTAGTATCACATTTTACCATCATGAAAGTTTAAGCCGCAGGGCGAAGCCTGTTTAATAAAATGTAGAGTATAATATTAAAATTATAAACCAGTTAAACGCGATTGAATTCGTTAAACTGTACTTTTATTATTTATAATTATGTTAAAAACGTAAAGAATTTCGTAAAACAGTTCCATTTAACAAGTGTAGTTTACGTAATTAATAACGCGTAAGCAACAGAAATAATGTATGTCAAAATTTTATAACATTAAATTGCACTATATACACCCCTATCCATAAGGGGGTTTGGACCGTAACCCACCACGCTAGTCCAATGAGGGTTGGTGGGTGGACCGACTTTTTACATGCCCATCCGGCGCATGGATCATCTTACTTTTCAGACAATTGTGCCCTAACCAACTCGGAAAAAACAATGAAAATTTGTCGAGTCCCCGCATGATTCGAACTTGGCCTTCGGTCATGGCCTCCGGTTTTTAAAGCACACCCAAACCACTAGGCTACGGAGGCAGTCCATAGGCAGTGTAGCATATTTACAGTTCTTTATATTAACCTAATATAGTTTAGAAAATATCTACCAAAGATGACTTCATATATTTTTTTTGCTTTGAGTATATTATAAAAGTGCGGTGTTGCATTAGAGCGTCAAACTGGATTTTTGTTTAATTTATTCATCCTTTATGAAGATTATACAAAAATATATAGGCAGGCTTAATGCCTTAGGTATTATCCAACACCCAAGCTTAGGGAGGTTATGAAAAATTTAGCATGGCTGCACTTAAAATACGAAATAAGACAAACCGAATCTATGGGTAATAATAACACAACTAATAAATATATTTTTAATAATGCAACAATACATACATCGATTTCAAAATATAAATAGATATAAATTTAAACGTATACACAAATTTATCTAAACATAAATAAATATTGTACACAAAAAATAACGAAAAATGCATATGCATAGTCACAATGTCAATTGTTTTGCCGATTCCTCTTGCTATAAATAATTACGCACTTTTTTTTATAAATTAGATGATGTTATTAGCCATACTTATTTACAAACGAAGCGCATTTCACAGAAGTATATATTAAATTGGAAAAGATTAATGAATAAAGTCATTACGATGCACTGGAAACAGAAGAAGGCGGTTATCCGTAGAACGAAGTTTTCTAAGACTAGTCATCACTGAGATATTGAAAGTAAGAGGACAAACACGTCGGAGAAGAGGATTAAAAAACATGGTAAGAGCCGTTGATGATCGACGTTGTCGAATTGGCAGTCACTGAATTTATAATCGATAAGATGACACATGGTAATATTTACAAATTTTGAATACGAAGTTAATGCAGTTATTTTAAAGTCAGTCGAGTTTATTTAGTAAATTTGTATTCAAGTCAAATTAGCACACGTCACCATAGCCGATCAAAGGAAAAATTAAGGACTGCACGAGCGTAAGTTTTGTTGACATTGGAAATTAGTGTTTTCAGCGATAGAGGGAGGGTATTTATTAGCATTCAAAGTCAAATTCAAAATTATTTATTCAATTTAGACTCAACTGAGCACTTATGAACGTCAAAAATTTTCATTTACCATTTACCACCGGTTCACAAACTCAGACCCGTCCTGAGAAGAACCGGCAAGAAACTCTGCAATCTTTTTTTTTAATTATTATTTGCAAAATTTGACTAATACAATTTTTTTTTGCAAGTGCAGAAATAAACTACTTTCACACATCTAGGCTTTTTCCATAAGCATTGTTTTGACATTGCGTTTGGCAGTCATTTAATTTATTATACATTCTTATACATAAAAGATTTTTTGGTTCAGTCTATATCTGGGTAGCTCATATTTTGACGCGCGAACATAATATTTTATAAAAATGTATAGCGAGAATTTCAGTTTTATTAAAAAAATTACGTAAAGATTCCCGTGAACCCAGATTGTAGATTACCCTAACAGCCTGTTTTTGTAGTATAAATATTGTGCTCAAATCGGCTGCAGATCCCCATAATAATAATCCATAGGACATAATACTGTGAAAGTACGTGTAATAAACTAGTTTTGCAGTTGCCTCGTCAGTCAGCTGCCTAATATTGCGTATGGCAAAGTTTGCCAATATGTGCCCACACTGCATCACTTTCGTAAGGAATGACCTCATCGTCAATTTTAATATTTTGAAAATCCGGCAACTTACGAAGAGTAAAACGTAAGCATTAGGTTTTGTTTGCGATAAGTATCAAGTTATTAGACGCAATATCAATTGCCCTATTTGGTATCTCAACGTTATGGTCATTTCTTCTTACCCTTAGCAATAGGGAAGTGTCATCTGCATAAAGGACAACTTCAGATAGCCTTTTTGCTACCGAAGGCAAATAATTTACATAGACCAGGAACAGAAAAGGTCCCAAAATTGATCCTTGAAGACCACCCATCTGCAAAAGGGAATCAGATGACAGAGTTTCATTTACGTTTACATATTGTTTTCTATTAAATAGGTAAGATAATAGAAAATCAAGACCAAACCCGCAAACACCGAAATACTTTAGCTTATTAATTAATATTTCCACACAGTCAAAGGCCTTGGAAAGACCACAGAAAATTCCATAGAATCATAGCGATCCTCCCACGCCCGTAGAACATGAGAGACTAACTTTATACCAGCATTTACTGTTGATCTACCTCTCGTAAAGCCAAATTGGTGATCACTTAAAATTAAAAAGTGAAAAGTGTACTAAAAGTTGTTCAAACATATTTTTTCAATATGTATTATAATTTATTGAATGTACAGGTACTTATAGATGCATTTTGTATTATGGCCAATATGGGGGATATCTTCCGTTTTCTTTTTATTCATTTTATTAAATGCCTTCACTATATCTATAGGGCTAACATTACAAAAATTAAAATCAGGGAAACATACTCTATCCAAATAAAACAATTGTTTTAGGTGAGATATGGCTCAATCAGAACTTGAATTTAAGTGTTTCGTAATTTCATGAGCTATGTTTGTTAAGTTATTTTGGAACTTATTAGCTACCTCAGCATTTTCCTTAACAGTTTTACCATCTATAGTTAGTTCTAGGTCATTCCTCTGTTTTGTGTTTCTCCCTGTTTCCGTATTTATAGCTTGCCAGGTAGTCTTGATTTTATTAAAGGGTGACTTTATTTTATGATTTAAACAAATTGCCTTAACCATTTAACAAACTTTTTTAAATATTTTTGAGAATGTTCTCACATAGTTATGAATTACACATGACATTAACAGACTATTGATGACAACTGCCTTCGTAGCCTATTAGTATGGGCGTGTGCTTTAGAAACCGGAGGTCGTGGGTTCGAATCCTGCGGGGACTCAACAAATTTTCATTGTTGTTTCCTAGTTGCTTAGGGCAATTTGGGCCGATCACCCAACTGTCTGAAAAGTAAGATGATCCATGAGTCGGATGGGCATGTAAATAGTCGGTCCATCCACGAACCCGCATTGGACCAGCGTGGTGGGATACGCTCCAAACCCCTAATAGATAGGGTGATTAGGGGAACCTATGTCCTGCAGTGGACTAAGAAAGGCTGATGATGTGATGATGTGACGACCTCAAAGATAAGTTGAAAACCAGACCAGTGCTTTATAAAAACCTTTAAATGGAAGAGCATAACTTTAAGGATATCGTGACTGACGACATTAAAAGCATTAGAAAAGTCTATTAATACTAAAAAATAAGACTTTGGTATTTTCCATGGCAGCTTGAATGTCGCCAATCACTTTAAAAAGAGTGGTAGTGGTTCTGTGACATGGCAGAAAACAAGACTGAATTAATTTAATTAAGTTGTTATACAACACAAATTTGGATAACTGCTTCAAAACATAAAATTGTAGCCGTTGGGTCGATAATGAATAGGTATAGATGGATTTGGGAACTCTAAAACTTCCAGATATCTTCCATATATCTCACCTAATCCAAAGCGATAACTTAAGACGTAATTAAACTTATAAATAAGAGAATTTATAAATGAGACTGCAGTATCTTATATCATCTTTTTTTGGACCAATTATCCTGTAGCATACAAAAACTAATCAAACGCGGTTTTAACTGCAGTCTCAACGCACCTCAGTAACCATTTTAATTTTCTTTGTAACCATTTTCCTGAGTATACTATTTTCCGCAGGGCAATTGGCATCCGTCCACTGTATTTAAATTTCTAAGGTAAACTGAAAGTTTCATGGCATTATCTACAACAAAATCGAATTTACATTTTAGATTTTCATCCCCATTACTACCCCTAGTTCGTCCCTGTACAATTCAAAATATGAATTTTCTAGAACTAAGGCTTATGCTTTCGTGTCAAGTAGGCACAAAATTTCATTTATTTTTGGTTAATCAATAACATTCATCCCCCAATTCAACCCTATCGACGACTTTTATCGCAGAAATTAATAGCCTATGGCCCTCTTTGGAATGTAATCTACTTAGACAGCAAATTTTAGCCATATCAGTTCAATGGTTTATGACAGTAAAGACGGAGAGATAGACAGACGAAGCTACTTTCACATTTATAACTCTCTCATGAAAGAAGACATATCTAGTGCTATAGCACGATTTGCTCTTATTCTCGTTTTACACTCAGAAATACTGAACCACGCTTGATAACGAATTCAAGGATGGAGTAGCAAGTTTACTGCAACTAATAGGTGGTAACGTGGCTTTGCGATTGTTCGCGTAGAATGCAAAGTTAGTGTGATTTCTCAGAGTGAATATTTACACTGTCGGTACTTACTTTGTTACTTGCAATTTACTTATCTAAGCTTACTTTAGATAGGTGATTAAAGATAATTAAAAAATTAAGACCTCACCGTTATTATTATTGGTAATGAAAGGGAACTCATGATTTTAATATTGCTGATTTTATTTTAACATAAGTTTGATATACATTTTAATTAATTTGAACAACGATTGAATTTCACCATTTAATAACCTTTCCTAAACATCAAATACCAAACAGCAAAAATTTTGAGTTTCAGTTTAACCACCTCCGTTGCTTAACCGCAATCACTCAGAGCGTGAAATGGCTGTGAGGCTCGTTAGATCTTAAACTCTAATTTTATAACAAACCACTACCCCAATTTAGGCCCATCACCCAATTGTCAGAAAAGTAAGATGTTACGTGCGTCGGATGGACATGTAAAAAGTTGGTCTACCCACCAACCCTCATTGAACCAGTGGTAGTCCACAGCTGGACAAAGGCCTCCCCAAATGCGAGCCATCTCCATTTAGGGCGTTTTTGGACCGTATCCCACCATGCTAGACCAATGCGGGTTGTTAGGTACACCAATATTCTATATATTGTATATATGAACTACTTCGAGATATGTTTTAGGCCGACAATATCGCACTAGCTTGGATTATCTTCGCAAATGGAACGCTTCACTCATCCTTCGGACGTCTGGCTTCATAGTAAATTACTTTGATGCACTTATCGTAACATGACCGGTGCCTCACAGGTATGTACGACGATCGAGCAAGGACTGAATGCGCATTTTACAAGACGAAACGCCTGAATGTGGGTCAAACAGACTGTCTGAATGGGGATTCTTTATCAACTTTGTTGTAACTAATTTGTGGATTTTGTTTTGCATTGCGTACGGTGTAACATTTTACTTATTGAAGAAATAATGAAAATAAATCAGTAATACAATAACAATATTTTATCGTTTTTAATAACATCATTCTAGATAAATATGTATTTACGTTTATATACTATTGTTTCTTGACATCTTATAGTTTTCTCAATTCAAAAATTAGTTAGTATAACAATGCGATTATTTATTTATTAGTACAATCTAAATTTAAAAGTTTAACCTGCTAAAAGTTAAACGGCAAGTCAATTAATTGAGTCGACTATGCTGCGTACATTATAAATATCTAAAATTAAATAAGATAATCACTATATCAATTAAATTATCCAGACAAACAGAAACGATAATAAGTAAACCTTTCAGTGTTATTATTCGAATTTCCTAAAAACAATAAATCTTTGTAAACAATTTCACCAAATATGCGTCAGCTTGTTATAAGCTATACTTATTACTGCTTTATATATTATTGTCTAACACAAGAACCTCGTGTCTAAATCTAATCCAAAATTTAAAATAAATACTGAATTATATTAGCTTAAATAGCTGTTAGTAAATAGTTTACTTTATTATTAGTGGTGTTACAATTTCTTTCAATGTCATTCACCGACATAGCTATTTTCCCAAGTTATCATGGGGTCGGCTTCCGATCGATCCAGATTTACCTTAACTGACATCCACAGCCCAAAGGAAGGAGGAATTAGTTTTCAGTAAATTTAAAGTCTCTGATATTCTAACACAACTTCCAAAGATAGTCTTGACAACCGAGACCCATTTTGTACATTTCCGTCATGAATCATCATACTTTTAATAACCAGACAACAATGATTAAAATTATATTAGATAATTACTAAATAATTCAAACAATTTAAACGTTGTTTTTTCGCGGGATTTGAACCCAAGACCCCCGGTTTATAAAGCAAGGGCAATACCGCTATGCCCTCGATACGGTATGTCCTTTTAATTCATTGTTTTATTATAGATGTTAATAATACTTTTTCACTTTACATATGAATTCCGTTTAACTCCCTTACTTTGAAAAGCTTGTGATTTTATTCATGCATGAAACGTGTTTACGCGCAAGTTGTTTGTAAAAGGTAAATTTGAAGCGTAAGTGGGCTGTTATTAGACGTGGGTCGTTACAAAACATTTAAGAAACGAAACGGAACCTGTTACGTGGACAGCGTCGCTTGTTTTAAAACTAGTTATTTTTATAACTAGCTACTTTCATCCAGCTACTGTGCATACATAAGTTTCACAACTGTACGGTAACGTTCGTTTCTCAACTATACGGCTACATACGAAACGAAAATAACGGTTTCGTATAATGCCCAATAGGTAAATCAATATATTTACTTTTCTGCATACTTTACTCCGGTTTACAATTATAAAATGTTTTATTTATTGATTGGTGTTTACTACATAACTATGATTTGAATAAAAATATTGCTACTGGCGTACTTAAACTTAAAATTAATATTGTTACAAAGAAGATGGTTAATATTTACTGTTTATTCACACTTTTGAACGATTTTATTATAACCGTCTTTCACTCTTATATACACCGTTCAGTTTCTTTGTTTCTTCAGCTATTTAAATTAAAAAAAATATTTTGTTTTGTTTTACTTTTGATTTAAGTAACTGCTGGTTTCCCGAAATCGCAAGACATTTTTTGACAACAGGGGTCACTCGAATGTGGTATTTTGTGCATTAGTCATACTTATGAACACTAAATGCATCACTCACAGCGAGTGACGCATTTAGTCGGCTCTCGCTTACTCGGCAAGTCTCGATCTGCCATCTTACTCGGTCGGCCCGTCAGTAGGCAACATGCGAAAGAAATATAATGCTTTACGCTCACTCAACTGGCGAACGAAGACGACGACGGCCGAAATCGCCTGAATAACGTGTTTACAAAAATAACTACTTTTAATTTGACGCGAAACGGTTATTATATCAACTGCCTCCTTAGCCTAGTGGTGTAGGCGTGTGCTTTAGAATCCAGAGGTCGTGGGTTCGAAACCTGCGGGGACTCAACAAATTTTCATTGTTGTTTCCTAGTTGGTTAGGGCAATTTGGGCCGATCACCCGATTGTCTGAAAAGTAAGATGATCCATGCATCCCCTAATGGATAGGGGTGTATTAGGGGAGGCCTATGTCCAGCAGTGGACTATTAAAGGCTGATGATGAAACGGTTATTACGTTTCATATCGCGAAACCAGTTATTGTAACTGATGGCGTGAAATAACGCTCATGCCTAGCTGTTATGCAACTCTTGTACCCACAGCGCTGTGCCTCATCGCCACTCCACATTAAGAGAGATCTCGGTCCAGCTTTCCTATTTTAAAGAAGTCTTTTACATTTAAAAGCAAACAATGTAAGGAAATATTATGTGATGATTTATTTTACACAGAAATATTTAGGGAATAATAAAGAGATTTAGGGACACCCTTCATTTGATCACGTGAAAATACTGCTCGGATCGTCGATTTAATTAAAAAAAGAATTAATAATGTTTTTTAATTTCATTTTACAATAAGTAGCATGTAATTGTTAGCATATAATTACCACATATATAGGATATTATGTTATTAAATTTAATATTTTGTAGATATAACTAATTTAAGTTGCGGAGGAGGATAAGCCAGAAAGGACATACGTCGCTGAGGGTAACAATGGTTTACGTTTCAAATGACAAAAAGTCAAAGTTAAAGTAACAGGCGAGTTAGAATACAGTATCTTTCTTTTTCTTATTAATAAGTACAATGTTGAGTTAAAGATGTCACAATTTTTTATTCTTCATTCGTTGTTTGATTGTTTAAAAAAAACTTTACAGTATTTGTTTCTAATATTACTTGAAGTCGTTTGCTTATTCCTCCAGGGATCTTATATAAAATATACCGAGTAAATTTCACAACGTGAAACTTCAACCATTAACAGTCGCATTTAAGGGAACAAGGCTGAGAAAAGTTTCAAATTAACATTTACAATTTTCTGTTAAAGAGTTCGTTCATTGTGTTGTTAATACAAATTTATGTAGTACACAATTTGGGTTTGTTTGTTAGATGATTCAATTGTTTTCGTATTACTTGAAAGAAACTAATATCGACATTGTAGTTTTTCTATTAGCAAGTTTTAGTTCATTGACTGATCTATTTAAAGAGACGCAAAAAAGTACTGTTACAACTCTGTTAAAAACAGTAATAATTGATCATTAATTGATACACATTAAATCTAGAACTCAAGTTTTTAACTTAATATTTTATAACGAACCATATTCCTTCCTATTCCTTTCCTATTACATTAAATCTTGAATACACTAACACGTTGTTTCTTTCTTCTTGACAACTATTAGACGCGGTCACAGAATCATTTTTGCAATCTTCAGCTAAATAATTTCGATTAATGTATAAAATATCATGTTGTTTAAGTAAAAATCTAAATAACTTTAAGTTTGGACCAAAATTTGTAGTATTTTTAATTATTAAAAAGTTAAACCGATTAGCTTTTTAAGAATGTTTCAGACAGTTATACTTCTTGCGCAAAAAACACTACAAATGTTTTAAATATTTAATATATTTTCTTATATAAATTGATACACGAACAAAAATATATTCAAAATATGGACAATATTATTTCAAAGTAATTAGCGTAACTCGGCCAAGTTGAAGTATTCTTCTCTTCAGCACAATGTGTACTTTTCAGTGTATTCGCGTGTATGCGTCTTTGTTATGGATACCATTTAACAAGGCAAGATAAACTATTATTATGCATCTTACTTTAACTAGCTACTACCTACAACACCGCGTGGAATAAGTTATTTGGGCTAGCGCTGACTTTAAGCTGCAACATCACCGTTGAAGGTGCAAAGTATTCAACAAAAATCAAAAGAAAAAATATCTGTAACATCACGATTTACTAGCAATTTTTGCGGTTATTGAAATAGTAGACGATAGATGACGAATACAAAAGCTTGTAACGGTTTTGGCAGCGTTTGTAATTTAATCGCACGAGGTTGTGGTTTTTTGTGCCGTCATTTTTTTATTTCTCAATTTAAATATATATTAAACTAGTTAACATAAAATAATTTTAAACATAGGACTAATGGAAGCTAATATCTATCATTGAAAAAAAGAATGAACAAAATTGTGACCTAGGCGCAGAGCAAAGAGGAAATATCAGAATATTAAAAATAGTGTACGCTCCGAATTGAGAATCTTGTTCTTTTGAAAGTGTTTCAATGATATAATTTTTATAATTGACAGACGATAAAACAAAATTTATAAATAAAAATTATGTATGTTATGTCAAATTTTTTAGGCTTGGCGTTTTTTTGTTCTCGTTTTTTGGTAATAGCTAGCTTGGTTAGCTTCGGTATCCTTCAAACCAAAACACATTATTATTTCCACACAACTACTATGCGCTGTAAATGGGCACGTTAGTCTCTAGTTGGTATCCTGAAAATAGAAGAGTACTTCGTACCTCTAAATCTGTTTAAGCAAGGCAACTTCAATTACATAATCATGCTAATTTAACTTTTTATTTATCTTATTATCAATATGTTAACCATGCTAATAATTCCTGGTTGATTGATCTCTTAGTCAGATCGACTTTAAGTATTTTTAATTTTATTATTTCTTTTTTGTTTCATGCTTTTAGAAGCAGTTAATGAAACCAAAAATTCAAATAATAATGAATCTGTAAGAAGGTAATAGAACAAAGTTCAGGAAATGGAAAAAGTTCCGCCGTTACCCTCTTCAATAAGACGGCATAAGTGAATAACTCAAATTCATTTTGATTCGCTCGCCGGTAGTTGGTTTCTTTTGTTTTTCGAAATTATAAAAGGCTTTACATGACACATTATTAAAAAAGTAATTTCGTGTAGGCCATTATAGTTCTTTTATATTATATTTCAATTATGTTACAACATTCTGATTTTATTATTCGGTAACTCTAAATGTTGCATGTTCTCGTGAACATAATCCTTTTGGTATGGTAAGGCATATTATGAATTAAGCTTGTTAGGAATTTTGAAAACTATACTAGAAAAAAAAAAACAGTATTCAAACATCAAAATAAAATTTTTGTCAACAGGTTCGTTACAGATGCTCATTAATTATTAGAATTATCATTAAATAACTGGTAAAGATTTAGTATTTTATACATTTCTTTTGTAAAAATACTCTCATAATACAGTTCGATAAATGTGACGTAGTATTGAAATAAATAAATATTTTATTTGTGTCAAAAGAACGTAAATATCCATGTATGTGTAATAAACACTATAACATGCAAGCTTTATACAGCTAGGTGGCCTCTCGTATGCAGTAAGTTGTTTTGTAATAGAGGTTAAAAAGTTATATGGCTTACGCTCACCGGGGTGTGCGTTGAACGTAAACGTCAGTATTGCGAAAATATGTTCGGTCAGAAGTTAACACTTTCAATAGAAATTGAAACTGTTGTGAAGGCATTATTGATTGAAAAAGCTTATCATTCTGTTGGATATAACATTGAGGGCTAATATGTACGAAAAGAGTTTATTTCTTACACTGACATATCTTCTGATAACTGCTTTAATTATGTAGTACAGATAATTGTAACGTTACATTAATAAAGAAGAAAACTAACGCAGAGTTTCATACCTATTATTTTCTGGACAGGTCAAAATTTTAATCATGGCTTTAACAAAAATTTTATTGAACACTGGTATTGGCTTTTCACTCCGTCACAATATGAAATATGCATAAAAGTCCAACAATAACTAAACCCTTATTATGTAAATTACTCGAGGCGATTTTCGTTTATGCTTTTTATACATTTGTATTTTTTTTTCACATTTATACACATTTAAAAAATCGCGATGTCACGCAATTAGTCTTCCAAGATCAATTGTCATATCTTATAGCCCTCGGGGCTTGTATTGTTAATGATCAATTTGGTAAATTTTTCTTTCATCATATGCAAATGATTGAAGTAAATTAAGTATTAGATAGTTTTGTTATTTCAGAATGTTAAAGTTTAATCTGCCTTTAAAAGTTATAATTAATATTATCCTGTAGTTTCTCAGTTGCATTCCAAAACAATTAACTTTTACATGGTACCGAAGCGCTTTTTGCTGTTACTGCCCCGAGATTTCTGTCGACGCAATTTAACTTTTAATATGGTATTAGGCATTTGATCAAATTAAGTAAAAACACGTTTTATACACGCAAAATAGAGAGATTTTTTAATAAACTTATACAACGACATATAAATAAGTGTAAGGCACTTATCCAGACATAGTATCACAATAATAACACAATAAAGGCATATATCTCATTGTACATGCACAAGGCATGTACAATGAGATATATTCGATGATACTACTTATAAATTTTAAATAAAAATGTTAAAGCTTAGTGTTGAAGACCGCAATTAAAACTGCCGCGAATACTAATATTGCAAAGCGCACATTAGCCCCACAGGTATTAGGCCTGGGATAAATTATAGTATGTAGATGAAGTTAAGTCGTGATGTACAAGAATATACTATTTATGGCTTGTTTGTTTGTTTTATGTTTACCCTGATACTGTTATATGTTATTTTAGATTCATCATCATCATCAGCCTGTGTTACCACTGCTGGACATATGCCTCCCCTTACGCACGCCTTTTCCAATAAGGGTTTTTGGACCGTCCCACCACGCTGGTCCAATGCGTGTTGGTGGGTGGAACGACTTTTTACATGAGATAGATTTACCTACCGTAATGCAGATTATCTACAATTAATACAGTTTTCAATGTGAACTGGAGCCACTATTACTGTTTTATTTATTTTGGATCAACCTAATCATATTTTTAAACAGGTGTTACATAGTGTATGTATGTCAAAGATGTATGTAATACATACTTAGTTAAAAAGTTCTGAAAAACAAAAATATTTGTTCCTATGTATAAAAAGCGTATTGAGAAGTTCGGTGTAATATATTACAAAAAGTTGTTTATTTACATTATGAGTGAAAATCCACATGTGCATTTTAGCGCCTTGTTCACTTTAATAAGAAATGAATTTAATACTATATTTCATATAAAACGGTTAAATGTAAAGGTTCTGACGCGTTTAGTGAATGGCAACAGTCGGAATTCATAAAGGGCGGAGATTACATGACCTTTTAGTCAAAGAACATATAACTAAAACAATAACTTGTGCACATGTTAGTTCATGGTCTATTCTAAAATATTTAAAAATTGTTATCTGGCTAAATGTAAACATTTATCAGATAAAGCTTAAATGACTTCGAATATTATTAATAGCGAAACCGGAAAGGCCGCAAAGAGCAGCTCTAGTAGTAGTGTCATGTAGACAATTTGAAATTAAAAAACCGCAGACCTTTTGGGGATTTCTGTTAAGGGGATACATTCGATTAATGACGTAATATCACCACATCTAGCAACAATATTTAATGTAAGCATCCAGAGAGGCGAGTTCTCCTGACCTAATGAAGCACAGTAGAGTTATACCAGTTTTTAAATCAGGGTGTAATATGGACCCTACTAATTTTAGACCTGTCTCTATTTTGCCTACTTTTAGTAAAATATTTGAAAAACTATTGTTAAACCAATTAATGAAACATTTTAACAGTAACTGTCTTTTTAATAACAAACAGTACCGTTTTACTAGGGGCCGCTCCACAATTGATGCTGGCGTTATGCTCATTAAGAGCATCTTTAGGGCTTGGGACGCGTCGCAGGTTGCCTTAGGCATCTTTTGCGATCTCAAAAAAACTTTTGATTGCGTACAGCATGAAACTTTGGTCAGGAAATTACGTCACTATGGTGTCAGAAATGCCGCACTCAATCTTTTGTCGTCGTTCTTGAGCCACCGAACTCAAAGGGTTGACGTGAATGGTAAAAGGCCCCGGTAAATATGGGTGTCCTACAAGGGTCTATTCTTAGGCCTTTTCTCATTCTCATATATATAAATTATATACGATTTGTTATTAATAAAAACGAAGAGATAGTATTATTTGCTGATGATACTTCCTTAATTTTTACAGTTAAACGACATACATCAACAAATGACGATGTAAATAATACTCTCTCTAGAGTAGCGCACTGGTTTTTAGTGTCAATAATTTGCTTAACCAGAAGAAGACAAAATGTATTAAATTTATGACTCCAAATGTAAGACTGAGTAAATGTGAAGTGTCTGTAGATGTGGAAGAGATAGACGTTGTTGAGTCAACCATGTTTCTGGGAATAACAATAGATACCAAATTGCAGTGGCGCCCTCATATTAATAGACTGTCGAATAAACTCAGCTCTGCAGTATATGCTGTCAAGTAAATCAGACAATCAACTAACGTGGAGACGGCCCAGTTAGTATGCTTTAGCTATTTCCACAGTGTGGGGAAGTGCGGTAGATACTAATACGATCTTTGTACTCCAAAAACGAGCTATTCAAGCGGTTTATAACCTGGGCCCCAAAGAATCCCTAAAAAAATTGTTCACAGAGATTAAAATACTAACCGTTGCTTCTTGATACATATTCGAAAACCTAATGTGTGTAAAACAAAATAGGAATGATTTTCGCAGACATTGTGATGCACATAACATAAATACTATAAACAAACATAATTTTATTCTTCCAGCAACTAGACTGCAAATAATAAGTAAATCTTTCATGGGACAGTGTATACGCTTTTACAACAAAATCCCAGTAAACGTTCAGAATTTAACTGATAATAAATTTAAAAAAGTATTAAAGGAACGTTTATGTTTTAAAGGTTATTATAACATAAATGAATTTATAAATGATAACACAGCCTGGTAATGGAATGTTAGCTCCAGGCTTTTTCAAATATAATAAACGTATGATATAACTGTATGTAGCTCATAAGAAAATTTATATGTAAAATTGATTATTTAAAAGATGACAAAATAGGCCCACTGAGTTTATTTCGCTGATTCCTCTCAGGTCGGAGGCGTCCTATTCCGAACCGGTGGTAGCGTCCTTGACAATCAATAAGCGAGTGTTACACTTCTATATTTAACAAAGATATTTGAATATGTAATCCGCATTGGACCAGCGTGGTGCGATACGGTCCGAAAACCCCCTAGAAATGGAGAAGGTGTGCTGATGAGGTGATGATTAATTATTCTAGGAATTCAACAAGCATTTGAGATAAAGAATAGTCCTATTGTTGCAGGTGTCCTTAAGTTCAACTCTTATCAACACATTTCGCAATTCATTTTCATATTATAATATATATATAAAATGCATTTTAATCTATCCTCGTTTCCTTAATCTCATTATTTTTTTAGGCAGAAACATAGCAAAGTACACAGCGTGCAATCAGTAAGCACCTTGTAACATACCACTCTTATCGCCACTTTTAATGAAACAAAATAAAATTAAAACAGTACGACGTTTATAGTAACCAATTTGGCTTCTTTTATATTATTTTATCTATCTCTGTCTGCTCCTAAAAGGCCTGTACTACACAAAGATCTATTTAAAATGTGTACACTCTCATACGTTGTGATATTCCGGTGTAATTTCTTATAGAGAACGACGTGAATTTATTAAGATTAAAGAAGGTGTTCATCACAAGAAATTATTTGAGTAAAGTTTCAAAAAAGTCATTCTAGCCATGTTTACTCGTCCTAAAACTGCCTGAGAATGCTTTTATAGTCTGTAAGTACCCCGTGTTAGGTCCTCTTTTTTACAGGGGGCCTTTTGGGTGGGTACCACCGCGGTGCCTATTTCAACTGCAAAGCAGTAGTATGAAAACACTACTGTGTTCCGGTTTGAAGGGCACCGTAGCCAGCGCGTTGGTGATAACAGTATTGCCAATGTCTATGGAGGTCAGTGACTACTTCCCCTCAGGTGACCCGTCCGACTGCTCGTCTGCCTGCGTGGGCAATAAAAAAACTTTAAATACTGAAAGAGGTGCTGATAACACGCACGTTGCGTACCCTGTCAAATGTTTATATACAACTTGGTTATTTTGATATAGGCTATCGAAAATAGTTTCGAAGGCAATGCTTGTCAAATGTATCTATTAAAAGTCAACAATACATGATTAATTTAATGTGTAATTTTTTTATTATTATCAAGCAATAGTTTAGCAATTTTTTTATGTATTTCATTATCAACAGTTTATTACAATTCTCAAAAAATCATATTCAATCTCAGTGATCGATTACATTTTGTTTTCAGATCAAGTACTTTATTCATTACAAAGTCGTATGTATGATTTTTACAAAAGGTAAAATTGGTTAATATTTGCGGATGTAAATTAAGGGGACGGTAGTATGTGTGTTTTTTTTATGTACTAGGCAAATAATCACACAGCTAAAAAAACTTTTATGCTGTAATTTAAGCTAAACCCAAAATTTTGCCGTTTAAATGACGGTGGCATTACTTGACAAGTACTAAAGTAACGATCGACAACCATTTTGCCCGAAATCCGCATAGTTGATGCGGATTTACGTGAACAATCGCTGAGCCACGTATTAGTTGCGGCAAACTTGTTACACGTTTGCTGAATTCGTTATCAAGCATAGCGAGGATAGAGCATGTTACCGTGAATAACTAAATACCTTTACATAACAAAAGTATAAATCTTTACATCTGTTGTAAATTTTTTGTACAAGGTTCACGAAATTCAGCATTTAAATTTTATATGAATATCCATCCCTGTATTTTAATCAATTTGGAAGGTATACGCGTTCGTTATGTCTGGATACGCTGAAAATGGTTTCCGCTGCACAAGGTTAAGACAAAAGCATTTTAACCATTTTCACGGCATTGAAATATTTATATGGACCCAAGTTTCCATTTTTTTTTGTGTGGATAAAACTATATATTTTGCTAGACGCTTATTGCCTTGCCAACGTTTTGGTTGTTTTCTAATCATCAATTTCATTATTTTAGTGCCTCAAGATGTGAGCTAATTTTTGTATTGCCATTTTCTTTTTTGAAAGAAAATATACATATATTATAAGAAATATGCTATGCTATAATTTTTATTTGCTTTGAAATGTTTGTATTCACTTTACCGACCCAATAGAAATAACACTATAGGAATATTACACCAAAGGTACCAATGCAGCCTGGTTATGTTCTTCACCAACTCCGTTTTCCTTTCGTTGGTTATAAATGCCCGTGTTGCCAGGGACGAGGATAATTGAGACACTTGGCCGTTGGGGTCGTTGCCAGGCATGAGCACAGGCTCCTGCCCGTGATTATTTAAGAATTGTGTCCCTAATATTAATATTAAAAAGTTAATTCAAATAATGCATATCATACAATCCTATCATTCCAAGGCTTTGCCTATACGTGGTTTTTAAACCTGTACGCTGCACGTTTAAATTTATTTTATTCTATGGAGAAATATTACACAAACAACTGTAAAATTTGTTAAAAATTCAACTTTAAGTCGTTTGCTTATTTCTCCAGGGAAGTTGTATGAAATTATTCCGAGAAAACTATAGAACACGAAACTTCATCCGTTACCAGTTTTATTTATTGGAACAAAGCTAGGAAAACTTTTAGAATAACCATTCCAATCTTCTATTAAGGAGTTAATATTTCAAAAAGTTTATTATTAGTTTCTTATAATATATTTTATAAGTTCATTACGTAAGTTTGTATTTACAAAATAATATCAGTTTGACATAGCAACAAAGTGGATGTTAAGGAAAACCGCTATAGATAGTTCACAAAACGGCTTCTGCAAAAAATGCTACTTTAAGTTGTAGTCTGCTATTAATTCTGAACGCAGCAGTAATTTTTTGTTATAAATAACGACCTTAAATAGGGTTCATTTTGGTATTTCTTTTTTATCTGTTGGTTGTTATTCAGTCAACGAGGTTCAATTTCAATTAAAATATAGCATGAGAGTTGTATTTTTTATATGGCAAGCAACGATTATAATTCAATAAAAGTTAATCAAACCACTATATGAAATATCTAAAATTAATTAACAAAATTTATTAACAAGTATATTTTATGTTCATCACTTTATTTTTAAAAGTTGAGCGACACTTAAAAGAAACGAGCCTGATAAAATTTCGTCATCCTAATCCTCGTACTATTCATGCATGTTACGTAAAATCGTAAAAGTTCTTCATACAATATTTAAAGCTAGCTCTAGATTCGGGTAGGAAATTGCCCTAAAGTATGATATTCCTAAATCAAATTGGTCTCATGCATAATTGTCACGACTGCAAAGAAGATAATTCTTCAATTTTATTACGAGACAGCAATGAAATGTGATTCTTGCGGGCGCCAATCGTGGCGTGTGTCGGAATATTTCAGTAGCTATTCGCACTCTAGTGCTTGTTCCATATTCTCAGTGCGACATATTCTCATGATAGGATGTTACATTAAACCGCTTAACTTTCATTGCCTTATGTTTTAGATTGGTTTATATGAATGACATTGTCACAAATTATTCTTTTATGAAGTCTTTTTAAATTAAGACAATTATATATTACTTTATTTAACTCTCTACATTTTATATCGATTGAACAGTTATTTATTCTCCTCTACATAAACTTCGACTCAGAAACGTAGTTGAATCGCTCCGTAGGATTCGAACCCGCTAATTCCGGTTTTAAAACGCCCTTACCACTAGACTATGAAAAAGTTGATGTTTCGAGTTAAGTCGCATATGTAACAGAGTAATAGAAATATTAATAAATTCTCAAAAAAAAATTAAACTACATTGTAAATGATCTGAGTGCAAGATTTGCATATAATTGGAAAATAATTTTAGTATAAATTATGTAAAATTTTTGAAAATTTTAAAATCTTAACTAGTAAATACCTTGTAATAGCTTTATTTTTTCTAAATTCTTATTGAAAAAACTGCTCGTAAAGTCCCAACAAGTCCCAATGTTAGTAAAATGGCACCGAGTAATGGTAAACAAGCTTATAAAGTCGAAATTTAATGTCATGGACATTAAGATTCGACACCCATCCGACAAAGCCTCTCATAGCGGATTGTAAAAACAGACGGTGTAAAATAGCCTGTAATCTGTATATTAAAATCGGTAGATTAATAGAATATTTTATCAGTATTACAATCAGAGGATACATTAAATTTTTCAATAGCTCAGCTAACATATTTTTGAACGACTTCTCAAAAGATTTTTTTTTCAATGCCTGCAAGGATATTTTTATCTTTTATTGGTAGTTTATTATATATATAATTAAATACTTCTATATTTACTATCTAGTTACTTTACTTTTAATGTAATGCTCATATTAAAATGGCAACAGTTAGATACTCTTATCATATACGAGGGCTGTTAAGTTCTTTTAAAAGAAGAAGAATTTTTATACAATATTAAACCAATTTTTTATACACTGGTTCAAGTACTATGTAATTGAACTCCTGCACAAAATTTGGTACTCGCTTCTTGAACATATTATCTCATCTATTTTACGCATCTTTACTTGGTGGTCCTCAGTACGACTTCAATTTGTGGAGCATTAGAAAAGCTCAGCCTTAAAAATATAGTAAAAGTTAGTCTGTTATTTGGACACAAAATTCAGAATTCACGTACAACAGAATATAGTAGTATTCTTTGTAAAGCATAAAAATTTTAGGTCTTTGGTCCTTAAAGTGAACTATGTTAGAAAAAAAAAGTAAATATAATTTTTTGTGCTTTTCAAAAGGGCTTACCAAACAGCCCTCGATACATGCCTTTAGAATGAAAACAATATATAACATCTAAATATTTTCGTATCTCCATATATTAAATAATTATACTAGATTTTATTTAAGAGTTGTTATTATTAGCTAACGTTTATGAAACGAAGTACAAAACTTAGTTCATCATTATCACATCAGCCTTGAAAGTCCACTGCTGTGGACTTTTTGGCCTAAGCCTGGCCAAATTCTGCGCCACCTACATTGACACTACAGACTTCCTGCATATATTTGCACAGGCCGTCGCTCAATCTCGTGGGAGACGTCCCACACTGCGATGGCCAGTACCTGCCTCTCGAGAACCTTTCTTCACTATCGTTCAATTAGATGACGCTTAAATAGATTATGAACAAATTATTATACCTAATTTCGACCAAAATATTTTTATTATTTACCATGTCTACTGTACATTTATAACATCAGAGTGACAATTGCTGCATAAGTGCGCTCACCATTAAATAAATCCTGTTTTGTGTGAAACATCACGTTCCACTAATTGTGTTAATCACGGTATAAAGCGCTTTACGCTGGGCGGCCTAAATTCATTTCTTTACCCATAAAGTAGTGAATTTTGGTAAAAAATTATGATAATATTAAAATTTATAAAATACTAGACGACCCACAGATTTCGTAATATACCATCGATAAATAAAAGATCAATACTTTTGTGTAAGATTTATCAATCTACATATAAAATACGTCATAGATAGTGAGCAACTGTAGTAAATATACTAACTGTAGATAAGTGAAATTAAGTTCATTTTTCACCTCTTGAGAACAAATATGTGAGTAGAAAGGTATAATTTATTTTATTCAATTCCAATGGTTTTACCTTTTACCTTTAATTTCTTTCCTACCTTCACCAATAATTCAAGACGAAAATTTGCCAAACCAGTTAAGCCCTTCTCTAGTTATAGCGAGGCTAACAGAATAACGTTTATATTTTTATTGCTTTTTTTTAATCTTACTTTTCACACAATTCGGTGATCAGCCCATATTGCCCTAACCAACTAGGAAACAACAATGAAAGTTTGTTAAGTCCCGCAGGATTTAAACCCACGAACACAAACCAGTTTCTAAAGCACACATTTTAATAGACGCTCAACGAAGATACACACCTAACGTAAAACATTGTATTTCTCTATCTGTTAATGTCAAGTCAGCGTAATCAAACTATTTTGTCATCAATTAATTGTCGACAAAACTACTCATTCAAAAAATACCTTTCCGGATGGAGTAACTCCTTAAGGTGTAAAACCAAAGTCGAGTACTGTCATAAGAATTTTAAAAACATATTAAAATTAGTATCTCATTCATAAACGATCGATAAATTTTATTTCAACCTAATTTTAATACGTCAGACGGATTCTGATGCAGTTAAATTTTGAAACTAGGATTTAGACAGCAAATCAATGAAACTAATTGGCGCATCAGCAAGATGAAGGTTCTTGCCGGTTGTTAAACGTGCTGCGTTCTAACTTCTGGAATAATACCTTTTAGTTGTTACGAGCAAATTAAATTAAATAATTCTCTTAACACATTGTTTGGTGAGATAGGCATACCAGTGTAACTACATGATTTTGTATAGGAAATGCAATTATTTATTTATCAATTCTACTTTAGTGGCTAAATGGAAATACATATTTAATATTAAATGTATCACATTTACAAAGGATATTAGTAGTTTCGTACGTAGGACCTTTTAGCATAACATAATTTGTTATAGATATTTTAAATAATATTTTTCTTGTTTTTAAGTGACCTAATTTCATCCAAAATATAGGTACTTGCAAAGCTTTAGGGTCTTCTGAAATTGATTAAAGCTACGTAAAAATACAAAGAATGTGATTATTTGCAAAGTGTATAGATTTAAAATCACAATACCAATAATTTACATGATCATAAACTTTATGTGGTTGTTGGTTAATGATGTAAACCGCGAACATGAAGCCCTTGTGTATTTTAAGTTATCACGAACTTTCCTTATGTCAACTTTATAATAATAATAAAGTTTCAGCGTTTTATTTGAGTAAATTGAAAATATGTCTATGTCTCAATAGCGTATATCTGATCTGTATTTGATATAGTCTCACTTATGGTATTTTCGGGTTTTATGTGTTGATATTATATGTTACACAAAATCAAAAAACATGTGAATCGATTTAGAGGAAGGACTCAATGACTTTACTATGTCTTCATAGCCGGTCTATATTCAAATAGAGCCAGGAAGTAAATATTCGATTTATGATATAAAATTGTGAGAATATTAAAATATGATTGCTACGTAGTAATACGTCCTCCTAGTCAATACGACTACGGCCGATCTATATTAGAGATCAGCTATCCGCGCAGTAGATATTAAAGTGCAAAAGTGTACGCGCAGATACAGCTACACCCTTATTTCTTTACTCACATATTCCGACAGAACGAAAGACCAGCGAGAGATCTGGCACCGACTTTTTACATGCCCATGCAACTCAAGGATCTTACTTTACTGACAATCGGTTAGTCAGCCCACATGACCTTAGTCAACTGAAAAACAACTTAGGAAAGTAGTAGACCTCGCAGAATTCGAACCCACGAGCTCTGGTTTCCAAAGCGCAAACCCATACCACAATGCTACGGAGGCAGTGCCAAAACATAGTAAACCTATATCTAGTCTAGTTAATTTCTGTACTAAAAAACTATAATATATGTATCTACCGCTTATTAATTGCTGACAAAATGTACTCTAATAATTATGTATAGAATTAAAGAGTTATATGTTTAGACCATTAGTACAAAACAAGAAAGCGAATTAAAGATATTAATTAATGATTAGAAAGGTTCCGTCGGTTTTCGGTTCAAGTTCAAATCCTTAATCTTGGTGATATTGTTTTAGTTTCTATACGGTTACTAGCAAAGCTCAAAGTATTTTTGTCAACGCTTAACTTTGACAAATAATTTCACTAAAAGCGAAAACAAAATAACATTATTTAAACATTTTTTTTAAAAATATTGACAATAATATTTCTAAATGATATATTAATATATTATATGACTATTTAGCATTTAATTGCATACATTAAACATCTTTATTCATCTAGTAACTAGACAAACTAATTAAGTTTGAAACATTTGCTTACTTTGTCCGGGTCATTCATTTTGGTCTCAAATGCTAACTATCTATTTTTCTTTTTTTCAATGAATAATGTGTTTAGTTATAAGCACGAGTTTACTTTAATCATTTAATATGCGACGTGTTCGGTGGAAATTAACATAGAGGAAGGATCGTAGACACGGAATATAATTCTTAAAAAATTTTAACGTTAATTCGTTGCTATTATTTCGAAGAATCCTAAATTTTAAAATGTCGGCCATTAAACCATTAAATAAGATGAAACGTTAAAATCAATAAGCAAAAATAGTCATGAGCCGCTCTTGCTAGCTGTAGTTACTTTATTTGTGATATTCCAAAATACAATAAATAAACGTGCGTACTATAAGCCGTTATATTTTTTAGGCTTTGAAAAACCAAATAAAAGATTTAATTTTATATCTAATAATAAGGGCCACGTTCGAACACATGAAATATTTGAAACACAAATTTACTTGGAAGTTACGGCATTTTATAAAAACAATATTCAAATGGTGATGATTGATTTTGTCACCAAATAACGCTCGACCCAATGCGCGCCTTAATAATGATTAAAATCTTTTATAAATTTTTTTCTCCACAAATTTCACCTTAAGCCTTCTTATGGGTGAGTTTCTATCATAATTATTAATATGTATTTTAAAAGTATGTTTTCAGTTATATAGAATATTGTATACTTATTCATCAAAAAATAATATATACACACACTTTGATTGCATTAAGTTAATTATATTGGAATATGCATTTGGGCGATAATATCTTCTTAGCTAAGACATATAATTCACATCATAAATGTGTTTTAGATGTTGCCATTTTATTTTATTTTATTTTTATTTTATTTGAAAACAAAATCCACAGCCTTCGTTTAGTTACAAGTTTCACTTATGACCTAATCTAAAGCCAATAACTGATTTACATTTTATACATTGAATGATATTGACTCGACATATTAGAGTAAACAACTATTGAGTCAACAATCCAATTAACCAACACAAACAGTGAAAAATAACAACATTAAAAAAATTATAATTAAATTAGTAAGATGTAAACAGTAATAAGGTAAGCAAGTACACTACAATAATAACATTAAGTGTTAAGACTAAATTTAAAATAAAGGTATGAAAAAAAATGATGTTGTGCTAGTGTGTGTTTATGTGTATGTGTGTGTATGTGTGTGTGTTGTGTGTATGTGTGTGTGTGTGTGTGCTTGTATGTGATGTTTAACTAGCAATTATACCTTTTCGCCATATTTTACGCGAACAATCAGCAACTTGTATTGTGGTGAACTTACTCTACGTCGGGGATCATATTCCGCAAGGGCTGTGGAAAGTTTATAGTCGTTTTGAAAAGATATTTTTAATTTGAATATATTTTTTTATTTAACATTAAACTATTTCATCAACATCTTTCATAGTTTACATTATATATGCAGTCAATAAAGCGCATATAAAAAAACATTAACTACATAAATTAGACAACAAAGCACACAGTTTTGTAGGCAGCAAAAGTAAAATTTATGTTATAACAGAATGATTATTTTGTAAAGCCGATACTTTTTTTAAGGTTTCATAGTATTGAGCAACCCTACTGCACAGCGCAAATTGCGATATTTATAATAATGTTTTAGCAGCTAAATTTATTCAGCAAGTAAATTCCCACTGAAATTGGTTAGAGATACTTGACTGGAAATCTAGTATAATTTACAGTTTTAGATGTTGAAATTTTAATTTCTTCATATACAGTAGACAGCCGGTATATCATTTTATGTAAGACTTGGTATGATTGAGATGGTGATATCAACTGGTTTGAAACCAACTAAGGATATGCAATCTAATGTGACTATAGTTACATCACTACTAAGCTGGAAGTGCTTAATAATATTCATTTTAAAATAAAAGTATGTTTTTAATGACAGTTAAAGCCTTTATGTCAATGTTTTTGGAGTATAATTCCGTAAAACTGTGCGGTGTATAATCTATCATCGCGTAAAAGCTCCGTGCATCGTTTGTATTTTAAATATGAAATGCTCTTTAAGATAGAAAAGTAAATTATAATTAAGAAAAGAAGAAAATGTTTAATTAGATTATAACGTTACAGAGTAACATTACCCAAAATGATTTCCTTTGCAATTTAGAAGACGCTTGATCCATATCTCTCTTAACATTGAGTGGCGATAAGGCACAGCACTGTGGGTACGAGAGTTGCTTTCGGTTAAACGCATGCATATTTTAATTCAATATCAGCTGAATGGAAAACATATAACAACAGACAGTAGACAGACAGCATGTACACAATAAGCGACAGTTGTTTGAAAATAAAACCATTCACCGTGTACAGGTACATTTTAATCTATCCTCGTTTCCTTAATCTCATTATTTTTAAGCACAAACATTGCAAAGTACACAGCTTGAAATTAATAAGCACCTTGTAACATACCACTCTCATCGCCACTTTCAATGAAACAAAAAATTAAAAACAGCACCACGTTTGTAATAACCAATTTGGCTTTTTATATATCATTTTACTTATCGTTGCCTGCTTCTCAAAGGCATGTACTACAAAAATCTATTTAAAAATGTGTACACTCTCATACGTTGTGAAACATTTAAAAAAGGCACCCTTCGTCTGGTTTTTATATTAAACGTTACGAGATGAAGTTGTTTGGAGAAGGTAAATTTAAAAAGGCAAGTGGGTCGTTAAACAACTGACGCGCTCACAACCGGCGGGCCACATCGCCACTTAACGCTCAGAGAGATCGCGGTCAAGCACTAGTGTAGCTGAAAACTCAAACCGGTTTATTCCGGTGTAATTTCTTGTCGATAACTACAAGAATTTATAAAGATTAAAGAAGGTTTTTATCACAAGAAATTATTATAAGCAAGCTTTTGATAACGAATTTTTAGCGATTTTGTTCCATGATAGCAATAAGTAGCCTCTTTTGTACATAGGGCTGGCATGTATGTATATTTGTGAATGCTGCCCTAAGACATGCGATATTTAATTTTGTTTTTCTAGTACATACACTAGATTTACACACACAAATGCGATGTTAAAGCCTCGTGGTGGGGCGATATTTTAGGTTTAACATCATGGGATTAAAATTGACGGCGGTCTAGCATTTAGTATTCCTTGTTTTTTTTGGCTCTTGTATATTTTTGTTGAAAATGGGACACAGCAAATTTTACACAGTAAATTATAGTAATGCATAAAGTTGAAATAGACACCTCGGTGCCTTTTAAAAGTAGTGCTGACAACACATGCTTTGCATACCCTCTTGATTGTTTATAAACACTTTAAGCCGAAGTTATAATATTATCACTTTTGTGTAGTACATAAATCTATTACATAGGTAGGAGATATATTGGTGATATAAGTATTTGGTGATAGTTTTAAAACACTTTTGTATGACCGCGTTAGCAATTGTCATGTAAACGGTATAAAACCTTTTCACTCGCTCCGGTAATTTGTCTCAGTCGTTTGGCGAACAAAGCAATTCCTAACGCGGTCATACAAAAGTGTTTTCAAAACTATCACTAAATTACTTATATCACCAATATATCCTCTCTACTACACACAGTAATTATATACACAACTAACTTCACAACCAAAAAAAATCTATAATGCTTAATATTAAGGCATTATTTGTAAAAAAATTGTCGTTTAAATGACAGTGGCATTACTTAGCAAGTACTAAAGTACCGAACGACAATAATTTCAAACTTGTTACACGTTTGCTGAATTCGTTATCGAGCATGGCGAGGATAGAGCATGTTACCGTGAATAACTAAATACCTTTACATAACAAAAATATTAATCTTTACATCTATTGTAAGGTAGCTTTTTGTGCAAGGATCACGAAATTTGCATTTAAATTTTATATGAAAATCCATCCCAGTTATTTAATCAATTTGGAAGGTAACTAATTAAATATGCTAACATTTTATATAAGCTAAGTATGCTAAATTTTTATTTGCTTTGTAATGTTTTAATCAATTTATTTGTGCTACTTGATCTTTAAATAACATTTTGCCTTCGTATTCTGTTTGATTCAGCGACGATCAGGATTTTTTCGTGAATAATATTTTTATTCAATTCTTTGAATTATCTTTCGTTCTTTTCTATACAACTAATTTACTAAAAGTTATGAACAAAAATAATTATACATCATTATATGCTGATGATGCCTTTTGATCCTTAGAGGAATTTAAAAACCAAGGTTTAACGATATGTATAAAAGTAATTAATGCAAATAAAAGTAATGAAAAGAGTTAACAATTTTAGACCATCAGAAGAAATAATAGTAAATATGAAAAATAATTTAAAGTAAAATGCCACTGTAGTTTTTGTAAATTTATAGTGCAAATTAATCTCACAAAAAACTTCTGTTCTACCGAGGCTTTTACAGTTCTACTATGGGTCTTAAACTTTGTCATAAACCCATCTCTAGCGAAGGAATTCTGGAAACGTAGTTTACTCTTTTCATATGAGTTGTATTAAAGTCTCACAAATTTCAACGAGCTCAAAGTTTTTATCGCCCACAGTGCAAAAAATGTTAGAGGTGCTAACCTTCGGGTGGTTTGGGCGGATATTCTCAGTATAAAGTGTGCTACCTTGACGATATACTTTTGATTTCAGCAATGTTGCTAATAAAACACTTGCATAAGATAAATCCGACATTAGTTGGCCGACTGACCCGATAGAAATAACACTATAGGAATATTACGCAGAAGCTACCAACGCAGCCTGGTTATCTTTACTACCAGCTCTAATCCTTTCGTTAGTTCTCAATGTCCGTGCTGCCAGGGATAAGGGTACGGGACACTTTTTAAATCGTTGGGTTCGTTGCCAGGCATAAGCAGGTTGACAACCGTAGTCTTTTTAAACTCTTACCGGTGGTAGGTCCACTGTTTACAGGAGACCGTCTGGGTGGGTACCACCGCGGTGCCTATTTCAATCGCGAAGCAGTGGTGTGAAAACATTACTGTGTTCCGGTTTGAAGGGCACCTTAGCCAGGGTATTTACTGGGTAAACGAGACTTAACATCCTATGTCTCACGGTGGGCAGGGCGTTGGTGATACCTGTATTGTCATTGTCTATGGGCGTCGGTGACCACTTTTTATCAGGTGGCCCCGACTGCTCGTATGCCTGCGTATGCAATAAAAAAAACCCTTTGTACCGACAACGCTCCTATCCGTGATTATTTAAGGATAAGATCCCTGATATTAATATTATAGTAGTTACGTCCAATGATGCATAACATGCTTTTCTATTACAACAAGGCTTTGCTTCTGCATGGTTTTTAAGCTGCACGCTGCACGTTTAAATTGTTTTGATTCTGTGGAGAAATATTACACAAACAACAGTAAAATTTGTAATAAATTCAACTCTAAGTCGTTTGCTTATTTCTCCAGGGAAGTTGTATAAAATTATTCCGAGAAAACTGTAGAACACGAAACTTCATCTATTGTCAGTCTCATTTATTGGAACAAAGCTAAGAAAACTTTCAGTATAACCATTCCAATCTTCTATTAAGGAGTTAATGATGCAAAAAGTTGATTATGTGTTTCTCAAGATGTATTTTATAAGTTAATAAAGTTTGTATTAACAAGGTGTTATCAGTTTGACATATCAACAAAGTGGATTTTAATGTAAACCGCTATAGACAGGTCACAAAACGGTTTCTGTAATAACTACTACCTCAGGTTGTAGTCTGCTATTAATACACCGCAGGAGTAATTTTATATTGATATTTAAATTTTTTTCAGTTGGTTGTTATTCAGTCAACGAGGTTCAGTTTCAATTAAAATACAGCATGAGAGAGAGATGATAGAGATTGTTTTTTTGTACGGCAAGCAACGATTATAATTCAATAAAAGTTAATAAAAACACTATATGAAAATATCTAAAATTAATTAACCAATAAATTTTTATGTTCACCACTTTATCTTTAAAAGTTTAGCGACACCAAAAATAAACGAGCCTGAAAAAATTTCGTCGTCCTAATCCTCGTACTATTCATACATGTTACGTTAAAACGTAAAAGTTCTTCATACAATTTTTAAAGCTAGCTTATTTCGGGTAGAAAAATTGTCCTAAAGTATGATATACCTAAATCAAATTGGTCTCATGCATAATTGTCACGACTGTAAAGAAGATAATTCTGTAATTTTATTATGAGACAGCAGTGAAATGTGATTCTTGCGGGCGCCAATCGTGGCGTGTGTCGGAATATTTCAGTAGCTATTCGCGCCCTGCTGCTGGTTCCATTTTCGCTGTATGCCATATTCTCATGATAGGATGTTAAATTAAACCGCTTAACTTTCATTGCCTTATGTTTTAGTTTGGTTTATATGAATGACATTGTCACAAATTATTCTTTTTTATCATAATCAGCCTTTGATAGTCCACTGCTGGACATAAGCCACCCGTACTCCACGCCTTTAGGGGTTTTGGACCATATCCCACCACGCTGGTCCAATGCGGGTTGGTGGGTGGACCGACTTTTTACATGTCCATCCGACGCATGGATCATCTTACTTTTCAGACAATTGGGTGATCAGCCCAAATTGCCCTAACCAACTAGGAAACAACAATGAAAGTTTGTTAAGTCCCCGAAGGATTCGAACCCACGTACGCCAGTTTCTAAAGCACACGCCCTTACCACTCGGCTACGGAGGCACTTATTTTTGAAGGTCGCCAACAAAAAGATATACACTAACGTAAAACATTGTATTTCTCTATCTCTTAATGTCAAGTCAGCGTAATCAAACTATTTTTTCATCAATTAATTGTCGACAAAACAACTCATTCAAAAAATCGTTGCAGATGGAGTAACTCCTTCTTATGGAGTATTGGTAAAACCAAAGTAGATGATACTGTTATAACAATTTTAAAAACATAGTATAATTATCGTTTATGAATTTTAATACGTCAGACGCAGTTAAATTTTGAAACTAGGATTTAGACAGTATATCATGAAACTAATTGGCGCATCTGCAAGAAAAATGTGTGCATCACGAAAACAAATGAAGGTTCTTGCCGGTTGTTAAACGTACTGGAATAGTACCTTTTAGAGAAGAATTTTTCATTATATTTCTTAGTTGTTAGTAGCAAAGTAAGTTAAATAATTCTCTTAACACATTGTTTGGTGACCTACGATAGGCCTACCAATGTAACTACATGATTTTGTAGACTATAGATAATGGAATTATTTATAAAATTATTCTACATCAGTGACTAAATGGAAATACATATTTAATATTAAGTGTATTACACTTACAAAGGATATTAGTAGTTACATACGTAGGACCTTTTAACATAACAAAATTATTTATAGATATTTAAAATAATATTTTTCTCGATTTGAGTGACCTAATATCCAAATATACTTGCAAAGCTTTAGGGTCTTCTGAAATTGATGATAACTACGTAAAAATACAAAGAATGTGATAATTTGCACAGAGTATAGATTTAAAATCACAATACCAATAATTTACATGATCATAAACTTTTTGTGGTTGTTGGTTGATGATGAAAACCGCGAGCATGAAACCCGTGTGTATTTTGGGCTATCACAAACTTTCCTTATGTCAAATAATATAGTTTCAGCATTTTATTTGATTAATTTGAAAATGTGTCTATGTCTAAATAGCGTATATCTGATCTGTATTTGATATAGTCTCGCTTATGGTATTTTCGGAATTTTACGAAATATGTTACACAAAATCAATAAACATGTGAATCGATTAAGAGGATATCAAGTCTATATCCAAGTAGAGCCAGGAAATAAATATTCGATTTATGATATAAAATTGTGAGAATACTAAAATAGGATTGCTACGTAGTAATATGTCCTCCTAGTCGATCCGACAACGGCCGATCTATATTAGAGATCAGCCATCTGCGCAGGAGATACTGAAGTGCAAAAGTGTACGCGCAGACACAGCTACACCTCTTATTTCTTTACTCACATATTCCGATAGAACGAAAGACCAGCGAGAGATCTGGCACCAAATTTTTACATGTTCACGCAACGCGAGGATAATCTTACTTTACTGTCAGTAAAGTAAGATTATCGGTTAGTCAGCCCACATGACCTTAGTCAACTAAAAAACAACTTAGGAAGGTAGTAGACCTCGCAGAATTCGAACCCACGACCTCTGGTTTCCAAAGTGCAAACCCATACCACAATGCTACGGAGACAGAGCGTGAATATCGTCGTCGTCATCGTCGTCATTTCAGCCTGTCAGAGTCCACTGTTGAGCATAGGCCTCCCCTATAAGTCGCCAAGAGGTACGATTCTGTGCCACCTGCATCCACTGACCTCCTGCGCATTTGCACAGGTCGTCACTCCATCTGTAGCCCGACACTGCGATAGCCAATATAAGGCTGCTACTCGAGAACCTTTTTTCCCCAACGGTTATCGGTTCTACGAGCTATGTGGCCGGCCCGTTGCCACTTTCGCTTGCTAATTTTGCGGGCTATTATCTCAGTTACAATGGATCTTCTGCGGATGGCTGCGTTACGCACTTAATCATGCAGAGAGATATCGAGCATAGCCCGCTCCATAGTTCGCTGAGTGACGTGGAGCTTCCTCATACGGCCGGCAGAGAAGGACCATGTCTCAGTGTATATAATTCGTGAATATAATACTTGAAAAATATTTACGTTAATTTGTTGCTACTACTTCAAATAATCGTTAATTTTTAAATAGAAGGGTCTGTAACGAAATCATTAAATAAGATAAAATGATAGAAATCATTGTGTCTCATTATCAGCCTGTGTTAAACCACTGCTGGACATAGGCCTCCCCTAATGCACGGCTCCTCCATTTAGGAGGTTTTTTGGACCGTATCACACCACGCTGGTCCAATGCGGTTTGGTGGTTGGACCTACTTTTTGCATGCCCATCCAACGCATGGATTATCTTAATTTTCAGACAATTGGGTGATCGGCCCATATTGCACTCACCAACTAGGAAACAACAGTGAAAATTTGTGGAGTCCGAACCCACGACCTCCGGTTTCTAAAGCACACGCCCTTACCACTAGGCTAAGGAGGCAGTTATCGTATTCAGATGAAGATCAGAATTTTTGCATATTCATTATGAAGACGAATAATTTCTCACTTCATTTATATCGCGATGCGACCTTATATATCTTGCTGGCTCCCGACTCTTTTTTTTTTTTTTTTACGGATGACTCACGTTGTTGGAGTTAACCGCTACAACCCGTCGGGTTCGAGGGGCTGTGCAACTTTAAGTGTGCACAGACTTCACCCTCTATTCTGTGGCTTAGCTCCGAGGGACCCCTGAAGGGGACCTCGGCTCGAGCTCCTTCTTTATCCGTAAGCGGGCTTGATCGAGGGTGCCCAAGAGGCCGAGCCTCGCTCGATCAGCCGCTGGTCAGGTCCATGCCTATACCCGTTAGCAATATTTATCGAGGGCGCCCGGTGGGCCGAACCTCAGCTCGATAATTGCTTTTAGGACTTATCAATGGAAGATTTTACTAACCGCCCTATCTGGTTGGTGAGAATCGGCCTGGTACGTGCCGATATCTTGTACGGTGTACTAGTTTGTCCTCGACGGCGAGGACAAATTGTGTTACGTAATGAGTTTAAACGTGCTTGCACGATTGTAGTCTCATCGTCCGGATCCGTTATCGCGTTTCGCGCTCTTCGATGGACGTCGTTTTAGCGAGTGAAATTTTGAGTGAACGTTTTAGCGCTCGAACTAGATTGTTTGGGTGTTGCGAAGCCGAGGTCGAAATATCGGATAGATGCCTGTTTTAGATATTGTTTGATAGTGGGCAATTTCAGATCCAGGTGCAGGTTAATGTTGCGCAGGTAATACGGCGCACCAGTGGCCCTGCGCATGAATCTGTTTTAAGGACTTGAAGCTTGTCAATGTGTGATTGTTTTGCATGTGCAAAGACAGGACTGGCATATGTTAAGATTGGACGTATGACTGTCTTGTATAACAACACTGTATTGCGCAGAAAACTTGCTTTTAGGATTTATTAATGGAAATAGTCGACCTAAGACGTAGAGCCGCTCTGTTTTTGACCCGCGTTATGTGCGGGCCAAATGTCAAGGATTTGTCTAAGATTACCCCGGTATTTGGTCTGTTTGACCCAAGGATAGGAGCAATCTAGGAGTCGGACATTGGAAGGAAGGCACGGGTTTCGTCGCGTGAACAAAATGGCCGCTTTTGGAAGGATTTATTTCTATTCTCCATTTCCGGAACCATTCCCCTAGGATATTGGCCGCGGATTGGAGTCTTTGACTTACTAGGATAGGACATCTACTGGTTGAGTATATGCAGGTGTCGTCTGCGAATAAGGCGGTGTCTACAAGACGGTGTTGTGGGATGTCGTTTGTGTATAATGTAAAAAGGATTGGTCCTAATACGGAGCCTTGGGGTACGCCGGCACGGACCGGTCGAGGTAGTGATTTGGTTCCCTCTACGCGGTATCGGAACGTTCGATTCCTGAGGAAGTCTCGTATGATGAGTACGAGACGGTCTGGCACGAGCTTATATAACTTGTATATAAGCCCTTCGTGCCATACTTTATCGAACCCTTCGCACGTCGAGGAAAAGCGCTCCCGTGTGATGGCCTCGTATTAAGCTGACTTTAATTTTCTCCGTGATGCGGTGAATTTGGTTGAGTGCATGATGTTTGGCTCGAAAGCCGAATTGAATAGGGTAGGGAGCCCTTTGATTTCATAAAATCTAATAAGCGGGCTTGGACAAGTCGTTCATATATTTTCCGAAACCCTTTAGAGGCTAATGGGACGATAAGAACTGGGAAGTGCGGGTGGTTTGCCGGGTTTGAGGAACCCTATAACTTCAGCGTCCTTCAAGTGTTTGGGAAAATACCCTTGGAAAGAGCTGCGTTATAAATAGGACTAGGATGTAATTATGTGTTCCGGTAGGATTTTAATGACGGTTGGTTATTCCGTCGGTGCCCGGGCTTTCCGAGGTTTGAGATTTTTGATAATCGACTTGACTTCGCTTCCGGTCACCGGTGAAGTTACGTCGCGGAGGAAGCTGAGACAACCGCTCGACCTCGCTCTCCACCGTTTGGCGGTGAGCGGCGTCGATCGATTGAGTGCTAGGCGTGCATTGTGCCTCGAGGCTGTCGGCTGAACATTCGGCTTTTCTTCGTCGAGAAACGCTAGAGGAGCATCAGGAAGGTTAGGGATGGGATAAAGGGCGGCATCGGAGGGTTCGATTCCGCCCTTTAGACTTTGGGAAGTTGCCAGAAGGCTTGATGGGATGGGTGCGTATGTTGCTTGATCTGTATCCCACCGATCGTTCCTGAATTCAGCTATGCGCGTCTTGGACTGATGTTCAAGGGCGCGTAACTGTCTTCAGTTCCGTTCGGTTGGATACCAATCGAGGCACGGATCGCAGCCCTCTTGCGTCTGCAAGAGGTCCTTAATGTCGTTTGGCAAGGCCCAGCGGAGGTTTCCACCACCGGGACTTGCTTCGAGGGAACCTCGACGACCACTTTGGACATGTCTTGTGAGCGCATGAGCAGCGAGATTCGCGTCGTGCACTGTGCAGGACTTTGGGAATGGCATCTGGGTGCGGTGAGCAAGTGCTGTCTAGCTGACATTTCAGTTTGCGCCAGTCAATTATATTTTTGGTTTGGATGTTTTGGGAGTCAGGTGGTCCTGGTTTTGGGATGACTGGGCGATGATCGGAGGTTAGATCTTCTATGACCTCTATACCTCTAAAGTGAGATTGATATTTTTAAGGAGGGCAATATCAAGCACATCCGATCTGTGGCCTACCGTGTGCGGGTGTGCGTAATGTTCAAGCGAGACTACGATACTGAAGTTAAGTTCTTCAGATGGTGCATCAGTGCTGCACCTCGCGAGTTGGTTGTGTAACTGTTCCATCAGGTGTGCTTGCTTTGAAGTCGCCTGCCAAAATGACGGCGCCTCCTAGGGAGAATAGCGTCTCGAAGTCGGATCGAGTTATCTCGGAAGAGCTTCTACATGGTAATAGACAGAGGCTATGGTGATTGGTGCGTGTCCTGTCATGGCTAACCACAGACCGAGGCTTCCAAGTGCGTTAGCGTCGACGGCGTGTCGATTGCTACACAGTGCAGGGACTTTTTATAATAAATAGGCGTGCCGCCGTGCGAAAGCGCCGGCCCGATCATTTCTTGCAATGTTATAGTTAGCTATTTTCGGATCTCCTCTTCCGGGCTTTAGGAACGTCTCCTGCACCAGTAGAATGTCGACATCGTTTTCGCGTAGAAATTCTGAGATTTCGGTCTTTTTTATCCGCGAGACCGTTTAGCGTTGAAAAATGAAATATTAACTGCGCGTGGCTTTTAGACGGCCGGGCCGTTTCTATTATTTAGTATGGGCGTACTATTCATTTACGTCCCGTAATTAAGTCGACTAATTGCTATACTTGCGAAGTATGGCAAGACGGCTCGAAAATTTCCGACGACGGCGTCGAATTCTGCTTAAGACGATCGAGCTCTGCGAAGTCGATCTGTCCGGCTAATGTTTCCAGGTTGCTGCCATTGCTATGGCTAGCAAGCTGTGGGGCACTCGGAGCCTTTGTTTTAGTGCGGCGCCACGCGGCGCTCGGCGCTACTGCGGTTGCTGTTGTTGTTGCCACGCGGGCATTGGAGCACTGCGCGGGCCTGATACAGTTTGCCACGCCGGAATAGGTCGGAGGGCGAAGGAAAGTAAGGAGGCACTTGGGGCGCCTTGGGACGGATGAAGGTGGTGGCGGTTTGCGCTTGGGTGCCTTGGGGCAGCCCAGATAATTGGCCGTGTGGCCAGCGCTTTGGCAGTTTACGCATGCCGGCGGTTCGTAGCGTGTGAGTACTTCCTATCACGGGGTCTAGGGCAATCAGGGAGTGCCATGGTCACCAAGGCATTTGACGCAGCGAGGGCGTGCGTGACAGTTACGGGCCGAGTGCCCGTACATTTGGCAGTTGTCATAACTGCCAAATGATACTGCGCAGGAAGGCCATTTGAGTGTGGCGCGTGGAATGTGATGCGACTTATGTCGCATATGTGTGTGATCGTACACCTTTTTGCACTCGGTGGAGCGTTCTAAGGTCAGAAGGACCACATTAAACGGTTTTTAGTCTTGGGATGGAGTAGGCGAGGCCGAGTAAATAAGGGATGTTTTGTCCCTTAATGAAATTGTAGATGTCTCTTGGGCATCTCCTTCGCAGTCACTGACGACTGTCCGAAGTACGCGCTTCCGGAGCGCGTATGTGTGATATAATAGTCGTTCTTTAAGAATACGACGTAACTGACGGTGTGCGTCACTGTTTTCCAGTTGCAACTTAATGCCCTGGCCAGGTCGGCTGCTGTGAATTTGAATTTGTTGGACAGCGCGGACCGTAAATCTGCCATTTCTCCTTCGACCGAATGTAAGTCGGCGGAGGTTTCTTATCCTAGGTAGGATAGATGGTGGCTGAGAGGCAGCCGGAGGTTGCTGTGAAGCAAGCGGATGATGTTTGCTGTGAGCAGCAAGTGGTTGCCTGATGAGGGCTGAGTGTTGTTGGCCGTGAGGCGGCCTGAATAGGTTTGCCGTGAGGCGGCATTTGGCTCTGTGGCCGATTGTTGGCCTAGGGGCCGATGGATTTCCGCCGACGCCTTCGGCGCCTTAGGTGGCGGGGTTGGTGATGTACAGGAGGCCCTGCTCTTGCGCTTCTTTTGCGCGCAACCGGCAGAACCCCTCCTGCGTCTTCGTCCTCAGTGACCGGACGGGATTGGTCGAGCTCCATTTCAGGTCGGAGTTGTTTTGTGAAGTTAGCAGGGGATAGGGGTGTCCGAATGGATGGACGGACACTTTTCCGAGCTGGTGTGGTTGCTCGCGTTGGCATGGTGTCGCTGTAATGGATTTGGCCCCCTTGCGCGGTGAGGGCCTCGCGGATGGCACGTACCGTGTCCGCCGGCGGACGATTCTTAAGGTCCTCGAAGTCGAGGCCTAGGTCACTTAGGGTGACTGAATCCATGCTTGATTTTAATTTTAATAAGATGTTAAATTTACACGTGCAAGCACCCCCGGTGAAGCCGGGGGTTGTGTGCCCTACCCTCCCCGCCCCAGTGAGCAGGGAGGTGTAAACCTAACGCGTTTGAAAAACTCTAGCGCTTTAAGAGCGCTAGGTGTGTACCTACGCTGCTGCCTAGTGCAGCAAGCGACGTTAAATTGATTCTAATAATCACCACGTGAGTGGTGTGCGTGTAATTTAATTAAAATCACGGTGTGACGTGGCTTAATAAGAACAAAACTAAAGTTAAAGGGTCCCTACATCTCAACAGAAGGTGTCTGAACGCTGTAAAAGGGAAAATTAAAGTGTTAGGCAAAATCGATACGACTCACCCGACCAGACGGCTACACAGCTTTTTGCGCTCAGGCGCGTACGCCTAACGCGTCGACACTTTACACCGGCACACTAGCACTATCACTAGCACTGCACTGTTGCACGGCGAACACGAGTCTTCTTCTGCCACTTGACGGCGTCGGGGAGGGCGTGTCACGGTGGGCCAAGCGGACGGCGCAGGTAGCAGAGGGATCGAGCAGGCTTGTCCGGTCGATCCGAGGCTCTGAGCGCACTGTGAAAAAACTAGGTGTGCTCCGACTCTCACTCCATGGCTATTTGGTTCGTTGTAAGCTTTCCCTTTTTCACTCTCACAATCGGTCTCAATAGCTATCTCCCTCTTCTATTGACAAAGTCTGCACATCTTCGTGACCTTAAATTTCGTTTCATCTATAAAAAATCTAGGCTATATTTTTTATATATGAAACGATCGCCATGCTGCCAGGCATGCGGCTGAAGAAGTTTCACTTCAAAAATATGTTATATAGCTATTTAACCTAAGTTTTCATGGTCAAATATTCTCTATATATGTACCTTACAAAGTTAGTAATGCAATCTTCTTCATATTCTACATACGCCAAACCAAAATAAAATTGCTAACGCAGGCCGACGAAGTGGCGGCTTCATTCAGGGAGACGGATCGTTGGTCGACCCAGCCGTCGTGGCGTTCATTGAAAAAGAACCACGTCCAGCAGTTGTCGGATAAAGGCTGCTACAGATGATAATAATGATGGAATATAGTTTCGGTGATATTTTAATGATTTGGAATCAATTTAATTTATTTAAAAAGGCTGGGAAGAGTTGGCTTGATTTTTTATGCCTATATTATGTTTTTTCACTTAAGTTATATTTTATTTTTGTTTTTGTTAAGTTTGTCCGCTAGCATAAAAAGCACACTGGCTTGCAAACTTTTGATCTGTACTACATTAACTATAATCTCTATACATTTCATTAATTTCCTGAAGAAGTAGTAAGGGAGAATTGGAATATGAGAATGAGCTTTGATGTAACTTAAGTGATAACCGAGAACCCAACTGTTTGTGAGAGGAATCTTGCAGTTGTGCGGTTCCTAGTAAAAGTATTTTTTCTTTCTCTCTTCCGGCTTCTTTCTGACCAATCATATTTTTTTCTGGGCTGGATTGCGCATCTTTATAATTTTCGAACTCAGCTTTGACACTTGGTCTTTGAGTCGAATCCACATTTCGATCACTCAAACTTAAGAGTCTACTTGAAATTGTGATTGAAAGTTAGAAATAATGTATAGCATAATTTATATAAACCTCGTACTAAGTACAAAACCAACGTACCCAAAAAATTTAAACAAAAAGGTAGGTATTTCTTTCAAAAGCCGAGTGCTGCTTATCTTTGTAAAATAAACGTATATACAAGCAGCATGTAAAAAAACAGTTAACGAATAATTCAATTTTAGTTTTTTGTTTTACAGGTATAAAATTTTAAATAAATATGTGGTGTTTGTTTCTGCATAGTCAAATATTATTAGTATTGCGATCACGTTCATGCGATGCTAGCTTTGTAACATCCATACGACTTGGGAGTACAACGACTGCCTTATTCCTTCATGTACTACTCAGTAAATGCTATATACCACATTCGGAATAGTAATTAACTATGTTGCAAATATTGTCGTGCAACACAAATTTCTGCTAGGTGAGATACATGCCGATTAAGGCAATTGTTGATCAAAAATATAGCATTATTATTTGTTGTTTGTTTCGACAAACGGTGATACTGGCTTATTTTTTAACTATTATCCAGTAATATTCCTCACTTATTAATCTAATAACTGTGTGTCCTCAATAGACTGACTTCACTTCGTGCCAACTAGAGGCACTATGCGGAATTGCTCGTCGCTAGCGACACATTCACATTAATGTTCTTTTTCTCACGGTAGGCAGCGTGTTGGTGATACCTCTGGTAATGCCGGTATGTGCGTCGGTGACCTATTTCCATCAAGTGACCCGACTGTTAGGCTGCCTGCGTAGCCAATAAACCAGATTACGATTCAGTAGTCTTTTAAATTACTACCCATTGATATATAATATTAACAGCAAACAAGATGAGCAGTACACAAATATTCTATGTTCGTTAATAAGGACAGCTTTATGCCTACCAATGCTATTATTAGATAACAAATAGCGTACGTTACGCACATAAAGTTATTTGAATTTGCACACAAATTTCACTAATTGCGTGAATCGCAACGTAAAGAACGCCTTCCTATTTTGGCGGTTTAATTTAGTTTATAATTAAATCAGTAACGTGGTTTGTTTGAAGATTGTATTTCACGTAAACTATTAAGATCTTGCTAGACTAACAATGTATGCAAAAACAATATTAAACTTTGTTATGTGTCATGTGTAAGGCTAACTTTAAAAATTATATTGTGTGCCACAGAAATCACCCTGCAGTTATAGCTCAGTCGGCAATAATCTCATAAGCATCATAAACTAGCTCTTAGAGCAACATTGTGTGCATACTACTTTGATGATCACCCCGGCTGCTTTTAAATAGCTTTTCGTGGATATTGTGATTGAAAAATTGTGTACGGAAATATTTAGAATATATGTTTGTTGGTAGATTCATTTGTATCACAGAAATTTACAACGTATGGTGATTGCATGCATTGTTATTTATGCATAAGTGGATGATGGAATCAGCACCGGTGTTCATTTATTTAGCAACACTATTTTTTACTATGCTGTTAGATATATATATGTAAACATCATACGCACTATTAGATTACTTTCTGATAAGCAGACGAGTAGAAAGGTTTCTGAATTAAGTAAAATGCTCGCCTATTAATATTCCGGATTTCAAAGAGCCATTCGTTGAATACCAAGATTGTATTTTACATGTTACTAAACCTGCATATCTTGAACATGATCTAAATACCTAAATAAACTTCACAAAATTCCGTAGCGCCTATGATAGAAACCGAATGTCCCAAATCATTATGTGATGTATAGCTACAGATAGTAATAAAGATGAAACCAACGCTTTCACCGTCGTTATCTTCAATAAAAAGACGAACCATACGAATCTTTGGCAATTCAATGCTCACAAGCAGGCTGAAACCTCTAAGCCTATGGCGAGATATTGGCTCTCTCTGTGTATTCTACCGCCTGCTCCACGGAGCTGTGTGAGATCGTACTGACCTCTCCATTCTATCATCGTACCCTCCGCAACCAGACCAGAGTTCATCAATACTATCTGGAAGCGGTGCCATTAAATACATTTCCAGAGATCATTTATACCACACACTAATAAACTCTGGAATGAACTCCCCTCCAACGTTTTTCCTCCGCGCTTTGACATGTCTTGCTTCAAACGAGGTATTAAAAAAGTCCCTTACAGTAGGCAGCACGTTGGTGGTCAATACCAGGGGTATCACGTGTTGGCGATGGCCATGGACGTGGCGAACGCTTCCCATCGGGTGACCCAACTGCTCGATTGCCTTCGTTGGTAATAAAAAAATCCTATAGAAACTTTTTAGACAAGTACATAAATAGATAGGGTAATGAAATAAAAAGAAAAAAATATTTTAAAAATTTACAGTGGATTCAACAGGGTTAAGATAAAAGCTACATTAGCTTATAGTTAAAAGTTCACACACAATTGCAAAAATGGAAGAACTAAGTGTTTTACCGGCCGTAGGTCCCCATATTTACAGGGGACCGTCTGGAAGGGTAAAAACGCGGTGCCTGTTTCTACCGCAAAGCAGTAGTGTGAACACTAGTGTGTTCCGATTTGAAGGGCACCGTAGCCAGCATATTTACTGGGTAAACAAGACTCAATATCCTATGTCTCAAAGTAAGCAGCGCGTTGGTGATACCAGTATTGCCTATCTATGGGCGTCGATGACCACTTTCCATCAGGTGGCTCGACTGCTCGTCTGCCTGCGGTGGCAATAAAAAAAAAGTGTGAAGTAACGAGGAAACATATAAAAACGTATACACGCTTCGAATTGAGCACCTCCTTATTTTCGGTAATCTTCAAAAAACATACCACCTGAACTGAGTACCTCCTTATTATGCATCGCAGGTAAATAAATATCTATAAAAATTTCTAGTTCATATACTTAATATTGATATTAATTTGCGCTTTAAAAATTTGAAGATAAAGCATCAAAATTTCGCACTAGCAGCGAAAAGAAACATCAGAAAGATCAATGATAAGAGCTTTCTGCTTTAAAAAGTAACGTTAAGAGCAGTTTAGCCTTACGGCATCTAGTCTTTAAATTTAAGTTGCCTACAACTCTGAACATTTTATATTTTATCTATAAGTACTGCTTTTAGTAAATTTGTCCGTTATACTTTATAAGAATTCTCTGTAAAAAATATTAAATGGCAGAGTACTGAATAATTTTTTCTTGCATCTATGCGATTACTTTACAGATTAAATCTACTTTTTACTTTGCTTATTTACGGCGTTGGCTTTATATATTTATTTTTAGACGTTAAGGACTCTTTCTTTTTGAAAATGTTGATGCAGGTAGGAATGAAATAAAGATAAATGAAAATACTAAAATCTCATCTTAGTCTGCCCTGTGACAGAGACTGAGAAAAGAGTCATAAATCCGTAAACAGTTGATTAAACCTAAAATTTTTTGTTGTTTAAAAGTAATCAGGATGATACCCGCTAACAAGCCGAACACTGTATTTTGGATCGACATTACAAATTCATTTTAGAGGTGGTCGGTCCCCTTTTTACAGAGGTTAATCTGGAGCGGTACTTGCGCGGTTCCTATGTCTGCGGCATAGTAGTGTTGTGTAAATACTACTGGGTTCCGTTGTAAAGGGCACCGTAGCCAGCGTATTTACTGGGTAAACGAGTAAAAACGTTTGTCTCACGGTTGGCAGTACGTTGGTATTATCACTGCTCGCATCATCCACTGGTTTCTCTCCCCTTAACCTAACCCTCGGCTATTTGGCTTCCCGCCGACTGGGATGCATTTTTACATTTAATTTATATGTATTACTTGCCTCCGTAGCCTAGTGGTATAGGCATGTGCCTTAGAAACTGGGGTGTGGGTTCGAATCCCGCGGGACTCAACAAATTTTCATTGTTGTTTCCCAGTTGGTTAGGGCAATTTGGGCCGATCACCCAATTGTCTTAAAAGTAAGATGATCCATGCGTCGGATGGGCATGTAAAAGTCGGTCCACCCACCAACCCGCATTGGACCAGCGTGGTGGGATACGGTCCAAAGTCCCTAATGGATGGAGGTGTATTAGGGAGGCCTATGTCCAGCAGTGGACTATCACAGGCTGATGATGTATTACTTTTAATGTAATATTTTGTTATTGTTATAAATGTTCATCATATGCGTGTAAATAATCAAAGCGAATAAAGTTAAAAAATAAGTTAAAATTAGATACATTGTAATGTAACATTTAAAATGTCATGTAAACCAATCACATCGGAAAACTTAGCATAAATTCTATGGTATTTTGCCTAAATAACACTTATATACTTAATAGAATAAATAAACATAATACTCAATATAACGTAAAAGTTTTGACGCAACCGGCGGCTTAAGCATAACAATTTAGTTTTTAAGGTGAATACGTATATACAGGTTATAAACTGTCGTTTTAATTTACATAAATTCAAAAATGCGGTAATTGTAATAAATGAAAAAACATTAAAAATAATTTCTTGCAATAATATTCGCAATACTAGAAACATTTCGTCCGTTAAAGTATGTATGAAATATTTATAGTATTGATTTTAATTTGTTGCATTATGTGTAAGTTAATGTTTAATAAATTTCCTTAACGAGACGGTTTAAAAGCTATTTTTTCTTACTTACCTTCCACTAACTATAACAGGGATTTAAATGCAGCATTTTCAACCATAAAACAGCGTAAAAGAGTCCTTGACGGTTGTTAAGCTAATCAAGTATTCCGCAGGGAACCTAACAAATTAATTGGTTAAAGTTTGTTATAAAAAAGCAGTTCGTTATAAAAAAAAACTCAATTTAACTGTAATAAGTTTTTTTATTAATCTTACTTATATTTCAAATTCATTTTATCTATTTTTTAAGTCTTCTGTTCCTCAAATGCATAAAAAGAAACCTTTATAAGATCGCTTTCTTATTCGTCGGTTCATCGGTGTGTCCATGTGTTACCAATGATTATACTTTTTACTAAGATCTAACGGGATCAAAAGATTTTACATATGCATCTATTTTTGCTTGATACAGAAGGCAAATGTCGGTACACACAAGGTTGTGCGAGAATCTAGTATTCTTAACATATACATAGCATGCAATCAGTTAGCGCCTTGTGGCCCTCCAATCTCATCATATAAATATTTATATGGACAGCCATATTTTTTTATCCTTTTGCTTTGTTCAGAACAATGTGTAATAAAAAATTTTAATGTTAATTTTCTGCCTTGTCAAGGTTTTTGTTGCATTCGAATCAACCATTTTATTATTTTTCAGCTTCAAAAGTGAGCTTATTTTCGTATTGCCTGTTTCTTTAATATAAGACCAAGTTTTGTTTTTTTTTTAATTATTCGGGCGCTTTATTTATGTGATCTTTGATCTAGTGGTCAGGGCGTGTACTTTAGAAACCGGAGGTCGTGGGTTCGAATCCTGCGAGGACTCAACAAATGTTCATTGTTGTTTCCTAGTTGGTTAGGGCAATTTGGGCTGATCATCCAATTATCTGAAAAGTAAAGAGAGCAATGCGTTGGATGGACATGTAAAAAGTTGGTCCACCGACCAACACGTATTGGACCAGTGTGGTGGTTATGGTCCAAGAACCCCGTAATGGAGGAAGCGTAAATTAGGGGAGCCCTAATTTACGCTTCCTAATGATGATGATGATGATGATTTATCAAAGTAAATTTTAAAGAAATAAGATTATATACGTATTGCTTTATTTAATTTAAATTAAGAATAATTGCTTACCATTTAAAAAAGAACTACGCTTTTTCTAACTTTCGACTGCAACACTAAAAACACTTATAAGTAAATTGAACTGTATTTAAAGTCGACATTTATTATAATATTAATAAAGTTACTGGGCCTATGTCCAGCTTTGGACTAAAACAGGCTGATGGTGATGATGATGATACTATACACTCTTTGCACCAGTATTAATATCTGAATTGGCTGATGATGTTGTAGTCAAAATCGTCTATACATATATGCACTCGATTAACGACGTGGCGTTTTTCCAAGAGATCTTTCTAGGCTCGAAAAACAAGAAAGTTTATATACAGGAGAATAAATAACTATTGAACCGACACGTGCTCTTTTTTTCGGTCTTCTTTGCATTTTATGCTGGATACATACATAATAAATCATTTAAACGCCTTTGTAATACATCTTTAATATAAGTTTTATGTTTATCATTATAATATTAAAAGTCATGTTTAAAGTCGGTATTATGCAAATCTAGCACATGAATCCTGTAGCCAAATTTCGATAACGCGAATATAAAAGTTTAAATAGAAAATTCCACGTAATTAACTACTTTATCTAAATTCTAATTGAAGAAACCGCTCGTAATGTCCCAACGGCCGAGAGTGAGCGCGTTGTTAGGAAAATGGCACCAAGTAATGGTAAACAAGCTTACAAAGTCGAAATGTCATAGACATTTACATTCAACCCCATAAGGCCATAGCGCATTGTAAGAAACATTGGGTGTAAAATCCGTTGAATATGTAAATTATAATCGCTAGATAACACAATATAATACAAGTATTGCAAGCAAGGGATATGTTGCGTTTTTCAATAGCTCCGCACTAAAATATTATTCCACATTTCACCTACTTCTCAAAAGAAATAGTTTTTTAAACGCCATAAAAGATATTTTTATCTTCTATTGGTATTACTGTTAGCAATATTTACTTTTAATTACTATTCCTCGCCTCACATTTGTCTTAATGCTTTCATAAAAGTGTTAACAATTATATACGGGGAATTCGGGGCTGTTTGGGAAGTCCATTTAAAAGTAGATAATTTTTATATATTATTAAAGAGAGATAAGAGCAGATCTTATCTCTCTCCTTGCGAGAAGTTGTTTGCAGGATGCAATGTCGTTAGCTTGGATATGAAATGGACATGAGAGCATTGTCACATAAAGTATTCACTTCATGGAGAGACGTACGATGTACGATATTTCAAGTATCTTTACTTGGCGGTCGACAAATATGACTTCGATGTGTGGAGCATTAAATATGCATTACCTAAACATAAATAAATCGGATTGTGCGTTAGTCTGCAACGTTGGTGCCTTAGTGTCATTAATAGTATCAAGACATTTTTTATAATGGCGGCACGTTACTATTGTTTAGACACAAGACCGAAATTCAGAATTTGCCGAGCTCGTAAAGTAGTATTTTTTGGAGAGTATAAAAACTAGTAAAGTGCTAGGTCCTTAAAAAATAAATAAAACTAGTATTTTTAATTTTTGTAACAAGAAAGCGGCCCTCGTAAACACAAGCCATCGTCAGCATTTATATCTTAATATTTAGATATCCCTTAATAATCAATGTTATAACTCCTAATATTTTATTAAATAAATATTCGAGTTTTTGAATTGTAATTATAGGCAAATGTTTATGACGCGAATTAGCGAAAAAAAAATTTGAAGAATTTATACATAATTTCGACAAAAACCGATATTTACCGTTTCTCTTGTAGTTTTACAACCTCAGAGTAACAATTTCAATACAGTTTGCTCACAATTTAAAAAATACCCAGTTCGTGTATACGCGAAACGTTTCACTAATTGTGTAAATCACGGTACAAAGCGCTTTATGCTGCGCTATCCTAAATTCATTTATAACCCGTAAAACGGTGAATAATGCTTTTACATTGAAATTTATAAAACATTTGAATAAAACTTAACGCATAATAGATTTGGGCAAATGTTTATTACTAGCTTACCTCATTAAAATAAATGATGCAGTTTGTATTGTCATCGCTAAGTCATAACTGAGCGGAAATTTTTATCTCTGGATAAGGTATATTTATTTGAACTATTTGACGATTTTGATAGCATTTAATTACGTTAAATTTTGTTTCTAAGTTTCAAACGCTTTTAAGCGTCCATAGTCTCAGGGCGGACTAAGACTTGATTTTTAACATTTAACGCATAAGTAATTTCGGCTACCGATATCAAATATACATTTTTTTATATTCTTTACAAAGGTAGACGAACAGTCGAGTCACTTAATCGAAAGTGGTCACCGATGACCATGGACATCGATAATACCAACGGTATTACTAACATGCGGCCTATCGGGAGACATTGTGTGTTACGTTTCGGTTACCCAATAAATGCAATGGCTTCGGTGACCTTCAAGCTGGAGCACGGTAGTGGCAGAAATTAGTACTGCCCGAGGCCTCAAATCAACCTTATAGCTATTTGGATTAATAATCCATTAAATAACTATCATATCATGACTTGTTCAGGCTTATTTCTGGAATGGCCGGTCCAACTTTTACGAAAATATGACGGAAGATAGCAGATGATACTGGGCGTAACTTAGGCTTTTCTATATTTAGAAAAAAAATTGCACTATTTAGTTTTTTTCTAAACTACCACGTGGACGAAGTCGCGGCCAACAGCTAGTAATTAATATAAGCAAGTGAGAGAAAATGTTATTCATGAAAACACAAGAATTGGAAACAGTTATTAACCGCACATTGAAAAACTTATACATACCAGTAAGAGCATATAAAAGTTATAAACTTTCAAAGAGCTTAACTAAGAAAAAGTAGTTCCGCTATGTTTTAACAATAAAATTAGTTTTTATGTGACTCAACTATTAATACTTACAATTTACTTTTGTCCGAATATACATTTTTGTACAATTAACGTTAAGATTCGATATTAAGTTCAATTACTCATGTGTTCCATGTTAAACTCGGACACGCGATCCCTAGTTTGGAATTTCATGTATTCGGATGCAGAAGTTCGAACAAAACTTCTGCAGCCGAATACATCTTATTAGCTGTAAAAATACATACCATATAATGCAACAAAAAATACGTACCATTTTTTTATTTTCAGTTCTAATAGAATAACCACTACAAAAAGATTATTATATTATTGTATTTATCGATTACGGATTATTTCGTCTATCACAACAAACAGTGCAACTTGCGTGCATAGGTCTATTACCTAACGGAGTTATGTAAAGCACAAAAGGCCACAAGGCGCTGTGGAAAGAAGTGGTGCAACAAACTACTAAAATCCTGTCAAATATACGGTATGCTGCTAAATGTATTTTTGCAGAAGTTCGTAAAGCCCGTCCCTAGTGAGGGCGAAGTACCTTTGTTTTTTGGTATTTGATAGAATAGACATAACTGTTACAAATATTAATAGATTATTGTGTTTGTTGGAACTGCCCATGTAATATATTTGCACAATATTACTTCGGATCAGCATTACCCATCGCGCTGTGTTTCTCAAATTAAATGCGGTATCATTTTTTTATATTAATTGTACTTACTTTGAAAATTCATTTTATATAATTATGAATATAAGTAAAATGTACCTCATATTATATTTTATAAATAACCAAGGAAAAACACCCTTTTACAAAATTTTACAAATCTTAAAAATAACAAGAAGTTTAATGATATTCTACTCTTTTGTAAGCAAGCACAAAAATGTTTATTTTAACGTGAACATTTATTGATATAACTCCAAGCCAACCCTGCAGGTTAAGCTTAAACCCTTTAATTTTGATAAATATAAATATAAAATAATAAAGCCGAATTTTGTTTTGTAACTTTTGGAACCAGTTAATAAAAATATAATGTAATGTTAATTTAAATGTTATAACCTAAATTTATTTGATAATTAAATTAATTTAAAAAATCCTTGATATATGTACCAAACTGCCTTTAGGTTTTTAAGGTCAGCCGCGTGCGTTTCGTTTAGGACAGGACACCTAGAAATGTCTTATAAAATTTACCCAATTAGCCTATGAATCCAAATATTTTGTGATAATAATAAAGATACCATGATTATACGTATCCTGATAAACTCGACTTATGCATAAATATGTAATTGGTAAATAATTTATTTATAAAGGTAACAAAAAGGAGCCCTTGCAAAGAGTTAACATGAACGGGTTTACGTATGCCGAAATCCTAATGATTTTGATTTGTTAAACCTTATCAAATCCACTAATTTACGGATTTTCGCGTTACTAAAAATATATTTATTCCCGACGTTTCGAGTTCTTTCCAGCATCCATGATCACAGGAAGACTAAGTTGAGTATATGTCTGTATTTCAATGTTTCGAATAACCGTCAGAGTTTTATTTAAAATTGACATATCGTTCGTTTCTTAATTTTTAATGTTGGTTTTACAAAAGTTTTTATACTCTGCGTTTAATTTTGAGATTATTGGATCCCAGGAAGGTGGCAACGACCAACCATCCTCTCTATTAAAATTTTAAGGTTTTTAGATTTATTAAAAAAAAAAATCCAAATTTTAATAGAGAGGATGGTTGGTCGTTGCCACCTTCCTGGATCAATAATCTCAAAATTAAACGCAGAGTATAAAAACTTTTGGTAAAACAACATTAAAATGAAACGAAGCTGATTCAATCTTAAATAAAAACTCTGACGATATTCAGGCTGTGCTCTGGCTCATCAATCTGCCCGTGATCATGGATGCTGAAATCGAAACGTCGGCATATGATTTTTTAGTAACGAAATCCGTAAATAGTGGATTGTTATAGTATCGCGTAAATAAAAGAAATAATTTGTTAAACCTTCTTCATACGAAAATATCGTGTTAATTGCAAATTAATCGTAAGTTGTTTACTATAAATGCAATAATTCCCTAAAAGTGGGTTAAGCATGTACTGTAATCCATTTAACAAAAAATATTAACATAACGTATTTTTTATTTGCAAACGTAGGCACACGAGCAGTCGGCCCAACTGATGGAAAGTGGTCACCGACGCCCATAGACATTGGCAATACTAGTATCACCAACGCGCTGCCTACCGTGAGATATAGGATGTTAAGTCTCGTTTACCCAGTAATTACGCTGGCTACGGTGCCCTTCAAACCGGAACGCAATAGTGTTTTCACAATACTGCTTTGCGGTAGTAATAGGCACCGCGATGGTACCCACCCAGACGGTCCCATGTAAAAAGGGGACCTACCACCGGTATTCTAAAAAAAATCACAATAATAACTTTTTTTTTTGGGATTTTATTCTCAATATATGCTGATAAATAACATAAAATGCACATATAATTAAAATTAGATGATAACCAATACCAGATTTTGAAGAGTTTGTTCTACTTATTTCTATAATTTTAATTCAAATGATAAGAAGTTTCAAAAATTAATAGTAAAAGTAGTTTTTCTCTCGGCAATATCTGTATCCATATGTCCCAGCAGTAGACACTACAGGCTTTGACTATTTTTACATGTTTCCTTTTCAGTTTTTAAATCTACAGATCATGCCAAGCGGACATATTAACAGAACAAGCAATCCTCCTGTTAACATTGATGAAATACGGCGTTTATGCACAATACGGCCTTATAATTCAAATGTCAACATAGTTTATAGCGTGTAGAGATACATTACTCTATATCAATATGACGTTGTCTTAATTTTTCATTGCGGCTGACATAAGATAGTAAATTCGAAACTTTTCTATGATTCAAAATGACGATGAGTATGAAAGACATTCATGGTCTTTATTAGCAAAGTTTATATTTATATATTTTTAGTATTTTTATTTTAGTTTAGTGTAGAAGTCCGAAACATTATGGTAGTTTAGATTTAATATTTATAAAACCCTAATAGAGAGCCGAAATTGTGAAATTTGTATTTATTTTTTAAAATTATATTAAAAATATGTAGTTAAACATTTATTTATTTATTTTATATTGGTTGCACTGTTTAATCAAGTGAATGTTATTTATAATTTGTAAATTTTCTTTACGGCTCACGAATCATCGTAGCGGAGCATTGACAAAAATATTTAGTGGTTCAAATTAAATTATATCTAAGATATGTATTGAAATAGTCACACCTAAAAACAATATCTTTTCAATACCTGTGTACTACCTACACAATAGATAAATTTAATACATAATAAATTTTATCATCACAAGCTACTTTAAAGTGCTACTCTAATAAGAATACATTATAAAGTATTTTTCGTTTATTCTTTGTAGTAAAAATAAAAGTAGAATATTTAAGTTAAAAAATAAAAGAGCATGCAGAGTAATATTATAATTTTAAAAACCTTTGTATAATTTATTTTGTTACCAGGTCCTTGATATAAAAAGTTTACTCGCATTTAAACGAACAACACAGGTATTTTAATCTTACCTTAAACGTTTTCACGCGAAAGTGGTTTTAAAAGTTCAATTCAATGCACAAGTGGTTTATACATGTAATGCGCGTTCATTTGCAGGGCTTCATTGCCACTTCCCTTTCAAAGAGATCGCGGTCAAGCACCAGTGCAGTTAAATAACTAATGCTAGTTAACCTTATAGGTACTGTTTTAACTGCATAATTGTTTTTGTACCTTCCGTGAATAAACCAGAAAACAAAACCGACACAAAGTTTTTTAACCATTTCGACCATTATGTAAAGCAAGGGCCAATACCACTCGGTCACGGAGGCGTTCCTACCATTATTATTACATTTTAAATATTCTTTTACTTTTATGATACGTTTATGTTTTTAAAATGTATTCATTCAATAGCAATTTATGTTAATTTCTGTATGGGGTGACGTCAATCGAATACGTATGTGCGATAGAGCCATTAGAATAATTCTGTTATCAAATCGCTATTTTATAATAATAGACAACGATGATAGTAAAGCAAAAATATCTGGCTATTGATAAAAATGTTATAAAATATATTTTATTATATTTTGCTCACATATATTTGATAACTTCTCACTATTTTTTTGTTCAATTAAAATCAAAATACTAGCATTGTACCAAGGTACTTTGTCAGGCATATCAGTGCAAAAAATGGTTGTACTGAATATAAATAAGAGAGACCTGTCACCTGATACACTTTCAACTAGACTACTTCTCACTTATTTAATAAAAAGGCCCACTTAATTTGATTTTCGAATAAAGTTTTCTCGATAATTTATTATGAAAAATTAAATTTAAAATGGTTTGTGTGCGTTATGTTTAACATTGAATATATTCATTTTTTCATTTAACCTTTTTCCGTCTTTGCTACTCGCTGCCAACTTGAACCGGTTACTGCACGGAGATCGGTTTACCACCTGGTCGGGGTTCAGCCAACGCTTCGTCTTCTCGAACGTGGCCTTCACTCCAGAACTTTAGTGACCCATCGACCATTGGTTTCCTGATCACGTGACCGGCCCAGTGCCATTAAATGAGTTAATCCTTTGCATTATGTCAATGACTTTAGGTCTTTTCCGGATTAATTCATTACGAATTTTGTCCCACAAAGAAATTCCAAGCAAAGCCGCAATCCATAGCCCGTTGAGAACCAAGAACCCAACTTGTGGACCAGTCCTACAGTCAAAGGGCGCATTTCGGCCACGTTGGTCATCACTGGAATAACCCATTGATTGAAGACATTCGTCTTTAAATATTGACACTTCAAGGCGGCGCTGCCTTACAGTGAGAGTTAAGTAGATCCCCAGTTTCAAGTGCAATCAGTCAATTGCCAATCTGCCTGGTCAGCGTGGTCGTTTTTCAGCATTTCTTTTTAATAAAGGCCAACAAATAGATAAATACTAACATAAAACATTGTGTTTGTCTATCTCTTAATGTCAATTAATCAATTAATTGTCTACAAAACAACTAATTCAATAAATTTGTTCCAATGGAGTAACTCCTTTTTTTGCTGTATTAGTAAAACTAAGGTCCATGATAGGAGAATTTTTAAACATATTAAAATAAGTATCTTATTCATAAACGATCTATAAACTTTACTTCAATGACATTCACGTATGAAACGTAAGACGGATTCCGATGCAGTTAAATTTTTAAACAAGGATTTAGACAGCATATCAATGAAGTTAATTGGCCCATCAGCAAGATAAATGTGTGCATCCCGATGAAGATTCTTGTCGGTTATTAAACGTTAACTTCTTGAATAATAACCTTTTTGAGGCAATTTATCATTATATTTCTTAACTGTTACAACCAAAGTAAGTTAAAAAATCTCCTAACACCTCTTATGAGATGTGTGCAATATAAAACTGATAGGCCTACCAGTGTTAGTTTATGATTTTCTGCTTCAGTGACTCACTACATCTTTAATATAAAGTGTAACAGTAGGATCTTTAATCATAACAAAAGTTGTTATATCTGAAATCATATTTTTCTTGATCATAAAGTTTTTGTAGTTGTTGGTTAATTGATTGAAAACCTTAAAAAAGTCCGTTTGTTTTAAAGTTATACCCGGAAATTCCTTTTGGGTTTAATTAATTTTATAGATTCTCTTTCTCTTTAGTTATTTTTAAAGTTTTAATTATTTAATTTTCAAATTTTAAAAATCAAAACAGGTCATTGAAAGGACAAATTTGGTTTGGCCTAAAATGACCGTTTGAATAATGTTTTAGTGGAATAAAAAGCCCTCTTGCCTTGTCCTCTATCATTCCGACTACGGTCGATCTTTATTAGAGATCAGCCAACCGAGATACTAACGTGCAATAGTGTGCGCACACACAGCCCATCCTAAAATTTTCTCAATTTTCCCGATAAGAACAATAAACCAGGAGAGATCAACCAGTACCGACTTTTCATGCCCTCAAGCAGGGATCATCTTCTTACCGAACAATCGGTTGGTGGACGGTATCCAAAATCAACTAGGAAGTGCGGACTCGAACCCACGACCTCCAGTTTCCCGGCGCAAGCCCAACCGACTGCCTCCAGCCCAGCCTGGTGGTATGGGCGTGTTTAGAATCCAGAGGTCGTGGGTTCAAACTCTGAGGACACAACAAATTTGCTTGTTGTTTCCTAGTTGGTTAGGGAATTTGGGCCGATCACCCATTTGTCTAAATAAGATGATCCATGCGTCGGTAAACGTAAATCGGTCCCCTTGGCATTGGACCAGCGTGGTGGGATCGGTCCAAAACCCTAATGGATGAGGTGTATTGAGGCCTATATCAGCGGTGGACTTCAAAGGCTGATGATGATGATGGTGAAGGCCCAACCACTGGGATTGGGCGGTGCCACAACTTAAAGCCTGTGTCTAGTCTAGTTAACTGGCCACCCTTTAAACAATACTGCAATATATCTACCGCTAATTTATTGCTGGCAAAATATAAGCAAAAATAATTATGTACAGAATTAAAGATTGATATGTAAGGACAATTACTACAAAACATAAAAGCAATTTAAATATATTAATTAACGATTAGAAAGGGTTTCCCTTGATTTTTTTTCCCAAGTTCAAATCCTAATTCCTTTGTCCTTATTGTTTTTAAAATACCTTTGGTTTCCTAGCTAGGATCTCATAGAAAATACCGCTGCAGTATTTTAATCGACGCTAAATTTTGACACATACACATACAACATTATTTAACTATTTTTAAGAAAAATGTTGACAATGATTGTATAAAATGTATAATATATGACGTTAGTACTTAAATACATACATTAAACCTCTTTATTCATCTAGTAACTAGACAAACTAATTAAGTTTGAAACATTTTCTCACTTTGTCTGGGCTTGAATAATCGTGAAAACAACCGTTTCTTTTCACCAGTTAAACGTTGAGTCAAACGTTGCTTTAAAATTACCATTTAGTCCTCAAATGCTAATTTCCATTTTTTTTCCAATGAATTTATTTAGTCCCAACCGAGGTTAACAAAATACAGTTTTTGGGACGTGTTTGGTGAAAATAACTTGGAAGGAAAATCTCCAAACGTTAGGTTTAATTATCGTAAAAAAATTTAACGTCATTGCTAACCGTAAATTGCCTTAGAAACCGGAGATCGTGGGTTCGAGCCCAAAGGGGACTCAACAAATTTTCTTGTTGTTTCCCAAGATTTGGTTAGGAACATCAGGGGATTGCAATTGTCTGAAAATAAGATATCCATCGTCGGATGGGCATGTAAAAAGTCGGTCCACCCCAAACAATTGGGTCAGCGGGTGGGATACATCCAATTACCCTAATGGATGGGGTGTATTAGGGAGCCTATGTCCAGCAGTGGTCTATCACAGGCTGATAATGTAAATGTAATGTAACGTCGAAGAATCGTAAGTTTTCAAATACAAGAGTTTGAATACATAAAATATTCAAAACAAATACTAAGAGTTATGGCATTTCATGCAAACACTTCGCGTAAATTGCAGTGTTATTGGTTGTTATGTTATTACATTTTGGGTATAACTAAGTCGCCAAATAGCACTCAAAGTGATCGGGCTGAAAATTATCAAAATAATTTTTAAGGAAAATACATATAAGCCCTTTTATAAATTTATTTCTCCGCAAAAGCCTTCTCATGGATGAGTTTCTATCATAACAAAAATACGCTTTGTTAAAAATGTGTATTACTCATTCTAATAGAATCCTTTGCGATACTATTATAATTAGTAAAACCGATTTTCAATACATGTTTCCAGTTATATAGATTATTGTACACTTAATCATCATAAAAACTATTCATAAACATGTACATACATTGACTGTATGATGTTAATTATATTGAAATATGCATTTTGAGCGATAATTTTTGCTTCTTAATATTTGACCCAACATAAATTTTAGAAGTTCCATATTTTACGCGAAAATCAAAAAACATATTATTTTTGGTTAGGTTCATATTCCCAAAAATTGGGAAGTTTGAACCTTATATATATTTAAATTTTTAATGTATTTTTTGTTACACATTAAACATTTTATTAAGATATTTAAAAGTAATATATGAAGACAATTAAAAAACAATTTAAAAAATTTAACCACATAGATAAATTACACACAGTTTTATAAGCAAAGCGAAATTATTTATAACATAATGATTACTTGGCCCATAAAAGGGATATATTTTTTACGTTTTCATTATGTTCGGCAACCCTATTGCACAGCGCAAATTGGGATATTTATAAGAATGTTTCAGCAGTTAAATTTATTCAGCTCGTAAATTCGCACTAAAATTGGTTGGAGATATTTGACCAAAATCTAGTATAATTTAAAGTTTTCTTTGAGGTGGATGTTGAAATTTTAATTTATTTAACACGCAGATGCAGTCCAAATCCACCAGCCCTCGCGTTATTTTTACAGTTTTTGAAGGGATTTTCGTGGTAAAAAAAAGTAGCCAATGATAGTAATAATACAGCTTTAGTAGGTATAAATGAACAAATAACCTATAACCCCCAATCAGGTGGAATGCCGATCTTCTACCGCACCGAGACGGACCAGTTCGAGTTGGCACCGAGAAGCACGGGATCGGGCGTCTTCGCGTTCATTGAAAAGGGTATGTCAGCTAAAGGTGGTGGGTCCTCCTTTTACCCTCTTTGGCTCTCTACCATCACGGTATGTTATTTCGGGTCCTAAAATTAACACTACTATCTTCCGGTTTCGAAGGAACTTAAAGTAAACTTTGGGGTTGACGTTGAAATTTCCATTGTGATTATCAAAACATGCTTAAACCTTACCAAACGTAAAAATGAAAGGTGAACTGTTATTATTTGGTTCCTAAATAAAATTTTTTGTAATAATAAAAAATTAAATTTGAATTAATTGAATTGGCAGTCGTATATTAATCTTATACATTACAAAAAAACATCTTTATATCGCGTTCTAAAAATATTCGGTTATAAATTAAGTAATGAAACATTCTAATAATTTTAATGTATGATGTGGTTTATACAATTTAGTTATATTTATTATTTGTTCACATTAGAATTAGGGTGTCCCTAATATTCAAAACTAATTGCTACCTTTATTTATTCATGAGGAAAGAATGAAACGCATCTTTTACTTGAAACTCTTGTCCTAATTAAATTTAGGCACAGACACCGGAGGTCGTTGGTTCGAGTCCTGCGGGGATTAAACAAATATTCATTGTTGTTTCCTAGTTGGTATCAATTTGCCGTGTTTTGCGTTGAAATTTGGGTGAGATACAAGAGGCTTTTCTGCTTTCAATTCCCAGAAGGTAAAGGGGCCCAAAACGAGAGCCAAATGTAAAATGATAATGTGGTCTCAGAATCACTTACAGCTTAATCGTTTGGCGATCAATTGACAAGCGGACTGAATTTTTATGTATTAGTTTTTCTGTTGACTGATCCAGTGTAAAACTGTTTTAATGTGGAAATATAATTCTATTTAAATTAAAGTACCATGCAATATATGTTTAAAAATATGGGGAGGTTGGTTCAAAAATAACTAAAGAAGCAAGAGTGGCTCGAAGTTTACAATTTAAAAATGTATTAAACGTATTTAACATACGTTATGATTAATCAAACATAATAAATAATGGTATTGGGGTAAAATACAAGATAACAAACAAAAAGCCATAATAAGCATATTCTTGTACATCACAGCGTAACTTTTATCTACTCACTATAATATATTCTGGGCTAATCCCTGCGGGGCTGTGCGCTTTGCTGCCGCTTAGCAATGGTACCATTTGCGGAGTGTTAATTGCAGTCTTCAACACTAAGCTTTAACCTTCTTGTTTTATATTCATAAATACAATTAATTTGTAAGTACACAATTAAAAAACATAATTAACGTCGTTAAAAAGTACAATGAGGTATATTTGTGATGCAGTAATGCTTCAGTCTTAGTGGAAGTAAGGGAATTTAAAAACTTCTCCAATTAACGTGTCTTAGACGTCATTTTTAATAAGATGCCTTGTACAATTGGAATAATTAAAATGTGGGGGTAGAAATCACGGGAAAGTTAAAGAAAAAAGCACGTTATTATCTGCTTATATTGTTAATGATGGATTAGAAGAGACGTAATGGTCAAGACAGATCAAAATAATGTTTTATGAAACAATAAGTTGTACACCTTAATCTGGAGTAGAAGTTTTTTTAGTTACACATATTTGAAAAAAATCTTAGTAAGCTTAAATAACATTTCGTTGAGATAACAGTGTTTACAAAAATGTACTAAATAAAATTTTACTGCAAGTTCTTTAGTTATAGTAAAAATATGTAGAACTAATGTACACATAAATATATCAAAACATTATTAAACAGAATGTGTGTGTTACTTTGTGAACTCCAAATCAGTTGAAACTGTAATGACTGCGTTTCAATTTAAAGGAAATAGCTAATTGTATAGAAGTACAAAAATAGTATCTGAAATATGTATTTGCACTACGTTATGATTTCTGTATAAATAGAATAAAAGCTATTTGTTTTGGTATGAAACAGAATAAAATGAATTATAATTTTAAAAGGCAGAATAAAGTTTAATGTTTTGGAATAACAAACAAGATTAGTTTGTGTTATTTACATCAATCATTTTCAATATGGTGAATGAAAATTTGCCTATAAAATATGAACAGCACAAGCCCGAGAGCCATAAGCCATGGCAAAAAGCGATGTTGGATGCAATGACAAAATTGTGTGACCACGCGAACTTCTGACAATGTCTATAAATGTAAAGGAAATAGGTATATACTAAAAACGCCCGAAATATATATCCTTAATTCATATTGTGACGTTGAATACAATTTTTTTTACAGCTATAACTAAATGTTTGAATCTCAGTTCTGTAAACACTAATATGAGCTAATTATATATATTTATATTGTATATATATATATATATATATATATATATATATATATATATTATATATTTTAAATATATATATATAATTATATATATATATATTTAAATTACTTTCTGTTTTATAACTTGCAAAATATTTGCACCACCCTACTTTTTATCTAATCACCCCAAGGTTGACTGGCAGAAAATGCCTATGACATTAAGTCCGCCTATGTACACTTTGTGCATAATATTTAATTAAAAATGAAATAAATTAGAAAATTTAATTTATTTATTTAATTTTACTAGACACACCAACAGTATACATATTTATACGTGATCATAAATATAAAGTAAAAAAAGGCTAAAATAACTAAAAATTCTTAAACACCTCTTAAGAATATATAGCATTCACAATAAAAAAAAAAACTAAAATTTAAAATTATTATTACAAAAAAACAAAATGTAGAGTTTTAACTATTTAAAAGAGAAAGGCACGTAAATAATACGAACCCAAAATATTCACAAAATTCAAGTAACTATAGAAAAGATTTCATTAATTTTGATTTGAAAACGTTCAAGGAATCACAAAATATGTCTAAATTGCCAAGGCGAGCATTAAGCAAGATCCTTTATTTACTACTATTTACTTTCGTTAATAATATTTTGTATAATAATTTATCGTCAATCGTATAAGAAGTTCAAATCCAAGGAATCAATTCAAATCTAGGAAATAATCCAAGACTCCCAAATGTTTTAGTTTCTTAATTAAAGTAGTATGCTTAATTATATCAAATGCACTGGCAAAATCCGTATTAATCCATCAACCTACGTTTTCTATCGGTTCTTTATTTATGTTTAAAACAAAAACACATCAGGTTGGTGACATTGGGCATTTTGTATGAAAACCATGATGGGGAAAATAGCATGGAGTCTAGATGATTGGACATAATGTAACACAAAGAGACTTGAAAAACTTAAGAAACAAATTAAAATTTCAATAAAAGATAGTTTTTAGGATCGTCGTTTGCTCCTTTTTTTAAATATAAAGTATTCTAGCCATTTTCCATTCAACTAGGAACCATCCATCCAAAGGGAACGGTTAAAAATTATCGACCCAAAGGGAAAAACGAAAAACACATTTGCCAAAAACCCATATCCATCTGGGGCCCCGCCCTTAAGATATATTGGTTTGTTCATCTTAGTAAAACCCCTCTCAAATTAAACTTATACGGCTTGAATTTTTTCATTGGGCACCTTGGCAACCTCAGACTTTAGATTGTGTATGCTTAAATTGTGGTGGACCAAAACTAGGTTGCAAAAGAGGTTAACAATATAAGAGCCCGTACCTAGCTGTTTTTTTGTTTCCTCAAAAGTCAAAGTCAAAGTCAAATATCTTTATTCAATATGGAAGCATTACACTTTCTTATTGAATATATATAATTTCTCTGACCTGCCAAAGCTCAGCGGGGACTTTTTTCTTTCTTTCATTAGGTTTTACAAATTTTTTAAATAAACATCATTTAATTTAAAAAATAACCTGGAATAAAATTCATTACTAAGGTGTGTTATCTTCGTGGTTTACCAATTAATATCTTTTAAACACACAAACGTTCCTTTACAACGTTTTTAAATTTTTACAGATAATAGCTAAACGTTTTCTGGGATTTTGTTGTAGAAAATACATTGTCCCTTGAAAATTTAATTGTTCTTGGAGCCCTAGTTTTTAAAAAACAAATTTATGTTATTGCTAAATTTTATTTGTGTTTTCCACAATATTTTACAAATTAATTTTTATGTTTATGAACAATCATAATATTTTTCAAATTATTGAGAAAAAAAACAGTCATTAACATTAATTTCAGTAAACATTTTTTTGCTTATTCTTTGGGGCCCAGGTTATAGATTCTCCAAATCCTCACTTTTGAATTAAGAATATATTATTTATATCAGCCCATTTCCCCCAATGAATTAAGAATCACCATCACATCCATCATCAGCCTTTGTTTTCCACCTGGACCTTTAGGCCTCCCCTAAACCTTTATCCCATTGGGGTTTTGGACCCATCCCAGGGTAATGCGGGGTTTTGGGTGGACCGACTTTTTAGACCACTGGGCTCAAGAAGGGCATGGGTTATGCTGTAAAATAACTAAATATATATAAACGGGCTGTCTCAACATCGGTTTGTAGTCTAATTTTTTACTTCCAAAGCCGCTGAGCCCTAAAACTTATCCCTAATTGATATGGGGGCCCCATTGCAATTCGTCTTATGATGCCGAAAATATGTGGAATCCACGTTTGGTGGTTTTCTCCATCAACGACCAGTTTTAAAATCAGGAACAGGGGTCAGAGAAATAATTCTTATATATATTTCCAATGAAGGGTAAACCTTCCATATTGAATAAAGATATTTTGACTAACTTTGACTTTTGAATAAACAACCCAAACAACTTAATCCAGGCTCGATATTTGCTAACCTCTTTTTGCAACCTGGTTTTTGTCCACCCACCTAAGCATAACACATCTAATACGTCTGGGTTGCCCAAGGGGTGCCCATGGAAAAAATTTCCTATAAAGTTTAATTGAGAGGAAGTGTTTACTAAGATGAACAAACTAGATATATCTAAGGGGTTGCGGGCCCAGAATGGTAACCCGGGTTTTTCCAAATCTGTTTCTTTCATTTTTAGCCCTTGTCGATAATTTTTAACCTTCCCTAAGTGATGGATGGTTCCCAGTTGAATGGAAAATGGCTAAATACTATTACTTCATAAAAAAGGACAAACAGATCCTAAAAACTATCTTTTTTTATTGAAAATTTCCTTGTTTTCTAATTTTTCAAGTCTCTCTTGTTTTAACATTATGTCCAATCATCTAGACTCCAATCTTATTTTTCCCATCATGGTTTTTCATACAAAATGCTCTTACCAACCTGACTGGTTTTTTTCAAAAAAAGAACTGGAATAAAACTTGGGGATGGTTTATACGGATTTTGCCAGTGGAAAGATTACCATTGCGCAACTTTTTTAATTAAAAAAACTAAAACATTTTTGGAGTCTTAAGATTTTTTCCGATTTGTTAATTGGGTTTGGATCTTAGGTCCTGGGCCTTTTATACTTTCACCTAAACAATTTACCTAAACCTTCCCCACCAAGGGCGCATTTTTGGGTGTCTTTTGAATTTTTCGTTTTATTCTAAATGGTAAAAGGTGTCATCGGCAAAAGAATACAATTGGGTGTACACCAAATCAACCTTTGTTGGTCCACTTTCCTTGGACCAAGGCCTCCCCCTAATACACCCTATCCATTGGGGGTTTGGACTTCCACCCGCTGGTCCAATCGGGTTGGTGGGGTGGACCAAATATTTTAGCCCCATCCAAACGCGGATCCTCTTCTTTTTAATTTGGGTGATCGGCCCAATTCCAACCCGACCAATGAAAATTTGTTGCGTTCCCAAGTTCGAACCCGACCTCCGGTTTCAAAAAGACACGCCCAACCCTGGGCACGGAGGCGTTACCAGATCCCTGGTGTTTAAATTTAATATAATATATATAATTAATAAAATATAGTTTATACTCATATATAATATATATTAATAAAACTAGAAAAGAAAAAATCCCCAAATAGTCCCTGGGACCCCATACCTACGGGCCCCAGGAGTCTCTTGCCGTTCCACGTCAACCTCTGAGTTCGGTGACTCAAAGTTGGAAATCAGAAGGTCGGTCGGCATTTTAATAATGTGGCTTAATTTCTTGAACCAAAGTCAGGGTACACTCCCTAATTATTAAAAAAAATTATTAAAATAAAAATAATTACATTTGGAATTAAATTTTTATTTACCAAAAAAACTTAAAAACAGGAATTTTTTTGGAAAATAAAATCTTCTAAATATAATCCGTTGCGATCACCACTCTTGCAAACGACGGCTTTATTCGATGACTGCGGCACGTCACTACTAAAGCCATTTCATTTCTCTGGGAATTTTTCTTTTAAGGCCTTCAAGCCACGGGTTTTAAAACCTTTGGTGCCAAAAAAAAAAAAATCCATCGGGACTACGTAGGCCAAATATCCCTCTTGAGATCACTTTTGCCAGGGAAAAAGGTTGACGGATTGGGGCATAGCAGTGTTAGGGTGGGGAAAGTGGGTCCATCCTGTTGAAACCACGTCCTGGCATTAAAGCCTGAAAAGTTTTGCAATCCTGGTATGGCTTTCTTCGATCTTAACCATCCTCCCGACGAACGGTAACTGCCCCTTTCTGTCCTCAAAGAAAGGGCCCTAGGATACCATGGGCAACCTGGCCCAAAGCAGACACTTTCCGGACTATGTTGGGGTTTTTCCCGGTGCTTAAGTTTTGGGATTAATGGGGGCTTCTTGGCGGCAATTTTGTTTTCTTTTCCCTTGGAACGGAAAAAACCTCGTCAAGAACTTTGAAGTAAATAAACCAGTTCAACATTTCATTCCCATAATTTTGTCTTTGAAACCGTCGGTTTCCCTTTAATTCTTGAACCAACTGAATTTTGTAAAGGGTGCCTATGAAATCTTTCTTCAAAATCTGTTTTTAACGATGTCCTGGAAACGTTTTTTGCTCTGGCGCGCCTTAAGGAGTTGACTGTGTCGGATTTTCGCCGAATAGACTGTGCCCTTTGTCCTATTTTTTGTTCCGTACCGTGACGTCCTTGGGCGACCAACCGCAGTTTATCTAACGTCAACCAATCTCCTCGAACTTAACCCAGTTCTTAAATCGTTTGAAGGGGTTGGGTGTCGTCAAAGTTGTATGGCTTTGTTTCTCAGAAATTTACCGCCCCGCCGGGTTGCCAGAATTGTCGTTTTTAAAAACTAGCGCACCAAAACGCCGGTCCGCTCCTTTAAAACCTCCATCAGACTAAATTTCCCCGAAACCGAAGTTACTCCCCCCCCCCACCCGCTTACGCGCCAATGTTCGTTTTATTTAAATTTTACTTTTCAAAGGACTTATGGGCCCACCTGTCTGCTTGTACCAGGTCAAATGGTTTGGTTAAGTCACAGAAGACACCCAAAGCATCGTGTGACCCTTTATGCCCTTAAATACCGGTTTTGACCAAGATGGGCACCCCATCGGTTGTTGAACTATCCCGTGTAAACCAGTATTGCTTGTTATTGGGATATTATCAAATTAAAATGTACAAAATTGGTTAAAATTATTTTCCTAAAATTTTGCTTGGTGCAGGCAGTATGAAATAGGTTAAAATTGAGGTCTTTAGTTCTTATTTAAAACCAAAATAACTCTTTGTGTTTCAAAGGTCAAAATTTAACAGAATGCAATCATTAAATATAGCCTTTGCCAGGCTGGGTGGGATAACATCAATAAAAATTTATCCCTTAAAGAGATCCACCTGGAATATAAAGTTTTTATTAATGTCCAAAATTTAATCTTTTTTTTAAATTGGACAAATATCTTTATCCCAAACATTAAAAAATTTTCTACATTCTTTGATATTTTTTTAATAATGACTCGGCAATAGTTGGAGAAGTAACAAGTGACTTGGTGGTAGAGGCCAATTTCAAAGTTCTTGGTGACAAACCCCCTGTTTCACCAAATTATTTTCCAAATTATTTTTATTTTCTCCGATCCTTTTTATTTGCCTCCACCTAATAATGGTAAGGCGTTTTGCTTTAAAACCGGAGGTCCGTTTATTTTTTTAGTTATTAAGGACAATTTGGGCCGATCCAAATTGCCTGAAAAGTAAGATGATCTTGTGTCGGAGGGCATGTCAAAAGTCAGTCTACCTCCAACCCGCATTGGCCAGCGTGGTGGGATACGGTCCAAAACCCTAATGAATGGGAAATTTATTAAAGGCCTAATGTCCGGCGGTGGACTATCAAAGGCTGTGGTGATTATAAATGATGATGACCTTTAATTTTGTTTTTTATTAAGTGACTTCCCTTTGTCCAACTTTTCTTATATTTTTCGGCAATTTGGGCCCGATAACAATTTTAATGTAAAAGTCGATGCCCACAAACCCGTTGGATCCGTGTTTGGGATACGGCATGAGCCACTAATGGAACCAGCGGTGTATTAGAGGGCCTATGTCCGGTTGGACTATCAAAGGCTGATGATGTTATGTAAAAATTTATTCTGAATTGGTTTTATGTTTTTTAAGTTTTTGTTTTCTATTTAATTCACCAATGTTTGCAATAAAAATCGTGACAAATCATGATTGAATTCTTTTGATTTGGTTTTTGTTAAATTTTTCCCTTGATTTGTCGTTGGCTTAAATTCAATTTTTTAAAACTAAATGGACAAATGGATGTATAATAATGTTCATCTTCATGCCGTAAATGATATCCATAACAAAGACATACACATACAAGCGAATACTCTGAAAAACATTGTGCTGGGAAGAAGAATACTTCAACGTGGCCGAGTTACACTAATTACTTTGATGTAATATTGTCCATATTTTGTTTATATATCTGTTTATGGAAATATCAAGCATTAATTGAAAAAGAAATTATATTACAGTTTTATGCGCAAGAAGTATAATTGTCTAAAACTTTCGTTACAAACTAACCAGTTTTTCTTTTTACTAATTAAAAAGTGCAAAATATTTTTGTCCAACATTAAAGTTCTATATATTTTTACTTTTAGAACCATGATATTTTTCTTTTATTCCAAATTACTTGGCTGAAATTGGAAAAAAAAGGTTCCTGGGTCAACTTTGAGGTGTCAAGAAGGAACAACGTGTTGGTTTTAGTCTATTCAAACTCAAAATATTGGGAAAGTTGAGTTAAGAAATAAGTGATGTGTGTGAAAATATTAATCTAATTAGTTAGTTCTTTATAAAATATGTAATAAAGTTGATTTATATTATATCAATAAATAATCAATTATTATTGGTTTTCAGCTAAAAATTTATTTCTTGTTTCTTCTTTTAAAAGAACAGCCATATAACTACAAGATGCTAATAGAAGAACTACAATATCGATATTTGTTTGACTCAAGTAATACAAACACAATTTATTCATCTAACAAACAAACCAACATTGTTTGTTACATAAAGTTTATTAACAACATATTGAACGAACTGTTTAACAGAAGATTGAAAATGTAAATTTAAAACTTTTCTCAGCTTTGTTCCTTTAAATGACACTGTTAACGGGTAAAGTTACACGTTCTGAAAATTACTTTAAACATTTTATATAAGTTCTCGGGAGAAATAAGCAAACGACTTCGAGTAATATTAGAAACAAATACTGCAAAGTTTTGTTTTAGACAATCAAACAACGAATGATGAACAAATGTGATGACATTTTTATAACAACATTTTCGTGACTCATAAGGAAAAATATGACATTATATTCTAAATTAGCTTTTAGCTTTCCTTTGATTTTTCTTGTTATATGAAACGCAAACCGCTGTGACCCTTGGCAACGTATGTCCTTTTTCGACTAGTCCTCCTTCGCAACTAAAATAATATTTTTAAAACATTACCGTAACTTGACAGTAATAACTGAAAAATCTTAAACGTTGGATACCAATATGCCACTCATTGTAAACTAAAATTAAACAGCGTAAACATTTCTTTGCTGAATGAAGCGACAATCCGAGCAGGATGTTTAACTGAAATCAAGGGTATCAAGATAACATTCTCTTAAATTTAACTGCCTCCTTAGCCTAGTGGTATAGGCTTGCGCATTATAATATAATGGTTCGAATCCTGGACTGATCACCCGATTGCCTGTAAAGTAATCAATAAGTATCAATGCGTCGGATGGTCATGTAAAAAGTAGGTCCTGCGCCTTATCTCTCTCAGTCGTGTCCGACATCGGTCCTATCATAGCCTTCTATGAAAATTTCAGCAATAAAGAACTATTCTAAAGAAGGTAAAAAAGTAAATTATTATTAACAAGAGAAGAAAATTATTTCTATTGCTTGCGCGAATATTATACATTATTAAATAAAATTACTTTACGGATTCCGTAACCGGATAACCGTACCGGATATCCGTAAAGTAATTGTATTTAATAAGAGAAGAAAACTTTAATTAGACTATAACGTTACAGAGTAACATAACCTAAAATTATTTACTTTCAAATTAGAAGACGCTTAACCGAGATCTCTCTTTACATGAGGCACGGCGCTGTGGGTACGAGAGTTGCACAAGCCCACTTGCGGTTCAAATTTACCTTTTCGAAAAACTTACGGGTAAACACGGTTCATGCAAGAATAGAAAAACAAGCTTCTCAAAGTAAGGGATTTAAATGTATTTGATTTATGAGGTGAAAAAGTAATAGTAATATCATTAAATTGAAAGTCATTGTCAAAGCGTCTTTAACTGTGAATTATAGAAAAATGTTTTCTTAAAGTTGGATTAGACTTGGAAATGAGAATTATAAGAAAAATTACAATGTATTTGTAAATATATCTTATCACAAGCTGACTCGTTATTGTAAAAATTATTAACAAATAGTTACTTTTATTTTCTTTATTTATTGATTATGAAAAACCATACATTTCAAAATATTTATATTGTTCTAGTGAAGTCGACATAGCTCGTCACAAATAGAACAAAAATTACTTTTAGAATATAAAGAAATTTTTATTATACTTTGTATTACAAATAAATTCAATTTATCATATTAACTTTTTGGTTAATCGTGAAGAATGCGATGTTAAAAAAGAAAAAGCTTTTATTGCATTTTTGTTTTTTATATATTATAATATCTCTAGGCAATTAAATGCGTACGCGTTGCGTAATGCAAAATTTATTAGGAATCCCCATTCAGTCCGTCTGTTTGACCCACATTTGGGCTTTTCATCTTGTAAAACGCGCAATCATTCGTCGCTCGGTCCTCGTACATCCCGTGCGCCACCGGTTATGTTACGATAAGTGCATTAAAGTACCTCACTATGGAGCCAGACGCCAGAAGGATGAATGAAGCGCTCCATTTGCGAAGATAATCCCGAGCTGGTGCGATATTTTCGGTGCAAAACATATTCTGAAGTAGTTTTGTTTTATATGTCAATAAATAAAATTGGTGTGTGTGTTTGTAACATACGATATAACATAAATACAGTAGTATAAGTAAATGGTATTTATATCAAAACGGCATTTCTAATAATGGTTGTCCGTATCTTTTTACTAGCTCTGGAACACCTGGTGCAGATTTTTACTGAAAGATAGGTGATGTAACAAGAAGTAGCTTAGGTTTTCGTTTTAGATAAAATAATCTAAAAAGCTATGAAAAACATATATTCGACATAAGGAATAATGGGAAAAGGGAAATTATATACTTCAATTTTACGTATAGATTCTATTTGTGTTTTATTAACTTAAAGTTCATTTCATCTTTACTTCTAGGCAATCATTTTCATGGCAGCGTTCGCAGATAATTTTTGCAACATTTTATTTAATGCCACGCAGACAAAGTGTACTGCTTTGTCCTTTCGGTAAAATTGAACCTATAATTAATTCTTTTTTTTGCGCGAATACTACACATTATTAAATAAAATGCCTTTTTTCGGATTTTATCGCGTTTGTTTTTAAATTTTGTTATTCCGACGCTTCGAACACTTTCCAGTGGCCGTGGTCACGGGGTACACTGAAATGTTATGCATCTTGTTGCCAGTGCTGAAGCGGAGTTTCCAGATCTCATTTGTTATAAGATATTTCTAGTCTTTACTCCGACCTACAGTACATGCAGTACTTCGGTACTGCAGGCTATCGGACCATCTCCGTCGAGGCGGCGTGCCTGTTGGCTGGCCTGCCCTGGGTACTGGATGCAGAAATCCTTGCGTTACTCTTCTTCTGGCGCGAGGAGGCGAGGTCTCGGGGCTCCAGGCCAGCCCCAAAAGAAATAAGGGGTGCGGAGTCAAATTGCGCTCCCTTACGATTCAGGAATCGGAGCTGTAGCTGAAGCACCCCAGCGCCGGCCGTCGGACGGTGGAGGCCATATGCCAAGCATAAAAGAGGTTGCTGGAAAGAGGACACGGCTGTTTCTGGGAGATATCTGTGCCGCGTGGGCGGGAGGGAGCCTACATAGGACTCCCACCATCATAGCGGTGCGGAGGAGACCGCCCAGCACACGCTGGAGAAGTGCCCAGCCTGGGTTTAGAAACACCGAGAGCTGCGTAGTGTCGTGGGGCACGACCTTTCGCTCCCTACTTTAGTGCGCAGGATGCTAGAGAGCGAAAGCTCGTGGGGCGCCGTTCTTGCGTTCTACTGAGCATGTGATGGCCCGGAAGGGAGCCGCGGAAAGAGACAGTGAGGCCTACGGCGCCCTGGCTATGCGCAGAAGAAGGCAAGGTCGCCGTATACGCGCGCAACTCTTCCCCTGGACGGTCAGGGTGTCCCAACACACCCGGAGAGAAGAGGCCCATGAGGGTCATGTTGCGCCGGGGTCGCCGAAGACTGCAATCCAGCGCCCGCGGCCCGGCTACAGCGACATGAGAAAGGAGCACCTGCCTAAGACATAGGATGTTACGTCTGTTGACCGAAGACAGCAATGTTTACTCACCTTCTGTACTGTTGCGGCAGATATAGGCATGGTACTATTCTAGGCGATGCCCTGTAAGAAAAGTTATTACTTTAAGAATACAAAAAGTATATTTATATATATATGTGTATATATATATATATTATACTATATTTGCAGAGGTACAAGATAATACGAAAAATATTGTTCCATCTTTATTCGATATATGCATTAGGTCGTTCATTCATACATTCTGATAATTTCATTAAGCCATCCTTAAATTACCTTTCTTTAAAGGTATACGTATTATGAATTTTATATTAACTTTGAAACAGCTTTAAAAGACTATAGAAGCTGTATTGCGAATAAGTTTTGACTAGATGGAGCTAAAAGTATCATAAGATGTCAATTTGTAGTTCTTTGCCGAAGAAATTTTATATCTTAACAAAAAACCCGATAATAAATTGCAAAACTAAATAAATAGGTTGAATGCAAATTAGCTGAATACAGCTTGCCAGTTATTTATTAACTGGTTGTAAACAACGTTTCGATTAGGTATTTTTTACTTAGTTTTTTTAATAGGTAGAAAAGGAATCGTAAATCAGACATACACTAGTTTTTATAAAGGCGTAGTGCATTTGGTTCTTATTAAAGCAACGAGATAAAATGCGACTACTGTAAAAGTTAGAAATCAAGTATGCAGTTATCACGTTCGGAATATTAGAGCTGTATTCAACAAAATCTGTGAATATTTAATATTTATTTTATAAATCGTTGAAATATTTAATTCAACACATCCATACTTTTATCTTTTTAAATTATAATTTTTAAAAGCACTTTGCAGTTTGTTGGCGTTTATATATAATTTTTGTGAAATATTATTGAACCTTAGGTACTAAGCAATTTGCTATGCATTACTATTTTTATTTATGTATAATATGCATAGAAGTCATCATCAGCCTTTGATAGTCCACAGCTGGACATAGTCCTTCCCTAATACACCCCTATCCATTGTTAGGGGGTTTTGGACCGTATCTCTCCACGCTGGTCCAATGCGTTGTGGGTGGATCGACTTTTTACATGCTTATACGACCCATGGATCATTTTCCTTTTAAGACAATTGGGTGATCGGCCCAAATTGCCCTAACCAACTAGGAAACAACAATGAAAATTTTTTGAGTCCCGGCAGTATTCGAACCCACAACCTCCGGTTTATAAAGCACACGCCGACACCACTAGGCTACGGAGGCAGTTCTATACAAGTAATGCATAGTAAACTTTAATTTTTTTTTCGACTAGCGTAGGTAACAGTAGATTGTCAAGAGACTCATTATATGATACTTTAAAGCTAACAATATATTAATACATATGCAATAGTAAAACATTTAATGCGACCTCGTAAGGATCGATAATATGAAAAGGTTTTTCTTTTCTTTTCCTTTTTCTTAATCTACATTTATATTTCAATAAATGTAAATCTATTTAAAAGATATCGCAAAGATCGGGATCGAGATCAACCTATTACCGACACGGTAGTCAATCAAGATTAATAGGCACTGAATTAATTGGTGCATCAGCAAGATAAATGCACATTGCGGGAACGTATAAAGCACTTCAGTTACAAATCGTTTAAAGCGTTATCGCCTTTTGGGTCATACCGATTAAGCCCAAAATCCTTTAATTTTGCAAATCACTCACAGTGGCGGTGTGACTAGGAGTGCGTGAAGCGAGGTGTGCTAATTCCCTTCATTAATCATTTCACAGGAGGCATGATGCAGCGCGTCGCATAATCTTTACATGCGTCACAACAGCTAGCTACGGTATATTTCCCCATTAGCCAATTTAAGTCGTACACACATCTGCGTAAAGAGGGAAATGGCACCGAAAATTTGCTGAGCATGTGGATAATACTGATCACGATGTACGACTAGAACTGTTAGCGGAATAGGACTGCTGTATTTATTTAAGCCTTTTTGTAAATTGGATTACTCTATTGAACATTTATTGCAACATGCTCTAAAGCAACGAAAGGCTAAATATGTTAATGGTGTTTATAAGGATTACATGCATACACAGATAGTCACTGCTAATCTCTATCATTTTTGTTACTAACCAGCTGCTAGCAGGTTAGCATTGAAATTAGCATGTTTAAGCCATGAGCTAATGAACTTTCAGAATATTGTGGGATCACAATTGCGTCCTTAACTAAGAAAACAACGAAAATTTGTTACCCAGAATTTCTACATGTATGGCTTTAAGCGCAGTTACATTACAGGAGTTTTAAAGTGATTAATGCGATTTACTGACTTTATTCAAGTTTGATAGACGGCGTCGTCTTGAATACTATAAGTAGATATAAGAAATGTTGTCAACATACATACATTATGCTCTGCTCGTAAATGTAATGCTTATAATAATGATCAATAAAGTACAGATAAAATATTGACTTTTGTTGTATTAATATTTGAATGCTGAGTTAAACTCAGTTGACTTAATGCTTTAACCTTTAGTTAAGCTGACATGAGGGACGTTGAAAGAAAGATGAATAATTTAAGAGCAATTAAATGGGTTAATACTCTTAAAATAGTATGTATTTATACATACATAATACAATAATTGTTGCGTGTAAAAACTATGGCTCCATGACAAACTTATATGACCTTTGATGCGGTGCAGGTATCTATTGGAAAACATAATTATGACTTTAAAATAATACATAATATACAAGAATAAAATCACTTACAGTTGTGCGAACCAAACATTTATTAAAAATTATGTGCATAATGTCTCCGAGCCTATTTTAACTACGGCGGATTATGTACATTGATAATTAGCCAACTTCGTTAAAGATATTATAGTGCCGAGTGTAAACAGGTGCAATCCCTGTTCCTTTATACCGGTGAATGGTCAGGCGCAGGAATGACTTTTTACATGCCCATCTGAAGCATAGATTATCTCACTTTACAGACAATCAGCCCGCATTGTCCTAACCAACTAGGAGACAACTTATAAAACAGTAGAAACTCTTTAGAAAAGTAGTTGAGTCCCCGCAGGATTCGAACTGCCAAGGAGACGGTTGAAAGTTTAAAGTTAGATATATGTATAATAACAGAAATAAAAAGTAAATAATTCACAAAAAAAAACATTAATCAATATCAATCGTATTCTTTTATAGTTAACCGTAATACAATGGAAAAAATGTTGAAAAAGGTCGCAGGGCCTTCAATACGTACTTTATTAAACTTACTTATCTACATATAGTTTCCGGAAATTGTTAACCCACGACTTTCTGTTTCCAACGCGCAAGCGTATACCACGGAGGCAGTGTCGCTACCTATTAAACCTATATCTAGTCTAGTTAATTTCTGTACTAAACAAATGTATACCGCTAATGTAAAATATAAGCAAAAAATTATATGTAGATAATTAAAGATTCATATGTAAAGACAACTACAACAAAATCGATTGAGATCGAGCGATTTTAAGATATTAATCAACGATTAGGAGGGTTTACCTAGTTTTCGGTTCAAGTTCAAATATAAGTTCCTTGGTGATATTGTTTTGATTACGGTACGGTTTCGTAGCAAAGTCCACATAGGACTGCCCGCTTCAGTATTTAATGGAAAACAAAACAACATTATTTAAATATTTTTAAGAAAAAGATTGAAAATGATAATAAAAAATGTATAATATAAGACCTGAGTATTTACATACATTCATTAATAATTTTTATTCATCTAGTAATTAGACGAGCTAATTAAAATCAAAACATTTGTTTACTATGTCTGTAATTATTCTATAATCGTGGAAACGGTGCTCGAATGGGCCAAGCGTTACTGAGTACCATTTTGGTATCAAATGCTAATTCTTTATTTTTCGTATTTCAATGAATAATGTGTGTAGGCCTAAAGACTAGTTAACTTAAATAATCAACCAATATATCCTATTACCTCGATACATCGTACATAGAGATACAAGGTTTGCGCATTCACCGCGAAGAAAGACCCATTTGTCATAGCGCCACAATTTTTGGGTGTCTCTCTGCAACCATCCTCGAGCATTGAATCCTTGGTGTCGAGATCTCGCGACGTTCAGTTTCGAAGTCATTTGGACAGCAAATTCAAAATAGCCTCTAAAAACTGGGAGTGCTGAACAAGCGGGACGGTACTTTACATCAAGCTCAAAGCTTCTACTTTACAAAGCTCAGGTCAGGCCTCATGTGAGTATTGTTCCCATCTCTGGGCCGGTCCCCAAGTATCAGCTGCTTCAACTCGACTCCTAGACAAACAGAGCCATTCGAATCGTCGGCGATCCAATGCTCACGGACATGGTGGAACCTCAAAGCCTACGGAGAGATATTGGCTCTCTTTGTGTGTTCTACCGCCTGTTCAACGGAGAGTGCTCAGCGGAGCTGTTTGATATGGTACCTACCTCCCCATTCTATTATCGTACTCTCCGTCACCGGACTAGAATTCATCCATGCTACCTGGAAACCGTGCCATCAAATACGTTACGTTTCCAGAGATCATTCATGCCACGCACTATTAAACTCTGGAATGAACTCCCCTCTAAGGTTTTTCCTTCGCGCTATGACATGTCTTCCTTTAAACGAGGTATAAAGAGAGTCCTTTACGGTAGGCAGCGCATTGGTGACACCCCTGGTATTGCTGATGCCCATGCGTGTCGGTGACCACTTCCCATCAGGTGGCCCGACTGGACCAGCGTGGTGGTGTACGGTCCAAAACCCCCTAATGGATAGGGGTGCATTAGGCGAGGCCTAAGTCCAGCATTGGACTATCAAAGGCTGATGATGATGATGATTGAACAAGTCATTAGTGCATAACTCATCAACACCTGGAACAATTTAGCCAATCCTGTATTTTAAATGTTTTTTTTAGTTTCAAGGATTTTACGGCGAGAAAAATTTTAGTAATTCCCGGGAAAACCATTAAAACAACTCTTTTTTTTCTCATTTAAACATTTTTTAACTAAAGTATAGATTCAATTTAAATTTCAACTATATGATAAAAAAGTACGGTTAATACGAATACGTTAAAAGTAGTTCAAGCAATAGATGTAGACGAGCTAAGAAGGCTTACATTTAAAATTGTATTTTTATTAAGTATCCTAAGGCCATTCCCCTTAACGATTTTTAGCAGTCTAAGGAAATGCTTACTTGATGGACACTGATGACAACTGAACTGTAGTGATATGGATTTTGATCGATGCGTTAGTCACTGTCGTGTTTCGCGTTGAGAATAGCGAGTGAGATACATAGAAACTTTCCGGTTTCCATCTGCAGAGAGTAGGGAGCTCAAAACGAGAGCAAACTGTAAAATGTTAATGTGGTCTCGGAATCACTTACATGCTGTAAGTGATCCGAGAATCGTGCCGTTTGGCGATCAATTGACAAGCGGACTGATTTTTTATGTATTAGTTTTTCTGTTGATAGATCCAGTGCAAAACAATTTTAATGTGACTTGAAATATAATTCTATTTAAAAGAAAGCACCATGCAATAACTGTTTAAAAATATGGGCAGGTTGGTCCAAAATTAACTAAAATGACAACAGTGGCTCAAGTTTATAACAAACAAGCAATAATTAGCATATTCTTGTACATAACAACGAAACTTCATCTACTCACTATAAATATTCTGGGCCTAATCCTTACGGGACTGATGTGCGCTTTGCTGCCGCTTAGCAATGTTACTATTTGCGGAATGTTAATTGCAGTCTTAAAGACTAAGCGTTAACTTTCTTGTTTTATAAATATAAGTACGATTACATTGTGAATACAGTTTATAAAACATAATTAATATTGTTAAAGGATACATTGAGGTATATTTGTGATGCAATAATGCTTCAGTCATTGTGGAAGTAACTAAAATTTGTAAGATATCCATTTTAAGTTTCTTGGACGATATTTTGATAAGATACCTTGTACAATTCGTAAGATTAAATCGAATAGGAAGGCGGCAGAAATCGCGAGAAAGTTAAAGTAAAAAGTACGTTATTATCTTTTTGCATTGTTAGTGATACATTTGAAGAACCGTAATGGTCAATACAGAACAATAAGTTGTACGTTAAAATAGAAGAAGAGTTTTCAGTCATACATATTAAACAAAAAGCCTAAATAACATTACGTTGGAATTACAGTGTTTACAAAAAAGATACTTAAATAAATTAGATTGCAAGTTCCTTGCTACAATAAAAATATAGAAGTATTCTACATATAAATATATTAAATCGTTATTAAACAGAACGTAGTTTAGTTTTTATCCAATTCAGTTTTAATAAGTATATGACTGCGTTTCTATTTACAAGGAAAAATTACAGAATAAAATTAGTTATGAGTCGAAAGGGTAGTATCGAGTATAATATTTTGAAATAACAAACAAGATTACTTTGAGTAATTTACATCAATCATTTGCAATATAGTGAATGAAAATTTGCCAATAAAATATTAACTGTACAAGCCCGAGGGCCATAAGCCATGACAAAAGTGGAAGTTGGAAAAGGCTGATTGCGTGACATCACGAACTTCTGACAATGTCTATAAATGAAAAAGAAATTTAATAAGCATAAACGAAAATCGCCTCGAGTAATTTACATAATGAGGGTTCAATTATTGTCCGACTTTTACCAATATATGTTTATGTATCATTATCATTTACATTTTTAATACAAATTTTTGCTATATCCACAATAATTAGTTCAACTCTTTCATATTGACTTTAGGCTCTGTCAATCTCTTATTAACAGTAATCTACAACTGGTTCGGATGTTTTGACCTGCCCACAAAAGAACCGACAAGAAACTTTGCGGTCGTTATTTTTTTTATAAATGTTTAATCAATACTGTTCTATTATCTATCCCACATAATTTAAGCAGTCGCCAGGTATTTTCTGGTATTTCCTTTTTTAATCAATAATGCCTTTACGGCATAACTTGTTTAAAAAGTGGCACCTTCTGACCGAAAATATTTTCTCACTACTGACGTTTCACGCACAATGCACGCCCGGTCGAGCATAAGCCATACAATTTACAACTTACTGCATACTTGCAGCCACCTAGCTACATAACTTGTTTAATATATAATAATGATTCATTCATTATTGTTTGCGTGCTTTTGACATTAAAATTCACTTCCTTATTTTCAAATTATGTCACATGGATCTAACGCTATTATGAGATATGAAATAGTTATTCTGAAATTTAAGAAGTTGTAACGAACCTGTTGATAATCGTGTTAATTTTTATGTCATAGATATATTTTATTGTATAGTTTTCAAAATTCTTTTTAAGCTTAATTCTTAATCACAATTTGCCGTACCATATCAAAAAATCTGTACAAAAGCTTAATTATTGACTAGTGGCATCGTGATAATTTGAATTTGTGGTTTCATTAACTGCCTATTAAAATATAAAAGAAAAAGAAATGAAGTCATTTAATAATCTAAAAGCCGATCTAACTTTTATCAAGCACGAATTAGTAGGATGGTTAAGCTATCTTTACTTAATAAACTAAACATGAGATAGATTAACAGTTAAACTGACATGATTATGTAACGTGTGTTGCTGAAACAGTTATAGAGATAGCCGGTAGTCTTCTGTTTTTAGGAAACCAACTAGAGGTGACGGTGCCTATTACACCGCACAGTAACTAACCAAGCTAGCGATTCGTAAAAATTAATGCACTTGACACAATATACACAAATTACTTTAAATATTGTTTTTATATCTTCACCATTATTGCAATGACCGCTAACAATTTTGGTTTTTGTTATTTTCACCTTGAATGACGTAGTTACGGCTTTAATTCAGTGTTAGCCTAAATAAACTAATCCACGCGGTGTCGTACGTGGAAGCTAGTTCAAAGTAAGATGCATAATAGTAGTTCATCTTCATGCCGTGAATGGTATCCATAACAAAGACGCATACACGCGAATACACTGAAAATTACACATTGTGCTGGGAAGAAGACAACTTCAACTTGGCCGAGTTACGCTTATTACTTTTGAGCAATATTGCCCATATTTCACATATATTTCTGTTTGTGTATCAATTTAAATAATGAAGCATATAAAAGTTTTAAAAATCTGTATTGTTTTATTCACAAGAAGTATAACTGTCTAAAACGTTCGTAACAAACTACTTTGATTTACTTTTTACTAATTAAAAAGACAAAATATTTTGTCCAACATTAAAGTTCTATATATTTTAACTTTAATGAGTTTTTCATACAATAATTTAAATTAGTTCGCTGAATGTAGAAAATAAGTTCCTGCGACCGCAACTTTGAGTTGCCAAAAATGAACAACGAGTTGATTTTAGCCTGTTCAAGTTTTAAATATTACGAAAGATATAGCAAGGAATACAAATATTAATCTAAAAAAATACAGTTCTTAAATAAATCAGTCAACCGTCAGTTCTTTATATAATCTTGAGTAAAATATAGTTCTTGATTTAAAATGTATCAGTTAATAATCTGTTATTATTGTTTTTTAACTTACAATTAATTTCTTCCGTCTTCTTTTAATAGAACATAGAACTAAAAGATGCTAATAGAAGAACTGCAATATCGATATTTGTTTGTTTCTACGTATACAAAAGCAATTTAATCATCGAAGAAACAAAGCAACATTAAGTGATACATAAAGTTGTATTAACAACACAAAGAACGAACTCTTTAAAAGAAGATTGTAAATGTTAATTTGAAACTTTTCTCAGCTTTGTTTCGCCAAATGAGACTGTTAACGGTTGAAATTTCACGTTCTGAAATTTACTCGGAAGATTTTATATAAGTTCCCTGGAGAAATAAGCAAACGACTTCAAGTAAAATTAGAAACAAATATTGGAAAGTTTCGTTTTAGACAATTGAACAACGAATGATAAACAAAAATTTTTGTTCTCCTCCGCAACTTAAATGGCTTGTAGATGGCTTACATATCCTAAAATAATAATTTTAATATTATACTGTAATTCTTTGTATTCACTAAAACTGCAAAAGTGGAATCTACATATGTAAATGCGTTTCGTATAACGTTGAATTTACACTGGCTGACTGAAAGGCCAAGTAAAATGTCAGCAACAAAGAAACATTCCGTGCAGCCCATAGCTGTATCATGTCAATGTTATTGTGAAATAAAAATTATATAAACAGACATGTAGAATTCCGTTAGGTACAGTAAATAGCTGGGATATTATTTTATGCAACCCTTGGTTGAGATGGTGTTCTCTACTCGTTTGAAACCAAGCAAGGAAATGGAATCTAAACTCACTATAGTTTTAACGTTACTAAGCTGGAAGTGCCTAATAATATTGGTTTTAAAATATAAATATGTGTTTAATGACAGTAAAAGCCTTTATGTCGATATGTTTGGAGTATAATTCTATAAAACTGTGCGGTGTATGTCCGTGCATCGTTTGTTTTTGTAGCTATAAAATGTAGTTTTTTAAATAGAAAAGTGAATTAAAATTGAAAAACTTTAATTAAACCATTACGTTACAGACTAACATTACATGAAATTATTTCCTTTGAAGTTAGAAGACGCTTGACCAAAATCTCTCTTAACATGAAGTGGCGATGAGGCACAGCGCTATGGGTACAAGAGTTGCATAACAGCCCACTAGTGCTTCGAATTTACCTTCTAAGAACACCTTACAGGTAAACATGTTGCATGCAAAAATAAAATCACAAGCTTTCCAAAATGAGGGAATTGAATAGATTTTATTTATAAAGTAAAAAAATATTAATATTATTAAATTGAAACAAATTTACAAGCTAAATTAACTATTAATAATACTTTATTAAAGCTAAGTTTGCAGGTAGAAATTCAGTATTGATTGTAAGTTGTGAATTAGATGTAGACGTCAGGAGTTAGATATAAGATGTTAAGTATAGCTGACTCATATTTGTTGAAATACTTTGCAAATACTTATTTATTATACATATGAAATTGGAATAATAAAACTACGAGGTTCATGAATTTTCGTTGCTGTGCTTTTTAATTTTATGTACGTATTGATTATTTTATAACACTGTACATTTATCAATATTTATATTGCACGAGGTAAGTAAACAATGCGTGTCAAAAAACAAAAGTGACATTTCGTATTTACATTTAAATTTAGATTATACTAAGGAAATAAATCCATCATCGTAACTTACAGACTATTAATATCGACAACCTTAACTTATGCATTTAGCGTTCAGTTGCAATTCCACAAATAAAGCACAAATAAGTGCATGCCAACACCAAAGAAGCGGATTATAGGGATTATAAACAACAAGACAACAGTCTTGTTCTTGAACCACTCACTAAGAACAGGCTTACGTCGCAGAAGACTGTTGGATTAAAGTCGGTATTTTTTTTTGGTAAATTGTTGTTTTTTTATTGCCTAAGCAGACAGATGAGCAGTCGGGCTATCTGATGGAGAGTGGTCACCGACGCCCGCAGACATCAGCAATACGCATATACCATCCACACGCGCTGCCTACCGTGAGACAGTTAAGTCGTTTGCAGTAAATACGACAGCTACGATGCTCTTTAAACCGGAACACAGTAGTGTTTTCACATTACTACTCTGCGGGTGAAATAGGCTCCGCTGTGGTACAAACCCAGACATTCCCTGTAAAAGGGGGGCCTACCACCAGTATACCAGATTTGATAAAATTATTTCTAAGGTTCTACGAAAATTAAAAAGCCCATGATTAAATTTTTTGTAAATTATCATAATAAGTCGGAATTACATCGTGCTTTAAAAGAAAATTACGTGATTTCATTTTCATTATATTTCATCAAATATACGTGTCGTTTGTTTGTAAAACATATTTTTAAGTGGGTTGTTATAAAACTGACGCTTTGCAACCACAGAGCCACACTGCTATTTCACGTTCTGAAAGATTGCAGTCAAGCGTCAAAGATGGTAAAACTGAAACTTAAATTCTTGCAGTTTGGTATCTAAAATTTAGGAAATGTTTTATATGGTAAAATATATTCAATTACCGATTTTCAAGCAAACTGAAATGGTTTCAATAAAATTTAAATTAATGATTTTCATCTATCTCTATAGAATTCAGAACTTAAAATTGTATCAAAATAAAAGTGGCTGTATATGAAAAATTTGTCCTCTTTTATAACCAATCATAATGGTTACCACAAGAATTCATTCTTTCTTTGTATTTAACAATGTATCTAAACTAATCTTAGATAAGTAAATTGTAAGTAACAAAGTAAGTACTGACAATGTATATATTCACTCTGGGAACCACACTAAGTTAGCGTAGCCACGTATTAGTTGCAGTAAACTAGATACTACTTCGTTGAATTTGTTATCAAGCGTGGTTAAGTATTTCTGTGTGTAGCACGAGAATGCAAATAAACCGTACTAAAGCACTAGATTTGTCTGATTACATGATAGACTGATTATATATGATTGTGACGACCTATTTAGTGTAGCGCTATCTTACGCGAAGGTGCAGGTTCACCACGGTTATATCATAATGTTTTGTGCTGATTTTTATAAAATGCTTATAAAAAAAATATTCAGCGTTGGACAGCTCAAATCTTTGCCGTATCGATTCCTTGTCACGACGGAGAGATGTTCAACTCTTTGCATTTCCTACCGACTTTACCACAATGAATGCTGCGAGGAGTTGTTCGCATTTTGTTAACGTACAACACGACTTCATGCCAAGTACACGACCATGATGACTTGCACTTCACTACCTACGTCTTGCACGCCACTTCCTGCCACGCACGTGTGCGCTCAGTAATGACTTGTCACTAGCGGTATTTAAGGAATGATATGACTTAGGGGGGTCCATAGTGCGCATTTAGCATCGGAGTCGACCGGCCCAGCCTGCTCGATCCTCTCCGCTACCTGCACCGTCGTCTGCGCCCATCCGCACGCCTCCCCCACGCTACAAGTGGTAGAAGAAAGAAGCGCCGTGTTGGCAGTCATGTGCAGTGTGTATGGTATCGAAGCGTTCGGCGTACGCGCCTGAGAGACAGCGCAGCAAGCGCAGATACCAGTGTACCGTCGGTAAGTCACATCCGTTTTCCCTCGTTCGGACAGTTGCTATTAAGATGTAGGGACCCACTTAACCTGTTATTTTGCACGTCATGCACCGCGAACTGTAGTTTAGAATTCACGCACGCCACCCACGCTGGCGATATTAGAATCAGTTTTAACGCTCTTTCTACACTCGGCGGCAGCATATGTTTACATAGCGCTCTTAAAGCGCTAGAGTTTTCTAAAACGTTTTGGTTTAATGGTTTAATGGTTATAATGGTTTACACCTCCTGCTCACTGGAGCGGGAAGGTTGAGCACACAACCCCAGCTTCATCAAGGGGTGCTTGCGCATCTCGACAAATTAGAATAAATTAATCACGCAATGGAATCAGTCCCTTATGACTAGGCTGAGACGAGGACCTAAAACCGCCGCCAAAGCGGGCCTCCCACTCAACATCACCAATCGATCCAACCAGCGCCCAAGGCTCGGCGAAATTTTATCGCCCCTAGGCCATCCCTTCGGCCACTGAGCCTCAAGCCGCCTCACGGCAAACCATCGGCCGCCTCGGCCAAAATCCCTCAGCCCACACAGCAAAACCTGCATGCTCACAGCAACCAACAACCCAGGACACCAAAATCTAGGGAAAAGAAACCCAGCCAGTATACATATCGAAGAAAAAAATGAGACAGAGCTACGCTGTCCAATAAATACAAATACACCGCGCCGACTCAAATGTAATATTACTGCCGAAGGAGATGCCCACAGAGGACATCTACAATATTATTAAGGTACAAAACATCCCAATACACTCGGCCTTCCGCCTAATCCACCCAAAGACTAAAAAACATTTCAATGTGGTCCTGAGCCTGGAACGCTCCACTGAGGGCAATAAGATGTACGACCTACGTCACTTTTCCGACATAAGTCGCATTTCATTCATGCCCCAAATGGCCTCCCAGCGCAGTGCCACAACTGCCAAATGTACGGGTACTCGGCCCGGAGCTGTCACGCACGCCCTCGCTGCGTTTAGTGCCTTGGTGATCATCCGTCCAAAGGCGCCCCCAGGTGCCTCCCCTCACATCCTTCCCGTCCCTCCGACCCATTCCGGCGTGGCAAACTTATTCAAGCGCTCCGCGTAGCACTCCAATTCCAGCGTGGCAACAACTATACTAAATCACTGCCTCGACCAGTCCGTGCCGGTGTACCCCAAGGCTCCGTATTAGGCCCAGTCCTTTTTACTTTGTATACTAACGACATCCCGCAACACCGACTTGTCGACACCGCCTCATTCGCATATGATACCTGCAAATATATACTAATAGATGCCCTGTCCTTGCAAGTCAAAGACTGTAATCCGCGGCCAATACCTTAGGGGAATGGTTCTGGAAATGGAGAATAGAGATTAATCCTTCCAAAAGCGCGGCCATTCTGTTCACACGACGAAGACCGTGCCTACGACAACAAACAACGAACACCTTGGTCTTGGGCACCCTCGATCAAGCTCGCTCACGGGATAAAGAAGTGGCTGCCCGAGCCGAGGTCCCCCTTCAGGGGTCCCTCGGAAGACACAGAAAAGAGCTGAAGTCTGTGTACACTTACAGTTTCACAGCCCCTAGAACCCGACGGGTTGTAATGGGCTCCACCAACGTGATTTCATCCGGAAAAAAAAATTAGGGGGGGTCTTTCAAAAAAACAGCTTTCTTTAATGGCCGGCAACACATTGTCAGCTCCTCTGGCGTTGCGAATGTCCATGGTCGGTGGTAATCACTTACTATCAGGTGAACAGCCTGTTCGTCTGCCTTCTTCCCTTTAAAAAAATATCTTTGGCAGTCGGAAGCCAGTATAAGTAATTTAACTAAATATTTACTAAATGACATATAAAGCAGAAGCCGGTACTCGCGACTTCATTGGGATAGAATAGCGAGGTCTTACTGTTGTAACGCATAGTTATATTGATAAGGTGTTTTTATTCTATGTCTATAAATAGATTCTAAGTTTTATGGTTTTATCTTTAACAAAGGCGCATTTCCATATAAAATTTCGTTATGTTACCTACATAATTGTTAAACTTCAATTAAATGCATAAATTAGTTTTTGCATGCCCACGAGTAAGTAGCTTCACCGAATAATACAAAATGCATATTTGAATGTATATATTTTTATTTTTATAATGAACTATTGATATGTGATTATTTCCGAGTAAGCTTTGAATATTGTTTGTGAAAACGTGTTAATTCGTTTGTAATAAATATATAATGGTATAGTGTCTTGCTTTATAAACAGGAGTTAATCGGTTGGTATCATGCGTAAAAACTACTTTGTCAGTTAGGACCCTACGTTTTTATTACAATTTTCATTAAATTGATCGCATGTATATATACCCCGATTAATAACAATACATCTGACTGTGATTGTGGCATTATAGTACCTGCAAATCCCACCTCGTTGTCTATGTAGACGTACTGTACATAGCCATCGCATGTTATTTAGCGTTGCGTTGGTAATTCCAAAGATCAAAGCACTGGATATTCTTTTTTTTTTCAATAAAAAATAATCACATTTTCTTATTTATAATATATTTTACTTATACTAAAAATAATTTAACCATAGAGATATCAGTGTGTGTTTCTGTCAAATATTGGGCATCTATAAAAAATCAGTTTCATTCAATTTTTTAAACTTAAATTACCTAAGCCTTTATAATGAAATATTGCTTTGAAAATGTACGCTAATTTCGACAAGCACTGCACTTAAGTTTTGCGCTGAGGTAAATTACCTGAAAAAACGCTTAAAACTTCTTGTTTGAAGCTAATTTAATGCCGTGCTTAAGTTAAAAAGGGAATTATTATCATAATTGAATTCAAGTGATATTTAATATATTCGCTTACTAGCATTTATGTTTCATATAAACTTCAAGTGTGATTGAGAAAATTATTAAACTGTTTAACTGTGAGTCTCCAATTTTACTTGCAGTTGAATTGTCAACGTTACAATAAATGACTGAACATTCAGTTTTAATACTTTTTATGCATATATGTGACATGACAGTGGTATAATATTAAAGGAATATCCAATTAATCCATTATTTTATTTCGCATGCCGTTGGTGTTAATGTCTGTACGCACTAACTATTTAGAAGTAAAAAATGTTTATGAGTTGTTTAAACTGTTCCTTTCTGTATCCTAATCGAAACATTTGTTTTTTTTATTATTTATTAACTGGTTCTATCATAACTTATTTATCATACTTATTTTTAACAAATTGAGATAAGAATGTTGAAAGAGAATCTGTCGTAGACTGAGCGTATACGACTTTTATCAGGCAAGGTGATTCTTTCCGAATTTAGGAAATTAAAAAAAAATTGTTAAAACACTTTTTTATTATGAACTACGTGCTCAGAAATTTCATTTTGCGAATAATTATGCGATTTAAAAATTCCGGACACGCTGAGATATTGTTCAAATTGATGTAATGTAAAAAATTTGCTAAGCTATGAGATAATGTAATGAATTTGTGTAAATGTCAATTAAATCATAAACCAATACTACCTAGTATTGGCTTAAAATAAAGAGGTTTTATTTATGAACCCATTTATAATAACTATTCTCCATATGTCTTTAAATAAATTATATACGAAGGTTCGTTAAGTTACGTATTTCACTAAAACTATTATGAGAACAAAATTGTTAAGATGTAAGCACATTAAGTATGTTTGGGAAAGGATTCAATTCAGTGAGGCAATATTTTCACGAGCTTCTTATTTTAGCTACAACATTTTGAAATCTCGAGCGAGTCGGAGTCCAACGAGTTCAGTTAGTTAATCTTTTGACACGAAATTCTACAAAGTCCCATTTTGTCCCGAGTCGCTTTATTGTAATGCTTTACCTAAATTTGACCCCTTTGTTATCGTAGCGTGCTAAAGGCTATTTTTACTCTTATATGTCATATGTCACTTTCGTAAAGAAGTAACTTTCGGGTTTCACGAATATTTTGTATTAAATCAGAGGCATTAAAGGAATTTAACAAAACCAGGCTTTGTCTTTAAAGCCTTAAGCGTTTTTTCGGTGTAAATATAAATAATGTATTATCACATAACTAAAATCGAATAAAACATAGGACACAAACATTTATTGTCGTTCATGGCTTTAAATATATATCTTAAAAGGTATCAGCGATTTAAGCCGTAGATTTTTGTGTTAAATTGAGCGTTAAAAAAACATTTTGTAACATTGCATAAAAGATCAATTTAAAGTTTTGTTAGTAGATGTTCTAGAATTGTCTATGTGTAAAATTTGGTTTTAAGAAGGTTTTGCAACAAGTATATGGTTATACAAATATGCAATTAGTTCGTTTTTTAATTTATCAGATTTTTAAGAATATGCAAAAAAATTTTAGTAATATTACACACAAATCCCACTACCGCCTTAGACATGGATTTACCGTCCTGTTGACCTTCAAACGGAAGACGAATGTTTCTCCTTCTGTACTTTGCAGCAGATATAGGCATAGTCATTCTGCTGATGCCCTGGAAGAAAATTATTACCTTAAATATACAAAAAGTATAGCTATATATATTTATATATATTTCATACAATATATGCAGAGGTAAGATAAAACAAAATTATTAATTATCTTTATTCCAGATATATGGGTCGTTGATTCATTCATTCTGATAATTTACTAAGTCTTATAGATTATCTTTAAAAATATTTTATATGAATTTAATAGCTTTAAAGACTTCGAATTGTTGCGTATAAACTTTGAATAGACTAGCTAAAAAGTATCATAAGTAGTCAATTTAGAGTTCTTGCGAAAATTTTATAACAAAAAGAAAAATTATCTTCCTATAGACCTAATAATTGGAAATTTTGAAACAATTTTATGCGTCTAGCTTAATAAGGTTAAACCGACTCATGATAAAATTAAATGGAAAATAAATAAATGATTTTCATGCAAATTAGCTTAAATACAGCTTCCAATATTTATTAACGAAGGTAAATAATGTTATGATGTGGTCTTTTTTACTTGTTTTTTTTTCATAACGAAAAAGTAATTCTAAATCAAACATACATTAGTATTTATGGCAGTTTTGGTTTTCAAGATCAATTTTACAAAACAACATTTGTCGTCAGGCACCACCCATTTCCCCCCATTCTTAATTTTCTGTGCGTCCCTTTACCAAGTTTCCCAAAAGTCTTTATATCTTTTATTGATCCCGGTTTCCTACCCAAACCTTTCGAATAAAACCTGCTTTTCGGCGGTCATCCATCTGGGACTTGGACCATCTAAGCTGGCATTTCATTAGTGTATCTTCCGCCAACATGCCGTCGCCAAACCTACGTTGGATATAGATCCGCCTTGATCCGAGATGGCCGCAAACTTTGGTGACATTGGGATCAAAGATCCAACCGTCCGGGGTCAATCAAATTTAAACCGGGTGGGGTATAAACAAAATACGGCATGCGTATAAAACTTTGTTGCGAACTTTGTTTCGCCTCTTGCATCTTCCTTTGCCCAAAATCCAAAAGGATAGGAAAAGGGTGTTGGCTTGAAAGGGCCAAAGGGCGGTCGACCGTCCCGCGGTCTGTGGGCCGGGTCCTTAACCAGGATGCGGTTTCCGGATAGGGTGTTTGGGGCCTCGCCAACGCCAACACGCCCTGGCCCTAAAAAGGCGCTCCGATACCAAGGGGTGCCTCCTCCTCGCGTCATTGGGGCCACCGTCGATGACTGTCAGTTCCCGTGCCGAGGTGGGTTCCGGTCCATAGGGTTTTTGGAGTTCCACAGGGGTCGGTGTTGGGACCGCGGATCGTTGGTTTTGATTGGTTACGTGGGGCAAGTCGGTGGGCCCAAAATCACCCAAACTTTTGGTATTTGGAACGCGCCCCCGGACGCCCCCTTATGTTTGCGTCCGGTCGACGCACCGACGATTTTGTTTCCCGGTCCAACCACCGATGGAGGTTTTGCGGGTGCCTTTGGCCCGGGAGCAGCGGCGCTCTCGCAACTGGGGCCCCTTCCCCCAAAGGGGCAACATTTCCTTTGGGCCCCCGACACCCTCCAAAAAGTGAGTATTTGGTACTGGAAGAACCCAGAGGTGTTGATCCCGAGGGGCTACCGGACCATCCCCCGGCGGGGCCGTTTTGGCTGGCTTTTTCCCGGGATCTAATGGAAATTCTCATCTTTTTTCTGGCGCCAGGAGGCGGTTTGGGGGGGGCCCGAAGAAATAAGGGCACAGAGAATTTGCCCTTGCAATCCAGGAGGGCTGCGGCTGGATAACCCAGTGCCACCGTCAACGGTAAACCATGCCCGGTGCTAGAAAAGAACACGGCTCCAAACACCCCGGCGCCAAGTTCTCTCGGGACACCTGTTTCGGGGTCCTGTTCCGTTCCTAGTTACCCCGTGGTGTATGTGGGAAAACCCCGGGCCGCGCTGGAAATGCCCAGCCTGGGGAAAAACGCGGGTAGGCTTTCGCTTTCTGCCAAAGGCGGATGTTAAAAGCGAAGGTCTGGGGCCCTCCCCTTCTGCGAGGACGGAGGCGGACGGAAGCCGGGAGACGGGGAGGCTCGCGCGGCTTCCGCAAAGGCTGGAGGGCCGGGTGGCGGACACTGCCCCTGGGCGGCCCGGCAAGAGGTTCCACCGCCCGCGAAGGGCTCGGGAAGTGCCGTGTTTTGCCCGGCCGGCACCCGTGACGTCTGGGTGTCCCGACACCCGGGAGAAGGGCCCCGGAGGTCCGTCGCGCCAGGGTCGCCAGCGCACCGCACCGCGGGCTTTTGGATATGAAAAAAGAACCTTGTTTTCGGTGGTCCACCCTCAATTTGTGGAAGCCCCTTTCTGGCCTCATCTGGCGGCGGGGAACCGGGGCGGTAGCGCGTCGAATCTTCATGCGCCCCCAACGCTGTCCCGAGGTTTTCGATTAGCATTTCAAGTCGTACCAACAAGGGAAAATTTTAAATTTGCTAAACATATGGATAAATTTGCCACTTGCTGCTTGGAAAATAGGTCGTTGTTTATAAGCCTTTTTTAAATTGGTTTTTATTGAACGGTTTTAAATTCTAAAAAGCAACTAAATTAAATATTTTTGTGCTATGAGGTTAAAATATAAAAGTTATATTGGGTATATTTAAATGTATGATAGTAGGGAAATGATTATTAAAAAATTGGTCCAGAAAATAAAAAAATTGTTTACTAAAGTTTGTCCTCAAAAGACTCCAAAACTTTTTAATTAAAAGTTAACAGTTCAAAAAATTATGGCTTCGACCATCCGATGAAAATTAGCCGCAAAATAGGACTTTTAAAGTTTTAATTTTGGATTTACTAATAATGGTTGCTTAATTAAATTTTTTAAACGCCTTCATATATAAATTTTATTCAAAACAAAAATGGATTTAAAGTCACGGAAAACTTTTTGGTTTGTAAATTTTTTCCGGAACTCCCGTTTGACTTTTTAATTGTAACCATGGATTTAAAATAAAATAAAATTCACAAAAAAAATAATCAAATAACAAGTAAAACGTTAAAAAGGCGGGCCTCGACACGAACTTTTTCAATTTATTTCTCATATACTTTCTTAGATTTTCCGGGAAAGGTTTTTCACGACCCCATTTAATACCAATAGGCTCAAAGGGCCTGTCGCAAAACCATATCTATTTGCTTTTTTTCCCTCAAACAAAAGCAATATATTTAAACCCTTAAATTTTTTGTTGAAATAAATACCGGTTTATAAATAATTTTGTTTAGAACAAAAATAACCCAGAAAAATAGGGGGGATCCTAAAACATTTCGGAACCCAAAAACCTCACTTGGGCACCCTGGAAACAACGAACGAGGCCTGGCAAACCACCAACCCCATTGGACCGTGTGGGAACGGTCCAAAACCCCTTTTGAGAGAAAAACGGGCCCCTGTTCCCGGTAGCCAAACCGGCCAAGGCGGCGCCACGGTAACGGGGGCGGGGTTTCCAAAACTTAAGGGCCAAAACAAACTGTCGCAACAACCGGACGCACGCCGACTAGATTTTTTTGGCCCCAACTGGAAAGGAACTGGGGTATAAGACATTTTGGGATTGGTGGCTGTAGAGGGAGATACCTAACCCTAGAATCGTCCCATCTTCTACTTGGCGGTAAAAATCCATCACAGGGCGGAGTCGGGTTCCTTGTTTCCTATTGACAATTAATTGGATCCGTGTGTCGGGGGGTTGGTTGGTATAAAGGACCAAAGATCAGCCTGAAAATTACCAAGGGTACCCAACGTCGACATACCCGGATGATGGCGAAATATGCAAGGACATCCAAACCTTACCCACCCTTGGGGGGGATTTCAGCAAAGGGGACAGGCATACAGCGAATCGATGTGGGATCATTGACTACGGGGGCGAAATCGGGGGCGAATGTCGTCAATTTCCTCGGGGAGGGCTGCTCTTAATGAAATTTCTTAAAAACAGCCCCCAAAATGGACATAGAGCCCCGAATTAAACCAAAAATGAGATAGTCTTCATATATCAGACAAAAGCGCATATTAGGGATGTCTCAGTGATCCCAGACCGGAAGGGTCACGAGAGGCATGAATATTTTGGCGAACGGTCCCGATTAGAAATTCCCCGGCTAATTCTCCAGCCTATCGACCCCGCTTTTGATCAATCGGAAAACGGTGCCTTGGAAAACTCGACGTGGACGTTGACGAGGAACTCGATCGGTGGTGAAATTCTTCGGGATGAGGGGCCTGCGGTCCCAAAGTGGGCAAAATTCTTTCGGGAGAAACAAGATCTCGTAGATGAAGTTGACCAAAAAAAGAATCGTCCCTTGGAAAGGTTCTCTCGGGGTTGGCGCTGATTTGCTCGATTAGCACCCGGCCGGAGAAAGTTTCGACCCTTTACCCCTTTGGGGATCTTGAAATCGCCTGGAAATGAGGGGCTCTTGGAACTAAAATAAACCCGGGAAGGGACGGTCAACGGAGCTTGAAGGCCGCCTAAACCGGTGCGAAAAGCCGTCTATTTTCCTGCCCTTTCTCCGGGGAGAACCTGAGGCATAAGGGGTTTTGGCTTTTTCTTCGGTGATAAAACCCTTTTAAGAATATGTATCCTTCATTTATAATTGTTTTCGAGGTCATCCAATCGTCTTGAAAACCGACCCGGGCCCAGAACAGGCCGGGTTTCGGAGGGTTTCCTCGACCAATCCATACAGTGAGGCGGTTAAAATGGTTAACCACCCCTGCATGGTTTGGACTTGGGAAGCTTTTCTTCGGACCGGTTTTTCCTTACAGCGGTGCCAAATTGATTGGCGATATTAGATGCAGATGGCGCCCCAATGTTCGGGTCCAAAGGGGCAGACTGGATCCCCTCCCCGGGGGAGGCGGAGACGTCAGTTCCGGTTTTCCCGCGCGAGGAATGTTCAACTGGGAAGGACACGGCAAAGTGGCGAGTACATCTCCATCTGAGCGGACGATAACTCTGGCCGGACCGCGGACCTCAAAAAAGTGCGCCGGCGGATCTTCTGTTTCCGGATGAACTTAAAAACCAGGTGATGTTTAAACAATGGGCCGATCGCTTGCTTGGAATTAAACAGATTATTTAATTAAATAAGAAGAACGGATAATCAGAATTTAAGAACAAAATGGTACAGTCAGCAATGCTTGGCCCAACAAGCTCCGTTTCCACGTATGTTCTAGCACAGACAATGTAAGCAAAAATCACCAAGGAATTAGAATTTGAACCTGAACCAAAAACCGATGGAACTTTTCTAATCGTTAATTAATATCTTTAAATCGTTTTCATATTTTGTAGTATCTATCTTTACATATGAATCTTCAATTCTATACATAATCATTTTAGCTTATATTTTGTTAGAAATAAATACACGGTAGTTATATTATATTTTTGTTTAGTACAAAAATAAACCAGATTAGAAATAGGTATATTACTTAGAGGCACTTCCTCCGTAGCCTAGGAATTTCAAAGTAAAATCATGTTACTTTCAAATTTCAACTGCCTGCCTTGCTTACGCTGTGGGACTAGAGGTCCTGGGTTCAAATCCTGCGAGGACTCGACAACTTTATATTGTTTTTTCTTAGTTGTAAGATGATCTATGCGTCGGATGGCCATGTAAATGGGGGGTACTTAGGCTGATAGAGTCATGTCTTGTCTTTCATCTTATCGGAACACCAGAGTGAAGGAATAGAAGGTGCAGCAGTGTCTGCGCGTACACTTTGCACTATAATATTTTCTGCGTGGTTGACTGATCTCTAATAGACATCGGCCACCATATCTGGAATCGACTTGTACGACATTATATTACTACGCAACGACAAAATATGTTAATGTCCCATCACTTTTCTGTCGTAAATCATATACTTACTGACTGGCTTCACTTAGAAATGGACATAAAATGAAGACGGAAAAGGCCGTCCTTCCCTGTTCGAATCATATTTTTCTTGATTTTGCGTAACTTGTTTTGTAAACACCATAATATACCATAAGAAAGACTATATCAAAAATAGATCTGATAGACGGAATTTATCAAAATATAACGCTGAAATTTTGTTAATACTGTAATATAACAAGTAAAGTTAGTGATAACTTAAAATACGCACTGGTTTTATGTTCGCAGATTTTATAGGTAACCAACAATTACAAAAAGTTTATTAGTATATGTTCAGGTATTAATAACAAATTTTGTTTAATGTAAAAAGGGCCTACTATTAACTACTACACGTAATATTAAAGATGTACTTGTACTTGTTACTAAAGCAGATTTATTAAATAAATAATTGCATTTTAATCTCCTATGGGTAGGCCTATCAGTTTTATATTGCACATCTCACACATCTTATCAAATAAGTTAAGAGAATTTTTTAACTTACTTTGCTTGTAACAGTTAAGAAATATAATGATAAAAGCTTCCCTAAAAGGTATTATTCGAGAAGTTGGAACGCAGTACGTTTAACAACCGGCAAGAACCTTCATTTGTTTTCGGGATGCACACATTTATCTTGCTGATGCGCCAATTAGTTTCATTGATATGCTGAACATTGCCTTAATCCTGGTTTCAACATTTTACCGCATCAAAAATCTCGTATAAGATACTAATAATCATCATTTTTAATCACATAAATGTTTTCTATCTTTTGTCAGCCCAAATGATAAATGAACACAACGCTGTGCAAGTTAACCTCATATAATACATTACTATACTGGCTATAAACTATAATGACATTTGAATTATACGGCCGTATTGTGCGTAAACGTCGTATTTCATCATGTTAACAGAAGATTGTTTGTTCTGTTAAATATTTGATTTCCAGCTGGTATGATATATAAGTTTGGTAATTAAAAAACCATGTCAAACATAGTCACAGCCTTCGGTAAATACTACTGGGACTTGTGATTCAGGAACCGCTAAGAGAAAAACTTTTAACTTTAACTATTGATATTTAAAATATTAGAATTAAACTTATCCAGATAAAAAAACAAAATTTTGAAATTAATTTCAAAATATTTCAAATTTTATTTATTTCCAGTTATGAATTAATGCATTAATTAATTAATTCATCATCATCAGCCTGTGTTAGTCCACTGATGGACGTAAGCTTCCCCTAATGCACGCCTTCTCCATTAGGGGGTTTTTGGATCGTATCCCACCACGCTGGTCCAATGCGGGTTGGTGGGTGTTTCGACTTTTTACATGCCTATCCGACACATGAATCATCTTACTTTTTAGACAATTGGTTGATTGACCCGAATTGTCCTAACCAACCAGAAAACGACGATAACACAGTTGTTTCCCCGCGGGATTCGAACCCGCGACCTCCAATTTTACATGTAAAAAGTCGGTCCTCCTTCCACCCCGCATTGGACCAGTCTGGTGGGATACGGTGCAGTACGGTGTGATAAGGCGTGCATTAACGACTGATGATGATGATGATGAATATGATGATGAATTTGCAAAGTAGGTATTATTAATATTTAATATTACACTGCATTCAATAAGAGAAACGGCTCGATGTAAAAAAATAAAAATAGTATTTCAATTTAACTTAATATTATCAACATTTGCTACATGGTGAAATGAGAGGAAGCAGAACTTTTAACGAGAAACGCCGAGAGATTGTCATACGTACCCCGAGATCTCTAATTAAATCAATTCTTTGAATTAGAGCTAAGCAAAAAGTAGTAATGTAAATGATGTAAACAATGTAACTCGTAGCAACAAAGTTTCATCGCATTTATGGTGGTGGTAGTGGTTATTGACCCTGACTGCTGGGTGTCGGTTCGATTCCCACCACGGGAAAATTCTTGTGTAATGAAGATTATGTTTTTCCGTGTCTGAATGTTTGTATCAATACAATATGTATGTATTTACAAAAGAAAAGTTAGTCTATCAGTCATCTAGTTCCCATAGTACAAGCTTGAGCTTAGTTTGCGACTAGCCGATGTTGTGAAATTCATCCAGAAATATTATTATTAAGTTAATTATAACATAGTGATTGACATCTTGGCGATAGTCAATTTTGTCACACGTCTTACATCAATTATGTCCTTTTTGAGCTCCGCTGTAGTAAACCGTAATGTTGTCATTTACTCATTTGAGATTTATGCTGTGTACAATCAAAACAAAAGAAATAATTATATTGATTTATTTTTATTAGTAACAATTTTAATTTTGTCAATATAACTTTTTAAATGTTGCTAAGACTAATCAAAGTGAATATAGATCCAGAAATAAATATATATTGTCCTCCTAGTCAATTCCAACTACGCTGGCTTATCTTTATTAGAAATCGGCCAACGCACAGGAGATATTATAGGGCACAAATGTACGCGTAAACACAGGTGCACTCCCTATTCCTTCACTCTCATAGTCCCTACAGGGCTGATGTGCGCTTTGCTGCCGCTTAGCAATGTTACCATTTGCGGAATGTTAATTACAGTCTTCAACACTAAGCTCTAACCTTCTTTTTTATATGTATAAGGACGATTAATTTGCGAATACTAATTGCAAAACATAAAAAAATACAATAAGGTAAGTTTGGAATTATATTATTATATTAAAAGGCAGGATAAATAAATTAATTTATTTTGTATAAAAAATAAGATTAGTTTGTGTAATTTGCATCAATCAAATATATTAACAATTTTAAATAAAGCCATAAGGGCATAAGCCATGACAAAAGTTTAGTTTTAGACCGATTGCATGACATCGCGAACTTCTGACAGTGTCTATACATAGGAAAGAAATATAAAAAGCATAAACGAAAATCGACCCGACTAATATACATAATGAGGTTTTAATTATTGTTATAAAAGTCGGACATTTTTACACATATATGCTTATTTCATATTGTGACGAAGTGAAAAGCCAATATCAGCGTTGAACACAATTTTTTGGTTACACCCATAGTTAATAGTTTGACTCTCAGATTTGTAAATATGAGGCATGATGAACTCGCACCTACAACCACAAAGATACTTCCAATTCAAAAATTATTTTGACAATTTATGCTCTGGAGATCTCTTGTCAATATACCACCGGTTCGGAAATGTTGACTTTTCCAGAAAAGAACCGGTAGGAAACTATGCGTTTGTTATTTTTCTTTATTAATGTATATATTACCATCATCTGTACTACGTAATTAAAAAAAATGTTACACACATATTAGCCCTTAATGTAATGTCCAACAGAACAATAAGGTTTTTTAATATATTATAATAATAATGTTCTTAAGTCGATTACGGCTACAGCGGCCGATCTGTACTAGAGATCAGCCAACTACGCAGGAGATATTATAGTGCACCAGTGTACGCGCAAATACATGCGCACTCCCTATTCCTTTATACTCTTAAAGCCCGCTGGGATGGATAACCGACACGACCGGAGAGAGGTAAGGCGCAGGAACGACTTTTTACATGACCATTCAACGCATGGACAGGCTACTGAGGCAGTTAAATTTTAGTCAACAATGTCTTTACAACATAATTCTATTGAAAGTGGCAACTTCTGACTGAACATATTTTCTCTTACTGACGTTTCACGCACAATGCATGCCCGGCGAGCGCAAGGCATATAACTTTTAAACCTCCGTTACAAACAAATTACTGCACACTAGAGGCCACCTAGCTGTATAAAGCTTGTTTGTTACAGCGTTAATTACACATACATCGATATTTCCATCATATTATTTAGTGCTTTTGACATAAATAAAGTATTTTTTTATTTCAATATTATGTCACATTTATCGAACTGCATCATGAGAATATTTAAACGAAAGAAATCTATAAAATACTAATAATATAATAGTTGTTTAATAATAATAAAATAATTAACGAGAAGCTTTAACGAACCTGTTAAAAAATATTATTTTGATGTTTGAATACTGCTTTTTCTAGTATTAGTAGTTAATCAAAATTCTTAACAAGCTTAATTCATTATCACAATATACCTTACCATATCAAAAAGATTCTGTTCACGAGCACATGCCACATTTAGAGTTACCGAATAATAAAATCAGAATGTTGTTATATAATTTCAGGAAAATACTTTTGAATTAAAGTGTAATGTAAAGCCTTTTATAATTTAAAAAACAAATGAAACTAACTTACGGCGAGCGAATTAAAATGATTTTAAGTTATTCACTTGTGCCGTCTTTTAAACTTTAAGAGGGTATCGGTGGAACTTTTTCCATTTCCTGAACTTTGTTCTATTACCTTCTTATAGACTAACAATCATTATTATTTAAATTTGCGGTTTCATTAACTGCTTCAAAAAACATGAAACGAAATACGAATAAGGTAAATAAATATGCTAAAAGTCGATCTGACTTAGAGATCTATCAACCAGGAATTATTAGCATGGTTAATATAATGAACAAGAGTTAAATTATCACGTTTATGTCATGGGTGTTGCCTTGCTGAAACAGAAATAGAGGTAGGAGGTACTCTTCTATTTTCGGGATACTAACATGAAACTACCGTGCCCATTTACAGCGCATAGTAATAGTGTAGAAATAATAATGTGTGCTGGTTTGAATGACACTGAAGCTAACCAAGATAGCAATTACTGAAAAACGAGAACTGAAAATACCAAGCCTAAAAAAAATTACACAATATTCACAATTTGTTTTTTTTTTTAATTGTGTTTTATCGTCCGTCATTTTTATAATTAAACCATTGTCTGACTTTAAAAAGAAGGAGGTACTTAATTTGGAGCGTATGTTTTTTTTATTTTCAAATAATGTTATTTCCTAATTGCTACGCTCCTAGGTCACGATTTTGTTCATTCTTTTTGCAATGATGGATATTAGCTTCATTGGTCCACTTTATTAAAATTATTTTGTGTTGAGTAGCATAATAGATATTTCAGAAATAAAAAAGTAACGGCAGAAAAATCATACCGCGTGCGATTAAATTACATACGCGGCCGAAACCGTTACAATTTTTTGAATTTATCATCTATCGTCTACTATTTCGATAACGAGAAAAATTGGTAGTGAATCGTAAAATTAGTCATTTTCGTGAATATTTTTACATTAAACAATGATGTTGCAGCTTGAATTCAGCGCTAGCCCAAAGACATTATTCTTTTTTATATATTTGTCATTTAGTCATTTTTAAACCTTGTTTTTCCCTTTTTTTTATTTTTTATTATTGCACCTACTTAACATTCTCTTAACCACCCAATGGTTGACTGGCAGAGAACGCCTTTGGCATTAAGTCCGCCATTGTACTTATTTTGTACAAGAAGTGTAAATAAATAAATAAATTAATTATTCCACGCAGTGTCGTAGTTCTAAGTAAGATGCAAAGTAATAGTTCATCTTTATGCCGTGAAGGGTATCCATAACAAAGACGCATACATGCGAATTCACACAAAAGTCCACCTTGTGCTGAAAAGAAGAATACTTTAACTTGGCCGAGTTACGCTAATTATTTTTTTTATGTTTCTGTTTGCGTAAATATCAAGCATCGATTTAAAAAAGAAAATATATAAAAAAATTAAAAATTAATATTGTTTCATGCGCAAGAAGTATATAGTATAACTATCAATAACATTATTAACAAGCTAATGGGTTTAATAATTAAAAATTACTAAAAATTTTGGTTCAAATTTCTTTATATTTTTACTTAACGAACGTGATTTTTATACATTAATCGTAATAATTTAGCTGAAGATTGCAAAAATGATTCTGTGACCGTAACCTATAGGTGCCAAGAAGAAGGAAACAGCGTGTTGGTTTTAGCCTATTCAAGGCTTAAAATATTAGGAAAGTTATAGTAAAGAATAAGTAATGTGAATAAATAAGTAATTTTATAAAATGCACAATTGTTCAACAGATCAATAAACCATCAGTTCGTTATAAAATATTAAGTCTAAACTATAGATGTAGATTTTATGTGTATCAAATAATTATTATGGATGATGAGAAAGCCTTTGATTCTGTCGAAATTTGGGCTGTGCTGCAGGCCCTTCAGCATTGCCAAATTGACAGTCCTGAGGTGTCTTTACAGTAAAACAACGATGTCCGTCCGACTACAATCCAGTACGAACGAAGCCTATTCAATTGCTGAAAGATGGGTGTAAGACAGGGTGATGTTATATCCCCGAAACTCTTTACCGCTGCATTGGAAGACGCATTCAAATTTTTGAATTGGAAAGAACGAGGTATAAACATCGATGGCGAATGCATCATCTACCTTAGATTTTACATCATCACATCCATCATCAGCCTTTGTTAGTCCACTGCTGGACATAGGGCTCCTCTAATACACCCCTACCCATTAGGGGTTTGGACCGTATCCCACCACGCTGGTCCAATGCGGGTTGGTGGTGACCGACTTTTTTACATGCCCAATCGACGCATGGATCATCTTACTTTTCAGACAATTGGGTGATCGGCCCAATTGCCAACCAACTAGAAACAACAATGAAAATTTATTGCATCCCGCAGGATTTGAACCTACGACCTCCGGTTTCTAAAGCACGCCCATACCACTAGGCTACGGAGGCAGCAACCTTAGATTTAGCCGACGACATATTCATAATGGCGAGTCGCTGGAAGACCTTTTTTTTGTCGTTGGAGTTAACCGCTACAACCCGGCGGGTTCGAGGGCTGTGCAACTTAGTGTGACAGACTTCACCTCTATTCTGTGGCCTGCTCGAGGGACCCCTGAAGGGGACCTCGGCTCGGCTGCTACTTTTCCGTAAGCGGAGCTGATCGAGGGTGCCCAAGAGGCCGATCCTCGCTCGATCAGCCCTATGGTCAGGTCCATGCCATACCCGTTAACAAAATTTATCAGGGTGTGAGGCGGCGTGGAGGAGGTGCTCCAAGCGGCTGAACAAGCCCGCTTCGGATGCCTTAGGAGGGTGCGAGGACGGTTGCAGGAGGTAGACGTGCCGCCCTTCCTGTCCCTCGCAACCAAGGTGGAGTCGCGGGGGAAGAGGAGTGTCGGTATTCCGTAGGCCGCTCTCTATCCTCCGCGACTCGGCGGGGCCGCACCGCTGATGCGGTGTGGAGGGGCCGTGGGAGGGGACATTCGGCATGGTGTCGTCGATCTCTCCTCCTTCTACGGCCGAAATGGAGCTAGCGGCGGAGCTTAACATCCGGGCCGCCGCTGGGGGCTGGGAGTTTGGTCCTTGCGTGGTCAGGGAACTCCTGGCTCCCATGGCCCCTGAGTAACAGACTCGGGGGAGTCTGTTACCTAACTACAGGGGCCGAGACGAAGGGCGCGCTAGTTCCGACGCGCCCAGAGGAGCAGATGCCTAAGGCCGGATGGGCTCGTTCGGCGGCCAGCGCCGGTGGGGTCGCAGATGAGCCAAAACGTTCCTGTGACCCCACCCTAAAACGTCAGGAAGGAACAACGTGGTGGTTTTAGTCGGTGCAGGTCCGACTAACCTGTCTTTGCCCTCGCGAGGACGGGTATGACGACATTTCCCCACGGTAAAAAAAAAAAAAAAAAAAGGACTTATAAGTGGAAAGTTAATAACCGCCCTATCTGGCTGGTGAGAATCGGCCTGGTACGTGCCGATATCTGTTATATGGTGAATTCGTTTGCCCTCGACGGCGAGGACAAGATGTGTTGCGTCTTTGTGAGTTAAAACGTGCTTGCACGATCGTTATCTCATCGTCCGGATCTGTAATCGCGTTTCGCGCTTTTGGCGGATGTCGTTTTTAGCTAGTGAGATTGTTGGTTCGTAGCGGCGTTTCCAAACTAGTTCGTTTGGATATTGCGAGGCCGAGTCGAAATATACGATAGATGCTTGTTTTAAGTACTGTTGAATGGTTGGCAATTTCAGATCCAGGTGCAGGTCAATGTTGGTAATACGGCACCAGTGGCCCTGCGCATGAATCGCTTTACAGGACATGAAGCTTTTCAATATGTGCTCTTTTGCATGTCAAAAGATGGGACTGGCTATGTTAAAATAGAGACGTATGCACTGTCTTGTACAGCATCACCTTATTGCGCAGAGATAACTTGCTTTTTGGATTGATTAATAGGAAGAGTCGACCTAAGACGATAGGCCGCTCTGATTTTTGACCCGCGTGATGTGCGGGCCAATGTTAGGGATTTATCTTAGATTACCCGGAGTATTTGGTCTGTTTGATAGGGCAAGGGATAGGCAATGTGGCGTCGGACATTGGAAGGAAGGCACGGTCTTCGTCGCGTGAACAGAATGGCCGCGCTTTTGGAAGGATTGATTTCTATTCTCCATTTCCGGAAACATTCCCTAAGATATTGTTCGCGGATTGGGTCTTTTACTAACAGGATAGGACATCTGCTGGTTGAATATATGCAGGTATCATCTGGAATAAAGCAGTGTCTACATGACGGTGCTGGGATATCATTTGTGTATAAAGTGAACAGGACTGGGCCTAATACGGAAGCCTTCAGGTACGCCGCCACGACCGGTCAAGGTAGTGATTTAGTTCCCTCTACGCGGTATCGGAACGTTCGATTCCTCAGAAAGTCTCGTGTGATGAGTACGAGCCGTCGGACAGCCGAGCTTATATAGCATCGATATAAGCCCTTCGTGCCATATTTTATCGAACGCCTTCGCCACGTCGAGGAAAAGCGTCCCGTGTGATGGCCTCGCTAGCTGACTTTAATGTTCTCGTGATGCGGTGAATTTGATTTGTGCAAGAGTGTTTGGCTCGAAAGCCGAATTGAATGGGGTAGGGGCCCTTTTAGATTTCATAAAATCTAATAATCGGGCTAGGATAAGACGTTTATATATTTTTCCGAAGCCCTTTGAGGAAGCTTAATGGGACGATAGGAACTGGGAAGTGCAGGTGGTTTGCCGCGTTTGAGGAACCTATAACTTCAGCGTCCTTCCAAGTGTTCGGGAAAATACCCTTGGAAAGAGCTGCAGTTATAAATTAGGGACTAGGATGTTAATTATATGTTCCGGTAAGATTTTAATAACGCGAGTTGTTTATTCCGTCTGTGCCCAGGGGCTTTCGAGGTTTGGGATTTTTGATAATCGACTTGACTTCGCTTTCGGCGGCATCGGAGGGTTATTCAATAGGAAGTTGCCAGAAGACTTGCGACACTTTGGACATGTCTTATGAGCGCATGAGCAGCGAGATTCGTCATTAGCACTGTGCAGGGCTTCTAGAATGGCATTTAGGGTGGCGAGCTAGTGCAGTCTAGCTGCAATTTGAGTTTGCTGCCAGTCAACTATGGTTTTGGATATGATATTTTGGGAGTCAGGTGGTCCTAAATTGAGGATGACTAGGCGATGATCGGAGTTTATATCTTTTATGACCTCTATACCTCTAAAAAGCGAGATTGACGTTTTAGGAGCGCAATATCAAGCACATCCGATCTGTGGCCTACACCATGTGCGGGTAGTGCGTATGCTTAAACGAGCAACGACACTGAAGTTAAGTATTCTGATAGTGCATCTAGTGCTGCACCTCGCGAGTTGATTTTGTAGCTTGTTCCATCAGGTGTAGCTTGCTATTCGCCTGCCAGAATGACGGCGCCTCCTAGGGAGAATAAGCGTCTCGAAGTCGGATTCAATTATCTCGGATGAGCTTCTACATGGTAAGTAGACCGAGGCTATGGTGATTGGTACGTGTCCTGTCATGCTAGCCCTACAGACCGAGGCTTTTAGATGCGTTTGCGTCGACGGCGTGTCGATTGCTCACAGTGCAGGGATTTTTTATAATAAATGAGCGCGCCGCCGTGAGCGCCGGTCCGATCATTTCTTATAATGTTGTAATTAGCGATTTTCGGATCGCCTCTGCCGGTTTTAGAACGTCTCCTGCTCTAGTAGAATGTCGACGTCTGTTTTCGCGTAGGAAAACTGAAATTTCAGTCCTTTGGTCCGCTGAGACCGTTTGCGTTATAAAATGAAATATTTACTGCACGTGGCTTTGAGACGGCCCGGGCCGTTTCTACTACTTAGTATGGGCGATGTATTCATTTACGTCCCATGTAATTCCGCGTAAGGTGATGCGAATGAGCTCTGCAAGTCGATCTGTCCAGCTATGTTTCCAATTTGCTGTCATTGCTATGGCTAGCAAGCTGTAAAGCTACGCGAGCGCTTGTTTGTAGTTCGGTGCCACGCGGGCGCCTGGCGCTACCTGCAGTGGTGGTTGTTGCCACGCGGGCATTGAGCCTACGCGGAGCGCTAATTGATTTGCCACGCCGGAATAGGTCGGAGGGCGGGAAGGATGGAGGAGGCACCTGGGGCGATGAGGGTGGCGGTGGCTTTCGCTTGGGCGCTTTGGGGCAGCTCTGGTAATTGGCCGTGTGGCCAGCGCTTTGGCAGTTGACGCATACCGGCGGTTTGTGACGGTGGTAGCTTCCTATCTCTAGGGTCTAGGGCAGTCAGGAGTGCCATGGTCACCAAGGCCTTTGACGCAGCGACGGCGTTTGTGACAGTTCCGGGCCGAGCGCCCGTACATTTGGCAGTTATGACACTGCGCAGGAAGGCCATTAGAATGCGAATGAACTTATAGAGACTTATATTATGTGAAATTATTTCCTTTGAAGTTAGGAGACGCTTGACCGAGATCTTTCTTACCATGGAGTGGCGATAAGGCACAGCGCTGTGGGTAAAAGAACTCTTTTACATAACAGCCCATTTGTGCTTCAAATTTCCTTTTACGAACAATTTGCGAGTAAACACTTTTCATGCAAGAATAAAATCACAAGCATCTCAAAATAAGGCATTTGAACGGATTTAATTTATAGAGCAAAAAGAAATATTAATATCATTAAATTGAAAGAAATTTTCAAACCTACGTTAACCATTAATTATAGTTACTTGAAGCTTTGCTTGCAGGTAGAACTTCATTATTTATTGTAAGTTGTGAATTAGATTTTTGAGATAGACATTAATGTGTAAAGTATAGCTCATATTACAAAAACTTGTTTACAAATTCTTATTTATTATTTATAGGAAATTGGATAAATGTCACTGAGATATTAATTAATTTTCGTTGCTGTTACTTTTCAATTTTATTTATGTATTGCTAATCTTACAACACTGTATCATCGATATTTATATTGTACGAGTTAACTCAATAATGCTGATGAAAAAACAGAAATGAATATTAGTATTAACATTTAAATTTAGATTATACTAGAGAAGTAATTTGTGATATGTTAATTATACTGACTTTTTTATTACTAATGAACACTTAAATGGTAAGAAGCAACCGCAATCGTTTGTAAGCATGCTTACATGTCCGTAACGTATTAGTAAAAAGCTTAATTTTTATTTCTTCTGTTTGCGCAGTGCAATACATTGTACATGTATTAGTACCAGCAAAATTGATAAAACCTTTTCAGTCCGAGTCTGACCCACATTTGGCGTTTAATCTTGTAATATGCAGCATTCACTCTCCGCTCAATCCTCGTACGTCATGTGCGCCACGAGTTATGTTAAGGATAAATGAAGCGCTCTATTTGCCAAGATAATCCGGAGGTTTGCGATATTTTTTGTGCAAAACATATTCCGAACAAGTTTTCAAGAAATAAATTAAAGTTAGTGTGAGTGTTTGTTACACAAAATATTTTTCAACACAGTAGTATACTAAATCGGTATTTATACCAAAACGGCAATTTTCATAATGTTTCCCGTCTGTTTGAACTGGCTTTTGAACACCTGAGGCAGATTTCGACGGGTTCATTTACTGGTAGATAGTGGATGTAACAGGAAGTAGTGAGGTCGAGTGAACCTCGTTCAGTCTAACCCCACAAAGACACAGGTTTACGCATTCACCGCGAAGAAAGATCCATTTGTCATACCGCCACAATTTTTGGGTGTCTCTCTGCAATTATCCTCAAGCATTGGATTCCTCGGTGCCGAGATCTCGATCGACGTTCAGTTTGGAGTAATTTGGACAACAAAGTCAAATCCTCTAAAAAACTGAAAGTGCTGATCAGAGCGGGACGGTACTTTAGGTCAGGCTAAAAGCTTCTACTTTACAAAGCGCAGGTCAGGTCAGGCCTCAGGTAGATTATTGTTCCCACCTCTGGGCCTTAGATAAAATGATATAAAAAATCTACGAAAATTCGACTTAATGAATACTTGGAAAAGGGAAATTATATACATAAATTTTACATACATTTTCTATTCTTGTTTCGTTAACTTAAAGTTCATCTCATCTTCAATTTTAGCCAATTAATTTTCATGGCCGCGTTGGCCAATAATGACATTTTTGTTTAATACTACGCGGACACAGTCTAATTCTTTTTTCCTATTCCATTTCTCTTTATGACCAAATGGTTAACTAAAAGACAATGGGCACCCGTGACCGAAGAACCAGCGAAAGTGAGTAAGTGAGTTATTTCTTCAATCGTCTTTTGTAATATGTTTTTGATTAAGTTTCATCATCATCATCAGCCTGTAATAGTCCACTGCTGGACATAGGCCTCCCCTAATACATCCCTATCCATTAGGAGGTTTTGACCGTACCCCACGTTGAATTCAAGCGATATTCAATAAATTTGCAATAATGTTTTATATAAACCTCAAGTATGAGAAAATTACCGTACTGTTTAACTGTGGGTCTCCAATTTTGATTTTGCTTCAGTTTAGTTACTCTCTTCAGTAATAGTATTGGATGAACAAAAATTGTTAACATAAACACAATAATTATGTTTCAAAGATTTGTTCTGAAAAGGATTTAATTCAGCAAGGAAATATTTTCACGAGCTCGTTATTTTGGCTCAAACATTTTGAAATCCTAGGCGAGTCGGAGTCAAACGAGTTCAGTTAGTTAATCTTTTGACACGAATTTCTACAAAGTCCCATTTTGTCCCGAGGCGCTTTATTGTAATGCTTTTGCCTCAATTTGACCCCTTTGTTATCGTAGCGTGTTAAAAGCTATTTTTGCTCTTATATGTCATATGTCACTTTCGTTAAGAAGTACTTAACTAAGCATTAAAAGGAATTTAACAAAACTACGCTTCGTCTTTAAAACCTTAAACATTTTTTTAATTTAAATGAAATGAGATAAGTTATTATATTAATTTAACACAATAAAAGATAGTACACATACATTGATTGTCGTATGTGCATTAAATCTTAAAAGGTATCAACGATTTAAACTGTAGATTTATGTGTTAATTGAGCTCTAATAAAACTATGTTAAAAATTTTAAAATTTTAGTATATTTACACACAAATCCGCCATAAGACATGGGATGTTACGTCTCGTTTACCTTTAAACCGGAAGACAGCAATGTTTACTTACTTATTTTTACCGCCGATATAGACATGGTACTGCCGTAGAGGATACCCTGTAATAGAAAAGATACCACCTTAATAAATACAAAAACTATTTCTGTAAATATATTAAACTATATTTGCAGAGGTACAAGATAAAACACAATATAATCTTCTATCTTTATTCATGTTAATTTATTTATGCTGATAATTTCCTTAAGGCATGCATATGTTATCTGTCTTTAAAGGTTTTCATTTATGAATTTAACATTAAGTTTAATACAGTTTCAGAAGCTTTATTGCGGATCGGATAAACTTTAGACTAAACTGAGTTAAAAGTATCATAAGAAGTCAATTCGTAGATCTTTGCAGAAGAAATTTTATAACTTAACAGAAAACTATGTTGCCTACAGGCTACTCAATGGAAATTTCTGATATTTCTATTAGATATTACATTTTTTTAAAGTACATAATTCACTTATGAAATATGAGTATTTGTAAAGTGTCTTTGTGAGTAAGTAAACAATTTTTATGGGTCAAACCTATTTCGGTGAATATGGATGGATTAGAAGCCGTTTCTATGATAAATTGGGAAAATAAATCAACAAATTTTAATGTAAATTAGCTAAATACAGCTTACCAGTTATTTATTAACTGGCCGTCAACAAAGTTACGATAAGAAATTTGTGAGGTAGACTCTACCGCCGAGTCTGACCCATACCACGGCCACTTGAAAGTGTTCGAAACGTCGGGGAATTTAAAATGTAAAATAAACGCGATAAAATCCGTAAAGTCATTTTATTTAATAACATACATAATGGTCAAGCTGATGGTCACATTTAACGCGAAGTCGTAAGGATCAATGGAATAAAAAAGGTTTTTCTAAATCTACATTAAATATTTATTTTACAATAAATGTAAATCTATTTGAGAGATATCGCAAATATCGGAGACCAACCAACTACCGACATGGTCCATCAAGATTAATAAGCACCGAATTTTATTAATAAATGCGGATTTCAAGGGCGTATAAAGCACTTGAGTTGCAAATCGTTCAAAACGTTATCGCCTCATGAGTCATATGGTTTAAGCCCAAAATCCTTTAATGATGTAAATCACTCACAGTGGCGATATGACTAGGAGTAAGTGAAGCGAGGTGTGCTAATTCCCTTCATTAATCATTTCGCAGGAGGCATGATGCAGCGCATCGCTTAATCTTTATATGCGTCATAAAAGCTGTCTACGGTATCCTAGCCGTTTCAAGCCCTACTCACATTTCGATAAAGAAGGAAATGGCGCCCAAAATTTGCTGAGCATATGGATTATATTGCTTGCCACGCAGCGATGTACGACTAGAACTGTTAGGGGAATAGTTCTGCTGTATTTGCATAAGCCTTTTTGAAAATTGGATTATTCTGTTGAATATTATTTATAACATGCTCTAAAGCAAATAAAGCCTAAACATGTTAATGTGTTTATAAGACATTAATAACATATATAACTAACTTTATTTTTTATTATGTAACCGGCACAAAGAATTGCATTACAGTGGAATCTTTAATTGTATGAGCTAGTATGGCTAGAGTATTGTAGGCATACAACAATTGAATCCTATATAAATAAAATAATAAAATATCAAAAGACTTATAATTTTTAATTCAAAATTAAGAAGCAGGGGTTCAAGTTTTTAATTGCGATTTTCACTAGCCGCCTCAATCAATGCTGCCATTAAGGGCGTCGCTTGAAATAAGAAATTCGTCAAAACGCTTTTATATATAAATTATGCTTCTGCTTTACAACATCTACCAAAATGTAATGATAAAAGTTAGATATGATTATAATGGATTTAAAGTCTACAAATAAACTTGTTGCTGTTTGTTGATACTTTATCTTTCAATACGGTTAAACTTTCGTTGACTTTGTAATGCTTAACATTTTGGTCAAGTGACCATAGACGTTGGAAGAAAGATGAAATGTTGGAATAACTTAAGAGCAATTAAGTGGGATAAAATACTAAAATAGTTGTATATTATACAACATACATTCATATATTGACGGTAATTAGGAACTGGCCTTGATGCGGTGCAAATGGATCAGCCACCCGACCGGAGGGAGGCCAGACGCCGGACCGACTTTCTACATGCCCATCTGATGCATAGATTATCTCACTTTACAGACAATTGGGCGATCAGCCCGATTTGCCCTAACCATCTAGGAAACAACTTAGTACACGTAGAAAATCCTTAGAAAAGTGGTTCAGTCGGTTAAAATTTCAAAGTAAGATATATATGTGTACTCGTATACTGAGTAACTAAAAGTAAAAGTAAATAATGCACAAAAAAGTAATAATCAATATCAATCTAATTCTTTCATAGTTATTTTAAGTATAATATTAACAAAGTTAAAAAGGTCGTGGAGCCTCCGATACATACTTTCATCATTCATCGGTATTTATTTACGGTACGGTTTTGTAGCAAAGTACCCATAGAAATGCCCCTTAATGTAGGTATTTTTGTCAACGCTAAACTTTAACACATAACATTACTAAAATGGAAAGCAAAATAAGATAAATTGTTAATGAAATGTATAATTTATAACATTAGTACTTACATACATTAAACATCTTTATTCATATAGAAACTAGACAAACTAATTTAGTTTAAAATATTTGCTTACTTTGTCTGAGATTATTCGATAATATTGAAAACGGTAGTTGTTGGGCCAAGCATTACTGAGTACCATTTTGGACTCAAAGGCTAATTCTCTATTTTACTTATCTCAATGAATGATGTGTTTAGTAAAGTTTAGTCAAAACAAGTTAACGTAAATACGGTTTATATGCTCGGCAGAAATTAGAAAAAATGAATGATTATAGAAACAGTATAAGTGAATTAAATAAAAGCTAGCTAAAGTTTGTAATCCGCCAAAATGCAAAAAATAAATGTGCATAAATTGAACATTTATTTTATCTTTTACAATTATGGCATTTCATGCAAACACTAAGCATATGTTGCAATTTTATTGGTTAATTTATTTCGAAATTAAATTTAAGATTTTAATAATAAAAATTCTCCAAATCATTCATAAAAAAATAGGTATAAGCCCTTTCATAAATTTATTTCTCCACAAAAGCCTGCTTAAACCTTCTTATCAAAGAGTTTCTATCAAAACAAAAATTACGCTTTCTTAAAGGGGTGAAGGTTGGTATGATAATTAATAATATACGATTTGAATATATGTTTTCTGTTTTATAAGTAATTTTATACCTATTCATCAAAAATATAATGTATATACATATATTGACTGTATTATGTTTATCATATTGAAATATGCATTTGAGCGATAATATCTTAGCTTAGACATATATTTTACAACATAAACGTGTTCAGAAGTTGCCATATTTTATGCGAACAATCAGGGCAACGTATTATTTGTGGTGAACTTACTCTACGTTGGGTTTATATTCCGCAAGGGCTGTGGAAAGTTTTAGACCGTAAAGTTTTTGTATATTTTTTAAATTTCCATATATTTTTTATTTAACATTAAACTTTTTTATCAATATCTTTCAAAGTTAACATAATTTATGCAGTCAATAAGGCACATAGTTAAAAAAAGTAAATGAGACAATTAGGCTTTAACCGGCCAGAAAAAGTGAAAAAGTTAAATTACATTAGAATGATTATTTTGTACGCTGAAAGACGAAGATTTTTTTAATGTTTTCACAGCATTGAGCAACCCTATTGCACAGCGCAAATTGCGATATTTATAATAATATTTTAGCAGTTAAATTTATTCAGCTCGTAAATTCGCCCTGAAATTGGTTGAAGATACTTGACTGGAAATGTAGTACAATTTTAAGTTTACTCTGGGGTGGATGTTGAAATTTTAATTTGTTTAATACGCAAGGCAGTCTGTCCTCAGCTCTGCTGGCGTTATTTTTGATTTACTGAACGGATATTCGTGGGAAAAAGTGGGTTATATTACTAGGATAATATAGCTTTGGAGTAGTGAAAAAATATTCTAATCGATTCAGTAGTTACGTCGCCTATTCAAAACAATCAAAACCTTATTCTTTATACTATTATTTTGGATATACTAAAATTATTTGGTATAAAATATGGTAGGTTTAAAGGTGGTCCCCCCGATCCTTGCTTTGTTACAGCGGTGGGGTTCAGTACCTGCGGCCTGCTCAGCCGCGGGGAGCTAAGAGGAACCTGGCTGGCCTATGGTGCAAGGCTGGCCGTGGATGTGGCTACTCCAAGGGGGCTAAGTAAACCCCTTTGGTTGCGCCTAAGAGGGGCGAGGGACGCTTTAGAAAGATAGCTAAGCCACAGTTCCTGCCCTTCACAACCAAGGAGGAGCCGCAGGGGAAGGAGAGTGTTGGTTGTTCGTAGGCCACTCTCCCTATCCTCCGTGACTCAGTAGGGCCGTACCGCTGATGCGGTGTATAGCGGCCGTGGGAGGTACTACTACTGTGGCCGAAACGGTAGTTCTATTGCGGGTACTTAGAGAAAAGAAGTATCGACATTGACGTTTTGTCTGTCCGAGATCAAAGATAAAAATCGGGTCTAAAATATAGAAAGAAAAGCTCTGTATAAACCGCTACCCGGAACGGAACTCTCCTCGTGTGTTGATAAGTGTTGTGCATCTGTCATACTGTTAGCGTGTTGAGTGGTGTTACGCTTCGGCTCCTCCGTACGAGACATCGTGGCTGTTGTCGGGGTCCCATGAGCCATTTCAATGCTTTTAAGTATAAGAGAAGTTCAGTTGTTGTTATAATTTAAACTTTTTGAAACTCTCTTTGAAATTTTATAAAAATATATACATCTGTATACTCCTATAAGTCATTACAAAAATTAACGACTGTACTATTAACTTCTTCTATCATTATATTGTTCACATTATAATATCGGTGTGGCTTATATTCAAAACATTATTTGCGTCCTTTACATATTCAAACGAGAATTAAACTTATTGTGTAGAATTGCTATATGTTTTTATATGTTTTCCATTCAGCTTATATTGAATTTGAATATGCATGAGTTGGAATACGATTTTTTGTTCAAAAAAAATATTGAACAATCTGTTGAAAATATAAGCGATATTCCTAAATTGATATTAGGTATTTTTTTAATATGAAAATTCATCACAAAACATGTTGGTAAGTGCATAACTCTTCAACACCTGAACTATTTTCCAACTACTGTAAATTCAATTTGAACTTTAATTGTATATTAAAAAAGTACATATAGTTAATACGAATACGTTAAAATAATTCAAGCACAAGTCTCGTTTACTTAAAAAATAAGCTGGCTACGGTGCCCTTCAAACCGGAACACAGTTGTGTTTTACATTTTACTGCTTTGCGGCAGAAAAAGGCACCGCGGTGGTACCACTCCAGACGGCCCCGAAATCAGTCTAAAAAATATAACTGTAAGCACGTTTATTTTTTGTATTTTTGCCGATTACAAACAGATAACTACAGGTAGCAAAAACGACCATGACCATTTCTGGTTATTGCTTTCCTTCATTTTATCTTATTTAAAAATTTCATTGCAGTGGCTTGTATTTGAAAATTTATGATTCTTCGTGGTAATAGCAACGTAAAATGGGGTCTACGGTTTTAACTTGTTTTTTAAAATAATTCACGGATACCGATACCGTTTCTACGATGTTTCCTTTATGTTCAATTCCGCCGACCCCTTCTCATATTAACAGTATTAAAATTAACTCGTGCTTGGTATTAAACACTTTTTTTACTTCAGATTATTCATTGAAATAAGAAAAACAAATAATCGGTATTTGAGAACAAAATGGTACAATCAGCAATGCTTGACTTAACAAGCGCCGTTTTCACGATTATTCTAGCACAGCCAATATAATCAAATGTTTCAAACTTAATTAGTTTGTTCAGTTACTGGATAAATAAAGATATTAAAAATATGTATGTACTAATACACATCATAACATCATTGCTAATCTTTTTCTTAATAATATTTAATTAATGTTGTTTTTGTTTTCCTTTTTAGAAAAAATATGTGTCAAAGTTTGGCGTTAACAAAATACTTTGAGCTTTTCTAGGAAACCGTACTGTAATTAAAACAATGTCACCAAGGAATTAAGATTTGAACCTGAACCGAAAACCAAATAAACCCTTCTGATCGTTAATTAATATCTTTAAATCGCTTTCATATTTTGTAGTACTGTTGAATTAACATATGAATCTTTAATTATAATTATACTATATTTTATCATTTTAGCTTCTATTTTGTTAGAAATAAATTAGAGGCAGATAGATTATAGTTTGTTTAGCACAGGACAGACCAGGAATAGGTTCACTACGTTGCGGCACTACATCTGCAGTCTAGTAATTTCAAAGTAAAATCTTTTCTACCTTTAAATTTCAACTCCTGCGAGGGCTCAACAACTTTACATTGTTGTTTTCTAGTTGTAAGATGATCCATGCGTCGGATGGGCATGTAAAAGTGGGTCCTAAGCCGGATCTCTCTCCGGTCGGGTCTAGTCTTTCGTCTTATCTGAATACTAGAGTGAAGGAATAGGAGGTGCAGCTGTGTCTGCGCGTACACTTTGCACTTTTATATCTCCTGCGCGGTTGATTCATCTCTAATAGACATCGGCCACCATAGTCGCAATCGACTAGTAGGTTATTATTACTACGCAGCGATAAATCAAATACTAACTGGCTTAGATATGGACTTAATATGAAAACATAGTACAGTCATTACGTCCTTTCCTCTTAATCGAATAATTTTTTATTGGATTTTGAGTGACTTGTTTTGTAAACACCATGAAATACCATACGAGACTAAATCAAATATAGCAATTCTCAAACTATGTTGTTTTTTTTGAATTTTTTTTTTTAAAAAAGTGAGAAATCGTCTGTTTAAGAGTGACATATGTCACTTATTCAGTACCACAATTTTTTGCACTGATTGCAAACAAAGAGTTGAGAGGGCCAGAGTGTGTCTGCCAAAGTGCTAGTATTTTGATTTTGTTTGGACTTTTTAAGACTATTACAATTAAAACCATGAGAACTTATTAAATATATATAAGGAAAATGTAATAAAAATTCATTTTTAAAAGAATAATTCTATTTATAATAGAATAATTCTATTATAAAATCGCTAATGGCTCTATAGCAAATTGTCGTTCCAATATATATGAATTTATACATACATAAACACAAATTGGCATAATTTGCTATTGGACGGATACATGCATTGCGTAAAAAACATAAACGTTTAAAAAATATCGTATCATAAAAGTAAAATAATATATAAAGTTTAATGGTGGGAACGTCTCCGTGACCGAGTGGTATTGGCCCTTGTGTTACAAACTGGTTGACCTATTCAAACAACTTTGTGTTAGTGCTGTTTTCTGATTGCTTAGGACAATATGTGCCGATCACTTAGTTGTCAGAAAAGTAAGATGACCCATGCGTCGAATGGGCATGTAAAAAGCAGTAGCAGTCGTGTTAAGGATATCAGTGATAGTAAAAAAACGTAACATAGCAAGTATTTGCTAAAAAAAACTCATAAGACACAGTAGAAGGCTCATGAAAATGTCAAAGATAGTTTTGTATAAAATTATACTTCTTTGGCATCATTAAAAATAGTTTTAATTGCATGCAAATAATTAATTACAATACAATAAATAATACATACGATAGTTAACTCTCAATTATTTGGAGCACTTGAAAAGTATATAACACAACTTTTTCACTAATATTCACAAATAGTAAGTAATATCAATCCAAAAAATAATTAAGACAATTAAAGATGATAGATTTACAAGAACTAATCATAAATAATTCGATTAAGAATTTATGGATTCACAAGACGTTCTGTGATATATCATATAACTGTAGTTCAGCGCCATCTGTTGCTTCAAATTTAGAATTGCTAAGAGATGTTGGCTTACTTGTACAGCGTACTATAAATCAGAAGCTTTGATTATGTGCGACTAGATGGCGCTTATCTAAAACGTATTACATAGATAAATCACAATGTTGATATATTAAATGAATAAAAATATTACCATTATATCAAGTTGAATAAACATCATTACAAGTATTAATATATTATATAATAATATATTTAATATATATATTTAATATAAATTTAAATAATATAAAATATATTATTAATAATAATATATATATATATATATACCAAAAACGAACCTTAATCCTAACTCATAGATCACATTAGTGAACAACTATCGCAAATAAATAATATTTAGTGTTAATTATATTAAATAAAAGCATTTTAATTTATATCAATAAATAATACATACGGATAGTTAACCTCAATTATATTGAGCACTTGAAAAAGTATATAAAGCTCAATTTTTTCACTAATATTCACAAATAGTAAGTAATATCAATCAAAACAATTAAGATAATTAAAGATGATAGATTTACAAGAACTAATCATAAATAACCAATAATAAGTATTTAACATTAATAATTCACTAATATTTAGTAAGTTAATTATATTAAACAAAAGTATTTTTAATTTATATCAATAAATAATACATACGGATAGTTAACCTCAATTATATCGGACACTTGAAAAAGTATATAAGCACAATTTTTTCACTAATATTCAAAATAGTAAGTATATCAATCAAAATAATTAAGACAATTAAAGATGATAGATTTACAAGAACTAATCATAAATAATTCGATTAAGAATTTATGGATTCACAAGACGTTCTGTGATATATCATATAACTGGTAGTTCAGCGCCATCTGTTGCTTACAAATGTAGAATTCCTAAGAGATGTTGGCTTACTTGATACATGGTACTATAAATCAGAAGCTTTGATTATGTGCGACTAGATGGCGCTTATCTAAAACGTATTACATAGATAAATCACAATGTTGATATATTAAATGAATAAAAATATTACCATTATATCAAGTTGAATAAACATCATTACAAATATTAATATATTTATATAATAATATATTTAATATATATATTTAATATAAATTTAAATAATATAAAATATATTATTAATATATATATATATACCAAAAACGAACCTGAATCCTAACTCATAGAGCACATTACAACAACTATCGCAAATAAAAACGACAACTCCATTATCACTACACAAAAATCAACCTTATCACCATGTAATATGGACCTTATTACATTTTCACCGTTTTCATTATAAACTGTTAATTTTGTGTGACAAATCGTAAAATTTCACTCTCATCATTATTTCATAACGCGCCTAAGAAGTATAACTTCAAAAATACGAGTTTTGAAAAAATTTAAAAGTTTATTCACGGACGGAACAAAAACAATTATGCCGTTAGAAGCGTACGTATAAGGTTAACTAGCATAGGTTTTTTAACTACACTGGTGCTTGACCGCGATCTCTTTGAAAGGGAAGTGGCAATGAAGCCCTGCAAATGAGCGCGCACTACATGTATAAACCACTTGTGCGTTGAATTGAACTTTTAAAATCACTTTCGTTTGAAAACGGTTAAGGTTCGTTTAAAAGCGAGTTAACTTATAATATAAAGTATTGTGCTAGTAAAATACCAAAGATTTAAAAAATTGTATGTCTTTTTGCTCACTCTATTTTTTTTTAACTAAAATTGTCTCCTTTTATTTCTGCTACAAGAAATAAAGTAAAAAAATATTTACTGATTTTGTGTTATCAGTTCTTTGTGTTTTTTTATTATCTTTTCCTAGGCAAAATGTGATAGCAGCGTCCTTTACGTAAACGTTTATTAATAAATAAGAATATAAAACAAATCCGAGTACCACGTTGATAGTATTATATAATCTTATTTGTTGTGTATAAAATTTAAGTATTATATAGTACTTCAATAATATAAATATATAGCTTTAGGAAGTGAACGAAATCAAACCTGAAAAATATATCTGAGTTAAATTTATAAGTTAAATTTATCAATTTATTATTTTTTATTACCATTCGTGGGGTGTGAAAAAAATTTACAAATGAAAAACAAGATTTTATGAGACAAACGAGTTGGCCCGATCAAACATTACCTCTAACGTGTCGAACAAAAAAAAATATTTAGAATTCCAACTGCGTATTTCTGGCACAATTTAAATTTGTTGTATACACAACAAATTTAAATGACAAATATAGTGATTAGCACTTGCTAATAGGGTTTTCAAAAACAAATCAAAATTTTATTGTTATTAACTCTAAAACTAAATTAAATTATTAAAAAGTAGAAAAGAAAATATATATAAATATAAACCTTGGCAATAATGACCATAAATATCTTTCATACTCATCGTCATTTTTAATCACATAAATGTTTTCTATCTTTTGTCAGCCCTAATGAAAAATTAACACAACGCAGTTCAAGTTAACCGCATATTATACATTATGCTACTGGCTATAAACTATGTTGACATTTGTATTATACGGCCGTATTGTGTATAAACGCCGTATTTCATCAATGTTAACAGGAGGATTGCTTGTTCTGTAAAATATCGGATGTCTAGCTGGTATAATCTGTAGGTTTGAAAACTGAGAATAGTAAGCATGTAAAAAATAATAACAACACGTAACTACGACTGGACCATATGATACAGGAACAGCCGAGACAAAACCTTTCAACTTACACTATAGATATTTGAAATATTATAATTAAACTTATCCAGATAAAAAACTTTTCAAATTTAGATTATGGTCATAAAATTATTTTATTTATATATTTTAAATTATTCACAATATATATTAATTCGTCACCATCAGATTGCGTTAGTCCACTGCTGGACTTAGGCCTCCCCTAATGCACGCCTTCTTCATTAGGGAGGTTTTTAGGATAGTTTCCCACCAGGCTGGTCATATGCTGGTTGGTGCGTGTTCCAACTTTTTATATGCCCATCCGAGGCATAAATCATCTTACTTTTCAGACAATAGGGTGGTCGGCTCGAATCGGCCTAACGAACCAGAAGACAACAATAACACAAAGTTGTTTCGCGGGATTCAAACCCTCGACCCAATTGTCTGAGTAAGAAGCGTCGGATGGGCATGTAAAAAGTCGGTCCACCACCAACCGCATTGACCAGTGGTCCAAACCTAATGGATAAGGCTGTATTAGGGGAGACCTAGGTCCAGCATTGGACTATCACAGGCTAATGATGATGATGGACGAACGAACCAACATGTGTGTTACATATTCAATACAATATGTGTTACATAAAGTGGTATTAACAGCACAATGAACAAACACTAACAGAGGATTGTAAATGTTAATTTGAAACTTTTCTCAGCTTTGTTCCTTTAAATGAGACTGTTAACGGGTGAAGTTTAACGTTCTGAAATTTACTCGGAAGATTTTATACAAGTTTCCTGGAGATATAAGCAAAAGGTAAAAGCAATATTATAAACAAATACTGAAAAGTTTTATTTTAGGCAATAAAACAACGAATGACGAAGGAAAATTATGACATTTTTAAAACAACATTTTCGTTTCTAATAAAAAAGCATAAATACTATACCTATTCTAAATAACCTTTCACTTTATCTCTAACTTTTTGTGAAATGAAACGCAAACCTGTAACCATCAGCGGCGACACGTGCCCTTTTTGTCTAGTCGTCCTCCGCAACATAACTGGCTTATGCCTCCTTACATATCCTAAAATAATAATTTTATTATGCTACCGTTATTTGAAGTGTTACCTATAACTGCGAAAGTATAATCTCCATATGTACATGCGTTTCGTACAACGTTGATTGAGCACTGGCTGATTCAAGAGCCCTTCTAATTAAAACCTTCTAGTAAAATGCAGCAACAAAGAAACATTCGAGTAGCCCATAGTTTTATGATCTTATTGTGAAATCAAAATTTATGTACAGTAAATAGCCGGCATATTATTTTGTGCAAGACTCGGTTTGATTGACATGGTGTTCTCTACTGATATGAAACCAAGCAAAGAAATTGAATCTAAACTCACTATTGTTTCATCGCTACCAAGCTGGAAGTGCTTAAATATGTTGATTTTAAACTATAAATGTGTTTTTTGCCAATACAAATTTTGTTATGCATCTGTTTGGAGTATCAATCAATCAGCGCGTAATAGCTCCGTGCATCGTTTGTTTTTAACTATAAAATGCTTCTTTAAGATAGAAAAGTAAATTATTATGAAGTAAAAAAGAAAAACATTAATGAGACTATAACGCAACAGAGTAACATTTCAACATTACCTAAAATATTTCCTTTGAAGTTAGAACACGCTTGACCGAGATCTCTCTTTACATGAAGTGGCGATGAGGCACAGCGCCGTGGGTACGAGTTACACAACAACCCACTCGCGCTTCGAATTTACCTTTTACGAACAACTTGCGGGTAAACACGTTTCATGCAAGAATGAAATCACAAGCTTTTCAAAGGGAATTAAACGGATTTATAAAGAAAAAAACTATATACTATTATCATTGCATTAAACGAAATTTTCAAAGCTAAATTAACCATTAATAATAGTTACCAAGCTTTGTTTGCAGGTAGAAATTCAGACATGAGGTTTTTGAGTGAGACATTAATGTAAAGTATAGCTAACTCAAGTTTGTTAAAATTGTTTACAAATACTTATAATTATTCATAGGAAATAATGACACTGAGAGGTTCATTAATTATCGTAACTGTTACTTTTTAATTTTATTTATATATTGATTATCTTACAACACAGTACATTTATCAATTTTTATATTGTCAACAAATAAGTCAACAATGCTTGTCAAAAATTAGTATTGACTATTAGTATTTACATTTAAATTTAGATTATACTAAGGAAATAAATTGCAATATGTCAATTATACTGACTTTTTTATTAGTAATGAACACTGAGATGTTAAGAAGCAACAGCAATCGTTTATAACCATACATGATTGTCCATAGCGTTGTTGTAAAAGTTGTAGCTTGATTTTTTTTATTATTTCTTTAATCAATAAAATGTTACATGTTGCGCAACGCAATACAAAATTACATGCAGTAGTGTTTGTCTTTTTGACCCACAATCAGGCGTTTCATCTTGTATGATGCGCATTCACTCCTTGCTCGATGCTCGTACATCCTGTGCGGCTCCGGTTACGTTATAATAAGTGCATTAAAGTACCTTACTACAAAGCCAGACGTCAGAAGGATAAATGAAGCGCTCCATTGGCGAAGATATTCCGGAGCTGGAGCGATATTTTCGGTGCAAAATATATTTAGAAGTAGTTTTGCCGTATAATAGGCAACTAAATAAAATCGGTGTTTGTTACATTAAATATTACATAAATACAGTAGCATGAGTAACCAGTATTTATACCAAAACTTGTTTGTTTGTTGTGATGTTTTTGAAAAATGTTTTTCTGTCTCTTTGTACTGGCTCTTTGTAATACCTGGGGCCGATTTGGAAGAGATATTTACTGGAAGATAGTTCATTTAACAAGAAGTAGCTAAGTTTTTTGTTTTACATGAAATGATCTACAGAAAGGTTTAAAAAATGTATAAAAAATTACATAAGGAATACAATGGGCGCCCCTAACAGCGAAAGTGCTCACTCACTTCGGTTATTTCTCAAATCGTCGTTTCTCAAAATTTCGTCTTTTGTATTATGTTTTGATTAATCCGACATATCATAAAATAATAGGATACACGTTAAATGTGCACATTTTCATTTATAATCCGTTAATGTTTCATTATTTTAAAACTCAAATAAACATCATCTATACTTATATACATACTTTTTATGAATTTATTTATAATTTATATGCGTTTGTTTGTAACAATGAATTTATATATAAAATCTATTGATCTTACTTATGAAAACATTATTCGATTTAAATATAAAAGTAGCTTTAGGGACTTATTATAACTGTACCACTTTTTTTAAAGTATGACGACACATGATATAACGCTTGTTCGATATTTTTAAAACAGTAGATTTTCTTTAGGCAAAATACATTTCAATAAATTATTATGAAACAGCTCACGGGGTTTAAATACTGATTATCTAAATAACAACACAAGTCCAAAACGACACGATTTCAAGAAGACGAAGATAACGCAAGTTGTTTCCGCGCAGCATTTGAACTTACGACCAGTTTGCAAAACGTTCGTCGGCTAGAACTAAATATGGCACTCGATGAATCCGAGGCTACAGTGTACTTTGCTACATCATTGATGGTGCGATACGTTAACACAAACGACCTAAAATATCTCTTCTAGTCTAACCACCGTGTAGCTTTTTTGACCACTTAATGGGGAAGGATAGAGGACGAAGATAAATTTGGAGTTAGACCTTGAAACTAGAACGTCCCGACCAATTCCAAAAAGTAGCTGGCAGTAGCTGCTATATGCGTTTATTCGTGGTTTATAACCTCTGATATATTATAAATAATTAAACCTATGAAAATATTGCATGTGGCTAGTATGACAAATACTCTAATTAAACCCATAGATCAGTGTGGAGATACCACCTATTGAATTATTTATTGATATTAGTATGTAGTGTAGTGTGAGTAACATCATATTTAAGTTTATTACGAAAATCCATATTTGTGACCATTTTACAGGCTACAATTAAAATTTTAATATATGTGAGCAGTAGCTAAACACAAGTAAGGCTTGTATTTGGACCTCGCTATAGTGTGAAGACAATGAAACAGCTTTGTGATATAGATATTACAATTTGACTGAGTGGTTGTAGCTAAGAAGTGGCATTGGGCCGGTCATATGCCGATGACGACTGCTGAGTCGGAAAGTTCTGAATTGAGACGAGGCTCGAAAACTAGTGTAGGAGCCCGGCAGATGGAGATACACATTCGAAGTGGTGGGGCTGATAGAATAGCAAGATCGAAGCGGTGGTGTGCAATGCCTATGTTCAAGTGACTGACAAAAGCGATAATGACGATGAAGTTATTGTTTTCAGAGATGAATCATTCTATAAACAACTTAAGCTTACTCTAGAAGGCCAGGACCTGGAAAAGAGTAACTTATATTATAGTTGCCATAATAAAAAAACAGAACATACTTTTGCCTTTATACAATTATCGTAACAATATTTTACAATAATACCTCTAATTTTTTTACTAAATAAATCCACTGCAATAAAATTTCTTTAATTTAAATATTTAGATTACTTTTAATATTGCAACCATCCTGCCTCTGCTCCACCATTCTTAATGAACCTTATTCTCAAGTGAGCTATTAGTGGTGAACTTCTCTAAAGAACTGATTATTAATCTAGTTTGCATTGCTGTTTAACTTCTTTGTACGATTTCAGTTTTATCAAATTGAAGAAAAAAATCTGTTTAGTACATAAGACCCTTTAGTATTATTATTAAATTAAAAAGTAGTATGCTGTACAATATTAGTATAAATAACACAAAAAACGCTTGTAATAATTCAATAAAATATACCCACTCAGTAAATATTTAAAGAAAGTTGTTCCTGTTACTATATTAGTAGGACCATTTAGTGCTTACATTTTATTGTGTGCGACAGTTGTTTGAGTGATTTAAAACACATATAAAATAGTTAAGAAATAAACATGCTCTGTTTAGGGCAGACATCCACGCACCTACACTCGCGTGTGAATCATTGTACTCAATAAGATGTATGATGTTTTCCGTACGCTCAGTCTAGCGCAGTCTAGACTAGCATCGTGTCTAGCCATCAACGCCTTTTAGTTTAAAACAGCCTTTGCACTTACGATGCCTTTTGCCCACTTGGTGGGCATTTGTGCTATTGCGATATCTTTTTGTATTATCATCGACCTTACCTAAGATATTTTTTAGTTGCAATCGACAAGCAAGGTAAGTAGAATGCTGTGAAGACGCGGATCATTGGAATTATAAAGTGTTTGCTCGTTCTAAGCCGGCCTACGTGGACGAAAACTGTTTGATTTTGAATTCATATTTGTCTGCAAATTTTGGTTTATTAAAAATTTCTAAAGCTCGTAGAAAATTAAATATTCCGATTTCAATATTTTAAAGGTAAATTGCAAAATAACACAACTAGCCAGAATTATACTGATCAACTAAAGTTATTGTTATTTGTTTTCAATATATATAAATAAATATACGTTTGGTTTCTTTGTAAAATATATTTATAAGGGTAGAGAGTTGTTATAAAACTAGCGTTCTAAACCATCAAGCCTCACAGGCAATTCACGCTCCGAAAGGTTGCGGTGTAGTATCGGAGATGGTTAAACTGAAACTCAAATGCTTGCAGTTTGGTATTTTTCGGAAAGGTTATAAGGTAAAATATATTCGAGTAGCGTTTTAAAGTGAATTAAAATGTATATAATAACTTTGAAATCTATACCTAATCAAATCTAATATAATCTAATCTATTTCTCTTTTATAACCAACTACTGACCCAGCGAACTTTCTTTCCTCTTAATGGTAATCAAATAAAGCAGATTGTGTTTATTTTTATTGGAAAAATACAAAAAAAATTAAAAAACTACATTAATCATTCATTATTATTTCTGTATTTTAGTACATAGGGTTTGCTCTTCGCTTAAATACCTTGTGATACACGACATTTTTGTTTCATTATCAGGCGCAAAAACAAACAACGATGGTCTTCCGACCCGTGAACATGCCACTATAATTGACCATGGGAAAAGCATAATTGTTCTAGACTTAAACCACAAACGTTTAAGGATTGGCCTTGTGATTTGTTTATGGTCATGGCAAATGAAAGACGTATCGGAAATTGAAGTCTTTAAATTCAAACGGATATCGGTTGGGATCATCGGGATCCTCGGAATGAGAACTTCCTCACCTTTGAGATTTTCTATCATTATCGTAGCGAAATTACATTTGTTCATCAATTTAACCACCAAACGCGTACCGTTGCACAGTTTTGGTTCGTTTATGTTTCGAAGCATGATTATTACGGAGCCAACCTTTAGGCGTAAATTGTGCGGTGGTAAGGCACGTCCAAAGAGTTTAAAAATTCAATTGGATAGTTGGTGGCTTCATCTTTATTTGTGACGCAGTCAATAGATTTGAATGAATGCATTGTTCTAATGATCTTATTTTGAATTATGTAGTTCAGGTCATCTACATCTCTATTCTTAGCCGCTAAAATTACTCGCTCACTCAACCATTTATTATTTTTGAAGTTAGAAATAATATTTGGAAAAACATTGTTGATAAGTTCGTCTTTTCATGAGACAAAATTACAGAAATTATTTGGAAATGATATTAATCGCTCGATTCATCGACAGGTACTTGACCATTACCGATAGTCAGCAATTGCCGAGAAATCTTTCAGCAGATATACATTAAGCAATGTAACTCTCATGTTTGTTGTCAGCAGTTTCTTCACATAGCGCCATAGATTTGACGATTTGGGAGCGTTGTATTTCGTCGGCAGCCTAGATCTTAGAATGATCTGGCAGTATTTGGCTGGAAATCGCCAGACAGTAAAATCATTGCTCCTACAAAACATCTCGAGTCATTGCGTAAATCTTTTAATGTTCGGTTAAAGTGCTTATAATGCACGTTTATGTCGCCATTGTGCATTCGTCCCAGATGATGACTTTCGATACCGCTAAAACTTTGGCCATTGCTCTTTGCTATATTACACGTTGGTTCTTCAATAGTTTGAAGATTTAACGGAATTGAATGCTGAATGAGCCGTACGGCATCCTTCTAACAATGTGGCTGCTTATTCCGAGAAGCAACTGCAACCGCTATGTTGGATCTCGCCCAAACAGTTGCTAAAACTAATGACATAAGGAATGTCTTGCCAGTTCCACCAGGGGAAATATAAACCACCATTTTATCAGCGATTGCCTTCATTAAAGTATCATAAACTTCCTTTTGTTGGTGATTCAACAGGTAAGCATTCCTTTGAACTACTAAATCTAATTCCTGGTGATCGTATTCATTCCGTTCAATTCTCGATTAAATGCGTCATTCATTTCACGATTTGGCGCTGGCATTCCTAACCTGATTAATATATTACCGCACATGAGGTAAACATATCTTCGATCAAGAGTAAAGCACGATTATGTATCTCCTCATTCATCTCAATATCGTGATTTCTGGAACTGACACGACTTTGATATAAAATATCTTCTAACATACTATCCTTGTATTTGTGCCACGGTTACATGGGTTTGATGGAAAACATGTCGAAATTATGATAGCGAATAATGTGGTATCTGACTTAGAGATGCAGAGATAATGGCTTCAGCTATTGTCGTATCCCGATGGGTATCGTTTGCTAATAAATTCAATTCTTCACATGCAGCACGATATGTTGGGAATATTACACCATTAACCGTTGTTAGTATCTCAAGATGAAGTTGGCCCACGCACATTTACCAGCAACAACCGCAAATAGAAACATTCATCATTCTTTGGATGAACTGTATACATACGACCAAGAGCATCAGTAGAACGCACATCTGGATACCCAGGAACCGCATCACCTTGCTTCCGTCTTTGAAAATTCTTGGATGAAGCATTCCAAGTAAATAACGTGGCATCTCCGAGTAAAGCAAAGTTCGTGCAAACTGATCGCTTTGGCAGATTGCAAAAAAACTGGTCAATGTAGTTGCTGGAGGTGTTTCAGCACGTTGCATAGCATTCGAAGCAGTGAAATATACTCGTTGACCATTCTCCAGATGCACTGCCAAATGTATAACAGTAGGATGACGTTTGTGAATGGGAAATGCGAATATATGCCAAATCGCTTCATTACAGTTCACAAAACGACCGACTTGATAGCGTGAAATTTCATCGTTGCTATTCGAGGATAGCAATTCAAAAACGCCATATCACTGCCTTTTGTGACATATATGCAAATATTTATGGACTTTACTGAATTGCAGTATTCAACGTTGCAATGTGTCTTGAACGTTTGAGAAATAAGTGGCGAATATGGAACAATCCAACTGTTGTCGACAACGAAATCCATTCTTTTCACTTTCGTTGTGACAGTTCGACCGTTGTCATCGGGTGATCGACGTCGATACAGCGGATACCCATCGTTGCCAGTGACAGTCTCCGCCGTTAATTTCTGTAGATATCGTTTAGAGCACTTTCCATCGACCTTCGCAAGGTGATTGGGGATTGATGGCACCACACGGTCCATGAATCATATTAGTAGTAACAATATCATGTAGGTCTGAATCGACTTCATGATCAGAATCTCGGCACATATGATATCATCTTTGGTCAGGCTGAATTCTTTCCACTAACCAAATAAGAATTGTGCGTTGGCAGGCCTCGCTTTTGCCATTCGATTGAATACATCAGCATCGAGTATCTCCAAAGACGCGTTGTTTAACAATAAAGTTCATCAGGGACCGAATTTTTGCCTGAATATACGTGCTGTGATGTCGTGTCTATCATTTGATATTTGTCCGGGAAGCAGAATTGAGTAATTTCTATCCATTTTGGATTACAGGTAAAAGTAATAAAGAGATCTGACAGGCCGTAATGCTAATATATGTCATTGCATCTTGTGCATATTCATGCATATGACGTGGAGCTACAATGTACGTCGCCGGCAGAATAGTTAATCGACCAATATTAGCTGCATTTCCTTCCAGTACTAACTGCATCACGTAAATGGATGTACTCCTCAGAACGCAGTTTGGCTTGGTTCAACCTAATAAATGTTAAACGTTCCGTTTCTATTTTTACATACATGTCAACGCAATACTGCAAAAGTAATCGACGAGCAACTAGCACAAATAATTGTCAGCATTTTGTTAATAATAATTCATTGAGCTAACTTTCTTTATAGTTTCTTCACCTGCAATTAAAATTTGATACTTAACCATTTCAAAGGCAAATAATAAAGACATTAACCATTATTAAAATACTGATACTTTACCATTCAATGGATTTATCAAAATAATATCCATCTTCTCCTTCACAAAACATCAGTGGATATTGCAATGCGTCATATGATCGATGATTTCAGATATTTGTTGCAGTTGCCCAGTATCGCGACGTGTAAGCACAATATCGCGCTTTTCCAATTGTTCACCAACAATCAGGGATGGCAACTTCGTCTACTGTTGGAGCGTTAAATGTGCGTTCGTGTAGTTCCAGATGGTCGTTTATCTGCTTTGATGACAACTTTATAGTCATCATTTGGCATCACTCTAAAGCACTCTTAAACAACCTGACAACGCATGATGTTCATAAAGCCAGACACTACAAGTCTTGAAGAATTTCTCGCTCATTCCTGCATTGATCCCTAAGGCGTCGATCTAGTTGTTCTTCCATGTTGCCTATAAAATATATTTGTAAAAATTTATTCTGGGTAGTAATGATCCAATTCGATGGTGAATCTGTCCTTGTATCTACAAAATAAAACCAGATAGTATTAGACTGGATTACTAACACTTTTTCTGAATGGGAGAGTAGAGTTCAGTATTAGCAATTATAATACATACCAATAGATAAGTAAACTATTCTTTAACTTACATTCTATTAAGTAAAAATACAATACCTTTAAATGTCGGATTTAACCTCCTCCTTCGATAATGTCTGCCCCAAATGACGTCATTTTGAAACAACTATTGTATTTTTCAGAATATTTGCAAGAAAGTGGCGTGATTCTTGTGTTTCGCACAAAGCAATGAATACAATGGCTCAGTGGCGGAGTCAACACTATAGCAATTTCACTTTACCATTAAGGCAGCATAATCCAGGTGTTTCTCCGGAACTTTAATGCACACAATCTCGCAAACAACGATCCATTTGCCCATGCAAACGCTAGGATGCAAAGTTGTAATCATTGCTGCAATCGTATCGAAACGCTGCTCGATTCAAATCACTAAATATCTTGTTCTGCGTCAAATTATCTATTTATTGACTTCTTTGTTTGCTCGACTTTTGGCTCTTTTTGCTCGTGATTGAGAAGTACGAGTCGAAACCATACTATCGCAGCGCTGTTCACGTGCAATTCTTGTTCTTCCTCAGTCCTTTCATTTGCGTATTTTGTATTCTTCTTGCATTACTGGCTTTGTCGGGAAAAGATTCACTTCACTTCAATCACTTGTTAATTATTTATTTAATAGAAATAGTTTTAATATTAATTTCTTACAAATATCAAATTGTCATCCATACGTCATTACATAGCTGTTATTTTACGTCAATTACATAGCTGTCATTTGCGTTTTGTTATACAAGTCTGGTTCTTTTTTGTTATACTACGTTTTCATAGTGACTACGTTTCATGTCAGTCACACGGGAACCTGTCCGAACGGATAAAAAGTATCCTATGTCCGTCTCCCTGGCTCTTAGCTACCTCCAACAATTTTCACTCAAATATGTTCTGCGTCCTTGAGTTATAAGTGGTGTAACTAACACCACTTTCTTTTTATATATATAAGATCATAATAATGGTTAACGTAGATATTATTTATTTTAATATATTTAACAACCTACCTAAAGAAAGCTTAGATAAGGAAATTGTTAGTAACAAAGTTAATATCGACAGTCTAAATATTCACTCAGAGGAACTACACTAACTTTGCATTTTACGTGAACAATCGCAAAGCCAGGTATAAGTTGCAGTAAACGGTTATATCATAATGTTTTTCTCGGGTCTGAGTGTTTGTATCATTATAATATGTATATTATAACTTAAAAAAATAATTCAGCGTCGAGCAGCTCAAATCTTCGACGTCTCGATTCCTTGTCGTTATGGAGAGATGTTCAACTATTTGTTTCTACCGACTTTACAACGGTGAATGCTCGGAAGTGTTGTTGGCACTAATACCCGCTGTAACATTCTGTAAACTTAACGCGACTTCATGCCAAGTACCATCAACACCACCTTGATGGCTGGCGTTCTGCTACCGTACGTTTTGCACGTCACCACGCACGTGTATGCTCAGGAATGAATTATCACCGGCAGTATTCCCGGACCGATATGACTTAGGGGGGTCCTTCAAAACAACAGCTTTCTTAAATGGCTGGCAACGCATTTTCAGCTTCTCTGGCGTTGCGAATGTCCATGGGCGGCGGTAATCACTTATATCACGTGAACACCCTGCTCTTCTGCCTTGTTCCCTTAAAATATATCTTTGGCAGTCGGAAGCCAGTATTAATAACTTTACTAAATCTTCTAATGAGTTATAAAGCAGAAGCTACCCGTTACCCGCGACGTCATCGGGATTGAATAGCGAGGTGTTATTATTTATTGTAATATAAATTTATATTGATAAGGTGTTTTAATTCTATATATCTATAATTAGATACTAAGTTTTATGGTTTTATCTTTAAGAAAGGTGCATTTCCCTATAAAATTTCGTTAGGTTACTTACCTAATTGTTAAGTTTCAATTAACTGCAAAAAATAGTGTAGCTTCACTGAATGATAATAAACGCATGTTTGAAAGTATTTATTTTTTAATTTGGTTATGAACTATTGATATGTGATTAATTTTGTGCTAGCTTTTAACATTCTGTGTGAAATCTTGTTAATTTGTTTTTATAAACGTTTAATGGTATAGCGTCTATTGCTTTATAAACAAGAGTAAATAAGTTGATATCATGCGGAAAAAACTTTGTGTTGACTATGATTTTTAGGTCAGTTAGGACGAACGTTTTGTTACAATTTTTATAAAATTGACACAAATATATATGTCCCGGTTATTATGAATATGCTGTGATTGGCTGTCATTATGATATACTCGTAGTACCTTCAAATCCCACCTCCTTGTCTATGTAGGCGCACTTACGTACATGGCCATCGACCTGATATGTCAAGTCGCTTATAAAGCCGAATGTATGTTTCTTACTCTTCCAGGAAATAAATGCTTGCACAAGAAAATTATTTATAGCCTGTTATTTTTAATAATTTATTGAATAGTAATTATTCAAAATATACATACAAGTGTGAAGTATGTAGTAAAAAATGTTCCATTTGCAAACTATTCCGACATTTGTTCGAAATTCTAAAAAAGTTAAATGTATATGTATGTATTTAAATGTATAAAACAAAAGAAATGTTTATCAAAAATAGTCGTACCGAATATTTACATTAAGTAGGAGTATAAGAAAGGGGAGATATTTTTTACCGTTTTGTTGGTAATGCCAAATTTCAAGGCTATTCTATTTATTTTTTAATTTTTTTTTTTTTTTATTTTTAACCTAAAAATCTTTATGCTACTTAATTCAATAAATACAGCAATTTGCTGCAATTAATAAACATAAATATTACAAAAGTTAGGTTAGGTTAAGTTATGGCAGCGTCAAAACAATTTAGTGTCACCACTGTGGCGTGTGTGCGGAGCAGAATGCGATGGAGGAGTGCCCAGCCTAGGTTGAGCAACGCCGAGCGTTGCGTAGTGTAGTGGTTTACGACCTTTCGCTTCCTGCTGTAGTGTGCAGGATGTTACAGAACGAAAGGACGTGGGGCGCCGTCCTTGCGTTCTGCGAGGACGTGATGGCCTAGAAGGAAGCAGGGAGGCCAACAGCACCCTGGCTGTCCTCAGAAGAAGGCCAGGGCGCGTGAAGAGTGGAGTACGTCCGCTATATTCCCCCTGACACTGAGCCTCTGGGCGGCCGGTAGGAGGGTGTCCGCAGCCCAGAGAAGGGCTCAAGGGGTGCTGGGCTATTATTTGCTCCGGCACGCAACTGAAGCGTCGAAGCGGGTGTCCCAATACACCCGTACCGACGCTTCACAGAAAAGGTCTGCGATGGCCACGTCGTGCAGGGGTCGCTAAAGACTGTCAGCAGTACTCGCGACCCCGGCGACAGCGACATGGGAAACGAGCAACCGTTGGTTTTTTAGCGAGTATACCGGCCGCCCCATCTTGGCCCGGTGAGCCCCATATATCCCTGCTGCTCCTTACTCTGGCGGCGGGAAATCCGTAAGCTGTATTTTTCCAACGGTAAAAAACAACGTCAAAGCAATTAGGTTAATATGTTGATATTGAAGTTTGAATAATATTTTTATTTCAATAAAAATAAACACTCTTTCATATTTATTAAATATTTTACTTATACTAAAATATTTTTTCCATAGAGATATGAGTGTGAGTTTCACTCAATGTTTTATTTTTTAAAGGAACTTGCCATATTAGGGATTAATCTATTATAAATTCAATTTCTTTCAATTATTTCAAATTAAATTACCTGAGCCTTAATAATGAAATATTGCTTTGAATATGTACCTCGCTATTTTGACAAGCACAGCACTTAAGTTTTGCGCTGAGGTAAATTACCTGAAGAAACAACTAGGAAACAAAATGAAAATTTGTTGAGTCCCTCGACTACGGATCACCGTTGTTGAATACTATCTCGCATTACTATCAATTATGTTTCATATAAACTTGAATTGTGATTGAGAAAATTATTAAACTGTTTAACTGTGGGTCTCCAATTTTACTTGCAGTCGAATTATCTACTATACAATAAATGACTATACATTGAGTTTAATACTTCTTATGCTTATATGTGTCATGAAAGTGGTATAATATTAAAGAATATTCAATTAATCCATTATTTCATTTCGCTTGCCGTTGGCGTTAATGTCTGTACGCACTAAATATTTTAAAGTAAAAAATGGTTATAAGTTGCTTAATCATTATTGATGTCTCTTCCTTTCTGTATCCTCATCGAAACATTTGTTTATTTTATTATTTATTTACTGGTTTTATCATAAATTATTTTTATTGAGATGGGAATGTTGAAAGAGAATCTGCCTTTTTTACTATGGTATTTTATAATAAAAGGTCTTTGTCATACACTGAGCGTATACGACTTTTATCAGGCAAGGTGATAATTTAAAAGGAAAGAATATTAATCCTTCCGAATAAAAGAAATTTTCAAAAAAAATTGTTAAATTACTTTTTTATTATGATCTATGTAATCCAAAATTTCATTATATTGCGATTAAATTGCGATAAATAATATTACGAAAGTTCGTTAAGTTACGTATTCCCTTGAACACAGTGAAATTATAAGAACAAAAATTGTTAAGATAAATACATTAGTTATGTTAAGGAAAGAATTCAATTCAGCAAGAAAATATTTCCACGAGCTCGTTATTTTGGCTCAAATAAAATCATTTTGAAATCTCGAGCGAGTTGGAGTCCAACGAGTTCAGCTAGTTAATCTTTTGACACGAAATCCTACAAAGTCCCATTTTGCCTCCAGGCGCTTTATTGTAATGGTTTTGCGTCGATTTGACCCCTTTGTTATCGCAGTGTGTTAAAAGCTATTTTTTCTCTTAAATGTCATATAATACATTCGTAAAAAAGTAGCTTTCGGGTTTCACGAATATTTTGTATTAACTCAGAAACATTAAGAGGAATTTAACAAAACTACGCATCGTCTTTAAAACCTTAAGCGTTTTTTCAGTGTAAATGTAAATAATGTGTTATCATACTACTATAATCCAATAACAGATAGTACATATATATTATTGTCGTTCATGGCATTAAAAATATATCTTAAAATGTATCAGATTATCGATTTAAGCCGTAGATTTTTGTGTTAAACTGAGCGTTAATAAAACATTTTGTAACATTGCATAAAAGATCAATGTAAAGTTTTGTTAGTAGATGTACTAAGAATTGTCTATAGTGTAAAATTTGGTTTTAAGCAAGGTTTTGCAGCACAAGGTATTATGGTTATACAAATATGCAATTAGTTCGTTGGTTCAATATGTAAAAGATAAAAATTTAGTAATTTTACACACAAATCCACACACCGCCCTTAGACATGGGATATTACGTCTCGTTGACCTTCAAACCGGAAGACAGCAATGTTTACTCACTTCTGTTTTGCGGCAGATATAGGCATGGTACTATTCTAGACGATGCCCTGTGATAGAAAAGTTATTACTTTAAATATACAAAAAGTATATTTAAAATTTATATATAATATATATAAATATATATAGCTATATATATATTTTATATATTATACAATATATGCAGAGGTACAAGATAAAACAAAAATTATTAATTCATCTTTATTCGATATATGCATAAGGTCGTCGATTCATTCATTCCGATAATTTACTTAAGTCGTGTATAAGTTATCCGTCTTTAAAGATATTTTATTATGAATTTAATAGCTTTAAAAGACTTAAGAAGCTGTATTGCGGATAAACTTTGAATAGACTGAGCTAAAAGTATCATAAGTAGTCAATTTGTAGTTCTTTGCAGTAGAAATTTTATAACTTAAGAAAATTATGTTGCCTATAGACTAATAACTGGAATTTATTCATATTTTATTAGATAATAAAAAAAATGTTTTAAAAACTAAACATACATAATTGTATGTTTAGTTTTTAAAACATGAATAAATATTTGTAAAGTGTCCTCGTGGGTAAGTAAACAATATTTATGCGTCAAAACTATTAAGGTAAATCTGGATTAGAAGCCGACTCTATGATAAATAGGGAAAATAAATAAATAGATTTTCATGCAAATTAGCTAAATACAGCTTGCCAATTATTTATTAACTGGTTGTAAATAATGTTATGATGTGGTCTTTTACTTACTTAAATAGAAAAAAAGTAATTCTAAATTAAACATACATTAGTATTTATAAAGGCGTAGTTTATTTGGTTCTTCAAAGATGCATTTATTTCACAAAACCACGACTTTAGTCCAGTCTGCGTAGCATCACGCCATTTCGGCCTCGCATAGGCAAACTCTTCCAATTTCTCTGATGCGATCTCGCAATTATTCAAGTGGCGTTTCAAAACGTCTTTATATCTTAGGGATTGACCTCCCGGTTTCCTTTATCCAATACTAAGTTCAGAATAAAACACTGCTTTTGGCAAACGGCGATCATCCATGCTAAGGACGTGCCCAGACCATCTAAGTTGGCATTTCATTAGTGTAGCTTCCATACCAAGCATGCCAGTACGCCGGAGAACCTCTGCGTTGGATATATGGTCCTGCCACTTGATCAGAAGACTAGAACGCAAACATTTGAGTAATATTGCAACGATCGAAGACAAATCCATTACCGTCACGGCAGTCAATCAAGATTAATAAGCACCGAATTATTTGGTGCATCAGCAACATAAATGCACATTGCGATTGCGTATAAAGCACTTCAGGTGCAGAACTTCAAAACGTTATCGCATCTTGCATCATACCGTTTAAGCCCAAAATCCTTTAATGATGTAAATCACTCACAGTTGCGGTATGACTAGAAATAGGAAAAGTTAAAGGATCTGCATAAAGAAAGTGCTCCGATATCACGGGTGCCTCCCTACCTGCAGCGCATCATTGGGGCCTACCTGTCGCATCGACGTGTCGAGTTCCCGTGCCGAGATGGGCTCCGGGCCATTGAGGTGTCGTGTGGAGTTCCACAGGGGTCTGTGTTGGGACCGCTTCTGTGAAACGTTGGTTTTGATTGGGTGCTACGTGGCGGCAATATCGAGGGTGTCGACGTCACTTGTTACGCATACGACACTATCGTCACCGCCCGTGGTACCAATTTTCCCCGGACTGCGATTCTCGCCACTGCCGGGATCGATCAAGTAATTGGGCGCATCCGGCGGCTAGGACTAGAGGTGGCGCTCAAAAAATCCGAACGCGCCACCTGCGGACGACCACATTATCGTTTGCGGTGTCCGTGTCGACGTCAAACCGACGATGAAATGTCTCTGCTTAGTCCTAGAACGCCGATGGGGGTTTTGCGCCCATTTTGAGTGCTTTGCGCCTAGAATGGCGAGAGCAGCGGCAGCTCTCAGCAGACTGCTTCCCAACACAGGAGGACCCAACAGCTCCTGTCGCCGCCTGTACGCCGGGGTCGTCAGGTCCATTGTCCTGTACGGGGCACCCGTGTGGGCTGACACCCTCCAAAAGGAGAGTACTTCGGTACTGAGAAGAACCCAGAGGGTTTTGGCAATCCGGGCCGTACGGGGCTACCGGCCAATCTCCGGCGAGGCGGCCTGACTGTTAGCTGGCTCCTTGCCCTGGGACTTAAATGGAGAAATCCTCGCGTCACTCTTTACTGCCGCCAGGGGGCAAGGTCTCGGCGCTGCGGGCCAGCCCCAGAAGAAATAAGGAGGCGCAGAGACGAATTGCGCTCCCTTGCAATCCAGGAATGGGAGCTACGGCTGGAGCACCCCAGTGCCGGCCATCGAACGGTGGAGGCCTCACGCCCCATTTTAAAGTGGTGACTAGAAAGAGGACACGGCTCCTAAACATTTCGCGCGACTCAGTTCTCCAGGCGCACGGCTGTTTCGGGATATCCCTATGCCGCGTGGCTAGTAAGGAGCCTACTGAGGAGTGCCACCACTGTGGCGTATGTGCAGATAAGACGGCCTAGCACGCGCTGGAGTAGTGCCCAGCCTGGGTTGAACAACGCCAAAAGCTGTGTTATGTCGTGTCGCTTCCTGTCGTAGTGCGCAGGATGTTAGAGAGCGAGAGGTCGTGGGGCGCCGTCCTTGCCTTCTGCGAGGACGTGATGGCCCGGAAGGAAGCCGCGGAAAGCCATGCCATGGCCATCCGCAGAAGAAAGCCAAGGCGCTGAAGAGTGGCGTACGTGCGCAACCTTTCCCCCTGACACTGAACCCCTGGGCGGCCGGCGAAATGGTGCCCGCCGCCCAGAGAAGGGCTCAAGAGGGAGTGCCTTGCTGTTGCTGGCAGGCTCTGGCATGGCACCTAAAAGCAACGGTCTGGGTGTCCCTACACAACCGGGAGAAGAGGCCCGCGAGGGACACATCGCGCTGGGGTCGCCGAAGACTGTCATCAGCGCCCGCGGGCCCGTCTACAGCGACATAAAAAAGGAGCAACCGTTGTTTTTAGTGGGTACACCGGCTGCTCCATCTTGGTCCGGGGAGCCCCACATATTCCTGCTGCCCCCTCACTCTGGCGAGCGGGGAATCCGTAAGAAGGCATGATGCAGCGGATCGCTTAATCTTTACATGCGCCACAACAGCTGTCTACGGTATATTTCCCTACTAGCATTTCAAGTCGTACTTACATCTGCATAAAGAGGAATGGCCCCGATAATTTGCTGTACATATGGATAGTATTGCTTAATTGCTGCTTATTGCTGCTTAGAGAAATAGGTCTACTGTATTTACATAAGCCTTTTTTAAAATTGGATTGCTTTATTGAACATTGTTTGTAACATGCTCTAAAGCAACTAAAAGCTAAATATGTTATTGTGTTCATTAGGGATTAATAACATATAAAGAGTTACATTACAGGAGTATATTTAAATGTATGAGCTAGTAGAGCTGAAATGATGTAGGCATAAAACAATTGAGTGCCAGATAAATAAAAAAAATGAGTTTACTAAAAAGTTTGTCTATCAAAAGACTCATAACTTTTAATTCAAAATTTAACAGTTAATTATTTCTATTGCTTTGCTATATATTATACATTATTAAATAAAATTACTTTTACGGATTTTATCGCGTTTATTTTACATTTTAAATTCGACTTTTCGAACACTTTCCAGCGCCGTGGTCACGGGTAGACTGAGATGTCATGCGTCTTCTTGCCAGTGCTGAAGCGGGGTTTCCAGATCTTAATTTTTATTAATTATTTTTAATCTGTACTCCGACCTATGCAAAATGAACTGATTTTATCTGTACAGCCGGCAGTGGTATTATGCTTGGGTTTAAATTTTAGTTTATTAATTATGGGATCCCAAGCAGGTAGTAGAACCCAACCATCTTCTTATTGAAATTTGATGTTTTTAATCTCAATAGCCTCACGGATCATCCTTGGTAGGAATCGGTGTTCTTTAGCGAGGATTTGTGGTCGATCAAATCTGATGTAATGGTTTGGGTGATTTAATGTATGGTCACACACTGCCGACTTGTTGGGTCTTCTATGTTTAATTTCAGCTATATGTTCCTTCACGGGTTCTTATTGCTCCTTCATTTGTCCAATATAAGAGAGGCCTACAGTCACAATCTAGCTTGAGCACTCCTGGGTCTTGTAGAGGAATATTGCACTTGACAGGTGGTAGGAATTGACCAATCTTCTTCAGCGGTTTGAAATGAGTTTTGATTGAAGCCTGCCTCAAAATGTAGCCAATCTTGTCAGTTACGCCTCTCACAAAAGAAAGAACAGCAGGTACTCGCTCCACTGTGGCTGTCTTCACTCGGGTCACTATGACACTACCGTGGCGCAGCAGGCTCCTTGTCTCGCAGCACTTGCTTAACACGGTGTAGCTCAGCCGCCAGGTGTTCATCATCACAGATCCCTTGTGTCTCTGAAACAAAGATTTGCCCACGTAGCTAACTGGGATGGATGGTGGTGTGAATTGCCATTTAAATATTTATTTGTATGGGTTAGTTTTCTATACAGTATGGCACAAGTTGTTATTAGGGTTAGGAATAATTAATACATTAAGGAAATCTAAAGAATTATTATTTCCCAACTCCATAGTAAACTGTATTTTTAAATTTATGGTGTTAAGGTAGCATGCATTTATTTTATTATATGGTAAGATAGTAAATGTATCATCTACATAGCGCTTATAAAATCTTGGATGAATGGGAGCAGTGAGTAGGGCCTTCTCCTCAAAGTCTTCCAAAAAATGTCAGCAACAATAGGAGACACCGGGCAACCCATCGCTACACCATCCATCTGCATGTAGAACTCATCTTTCCACAATAAAAAGCCAGATGTTAAGCAATGTTTTAGTAAAAATGCCTATTCTATTGGGATGTTATTTTCCTCTAACTTTCTTGTTACAATATTGATTCAATCTTCTATTGGTAAAAATGTAAACAAAGATTGAACATCAAAACTAACCATAGTTTCATTGTCAGCAAGATGTAGATGTTTTACCTCATTAACAAAATGGTAAGAATCGTTTGTTAATGCGCTTGTTTGTGCTCTGAGTGGTGAGAGGATTTTAACTAAATGAGCCTATTTATAAGTACGTAAAACAATTTAGCTAACAATAGGGCGCAATGGTGCATAAGATCTGTGTATTTTATGCAGCCCATACAATTTTGGGGCTTGGGACATGAAGGTATTATCAATTTTACGTCAAGATTAAGTTTTTCGAGTGCTTTTTAATGAGATCGCTAGTTAATTTGAGCGTTTTCGTAGTAGGTCAGTTTTGACCTTCCTATAAGTAGTTTCATCCGATAACAGTTGTTCTAATTTAGAATTATAATATGACGTGTCCATGATCACCGTAGAATTACCTTTGTCTGCTCGGAGAATTGTTAGTTCTTTGTTGTTGCGTAGTTGTTAAGTGCAATAAGTTCATCCTTAGGAAGATTAGGTTTCGGCACTTTGCTTCGACGCAACATTGACGAAATATCTTGTCGGATAGCCTCCAAATCTTCCTTTTGCAATTGATTTTGAACAAACAACCTCCACACTACATACAATTTGCCTATACGGATTTTTCGCGGTGCAATTGCGAAATTTAAGCTCAATTATTCTCTACAAGACCCAGGAGGTACAAGCAGATTGTGACTGTCCTCTTATATTGGACAAATGAAGGAGCAATAAGAACCCGCGTGAAGGAAACATAAGGCTGACATTAAACATAGAAGACCCAAAAGTTTGGCAGGTGACCTACATTAAATTACCCAAACCATTACATCAGATTTGATCGACCACAAACTCCAAAGAACACTGATTCCACAAGACAGATCCGTGAGCTATTGAGATTAAAAAACATCCAAATTTCACAGAGAAGATGGTTAGTTCTACCACCGCTTGGGATCCCATGATTAATAAATGTTAAATTTAAACCAGCATAATACCACTGCTGGCTGCAGATAAAATCAGTTCATTTTGCATAGGTCGAGCACAGATTAAAAATTAATAAAATTAAGATCTGGAAACCCCGCTTCAGCACTTGGCAAGAAGACGCATGACATCTCATTCACCCCGTGACCACTGCGTTGGAAAGTGTTCGAAACGTGAATTTGGGAAATGTAAAATAAACGCGATAAAATCCAAAGTAATTTGTCAGTTGCAAAGAAATTATAGGCTTCGAACATACCGATGAAAATTAGCCGCAAACAGGAGTTTTAAAGTTGTTAATTGCGATTTATCTAATAAGTGCGTTGCTTGAAATAAGTAATTCGTAAGACGCTTTCATATACAAATTTTGCTTCTATTCTGTAACATCGAGCTAAATCGCTTTACAAAATATACTAATGGATAAAGTTCACTCGATAAACTTTGGTTGTTTTGTGGCATACGCAGCGCAGACGAGCAGTCGGGCCACCTGATGGAAGTGATCACCGACGCCATAGACATTAGCAATACCTATGGTATCGCCAACGCACAGTTTATCAGAGAAACAACTGGGTGTTAAGTCCTCGCTTACCCAGTAATAATAGCTGCTACATGGTGCCCTTCATCTGGAACACAGTAGTGTTTTCACACTACTGCTTCGCGGCAGAAATAGGCACCGCGGTGGTACCCACCCAGACGGTCTCCTGTAAACAGGGGACCTACCACCGTTTGTTGATAATTAACCTTTGAATGCGGTTGAACTCACGTTGACATGTAACCATGGACGTTAAAATAAACAGTAAATAATGCACAAAAAAACAATAATCAATATAATTCAAGTAACAACGTTAAAAAAGGTCGTGGAGCCTCCGACACGTACTTTATTCAATTTCATTATCTACATATACTTTCTTACATTTTCACGGCGGAAAGCGTTTCTTCACGTCCTCCGGTTTCCAATACCACTAGGCTACGGAAGCAGTGCCGGTACGCAGTAAACCTATATCTATTTTTGTTTATTTCTCTACTAAACAAAACTGCAATATATCTACCTGCTTATTTATTACTGATAAAATATAAAATAATTATGTGTGAAAATAAAGATTAATATGTAAGGACAATTACTACAAAACATTACAGCGATCTTAAGATAGATAATAATTGATGATTAGAAGTGTTCATCTAGTTTCGGTTCATGTATATTCCTAATTCCTTGGTTATATTGTTTTAGTTACGGTACGGTTTCGTAGCCAAAACCGTACCGTATAAATGCCACTTAAAGTAGGTATTTTATCAATGTTAAACTTTGACTAATAACATTACTAATAGGGAAAGCAAAATAAGATTATTTGACTTTTTTTAAGAAAAAGGTTAACACTGATAATATGACATGTATAATATATAACATTAGTACTTACATACATTTCACATCTTTATGCATCTAGTAACTGTACAAACTAATTAAGTTTAGAACGTTTGCTCACTTTTTCTGAGATTCTTCGATAAAAGTAAAACAGCGGTTGTTGGAGCCAAGCGTTGCTGAATACCCTTTTGCTAATTCTCTATTTTACTTATCTCAATGAATAATGTGTTTAGTCTAAAAACAAGTTAACTTAAATACTGTTTATATGTAGAAATACGTGAATTAATAAAAAAAAATTAAAACAGGACACCCAATATGTAAAATTTCAAATTCAAGATTGTAATTAAATCATTAAATAAGATAAAATTATAGAAATCAATAAGCAAAAATGGTTATGGTCCGTTTTTTATGTTATTTATTTGTAATCCGTAAAATACAAAAAAATTAACGTGCTTACTATGGGCTGTTATATTTTTTACACTTTGAATACATAAAATATTGAAAACACAAATTTACTAACAGTTATGGCATTTCATGCAAACACTCAGCACATATTGAAATTTTATTGGTTAATTGATTTCACAATTAATTTTAAAATTTCAAGATATTAATATGTTACCAAATAGCGCTAAAACTAATCGCGTCGCCTCGAAAAATTGTTCAAAATATTTTTTAAGGAAAATAGGAATAAGTCCTTATGAATTTATTTCTCTGCAAAAGCCTCTTTAAGCCTTCTTATCGAAGAGTTTCTATCATAACAAAAATTACGTTTTCTTAAAGGGGTGAAGGTTTGTATTACAATTAATAATATACATTTTCAATATGTTTTCAGTTATATAGGTTATTGTATACTTATTCATCAAAATATATTGTTTATACATAAATTGACTGTATTATGTTAATTATATTGAAATACGCATTTGAGCGATAATATCTTACCTAAGACATATATTTCACAACATAAATGTGTTTAGAACGTGACATATTTTACGCGAACCAACGTATTATTAGTGGTGAACTTACTCTACGTTGGGTTCATATTCCGCAAGGGCTGTAGAAAATTTTAGACCGTTATGCATATCTTTTAAATTTTCATGTATATTTTATTTAACTTTAAACTTTTTATTAGTATCTTTCGAAGATAATATGATATATGCTGTCAATAAAACGCATAATAAAAAATTGTAACACCTATCTAATTCATATTAGATAACAAGGCACACAGTTTTGTTGCCCACAAAAATAAAAAATTATTACATAAAAGTGATTATTTTCTCCCCTGGAAGACGATATTTATTTTTTATAATTTCCATAGCATTGTGCAACCCTACCGCAAAGCGTAAATAGCGGTATTTATAATAATGTTTTAGCCGTTAAATTTATTCAGCTCGTAAATTCGCCCTGAAATTGGTTAGAGATACTTGACTGGAAATCTAGTATAATTTAAAGTTTACTTTGAGGTGGATGTTGAAATTTTAATTTGTTTACTACGCAAGGCAGTCTGTACTCGCCTCTGTTTATTTTGAAATTTTTTAAAGGATTATCGTGAAAAAAAAGTAGCTTATAATACTAGGATAAGATAGCTTTCGACTAGTAAAAGAATATTCTAATCGGTTCAGTAGTTACGTCGCCTATTCAAAACAATTAAATCTTTATTCTTTGTTTGGATATACTTAAATTATTTTGGTATAAATTATGGTAGGTTTAAAGGTGGTCCCCCCGAACAGGTTCTCGCTTTGTTATAGCGGTGGGGCTCAGTACCTGCGGCCTGCTCAATAGCAGGGGAAGCTAAGAGGAACCTGGCTGGCCTGTGGTGCAAAGCTGGCCGTGGAGGTAGCAGCTCCAAGGGGGCTGACTGGATGCGCGTAAGAGGGTGCGAGGGACGGGTTAAAAGAAGTAGATGTGCCACCCTTCCTCTCCTTCACAACCAAGGAGGAGTCGCGGGGGATGAAGAATGTCAGTATTTCGTAGGTAGCTCTCCCTATCCTCCGCGACTCAGTGGGGCCGCACCGCTGATGCGGTGTGGAGGGGCCGTGGTAGGAGGGGACATTTGGTTAGTGTCGTCAATCTCTCCTACCTATGCGGCCGAAACGATGCTGGCAGCGAAGCATAACACCTATTTTTTTTTGTACCGTGGGGAAATGCCTACGCATACCCGTCCCCGCGGGGGCACAGGCGGGTTATGTCGGACTCGCACCTACTAAAACCACCACGTTGTTCCTTCCTTACGCCTTTAGGGTGGGGTCACAGGAACGTGCTTCCACTCATCTGCAACTCCACCAGCGCTGGCCGCCGAAGCAGCCCCATCTCGGCTCTACGGCATCATCTGCCTCCTCTGGACGCGTCGAACCAGGCGCCCTTCGTCTCGGCCTCCTAGTTGGTAACAGACTCCCCGAGTCTGTTACTCGGGAGCCAGGAGTTCCTAACTCCCAGCCCCCAGCGGCGCCCCCAGATGTTACGCTCTTGCCGCTAACTCCATTTCGACCGCAGAAGGAGGGAGCACGACGACACCATGCCGAATGTCCCCTCCTCCACGGCCCTCTCCACACCGCATTAGCGATGCGGTTCTCACCGAGTCGCGGAGGATAGGGAGAGCGGTCCACGGAATACGACACTCCTCTTCCCACGACTTCACCCTTAGTTGTGAGGGACGGAAGGGCGGCACACCTACCTCCGCAACCCGGACCTCGTGATCCTCCAGAGGCGCATCCAAAGCGGGCTTGTTCAGCCCGCTTGAGCAGCCTTCGACGCCGGCCTTGCACCACAGGCCGGCCAGGTTCCTCTTAGCTTCCCCGCGGCTGGGCAGGCCGCAGGTAATGAGCCCCACCGTTACGACAAAGCGAAAACCTGCTTGGGGGGCGAAGCACAACACCTAGGCCAACGCTAAGGGCTGGGAGTCTTGTCCCTGCGGGGGCTGGGATTTCCCGGCTTCAATGGCCTCCTGAGTAATAGACTCAGGGGAGTCTGTTACTCAGGGGCTGAGACGAAGGGCGCGATCCGACGCGCCCAGAGGCAGGCAATGTCATGCTGGGACACCATTTCTTTTCTGGTTTCTTACCATTAGGTGTATTCTCGATATTATTAAAAAAAATATTGCGAAGAAAATCTTCGTACGTCTCCCTATTTAAATTGTTAGGCAAGAAGACTAGCCCCTCCTAAGTAAGTATGAATTATGCCCATCCATACGTTTGCGGAAGTACGTCCGCCCTCGTAAGTAGTTAAATTTTACTGTCGTATAGACGCATTAACGTTACGTGTGTAAATGTATAGTTGGGAAACGTATATAACCGTATAGTTGAGAAAAGTAGCCAGCAATAAAAATAACTAGTTTTAAAACAAGCGACGCCGTCTATATAACTTGTTTAGTTTCGTTTCTTGAATATGACGTAATGACCCACGTCTATATGTTATACGTATCATTATATCATTGCAAATCTAAAATTAAGATTTGAACCTGAACCGAGTGAACCCTTCTAATCGTTAATTACTAACTTTAAATCGCTTTCACGCTTTGTAGCAGTTGTCTTTAAATGTGAATCTTTCATTTCAGCTTATATTTTGTTAGCAATAAATTAGCGGTAGATATATAATAGTTTTGAAGTGAATCTTGTTGGGTTGGAAAAAATTTAGTGTAACATTTTTGCATCGATTCCATAAGAACACCAACACGTGGGTATAATCATGGAATTTATTTTTCAAGTTTTCAAGTTATTTAAGCTTAACCTTTGTCCTATATATAAATACATTATTATATATATATATATATATATATTTTGTAAATGATCATTATTCTTTTTGAAAAATAACGTTATAAAAGATTTTATTTCTTCCGAGTGTACGCTAGTACACGCACACATTATTTTATTACAGAAACTAACCAGACCAGGAATAGGTTCACTACGTTGCGGCACTACCTCCGTAGCCTAGTAATTTCAAAGTAAAATCATCTTACTTTCGAATTTTAACTCCTGCGAGGACTCAACAACTTCACATTGTTGTTTTCTAGTTGTAAGATGATCCATGCGTCTGACGGGCATGCAAAAAGTGGGTCCTAAGCCGGATCTCTCTCCGGTCGTGTCTAGTCTTTCGTCTTATCTGAATACTAGAGTGAAGGTATAGGAGGTGCAGCTGTGTCTGCGCGTACACTTTTGCACTCTTATATCTCATGCGCGCTTGACTCTTGTAGACATCGGCCACAATAGTCGAAATCGACTAGTAGGACATTATATTACTACGCAGCGATAAATCAAATATTAACTAACTGGCTTTACTTAGATATGGACTTAATATGAAAACATAGTACAGTCGTTACGTCCTTTCCTCTTAATCGAATCATTTTTTATTGGATTTTGATTTTGATTGACTTGTTTTGTAAACACCAGCAAGGCTCAAACTATGTTATTACTATAATATAAACACAAGGAAAGTTCGTGATAACTTGAAATATACACTGGTTTTATTTTCTCTTTTTACAGTTAACCAACAACTATAAAAGTTTATTATTACATAAATTATTGGTAACGTTATATATATGAGTATAAGTATTCAGATATCTTTAACAAATTTTGTTAAATATTGTCCTACTATAACACATAATATTAAAGGTGTATTTGCATTTAGTCACTAAAATAGAGTTATTAAATAAATATTTGCATATTATTCTACAAAATCATGTAGTATCACTGGTAGGGCCAATAGTTTTGTATTGCATACATTTCGTTAAATAACGTGTTAAGAGAATATTTTTAACTTTGCTCGTAACAATTTTGAAATATAATGTTGAATACTTCTCTAAAAGGTATTATTCCCGAAGTTAGAATGCAGCACGTTTAACAACCAGCATATTTGTTTTCGGGATGCACACATCTATCTTGTTGATGCGCCAATTAGTTTCATTGATATGCTGAATGTTGCCTAAATCCTGGTTTCAACATTTAACCGCATCTAAAACCCCGTATAAGATATTGAAAATGCGGTAGAAAATATTTTTATCACTCGTTTATGAATAAGATACTAATTTTAATATCCTTTAAAAATTCTTATAACAGTATCACACCCTTGGTTTTACTAATACACCAAAAGAAGGAGTTACTTTATGCAAGGATTTTACTATAATAATAATAAATAGTTTTATAGATATTTTAATTATAAAAAAATATTTGATTACGCTGCCTAAATATCAAGAGAAAGACAAGCAGACACACTATTACACATCGGCAGGGGATTAACGAGTATCTATATATTAAGAATGAGGCATTAGCTTTGCTTAAGTTAGCTGAAGGCTTATCCGTAATATAACCATAAACCTTTATAACAATTTAAATCTTTAACTACCCTATTTTTATTACAAAATAAAGCGATAAAGCAGTGGATCTTAACTTAGACGGTACTACACTAACCTGTCTAATACCAAAAGTAATACTACCTTCGTGATTATTATTAGTATTTTGATTTTGTATTAAGAAGGTTTTGAAATTATGTTGAATTCAGAAAGAAAATTGTTATCGCAGTTCCATAACTATGATCTAAATATTAATAATAGGAATTATATCTTAATGCACTTTATAGCAAATGTCCTTCTATAACATTACTGTATAGATTGATGTCATGATGCATAGCATTGAAAGGATAATAAAGTAGTATGCACAACTATTCCTAAAACATAGTTAACACTAATAAATATAATTTTTTAAATCAATATAATAATGGTAATTAAGTAAGTATGCTCACGAGCTCCAGTGCTATGATTAGAATCGACAGAAGCAGAATTTTATTTGAGGATTATACATAAAGATTTGTTTAAAATTAAAATTTACGAACCTTGATGACTGCATATGAAGATGACAGCAGACGGCTGATAAAAATGTCAAAGATCATTTTCATATAATCAAAACTCGCTAAAATGATGTGATTTAAAAATGCAAAATGATTATTCATGTACAGAAGAAAGCAATTACATGAAATGACGTATAATTAACTACATTTAGTTATTTACTGCATGGTGTTTGACACGATCCTTTGAAAGGGAAGTAGCATATGAAGCCCTGCAAATGAACGCGCATTATTAAAAAACCAATTGTACATTATTAAGAAGATTTTAAACACTTTCGCGTGAAAACAGTTGGTAGTATTAAAATACACTGTTTGTTCGGTTTAAATGAGTATAAAGTTATACAATAATGATGCATTACAAAGAAACAAATTGCTCAATAATTGCAAGTTTCCTATCTACTTTTAAAACTTAGACATTTTCATCTTATATATTTACTACTAATAGAATACAATAGAAAAAATACTTACAAATTTTGTCCTATTACTTCTTTATGTTTTTTTATTGTCTTTTCTAAGGCAAAAAAATTAGAATACATAACAAATGCGAATATTATGTTGATAGTAGATTATTATATCAATGAATTTGTTGTGTATCAAATTTATGTATTTAGTACTTTAATAACATAAATATATAGTTTTGGGATGTGAACTATACAAAACCTGAAAAATATATCAAGTTATAGTAAAATTCACAATTTAATTTTTCATTAACCATTTATTACCAAATAAAAAGCAATCTACAAACGAGTTGACCCAAACAAACAAACTCCTAAACGAAAAAAAAATATATTTTAAAATTCCAACTGCGTATTTCTAACAATTTTATAAACCAATTCAAATGACAAGTATCGTGATTAGCACATGCCATTAGGGTTTTCAAAACAAATTAAAATTTGAATAATAATAATACTTAATTTTTTTTTGATGGAGCTCGTGCTCTGGGTAATAAACCTATTAGAAACATAACTCGGTTTTGGGGGCCCGTTGCCAGGCGTCTCCCCATAAGTGACTAACTGCCAAAAGTGCCCCCAGACGGGAGCCTCGGCTGAGGCCGTCACTTTTCTGGTCCACGTTAGCATGCTGAATTGAGGCTGCCCAGGTGCCGACGCCTCGGCTCGATTCAGACGCTTTGCAATGATATTGGCTTAAGCTAGAGAGCTCTATCTAAACTTTACACCACTTCTTAAAGCGTCGGCGCTGGGAGAAAAGTGGCGCAAGAAACTCAACAACGCCCTATCTAATTATGGTGTTAAGCTACAGTGTCATATAAGCAAAATTGTGTAAATTCGACCTCACCGGTGGGGCCGATGTCATGAGTGTATGTGTTTGTCACTCTAAGTGTAGGTGTTCTGAGCTACTGCTTTGGTGTCGCTACCTATTAATTTATCATCATCAGCCTGTGTTAGTCCATAGACGCATATAACGATTTATTGCTATTAACGTCGAAGTCAAATCATCTTTTAATGATTTATCGATTTTATTGTAAACAAAAAGTATTTTCAATAAAAACAAAATTTTCGTATGAAAAAGATTCAATAAACCAAAATTGGATGTCTGCAAACGCATACCGGTTCATTTAACCTGATTTACAATATAATCGAAGGAATAAGTTTGGTCTCAAAATGTTATCAATTATTAACAATTACATATTTATACATAAGATTATTTTATCAGAATACTTATAATCATGGTATATTTATTATAATAACAAGGTATTCGTCTTCATAGGCTGTTTGAGTAAATTTTATAAGCCATTTATAGGTGTCATTTCCTTAACGTTATGCAGCTGGCCTTAAAAACCAAAAGGCTATTAATTATTTATAGTTAACTTATACAAAAAACCTTTGTATAAGTTAACTTAGTTTAAAGACCAAAGACACAAGAAAGATATTAGATTTTGATGTTTAGATTGAATTTTATTAACTGATAAGTTTCGAAACCAAAGTAAACACATTTGAGGTTTAAAGTTCACCTACAGGATCGGTTTAATGTTGAAACAATTATGTCGATAACGACGAACGTATCTATAAAAGAGCAAACGGAATCATCTTTAAAAAAACAGTTTGTACATGTTATATCTCTAATTTTTAAAACTTATAATAATACGCGATTTATTAAACAATTTATACACATATACAAAATTACCTTTGTTTAAAAGTTATCACAATAAAATGTTTCTTTAATCCTTGAAAAATAAAAATATGTATTTGAACGTGTATGATGGATCTTCCGTCATATGATCTTTATTGTTTATTTTGTTGGACGTTGTTATAAAGTAATGTATACGGACAAATTTCATGAAGAGTTTCTGTGATTTTCAAAGTACTACTTTGTTGTATTTCTTCATTCATATTCATACAGTATTTTGTTAATTTACACTCTATATTCATTGAAAACAGTTTTTCTTTGGTCATTTATCAAAAACATTGTAATATTTTAATCAAAGAAATATCTTTATTGACATTTATATCTATATATTACTAATTTACAAATTTACAACGACAATTTACAACCGCCTCCGTGGTCTTGCGGTATTGGCCCTTGCTATATAAACCGGAGATCGTAGGTTCGAATCCCGTGGGGAAACAACTTTCTGTTATCGTTGTTTTTGCTGGTTGGCTTGAACAATTTGGGCCGAATTGTCTGCAAAGTAAGATGATCCATGCGTCGAATGGGCATGAAAAAAGTCGGTCCTCCCATCTACCCGCATCGGGCCAGCGGGGTGGGATACGGTCCAGAAACCGGTGGTAGGTCCCCTGTTTACAGGAGACCGTCTGGGTGGAACACCACCGGTGCCTATTTCTGCCACGAAACAGTGTGAAAACACTGCTACGTTCCGGTTTGAAGGACACCGTAGCCAGCGTATTTACTGGGTAAACGGACTAACATCCTATGTCTACGATTAGGCAGCGCGTCGGCGATACCACTGGTATTTCAACGTCTATGGGTGTCGGTGACCACTTTCCATCAGGTGGCCCGACTGCTAGTCTGCCTGCGTATGCCAAAAAAAATTCCTGGAGGGTGAAGGCGTGCATTAGCGGAGGCCTATGTGGTCAGCAGTGGACTATCACACGCTTATGATGATGAAGATGGTTATGAATTTACAAAGTAGGTATAAATGATATTAAATATTATAGTGCATTCAATTAGAGAAAAAACACGATGTAAAAAATTTTAAAATATTATTAAAATAATGAGATTGGGAGGGAGGAGAACTTTTAACAAGAAACGCCGAAAGAGTGTCATACGTACCGAAGCCCCGAGATCTTTAATTACACATGTTAACTCCATGAATTAGAGCCAAACTAAAACTAGAAACGACGTAAACAATGTAACTCGTAGCAACAAAGTTTCATCGTATGTATGGTGTTGTTAGTGCTTAGTGACCCTAACTGCTGGGTGGGTGGGATCGTTTCCCACCACGGAAAAATTCTCGCGTAATGAGTATTATGTTTTTCACGTGTCTGGATGTTCATACCTATATAATATGTGTGTCTTTACAAATGAAAAGGAAGTGTATGTATTTATCAGTCATCTAGTTTCCATAGTACAAGCTTAAGCTTAGTTTGGGACTTAGTGATTTGTCGAGAAATGTTATTATTATGTTATTTGTTACATAGTATTTAACATCTTGGTAATTTTCATAGGTGTCGGCAAAATTTTATATCAATTCTGTCATTTAATGTTGTCATTTACTCACCTGAGAGTTATACTGTATATAATAAAAGGATTTAGCGAATTCACAGTCATTTCAAACTGTAGGTCTAGCCACTTGCATCTCAGCATACTAAAATGTTACAATTGACTTATATTTATTTTTATTAGTAACAATTTTAATTTTGTTTATATAACTTCTTCTATTAATGTTCCAGAATGAGACCGATCGAATCGAAATTTTATTTATTTCATATACATATTGTCGGAATACTATTTCTAATGCGGGTAATTAGAGAAAAGGACGATTTTGACGTGATGTTTGTCCGAGATCGTGTATAAAAAACGGATCTAAAATATAGAAAGAAAGAGATCCGTAAGCCGGTATCCGGAACGGAACTCTCCTGATGTGTGATAAGTCTTGTGCATCTGTGATAGTATTCGTGTGTTGAGTGGTGATTGCATCGACTCGTCCATACAGGATATCGTGGCATATTGTCAGGGTCACATGAGAGCATTTTAATAGTTTTTAGTATAAAGAGATGTCAGCTTGTTTGTCACTTTTACTTTTTGGAATTTCTAAAGATGTTTATATATATGAAATAAATTAATATTGGAACACAGGTGCATTCCCTATTCCTTCACTCTCATACCCAATGGGACGGAGAACCAACACGACTGGAGAGAGACATCTTAACATTCTGACTGCATTGACTGATATAAGATATAGGGAGAAATAATATTAAATATCTTTTAAAAAAAATTGACAACACGTTCACCCACAAAAAGTAACAAAAACGTTTGAACGTAAAATATTACACGCACGTAGATTGGTCATAAATTCCTTACAATACCAACTGTATGTCTCCCAGCTAAACATATTGAAATATGATCGATGTATTTAAGTGGTTTTATCATATGTACGCCAATTTTTTATCGAATAAAAGTTAAATTGGAAAAAAAAATCGCTTTGCATATACATTCCATGTTTAAAATTATTTAATGTCCCTTAGTATGATGAGAAACTTTATCGTCCAAGTATATATAGGCGTGATGCTGAGCTGAGTATATATATTTTTCTGATAGTAATAAAGCTAATTATTTCTTTTATTTACGCGATTATTATACATATCAAATCCACTAATTTACGGATTTTCCGAGTTACTTAAATATATTTATTCCCGACGTTTCGGATTCTTTCCAGCATCCATTATCACGGGCTGACTATGTTGATATATGTCTGTATCTCAATGTTTTGGAATAACCGTCAGAGATTTTATTTAAAAATTGACATATCTTTCGTTTTCTTAATTTTGAACATTGGTTTGTCAAAAATACTTATTTTGTCCTTCGGTTTTAGTAGTTTTATATCTTTGCGTTAAATTTTGAAAATTATTGGACCCCAGGAAGGTGGCAAGATCAACCATCTCTCTATTAAAATTTGGATACTTTTTAATTTCTATTGTTCCGAATCATCCTCGGTATAAATCGATGTTCATTAGCCAGTATTTTTGGTTCATCATATCTAATGGGCATGTCTAGAACATGGTCGCAAATTGTAAATTTCTTATAGCGTCGGTGCTTAACATCAACTATATGTTCTTTTACTCTGATTCTTACTGGTCTTTTTCTTTATCCAATGTAAGAGAGACCACAATCACAATCAGGTAATTTAAATTACCTTACATCAGAGGAGTCATCGACAAAATCGGTTATATTTTAAAGCGAGCTTCTATTAAAACATATTATAAGCCGCCGAAAAAGATTGGCCAATTATTACCATCCGTCAAATGTAAAATTCCTCTACAGATACCGGGTGTGTACAAACTAGAATGTGGTTTTGGTTTTGAGGTTTGTGGAATACGGGAATATATCATAATGGGTATAACAAAGTGACAGCCTAAGTCTAAGGACTCTTGTACGGGGGCCTTTTGTACAAGATAAATTTAATATGGTTCTGTTTATAGTGCTTATTTAATTACAAATAAATAAAATTGAAAATAGCCTTTTTTTATGTATTTTTAACAGCTACTAAACCTGAAATCGAGTGCAGGAGTTTGAACAAAACTGCTTTCGTAGCAAGAGTTGCAAACTACCAATTTGCAAACTAGAATCGTGTTTCCGAGTTTAGCATGGAATACATAAGTAACAAAAATGCACATCCAGTTAAATTAAGCAATTTATGTACAATTTTCGAATATCATCCGTTTGTTGGTAATCCATAAATTACACGTGATAAATACAACGGTAATAAATCGTCGACTGACGTTTCAGCCACTTTTCAGGATCCTTAGTGCCATGTCCATCCGTACTTCACAGTCATGCACCATACAACAAAAGAGTATAGGGTCAGTATTCATTAATTAAGTTATGTAAAAATTATTTTATGCCTTTAAACGTAACGGGTAATGGTATAAAGTTTCAAAGAGGTAAACTACCTCTCAGTTTACCACTTTGAAAGTTTAGAACTTGAATATGCTCTTACTAGGGTGTACCAAGTTTTTAATGTGCGGTTTATAACTGTTTTCAATTCCAGTGTTTTCATGAACAAGTTTTTCTCTCATTTGATGATATTAATTACTGCCTGTTTGCCGCGACTTCGTCCGCTTGGTAAAATGGAAAACAAATTGTTTGAGTTTTTTTTCTTTAAATAGATCGCCTAAGTTACTCCCAGTATTATTAGCGATCTTCCATTAAAACGAATCAGCCATTCAAAGTCAAAGTCAAAGTCAAAGTCATATAAAATATCAAAAGCATAAAAAGCAGATTGGGGCAGTACCATCTTCCGCTGCAATACTGTCAATGTCCATGGGCTTAGGTGAGCGTTTTCGATCAAGTGGCCTGTCTGTTCGTCTGCCTTTGTAAACAATATAAAAATTATAATATTTGAAATTGGCAGCTGAATTTATTTATGTACTATAATGATCAATATTGAGTCTTAGCCTGTCTTGAGACTATGGACGCATAAAAGCATTTAAAACTTTGAAAAAAAACTACATCATGTATTGTAATAAGTCAAGCAAATAATAAACATCTGCCCAAATTTACTAAGCTAAATTAAATGCAATGACATGTTTCACTATTTTACGGGTTAGAAATGAATTTAGGTATCCGCAGCGTAAAGCGCTTTATACCGTGATTTACACAATTAGTAAAACGTGTGCTTGCACAAACAGGGTTTATTTGAATGGTGAGCAAACTGTGTTGCAATTGTTACTCTGATGTTATAAAATTACAACAGAAACGGTTTTTATCGGTTTTGGTCGAAATTAGGTATAAAAATTTGTTTACAATTTATTTTACGGCATTTATTTTCCTAATTCGCATCTTAAACATTTACCTATAATTACAATTCTTGAATAAAAACTGCAATATTTATTTAATAACATATTAGGAGTTATTATGTTAATTATTAAGGCATATCTAAATATTAAGATGTAAAAGCAGGCGATGGCATGGATCTATGACAGCCGCTTCCTTTTGAAAATTAAAATAATACTATTTATATTTATTTTTTAAGTACCCAGCACTTTACAAGTTTTTTTACCCTCCAAAAATACTACTTTACGAGCTCGACAAATTCTGAATTTGTGACTTGAGTCTAAACAATAATAACGTGCTAAAGCATTCTATGAAAGGTTGCTGTGCCGCCGCCATAGAAAAATTACTTGATTCTCTTAATGACGCTAACGCACAGACAGATTTGTTTATCTTTAGGTCAAGTATATCTGATACTTCACGAAACGCAAACACGTCGTACTGGATGACCGCCATGTAAAGATACTTGAAATAGCTGACATCGTAGGTGCCTCCACGAAGCAAGTACTTTATGTACCTGCACACCGCAACACTTGCACCAAAATTTGACTAAAGCAATGCCATCATGTCCATGTCACATCTAAGCTAACGATAGTGCATCTTGCAAACAACTTCTCACAAGAAGAGAGATAAAATCAGCTTTTATCTCTCTGTAATAATGTATAAAATTATCTATTTATCAAACAGCCCCCGTATATGATAAGATTATTGCCATTGTTATGTAAGCATTGCAAAGAATGTGAGCTGTGGAATAATAATTTGAAGTAAATACTACTGATAATAATAAATACCAAAAGAAGATAAAAATATTTTTAAGCAGTTTGAAAAAAATTGATTTCATTTGCGAAGTCGGTCAAAGAAAGATTAATATTTTAGTGCCGAGCTTCTTAAAAACGCAGCGTAACCCTTGGTTGCAATAATTGTATGGTATTCTGTTTATCTACCGAGGTAAATTTACATATTCAACTGATTATTTTACGTCCAATGTTTTTTTACAATCCGCTATGAGATGCTTTGTTTTTAGGGTTGAATCTTAATGTCTATGATATTTAATTTCGACATTATAAGCTTGTTTACCATTACTTGGTGCCATTTTCCTAACGACGCGCTCACCCTCGGCCGTTGGGACATTCCGAGCGGATTCTTCAATTACAATTTAGACAAAGTAGGCAATTACATAGCATTTTCTAGTTAAAATTTTATATTCGCGTTCTCATAATGTAACAAATAATATCCTGCTAAAATTATTTTTAATTAATGTAAAGGATTTATTTGCTAGATTATATATAAATGAATATTAAATGATTTGCAATGACTTGCAATGACTTGTAGTCAATGTAATAAACATAAAAATTAGTTTAATGATACATTATAATCCAGCAAAACTGATAGAAATATTCTCCGTCATGAAAAGCCGCGAAACTATACGTAGATAAGGAAATTGAATAAAGTACGTTTTCAGTGGCCCCACGACCTTTTTTAACTTTGTTACTATTAAACTTGAACAAAATATCTTAAAGGTGTTATATATTAATATATGTAAAAAAATCGATTGATATTGAGATATTGTTGTTTTTTGTTTTCTTGTAAATTATAAATTCATTGCTTTACCCTGTATGCATATGTATCTAACTTAAAACTTCAACTGCCTAGTGGTATACGCATATCCCGTTCCGGAGGAGGAGGAAGAGGAAGGAGATCGCGGGTTCGAAACTTGCGGGGCGACAACTACTTTCCTAAGTTATTTCCTAGTCGGTAAAAGTAATGCGGGCCGATCAGACGATTGCCTGTAAAGTAAGATGATCAATACGTCGGATGGGCGTGTAAACAGGCGGTCCTGCACCTGATATCTCTCCGCTAGTGTCGTTTATCTGTCCCATCTGACAACGAGAGTAAAGACAAAGACAGTGCATCTGTGCTTGCGCATACACTTGTGCGGTATAATATTTCCTGCATAGTTGGCTGATCTGTAATAAAGATCTGGTGCAGTAGTCGAAATCGGCTCAGAGAACATTATTATTATTATACACATATATGCACCCGATAAACTTCATAGGGTATCCTGGTTCAGGAGATCTTTAAAGGCTCAAAAAAGTAATAAATGCAAATTGAATAACTTACTTAAAGTAATATAGTTATACTAATTTAGAAAGGTACCACATAAGAATTAAAAAATACAAAAATAAATTTAACAGTTCTACAAACTTTTAAAGTTTTACTTTTTCTCTGAATTTTCAGTCACACTAAACATTTTTTGTATTTATTATAGAAAAGTTGTTTGGTAAATTATGTTCAAAACTATTTTTTGTCTATATCATTGTTCGATAAATTATGTTATAAACTAATTTTTACTATGTCATTTATATAAATTAAACTCAAACATAAAGCAATGAAAGTAGAACGGTTTAATTTAGCAACCTATCATGAGAATATGGCGCACTGCGAATATGAAACCAGCACTAGGGCGCGAATAGCTACTGAAATATTCCGACACACGCCACGATTGGCGCCCGCAAGAATCACATTTCACTGCTGTCTCATAATAAAATTACAGAATTATCTTCTTTACAGTCGTGACAATTATGCATGAGAGAATTTGATTCAGGAACATTATACTTTAGGATATTTAACTACCCCAGTTTTAAACATCGTATGTAGAGCTTTTAGAATTTCATGTAACGTACATGAATAGTATAACAACGACGAATTTTTTTAATTGACAATCTGAGGGACAATTTTTTTTAAATGTAATTAAAATCATCATCATAAGCTTGTGTTAGTCCACTGCTGGACATAGGCCTCCCCTAATGCTCGCGTCCTCCATTGGAGGATTTTTGGACCGAAACCCACCTCGCTGGTCCAATGCGGGTTGGTGGGCGGACCGACTTTTTACATGCCCATCCGAAGCATGGATGGCCATGTAAAAAAGAAAATTTAAATAAGGTTTACTGGTTTATTTAACTTTAAAGGTTAATTTTTAATTAAATTTCATTAGTTACAATACCATGTTAAAAGTACGTGAAAACTATCGAAATGTATATGGCCCCGGACAGACTCAGGGGAGTCTGTTACTCAGGGGCCATGGGAGCCAGGAGGTCACAGCCCACGCAGGGATGAGACTCCCAGCCCCCAGCGGCAGCCCGGATATTAAGTTCCGCCGCTAGCTCAATTTCGGCCGCGGAAGGAGAGATTGACAAACTTCGCTTCTCCGCGTCTGGCCCAAGCCGCAGGTACTGAGCCCCACCGCCACGACAAAGCGAAAATCTGTTCGGGAGGAGGACAACTGAGTCTACGTTAACTAGCTAACAACCAACTGAAAAAAATCATCACATAGAATACAATTTAAGGAACAAATAATAAAGTTATTAAAATATTAACCTTTAAAAAAGATTGGAATGGTTATTCTGAAAGATTTCTTAGCTTTGTAAATGTCCAATAAATGAGACTGGTAACGGATAAAGTTTCGTGTTCTATAGTTTTCTCAGAATAATAAGAAAACGACTTAAAGTTGGATTTATAACAAATTTCCGCCCCGCCCCTCTGCTTCTCACGAGAGCAATCCCGATAGAAACTATACCTACAGTATTAAGCATGTGTTATACATATCTTCCATGTGTTATACATACCTTCCTTTTCAATTACTCTAATCTATAAAAAAAACCGCAACGCAATCCGTTGCGTTGTTTAAAAGATTTAAGCATACATAGGGATATAGGGACAGAGAAACCGAGTAGTAAAGATACTAAAGATGTGTGCTCACATCTTGCGTACTTTGCAGCCCTGCTATGCTCAAATACGGTAGCTAGGAACTATGCCAAGGATTTGGCTACCAACAACGACAATTGAACCCGGAAATATACAAACTAGTATCGGTCAGTTTCCTACTCAACTAATGTCGGATTCATCTTATGCAAGTCTTTTATTAGCAACATTGCTGACTAAAAATATATCGTCAGGGGTTGCATACTTTACACTCACAATATCCTCCTCAGAACAACCCGAGTGCTTGTAACTTGAATTTAATAATTTCTGCCCATGCCTGGAAATTTTTCCACTGTTGGTGATAATAACGCTAAGTAGATTAGGCCGGAGCTTAGACTTCATCAATTGGGACCGTTCAAGCTTCAAGGTCTTTCAACTTCCTCTCAGAATCGGTGATTACTTCCCGTCTTAAACCTTTTGATCACTAAGACATCCCTGAATATGCGCTTTTTGCCCGATATAATGAAGTCCATTTATTTTTTTCATTGTATCAGGGCTCTGTCACATCCATTTCCTTTAGGTCTGTTTCCTAAATAATGAATTCATTAAGAACAGCCCCTCTCGCTCGCGGAAATTATTGAGCATTTGCTCGCTATGTTTTCCGCTCCCGTAACCATATGATCCATTATTCCATCTAGCATTGATTCACTGCATGCCTGTACTCCTACTTTGTCGTTGAAATCCCCCATAACAACGTTAAGGTGAGCTTTTGTGAACTCTCAAGAACATTACATAACATGTAAAGCTCATGAGATGTCCCCGTACATGTCTTAGACATCATTGTCAAGGTATGTTGACGTTGGTGCGTATACTTGTATAACTTTTAGGCTGTATCTGTTGGTCAGCTTTATCACAAGGTTCGTAACCGTCGCCGACACACCGGACACTACAATTACATTGTCAATGAGGGATTTATTGACAAGGAACCCGAATCTGCCCTGTGATGGATTTTCACCTTGCTGAAAGGCAGAAGATGGCTAGAATGTAGGGTAAGAGTATCCTCACCCTCCCTGCAGACTTCACTCAATCCCAAAACGTGCCATCTTATTTTTTTTTAATTCCATACGCAAGTAGACAAGCAACCGGGCCACCTGATAGAAAGTGGTCACCGATGCCCATAGACATTGGCAATACTGGTATCATTAACGCGCTAACTACCGTGAGACATAGGATATTAAGTCTCGTTTAACCAGTAAATACGCTGGCTAAGGTGCCGTTCAAATTGGAACACTGCAGTGTTTTCACACAACTGCTTTGCGGTAGAAATAGGCACCGTGGTGGTACCCACCCGGAAGGTCCCTTGTAAAAAGGGGATGCACTTCAGCTCGTCTTCCAGTTGGCCCAAATGAGAATCTAGCCGTAGCGTGCGTCCGTTGTAAGTTGCAATGGCCAGTTTGTTTGTGGCTCTACGTACACCGGCATTTTTAGCAACGCCCGCCTTGCTGCTACCATGGCCGCCGCCTTATGGCAGGAATAGCAGGCTACCGGGAACTGAGGGCCCAAGGGGTTTTACGTCTCACCATAAGGGGATGTTGAACCACATTCGACCATGCTGGTCCAACGGTGGTGTTTGGTTCCCCAGAACCTTATCCGTTGTTCGGCAGGGGGCACCACGTGCAGGTGAGGTTGGCTTGGGTTCTGAAGATGTAGTTTGGAGCCCTTACACCTTTAAACCCTTAAAAACCTTATTATGGCCAAAAGTGTTTGTTAATAATTTTAATTACATATTATTTGAAAACTCTTAAACGCACAAAGCACAAAGAAAAAACGTGTGTCCATACGAGTAATCACTTGCTGTAAAAATGTTTCAAAAGCTTTTTCTTGATCTTTACGTGCCGTAAAATAAATAGAAGTCTAGTAGCCAAAACGTTCTTCAATGAATTCTGACACAACAGACGCATTCGCCTTCTTAAGATTTTGTCTGCAAGTCTGCAGCGTACAATAAATATAAATGAGGGGAAAAAAACTTGTTTCATAACGTATAACTAATGTCAGCATTTTTAATTTGTTACGTTCCTAACTATTTCTATTGTTTACGCGAATATTATACATTATTAAATAAAATTACTTTACGGATGTTATCGCGTTTATTTTACATTTTTAAATTCCCGACCTTTCGAACACTTTCCAGCGGCCGTGGTCACGGGGTAGACAGAGATGTTATGCGTCTTGTTGCCAGTGCTGAAGCGGGGTTTTTTAATTTAAACCCAAGCATAATACCACTGCTGGCTGTAAAGATAAAACCAGTTCATTTTGCATAGGTCGGAGTACAAACTAATGAGTGATCGATTTCGTATCGTACATACGTACGTAAAATTTAAGTACAAACTAAAAATAATGAATTAAAATTAAGATCTGGAAACCCGCTTCAGCACTGGCAACAAGACGCATGACATCTCAGTCTACCCGTGATCACGGCTGCTGGAAAGTGTTCGAAACGTCGGGAATTTAAAAATGTAAAATAAACGCGATAAAATCCGTAAAGTAATTTTATTTAATAACCTTCCTAACTATTAAATTTGGATTTCATATAATATTCAAATGGTCTTATTTTTAATTACAGTCCAAAGCGAGTCGTGCTTCTTAAACAAAAAATCACCTTGAAAAAAATGTAAAGATTAAATTTTTTGTAATTAACAGTGACATATTCTATCCTCGCCATACTTGATAACGAATTTAGCAAACGTGTTACAAGTTTGCCGCAACTAATACGTGGCTCAGCGATTGTTCACCTAAATTGTATATTTGTTGCGGATTTCGGACGAAATGGTTGTCGTTCATTACTTAAGTACTTGCTTCGTAATGCCACTGTCATTGAAACCACAATTGTTTGGCTTTACCTTAAACTGAAGCATAATAGATTGTTTTAGCTGTATGATTATTTGCGTAAGTTAGTATACTAGCTGAAGTAATGTTAATTTACACATCCATAAGTATTGAATAATCCTTCCGTAAAAAGATGACAAACCACTTTCGAACGCTACTAGCATAAAGGACATGATCTGAAAAAACAATGTCATGAAACACAGGAATATGTTTCCCCATAAATTTATTACATAATTAATAATATAAAACAAATAAAATAGTGACTATTACCTAATAATAATGAAAGGAATACGCATAAAATTAAATATGTGCTGTTGAATTTAATTAACACTTTTGACGAGCATTATCTTCGAAAGGACTATCGATAGCTACAATTATTCTATCAAAACCTATAACGATGGTATATATCAACCGATCAAAATAATAGACACCGTGATGTCTACATCTGCTTTATGCTCTTCTTTAGATGCATTACTGTGTTCCACTTTAAACAAAAAACATACTAGAGACAAAACGACATAAAATACAGAATGCTAGACCGCCGTCATTTGCAATCCCATGATGTTGAACCCAAGAGAGCGCCCGTCCTTGTTAGACCACGAGACTAGAACATCACATTTTGTTTCTGTAAATTTCATGTACTGTTTGGCATGGTAATTCCTGGAAAAACGAGATTAAATATAACATGTCTAACTGGGCAACATTCACAAATATACATACTCGGCAGCCCTATGTACAAAAAAGGCTACTAATTACTATCATGGAATAAAATTGCTAAAATACCTTTTTAGAAGCTTAGCTTATAAGAATTTCTTGTGATAAAAACTTTCTTTAATATAAATCAATCCACGTAGTTCTCTACAAGAAATTACACAGGAATCAGCTGGCTTTAGTTTTCAGCTACACTAGTGCTTGACCGCGATCTCCCTGAGCGTGAAGTGGCCCACCGGTTGTGAGCGCGTCAGTTGTTTAACGACCCACTTGCCTTTTTAAATTCACCTTCTCCAAACAACTTCATCTCGTAACGTTTAATTTAAAGACCAGATGAAGGGTGCCTATTTTAAATGTTACACAACGTTTGGGAGTGTACACATTATGAATGAAATCTTTTTATGGTACAGGCCCGTTAGGACCACGCAGCTATAGGTAATTTATATAAAGTAGCAAAATTTTGAACTATAAACATGGTACAGTTATTACGTTACCGTTTTATAATATTGAATGCGGTGATTGTAATGTGCGTGCCTTGCCGATGTTTGTGTTAACAAAAATTAAGCGATTTAAATTACTAGATTTTTGAGGAACCTTGTAAGTATCAACATTGGCTATGTCAATATTAAGCAAAAATAAATGTACATATAAAATCATTTGATCGTTTTAGATCATAGTGCAAAGAAATAATCGTTGTTGACACATGAACAGACCGACGAACTGACGGATACGAAAGCCATCTTATAAAGCTCTTTTTTCACACATTTGACTTACAGAAAACTTAAATTATAGATAAAACGAATTTGAATACCTATGTCAAAGTATATTGTATTTATTGTGGATTGGCAAATAAATAAATAAAATATAAATAAGATTAGTAAAGAAACTTTTTACAATTTAATTAAGGTTCTTCCTCGTATTTTTTAATAAAGTTTAACCAATAAATCTGTTAGGCTCTCCGCGGAACACTTGATTAGCTCAACAACCGTCAAAAGTGCTGCTTTTAAATCCCTGTTATAGTTAGTGTGTGTAGTGAAGTGAAGTAAGAAAAAAACTGCTTACAAACCGTCTCATTAAGGAATTTTTAATAAATATTTACTTTCACATAATGCAACAAATTAGAAGTAATACCATAAATATTTTTTACATACTTTCATACGCAACATTGACACGATTTTTAAGATGTTTTCCATTCATTACGATAATCGTATTTTCCATTTCATGTAATGTTAATTTAATGTACGCAAGCAGATAAGATGTAATGATTGAGTCGCCGATTGCGTTAAAACTTTTACGTTATTCTCATTATATATAATATATTGAGTATCACGTTTATTTATTCTATTGTGTTTTATTGTTATTTATTATTTGGCAAAAATAATAAATAACAATTAAACACAAATTAAATAGAATTTATACTAAGTTTTCCGCGCCTATTCCCCTCTAGTTAAAACTCTTAAAATAGTATTATATAACCGATCACATAGTACATTACACTGTACCAAATTTTTACTTTATTTATAAACGATCCGCTTACTACTTTATTTGTAATGTTTATTTATACGCATTACAATGCAACAATATTCCGCTATAACAGTTCGCTTGACATTAATCTCTCACGCATCACGCCCTAACGTCGACCTCATGTGCATTCCAGTCGAATAACGATCCATGCGTTCGTCATTTTTTGCGCCAATAAATTTGTGCAATTTTGTTACAATGAAACAATACGAATGGATTAAATTGCTTTAAAGGCAAGGGTAAAGAAAGCAATGACATGGTAAAAGTAACATTTCGATTCGATTAATATTAAAAGAAAAAAATACTTGGAGGCTGCACCACAGCAAGCAGAAAATTAATTTTAAAAGATAATTACATTTTTTTATAACAATTTTCTCATCTAGCTAAGAGAATCATTTGTAAAAACATAAATAAAATATTATTTAAAAAAATTAGAAATGCATATAAATTGGGATAATATAGAGCTAGGTCCAAATATTTTTGTTTCGACTTTCACGAGAACCTTTCTCGTCAAATGATCAATCAAAAATACAGTGCCCTTACTACCTACATAGATATACACCTCTATACCTACATAGGTAATGGACTTCCCGAGTCTGATACTCAGGGGCCATAGGCGCCAGGAGATCCAAGCCCAGCAGTAGGCCTTCATCCTTGCAGACCGTTTCAACATCAACAGAAGTCATATTTGTGTTAAAATATTGCCTGTTATATAGATCTTATTATTTTATTGTATATAACTTTGTTTTTGCTTTTATAATGTAATTGTATTACAAACTATAAACGAATTAATGTAACTCTTCAGTGTTTTTAAAAAAATGGAAATCTTTAGTTGTGAGTGGAAACCGAATTACTACATGCCTATGTCATTTTTATCTTAATCTTGTTGATTCTCCGATAAATTCATAAATAATTTTTCCATTTCTTTCCCTTTTTAAATGTGTAAAGAGTTTAACATTAATCATTCTTACGAAATTTTATAAAAGTAAATGATGGCGAAAGCGTTGGTTCAATCTTTATTACAATCTGTAGCTATACTCACGTAATGCTCTGAGATGTTTTCTATCATAGGCGCTACGTAAGTTTGTAAACTTTATTTAGGTATTTTCATCACGTTCAAGTCATGCAGGTTCAGTAACATGCAAGATACGGCCTGGGTATACAACGAGTGGCTACAGTAAACGTTGTGTACAACATTCGGAATAATAATAGTCGAGTAATTTGCAATATTACCTTGTTAAGTAATATTATTGCTTGTATGCTTATCAGAGAGTGTTTAAAATATGTACATATATGGACAGCTAACAGCGCAGTTAAAGATTGAGTTCCTACATCAATAAACACTGGTGTTGATTCCATCTTCTAACGGATAAGTAATAATGCATTCACCTGACGCCCAAAAATTCTGTGATACAAATGAACCTACATCCCAACAAACATATATGATATCACTTTCCAATTACAATATCCATGACAAGCCATTTAAAAGCAACAGGGGTGATCATCAAAGTGGAATGCACACAATGTCCTTCTTAGAGCTATTCTATGATGCATATAAGATAATTGCAGACTGAGCCATAACTGCAGGATTATTGCAATGGCTCTTTTTAAAATATAAGTTTTAAAATTAGCCTTGTAGATGTCACATGACAAAGCTCAATTTTATAAGTTTGTGTGAATAACGATCTTTAATCAAGACACGTTACTTATCGAATTAGAGACTAATTAAAACCACCGTAACAGGATGCCGATGTTTACGTTGCAATTCACGCAATTTGTGGAAATTTGTGTGAAAATTAAAATTAATATATGAGGCCAATGTACGAAGTTTGTGTTGGAACACAAGACGAGCTACAAATGCGCTTCAAAAGCTGAAAAAGTTCAAATGCTTTATTGATAAAGGCCTCTAAGTTATAACGATCCGCAAGTATCGCTAGCGATAAGCGATTTCGCATAATGCCTTTACTTGGCAAGAAGTCTATCGCGATGTACCATAAAAATTCATAGCAGACAATTTATAAGAACTTGTGGGTGCTTTGTCCACTAGGAATTAACACAATTGTTAACAGCTTGAGTATTAGCAATTTTGCTCCACATTAAATTTGATCACAACGAATAAGCTAGTATTAAAGTGCATCCGCCTAGGTCACACATAGTCCCCAACGATCTACTTTAACTACTATCTTGCTCTACTGAGGACATACGGTGTTTATAATATAAAGTTATGTATATTACTAGGTTAGTGTAGACATTAAACCAGTACCACAGTTTTCACTTCTTTAAATTAATTACCTATCAATTTTGTTTTAGTTTTCGCTCCTTGTCTGAAGGTTCATATAAACATCACCATATATTTTTTTCTAGCTTGCTATCCACTTTTTGGGTGTACTCTCAATGAGAGCGCAATCCATCCCAGGAAAGAAAGTATGGCTGGCCACAAAAGCCGGAAGAGAGGAAGGAAAAAAAACATCTTATTTCTGTTGCTAGTGGTGGCACACAACTGCAGGCAACTTATATACAGTAGAGGTTAAAATTAGTCACTAGAGTTAAAGCGATTTTACAATAAAGCACTAGGCTGCAAAAAGATGGCGGCGGCAAGCGACTATAGCTTAGAGGTTATTCCAATTCTTCTCTTATGGATCTAGTTGAAGTAGTACAGGTGAAAAGAAACGTTATAGTAAAGGTAAAAAAGGAAATGGAGTACGTAATTTACTTTTCGGATTTACAAACAGCGCATCAGTGTGGAGAATACCTTCCTCAGAATTATTGTATTTTAAAAAAAATCAATTTAATGGTCGTTAAAATTTATGACTATAAGCTGAGGTTTGCCTAAAACCGCATATTTAGGCCGTCAAGTTTTAGCTAACTAATTAAAAGGTTTTGCTTTTTGATTAGAAAGTGTGAACAAGTCTAAGAATAACTTATTCATGGCAACGTTTAAATTTTCAAACAGTTACAAACCGCAACTTTAGATATTTAAGACTGGGTAAAAAAAATTTCTTCTTAGTATGTGTTTAAAAATATTATCCGATCAATCCAAGTAGCATTCTGTAGTTAGTCATTTGTAACTTTCTGGGTTCAGTGGAAGTTAAATTAGGTAATTTATAAATAATGAAAAGAACTATTTTGTGAATAAAAAATGCGTAATAATTAGAAATTTAGGTTTAATTTAATATTTGCTAATTACGTAAGTAGTTAAACCCGATACTTTAGATAGAGACATGATCAATTTTTCTCTGTGATTGACTGTTTCACTTGATTCGTATATTGATAACAAGGCTATTCTATGCAATTGCCGACATATTGTTTGATCGACCTTCAAATATTTATCAATCTAAAGTAATCTAAATTCGCAAAAAAAATACCAAGGGACATACATATGCGGTCATCGTTGGATATCAACTACCTACGTCCTGAATATAAATCTATACTGATTGTTAGTGCGGTTATATTGTTTTAATAATTTAAACAACATTTATTTCTAACACGATGGCAAATTGACACAATAGACCGGGACCATACAAGCTGTTCTTTAGTTTACAGGCCACGTGGGAAATAATTTTACGCATGAATTACAAGCAAAAGTATAAAAGGCAATGCGCGTTTTATGCTAGCGGACAACAATAACAAAAAAAAAACATTGTTCGGGCAGAACAAATCATGCCGCCTCTTCCCGGCCATTCAATAAAACATAAATTGTTTTCAGATCAATAAAGTAACACCGAAACTGTTTTGTATTTTAAGAAATTACTACTTTCATCAGCTTTTTACGACTTTATATTGACGCATAAAAAAGATAAAGATTATACAAAATTGTATTACCAATATTAAACAAGATAATGATATAAAGAGTGTTTTGTGAAAATATATGGTATGAACAGGACTTTTTTATTTCTTTTACTATTTTATTTACGTTACATATTAGACGTGTCAAATTCTGCCGTTCCGTGTTTTTATTGAATTTCCCGTTTAGCATAAACTGTTTACGAAGCACCAAGTAAAGTACGAAAAATGTTATGTACGATTTAACACCGTACATATTTAATGTTGTTCTAGTATGCCTCGGAATTGAGATTTGACGTCACGTTTATAATAAACTACATATATTAATATTCAACAAGTAGTATACTGAGTATATACAGCATACAATGTAATTCAGCAAAAAAATATCTCTTAATTAACTAAATTCATTTATCCATACTTTGTTCTTTGCAATATAAAGTACAAATCCTGTCGTGTGTTATTGTTTTTTCTGGTTAGTTAGGACCAAATGGATAGATGTAATGTGTCATGTAAATAGCCGGTTCCGGTTGTCAAGACCATTTTTGGCAGTCGTGATAAGAAGTCAGTGCCTTAAAATTTACTGACACCTAATTCATTCTTAGACTGCAGTCGCTTTGCATAAAAACTGTTATTTAGGTAAATCTTAGGAAGGATTAGACGCCTTTTATATCTATTCAAAATCACTAGCTGAACCTTCAGAGATATAATAGAATCATCTCTTTAATCTACAAAAGAGAAAGAGTGGTATACCATATGCTATGACTAATTACAGTTTTCAAGTCATCATAGTTAATATTAATAAAACCATGTGATTTTAAAGCTGCACAGCGTTATTTAGTTAAAAAAACTAAAAAAAGTGTCAATTTAGTTTTCTTTGAGGTGTATTGTTATCAAAATATCTTAAATATTAACAAATTTGTTACTTGTTCTGTTTTAGAACAAACAATGAACAAGTTGACAGTCAAATATGAAATTAGCTATTGGAAATTTCGATTCATTACCAGCGCTATTGTGTTAACACATTGGGAGGCAATTTATATGCAGACTGGGAAATAAGAAATGCATCGCTCTTCTACACTCCACTATCTATTCTATGCATTCGATTACAGTGAATGCTTAACTCGTGGCTATTTAGTATAGACGCCTTTCATAAAAAAAATTGTTGCTCATTTACCAAAAAGAACAGTTCACCAAAAAAAAGTTTATTAGCTAAAACAGTATAGTAGTTACTTTTATATTATTTTTTTAAATTAATTTAAGTATAGATGTATTTAATCTTTCGTCTCTATTCTACATTTATAAAAAAAATAATAACTGCCTCCGTAGCCTCGTGGTTTAGGCGTGTGCTTAACTGCCTCCGTAGGCTATTGGTATAGGCATATGCTTTAGAAACCGGAGGTTGAGGGTTCAAATCCTGCAGAGACTCAACAATTTTTCATTTTTGTTTCCTAGTTGGTTAGGGCAATATGAGCCGATCACCCAATTTTCTGAAAAGTAAGATAATTCATGCATTGGATGGACATGTAAAAACCCATCAACCCGCATTGGACCAGCGTGGTAGGATACGGTCCGGAACCTCCCTAATGGATAGGGGTGTATTAGGGGAGGCCTATGTCCAGCAGTGGTCTATCAAGTGGCTCAAAAGGATGCTGAAAGAATATGGTGAATACAATTGTCCAGTTGGCTATAGCTAACAAGGTGTCATTTTTCTGACAGTGTATCTTAAAAAGATCCTGTATTTTTAACTTGCCTAAAAGTATAACGATCAAAAATCTAACAATTTGTAAATTATTGAAAGCCGCGGTTCAAACTCAAAGAACCGATACCTACTTAATATAGGTTTTTGAATGTAAAGGTTTATCGTAATTTCTTTGAAACTTTCTTTTATGGTTTTCTTTTACGCAGTTCATGCAAAATTGGTCTGTAATTGAATATGTATTATTAAATAAGGGAATGACTACCGAATATTTAATTGCATAGTGTAGTAACAGTTCCGCGATTTACAGAAAACAATCTTTATAAATACTTTAATTTTGTTTATAAATACTTTTAAATATTGGACACCATATATATATATATCTATATTTATAATCTAGCAATTTAGCGTACTAGCACACTGCCTTGACTGTTACACCAGTAGATGTGGGTTTGGTTTCCACCATGGGAAAAATATTGTGTGATGAAAATTGTGTTTTTCTCGTGTCTGTGTGTTTGTACCTATATAATATGCATGTATTTACAAAACAAAAGTAAGTGTATGTGTTCATCCGTCATTTGGTTTCCATAGTACAAGCTATAGCTTAGTTTGCGACTAGATGATGTTGTGTAACATATAATCATAATAAGTCCTATATTGCAGATGTCAGTGCTTATTCAAAAATACTTTAAAAAGTTTGTACTGTCTAATATCATCTATATATCAAAAAAAATTAAAATTATCAGACAATAAAAGACTTGGAATATTATCAACAGTGAAACTGGAAGGTACTTTTTTTTTTTAGTGACTGATGGTCAGTTGGCCTACAGGGGCCTTTACTGTTCCGCCGAGGTTTGGGTGGCGTGCACAACCTATGCACCCTGAACCTCATTTTGACTTAACACCAGAGGCCCCCTCGAGAGAGAGGAACTCGCAGGCCGTCCACGTTTCACGTTTGCAGTCTGCAACGAGGCGCCCAGTTGGGCCGACACTCGCTCATTCAGCTGCAGCATTGGTCTAGTTCCTAACCGATTGCCTATCACTACCACTTCGGAAGCGTTATCGGGTGGGAGAAGAGTGGCGGAAGAAACTCCACCGCGCTTATCATTGATGGAAGAATCAGCTGGTACGTCGTATCTGTACCATATTGCGGTCCCCTCGCCGTCGTCTTGAGCGGGCTGTGTCAGAATTGTGTGAGCGGTGGCGAGACGGCACTTCTCTTGCGCGACAGTAATAACGTCGTCTGGTTCGAATTAAAGCATGGCGCGGCCTACGTATGGAGTTTTGTTTCTGTAAAATTCGGTGGTTTGTAGTCCACTGTTTGAGACTATAAGCGGGTTGGGATGTTCGGAAGCCGTGTCAAATACCTTTGGGTGACTTTTCAAATTGAGCTATTGAAGGTAACTGAAGATCGAGTGGGTCTATATTTCGATGAACCAGGGAGCTCCCGTGGCTCTGCGCATGAACCAGTTCTGGATCGCCTGCAGGCGTTTAATTTTACTATTGTCTGCCTACAGGAAGACAGGGCAGGCATAGGTTAAGATGGGGCGTAGAAAGTTTTGTAGATTGTCACTGTTGCAAGTGACATCTTGCTTAGAGTTAATTAATGGGTCAGGCGTAAGAGAGAACAAAGGCTGCTTTTTCTCACTCGGCTAATGAGGACTAAAGAGAGTTTTGAATCTAACGTTACACAAGTACTTCGTTTGGGTGACCCAGGTACTGGTTCACCTACAAATTGACTTTAGCAGGGGGACAGGCAAGCCTTTTGAAAAGGATGGCTGCACTTTTGAGGGATTAATTTCTACTCTCCAGACTTTGAACCAGACACTGGGGCGTCTGCTGCTGTCTGGAGGTGATGGATTTGTGGGGGCAGAGGTGAGAGGCGAAAAGGCATGTGTCATCCACGCAAATGGGCAGACGCATCCTCGTGGGACGGTAGGTCGACGTGTACAGAGTGTACAGTACTGGGCCGAGCACAGGCCTGGGGAACACCTGCACGTACAGGTCTGGGAGTGGAGAGGCCTTCCACTCTGTAACGGAATGTTCGACTCCTGAAAAGTCTCGTATTATGGTACAGAGGCGAGTTGGCATGCCGAACTTACACAGCTGTATATAAGTCCTTCATGCCAGACTTTGTCAAACGCTTTCGCCACATCGAGGAACAGGGCACCCGTGTGCAAGCCTTTATTTGACTGCTTTAATGTGCTCTACGATTCTATGTACCTGTGGGTGCAGGAATGCTTAGCTCTAAAGCCAAACTGTTCGGACTAGGGAGGCCTTTGGCTCGTCATAGCGATCAGCAGGCGAGCAGAGCAGGACGAGGCTTTACGCGGTTTGAGTTTTGATAATTGACGACTTCCTTTGGTGACCGGAGGTAAGCTTCGCGGGGATTCTCTGATCAATCTGTCTCTCGTTATCAGATGTTTCTGGAATTCGACTGAACAGGTTGAGTGCTTGGAGAGCATTGAGATTCTAGGCTGTCGGCTAGGGCATTCCGCCTTTCGTCGTCGTCGAATGCTGGAGGAGCATTGGGTCCTCGTTAGGGAGGCATGGGACAAAGTTACTTGGAGCCTTTCATACTCTTCGGAATGGACCAGAAGCGGTATGAGAGGGTTTGATGGAGCTCAGGTTTCATTCCACCGTTCGTTCCTGAACTGCCAAGCGATGCCGACTTCAGCAAATTGCTCGCATCCGAGTCCTGTTACCAACGGTGGGATGGGTGTTGAGGCACGAATCGACGCCTCTTACGCCTCAAGAGATCCAGGATATCGTCTGGCAACTTCCATTGTTGTTTGTCCTCTAATGGAACTCGCTTTGAGGAGACCTCGACAATTTCCTGAACATGTCTTGTGAACGCATGAGCCGCCAAGTTCGTGTTCCCCGACAAGAGTTGAGCTGTGGTGGGATGGCACTAGATTGCAAGTGGTGGCAGATTCAGTTGGTCTTTAATTTCTGCCACCCTATTACGGTCTTAGGACGGTAGAAGATTGGGCGGAGAGCCCATACACAAAGAACTGGCGGTGATCAGACGAAAGGTCTGATCACCTCGATTCTAGTCATGGGAGTGCAACGATTTTGACAACTGCAACATCAAGCATCAGGCAATGCAGCTCAGATTGACTCAGGATGGAAGGTTGACCTGAAGGAGCCAATACGTCAAAGTTGAGCTTGTTCATAAGAATGCCATCTCGCGTCCCTGGTGTTAGGAACCGAGAGTTCCGTGCGGTGCTTGCTGTTGAAGTCGCCAGCCAGTATGACGGCTCCGTCCATTGCGAGAAGGATTAAGATCCTTTCAAAGGTTGATGGGGGATCTGCACGGCAGTAGACGACGCTTCGGTGATAGGCGCATGACCGGTCGCCAGCCGACAGACTGAAACCTCCGAGCGAGCGACGTGGTCTAACGGAACGTGCAAGGTTTCCTGATATGGCGCCGCCGGCGCCGTCGCTTCAGATTAAAATTTGATTTTGCCACTGGAGGTTTAAAACGTTTCTCTCTTGACGTCCGTCGTGATCTGTAAGTTCTAACCTCTCTCTGATCCAAATCCGTTCGCGTTAAAGATATTCTAATCGCGCGGTTTTAATCGGCCCCCTCGTTAGCGTTCCGATGAATCTAAGCTGAAGGGTCTACAGTCGCTATTTCTCAAACAGCGCACGGCATGAGGTTACCGCGAGACATCATCCGCAACGAGTGAGCTCACCCTGATGGTGCTCTGCGTCGATAATTTTGCAAGTTACTACCAGGCTAGCCGGCTCGTGTGCCTGAGGCTGACATGGTGGGGCGTCGCGAATCGGGGGCCTGAGGGGCACGGGGAAAGTTGCCCACGGTGGCGGTCACGGCTGGTGGGAGGAAGGGAGGCGCCATTTGAGGCGTCCCCACTGGAGAGCAGCGGCTCTGCACACCCTATATGTGCTTTAGGGCACCTAAGTAGTTTCGATACCAGTTATGCTAGCCGCATGCTGGCGGATCACAAGCCGCTAGAGCGGTCTGTCAGGCGCAGAGCCATCACGTGGTCCCAGGCTACGCACCTGGGGCAGAAGCAGTTCGGCCAGTCCCAGTTGGTATGGCACTGCCCGGCAGGCATTTGAGGGGTGCTCAGTGAGCTTTCTATTCCACAGATATGGTTATATCGATCTTCTACCTCTGGCGTGCGAGTGCGAATCATATTATGGCCTTTTGGTCCTGGGTTACATCCGTGCAGCTAACAGGTATCTTCTGAAGTGGAATCTCGAAGTGGGGATCTCCTAGGGACCTTTACGACGATCTGAAGACACGCTCCTCGGGGAGCGCGGGTTATAGTAGAAACCCGCTTTTGAAGATAGCGGTACCGTGGATTCTGAATCTTACTGCAGCTTGAACCTAGCGGTATCGCTGCTTCAAACATATGTTGTAGAGTGCTGAGACTTGCTATTCTCTGGAACGGAGAAAATGGGGTGGCTTTTGCCATGTAGTGAGGAGCGTTTCCACTGCGGTGGCGGCAGGCCTCTCTCGGTCTCAGGGTGAGCAGTCGAGGGACCCCTGGTTGGGGCGCGACGGGGCCTGGTGGTTTTCAGGCGGGGCGGGGTCGACCAGTTGGCCGAATGGCGTTAGAGCGACCTGGAGTCTTCGTGCGGGTCTGAGTCGGGAGGGACAGGGTGGCCGTTTGCCTTCTTGCGCTGGCATACGTCTAATTTAGTCGACGCGGTCCACCGTCGCCTCCATTCGGACTCGAAGAGTCGATTCAGCCGATTCTGAGGAATCGACTCTGCTGGATTGGGACGGGAGCGCGCAATGCGCACTGGGACGTCTCGTTCTTCAGAGACGACCAGCCCCTACCCATTTCTTCATCTTTATCTTTGGCTGCAAAGCCGACCTCACTGGAGGCCGCGTCATCCTTTAAACCAGAATGTCAAGCAATCTCTTAAGGCCCCGGTGGATTCCGGGTGGAACCTAACCTCCTACCTGGGTGTGGCGAGGAGGTGTGTGCCTACTGCTAGCCCTAGTGCGTCAGGCATCTCAATGGGCTCCCGGGTCAGTGAGCTGACACCTAATTAGGAGCCTGTGGGCACATGGCACCGAATGGAACAGCGTTGGCTGGAGCCTACGCGGGTCAAGATTACCCGACTCTTCCGATATTCACGTCCCGAGGGACCGAAGGTGATCGGGCGCACTCCGCACGTTCTCTTGCCTTACTAAAGTTGGCCTGATACACCATATAGAGTGTCGAAATTTTGCGAGATCGAACCAGACCGGCGGAATTAATTAATAAATTAATTGAATTCGGCGAGTCACAAACGCTGCACAAAATATCGCACGAGCGGTACGTTCACAAACTGGGGAACGTAAACCTCTCTATAACTCAAACACTTGACGAATAATACACGCGCAGATAAGCCGCGTGCAAAACAATCGATTAATCGCGATCCGAACGCGACAATAACAAACTAAAGTTCGTATTATACTGCATCGAGCCGAGTCGTAACGAATACGCGTCGCGTATACGCCGACCGCCGCACACAGCGTACTCGCCACGACGCACCACGGACACCAGGGGGATCGCGGGGGTCGAGCGGAAGCGCGTATTGGGCCTCAGGGACAGGTAAGACGTGCCGGGCGTTTCGCTGCCAGCGCTCAATGGAAGAATTCTAGAGAGCAAGCTCAATATAACTCTAAATATTGATGACGTTATATGGCGGCTGACAAGATAAGTTCTCCTTAGTTCGAAAAATTTTCACGAACATTCCAGTTTCTATACCAAGTCACTTTTATCTCTCCACAGTTGCTGGAGTCACCTATAAAGATAATGCAAGAATGTGAAATTTTAATTTTACGGCATAAATACCGGATGTTGTAAGTACATTTAAAATTTAGCATTAAAAACTGACAGACCTAGTGGGGATCTTGTGGGAGGTGATGAAGTTCTAATCGTGTATATCACCTGACCTAGGCGAATATTCAATGTGAGTATCAGGGGCGAATTTCTGACCAATGAGCATAGCCAATTATTCCGATATTTAAATCAGGACTCATAATACGAAGACCCTAATAACTTTAGCCAATCTGAGCTACTCTTAGTAGTTTGAAACCTTACTAAATCAATTGGTTAAACTTTCAATCTAATTGCCTTTAAATAACCAAGCAGTATGGATTCACTAGGGTCGCTCAACAACCGACGCAAGCATCAGAGCTAATAAAGCATTTTGAGGCTTGGGAAGATCACAGGAGAGAGATTCTAGTCAGGATACGTCACTATGGTAAGAATGCGCACTTCAACTTCTGTCTTGTACTTGACCTAATTAGAGGTTGACGTGGGACATAAAGATCCCTCAGGTAACATATGGGTCCCACAAGGATCATTCTTGGCCCTTTTATCTTCCTCATTTATATAAACGACTTCCATGTGTGATAAATAATGCGAAGAGATAGGGTATTATTTGCAGATGCATACCCGATTTTTAAAATTAAATGACATACGTAATAAATGACGATAAATAATACTCTCCCTAAAGATACGAGTGTTAGTGTTAATATCTTGCTATTAAACTAAAGGAAACAAAATGTGATTAATCATCTCTAATGAAGAACATGGTAAATTTGAAATGGCGTAAGAACGTAGCTGAATCAACGTATTTCAGGAATAACTCAGATGTAAAACTACAAGATTTAATGTAGATAGCAAGTAATCTGCACTACGCAGTGAAAAGATTAGTAGCTGATGTGGAGATGATGCGTAGTATTTCCACTATTTCATAGTTTGTTATGGCATCTACTGGAGAAATGCGGGCGGGTACTATACGATCATTGTCCTCAAAAACGTGCATTTTGTAGCAGTCTCGTAACACTGCTCAAAGAATCATTAAGAAAGTTGTTAACTGAAAGAAAATAATGACATTGAATTCTCAAACAAGATTTGAATTTACGTATGGCAAAAAGTTAGAAATGATTTCCTAAAACATTGTATGCAATGACATAGATACAAGGAAAAATAATTTAATTCTTCAGCAACTAACTGCGAAGAATAAGTACAGTCTTTATGGGACAATGTACGATATCAACAAAATCCAGTAGACGATCTGAATTTAACTATTAATAAATTTAAAAGGTAGTCAAGAACGTTTGTGTTAAAGGTTATTACGATATTAATGAATTTTAAATGATAACACAACCTAGTAATGGAATGCTCGCTCCAGGTCTTATATCAAAATTATAATATGTAATGCAAATTATCAAATCATTTGTTATTTTAATATAAAATAGCCTGCTGAGTTTCTTTCGCCGGTTCTTCTCAGGTCTAAGGCGTCCTTTTCCGAACCGGTGGTAGTGAGTTTGACAATCAATAAGCAAGTGTAAACTTCTATATTGAATAAAGATATTTGAATTTTAATTTGTAGTTCGTACATTATTGACATCGTATATTAGTGAACTCATAGCCATTGCAAAAGTAACGTTCACTATTTCACGGGTTAGAAATGAATTCAGGCCACCGCAGCGTAATGCGCTTTATACCGTGATTTACACAATTAGTGAATAGTGTGCGTATACACAAACAGGGTTTATTTGAATAGTGAGCGCACTGTGCAGCAATTGTTACTGTGATGTTATAAAACTGCAGTTAAACTAGTAAATATAAATTTTGGCACGATTTAGGTATAAAACTTTCTTTGAATTTATTTAACGGGATTTAACTTTGTAATTTACGTCATAAACAACTCGTATAATTATTTAATAAGATAAGATATATTAAATTACTCCTCCGTTTTATTAAAAAACTTCGCCGTCGTAGCCTAGTGGTATAGGCGTGTAGCTTCAGAAACGAGGCCTGAGTTCGAATCCTGCGGGGACACAACAATTTTTCATTGTTGTTTCCTAGTTAGTTAGAACAATTTGCGCCGATCACAATTGTTGAAAAGTAAGATGATCTATGCGTCGGATGGGCATGTAAAAGTCGGTCCTTCACCGCATTGGACAGCGTGGTGGGTACGTCCAAAGCCCCATTATAAATAGGGGTGTGTTAGGGGAGGCCTATATCCAGCTGTGGAGTATCAAAGGCTGATGATGAATATTAATTAACTATAAATAAATATCAATGAATAACGCTGATAAGTCGTTTTGAACTATACAAAAAAATGCTATTTACATATATTTTTATCAAAGAAGGACTTTGCTATAATTGTATAATATTCTGTTTATCTACCGAGGTTAATTTACATATTTTAATTATTTTACATCAAATGCTTTTTAAGACCGCTATGAGAGGCTTTATGGGATTGAAACTTAATGTTTATAACATTAAACTTCGACATTATAAGCTTGTTTATCATTATTTCATGCTATTTTCTTAACGACGAGCTCACTCTCGGTCGATGGGATAACACGAGCGGATTCTTCCACTAGAATTCAGGCAAAATAGGTAATAGTTTTTATTTTTATTTGCATTCTCAAAATTTGACATGTACATTCGTGCTACAATTATTTTTAACAAAATGTTAGATTTGCATAATGATGAATCAAACATAACTCACAATAACTTGTTGCTATAATAAACATAAAACTTAGTTTAAAGATCTATAACGGTGTTGAAATATATATAATAAAATAAATTATAAATACATCTAGCTAAACTGAAATAAAACATTTTACGCCCTGAAAAACCAAGAACCTGTACGTAGATAAGGAAATAGAATAAAGCACGCATCGGTAGCCCAACGACCTTTATCTACATTATTACTATTAAACTTGCGAACAAAATATCACATGCATAAGAAATTAAATCAATGACCGTTAATTCTTAATATATTTAAATTTAATGTGTGTGCAGAAAAACAAAAAATATACGGCATTATATTTCTCTTCAAATAAATTCTACGAACAAGCACAGATCAATTCTTCCAGCAACTAGACTGTGAAAAATATCTTTACTTTTTACGGGGTAATAATGTTTTCGCTTTTACGACAAAATCCTAGAAAACGTTAAACGTAAAAATTTATCAATTAATAAATTTAAAAAAGTTGTCAAAGAAAGTTTGTGTGTTAAAGGTCACTACAATGTCAATAAGTTCTTAAATGATAACACACACTGGTAATGGGATGCTCGCTTCAGGCTTGTTTCAATAATATGATAAGTTTATGCCTATAATTGTTTGTTTAATGTTTCAATATTATTGTTAAATATGACAAAAAATAAGTCCCGCTGAGTTTCTTTCGTCGGTTTAGAGGCGTCCTTTTCGAACCTTTTTAATTTTTGCAAATCAATTATAGAGTGTATCGCTCCTGTAGAATAAAGTTATTTGAGTTTGATAAAAAATGTTTAAAAAAGTATTTAAAGTAATACACAATTATTGTTATTTACAAACGAACCACAAAAGGGTTTCAAAGGGCTGATACATGCCTAAAATATATTAAACAGTGCTACAAAGTTTTAAAGTTTAACTTTCTTTGAATACTTTTTTGGTTTTTTGTCAGAGTAAACATTTTTATTTACTATTAAAAATTAGAATATGGCGCACCGAGAATATGGCAGCAGTACCAGAGCGCGAATAGCTAATGAAATTTTCCGACACACGCCACAATTGGCGTCCGCAAGAATCACTTTTCACTGCTGTCTCATAATATAATTACAGAATTATCTTCTTTACAATCGTGACAATAATACATGAGAGAAATTTGACTTAGGAATTTTATATTTTAGGATATTTAACTACCCCAATTCAGAGCTAGCTTTAAAAATTGTATAAAGAGCTTTTACGTTTTTACGTAACATGCACGAATAGTATAAAAGTGATGAAATTTTTTCCAGCACGCTTTTTTTTGTTGTCGCTTAACTTTTAAAAAAAGGTGGTTAACATAAAATATACTAGTTAATTGATTTTTCCACTATAGATATATTCGTATAATAATTTTATCAACTTTTATTAAATCGTAATCGTTGCCTTCCAAAAAATTACTCTTATGCTATATTTTGATTGAATTTGAGTCTGCGTTGACTGAATAACAACTAACTGAAAAAAATTATAAATGTAAATGAACCCTATTTAAGGTCGACGTTTATAATTTAATTACTCGTTACGTTTAGTGTGAGTAGCAGACTACAGCTTGAGGTAGCAGTTTCTGCAGAAGCCATTTTGTTAACTGTCTATAGCAGTTTTCATTAACATCCACTTTGATAATATGTCAGATTGGTATTACTTTGTTAATGCAAACCTGCGTAATTATAATATAATTTGCAGAACAAAACAATAAACTTTTAAAAATAATAACTCTTTAATAGAAGATTAGAATGGTTATTCAGAACGTTATGTTACCTTTGTTCCAATAATTGAGACAGGTAACGGACGAAGTTTCTTGTTCTACAGTTTTCTCGGAATAATTTCATACAACTTCCTGGAGAAATATGCAAACGACTTAAAGTTGAATTTATAACAGATTTTCCAGTATTTTTGTATAATATTTTTCTCTAGGTAATAAAAATACAAACGTGCAGCGTACATCTTTAGAACCATACAAAGCCTTGGAATGATATAGATGGATTAAGTATATGTTATGAATTATGAGGAAGTAACTCACACAAACTATAATATTAATATTAAGGATCTAATCGTTTAATATTCACGGACAGCAGCGTTGGAGGTACGAAGGGTTTAAAAGGGCTACGGTTGCTAATCTGCTCATGCCTAGCAACTATAGCAAAGATCCCCTCCATCTATGAAGTGTGCTAATATATTGCGTACCCTAGCAGCCCTGCTGTTTCCGAGTACGGTAGCTAGGAATGATGCCGAGGATTCAACAGAACAGACAACTGGAGCCAGTAAAATACTGCATGGACATTGAGGGCCAAAGAAAAGATGCCGTAGCTGGTAAAAGATGTAAACAGGCTACCTTGGTATCTCTTGTGTAATATTCCTATAGTCTTATTCCTATGGGGTTAGTTAGTCGCCCGATCTAACGTCGGATTTATCTTATACAAGCCTTTTACTAGCAACATTACTGTCGTCAATAATGTCGCATGCATACTTTATACTCAGAATACCCTTCTCAGAACAACCCGAGAGCCTGCAACTCGAACTTAACATTTTTTTCCCGTGCCTAGATATTTTTTGCACTGTGTACGATGATAACACTGTGCTCGTTGAAACTTGCGAGGCTCCACTTAGTTTCCTTCGCCAGGGATTAGTTTATCGAAAAATTAGATGATAAAGTTAAAGATCCAAGATCCAGTGGAACCGTGAAAACCCTGGTGAAACAAAGATTGTGATTGATTTACACTTTAGATTTATTCGCATAACTAAAAACCAAAATTTACAATGTTAATTAAAATTTTTTTTTAATTAATTACACTATACATTATTTGCATCGGCATTAATAACTACATATCGTTAAACATCGATTTTTAAATATCAATTAATATTATCAGCATATAATTGTACCTTATTATTATCGTTTATAACTTCTAGCAGATCAATCATACGAAAGAAAAAGGGTAAGGCCAAATAACTGTAAAAAAAGATAATTCACCTAAAAATCCAGATCGTCGCGTAATGAAACAGAATGCGAAGGCAAAATGTGATTCAAAGTTTAAGAAGTATAAATAAGGTGATCAAAATCTTGTTAAAACAAATAAAATTGTAGGAAACTTCGCATAACGAATGTTAATGGTCGTACAAAAAAGAAAAAGGCAATACACAAATTAGCTCACATCTTAAGACGGAAAAATAATAAAATAGATGATTAGAAAGCAGCAAAAACCTTGACAGGGCAACCATATTCAGTGCATCCCAACGTCACGAAAGCATTCGTCTTTAAAAATAGCTAAAAATAGCATTTTTCATAAAATTTTTAATTACTTACCTTTCAAACGATTTTATTCGAGACGTGGGTGTTTATCGAACTTTTAAATTGTCTCGTTAGTAATAAAAGTCCTAAGCATTTCGTGATCCTTCCACAAAAAGTTTCCTTAAATCAGATGGAAAAATATATGTTTTTGTTATAAAAAGTATTTAGTTATTCACAGTGATATGCTGTTCTCTATCCTCTCCATGCTTGATAACGAATGCAGCAAACGTGTAACAAGTTTGCCGCAGCTAATACGGGGCTCAGCGATTCTTCACGTAAATTGTATAGTTGGTATGGATTTCAGACGAAATCATCGTCGACCTTAGTACTTGCTAAGTTATGCCACTGTCATTTAAACGACTAATATTTGGCTTTACCTTAAATTAAGCATAATATATTTTTTTGCTGTGCAGTTATTTGTCTAGGACATAAATTACTGTACATACTAACTTCGGCTTAAAGTATTTATAAAGAAATGAGAGGGTACATAAAGCACGTGTTGTCAGCACTACCTTAATAGGCACCGTGGTGTCTATTTCAGCTTTATGCAGTACTATAAAAACTTTGCCGTGTTCCCCTTTGAACAAAAATATACTAGAGCCCAAAGGACAAGATTAGTAAATGCTAGACCACCGTCAATTGTAATCCCATGACGTTAAACCTAAAAGGGCGCCTTTGATCGCCACGAGACTTGAACATCACACTTTGCTTAAGTAAATTGCATGTCCTATTTGACGTGGGTCTAGTGTAATTACTACAAAAACGAGAATAAATATCACATGTCTCAAGGTTACATTCACAAATATACATACATGGCAGCCCTATGTACAAAAAAGGCTACTTATTGCTATTATAGAATAAAATCGCTAAAAATACCTTTTTAAAAGCTTTGCTTATATATTTTTCTTTAATCTTAATAATCCACGTAGTTCTCTACATAAAATTACACAGGAATAAGCTGGCTTTAGTTTTCAGCTACACTATTGCTTGACCGCGATCTCTCTGAGCGTGAAGTGGCGATGAGGCCCGCCGGTTGTCAGCGCGTCAGTTGTTTAACGACCCACTCGCCTTTTTAAATTTACCTTCTCCAAACAACTTCATCTCGTAACGTTTAATTTAAAATTAGACGAAGGGTGCCTTTTAAATGTTTCACATCATAGAACAGTGTACTAATTAAAAAAATCCTTTTACAGGTGAATTGACATAGAAGTAGCTACATTTTCTAATTATAGAATGACAAGATATTTGCTAATTGCAAGCTGTGGTCGCGATGTTTGAGTTTAAAAAGTAACGAGATAAAAAACAGACGAGACCTTTGCGAAGTCTTATGAATATCCACGCAAAGCAAAAATAGATTTATATGTAAAATCTTTTGAACGTGATGATTCCCGATCATGATTTTTAGGGATTATACACAACATTTCAGGTATACTAAAAATATAGATTAAATGAATTTGAAATAAAAGTAATACAGAATTTTTTTACAGTTTTATTAAGGTTCTTCTTCGTTTTTTTTAATAAAGTTTAACGAACTAATTCATTAGGCTCCCCGCAGAACACTTGAAAAACTTAACAACCGTCAAATACTCTCTTATGCTGTTTTATGATTCCAAAGTGCTGCATTTAAATCCCTGTTATTGTTAGTTGAAGTAAAATAGGAAAAAACTGCGTATAAACCGTCCCGCTAAGGAAATTTTAATTTACATTTGCTTTCACATAATGCAACAAATTGGCAGTAATATCATATGTGTTTTATATGCATATTATAAGTGATAATATCTTTCTTAATACTCCCAAGCCTTAGCTTATTGAACATTTTACAATTCATTACGATTGCCACATTTTCCATTTCATTTAAATCAAAACTACATTTTGGCCGACTGCCAAAACTTTCACATTATAATACGAGGCTTACTTTTGAAGTATTGTTGTATAATAACTGTACTTGGTTAATTTTATACAAACTCATTTATTATTCAATGTCCCCAGGCCTTATTTACACGCATTTAATCATTAATGCAACAATATCCTGCTTTTACAGTTCGCTTGACATTAATCTCTCACGCATCACAGCCCTTACGTCGACCTCATGTGCATTCCAGTCGAATAACGACCCATGTGTTCGTCATTTTATGCGCCAATAAATTTGTGCAATTTTGTTACAATGAAGCAATATGAATGGATTACAAGACGATATCATTAAATTGCTTCAAAGTCAAAAGCAAAGAAAGCAGTGACATAGTAAATGTGACATTTCGATACGATTAATATGACAAGAAATAAAATACTTAAGGGCAACACCATAGCAAGCAGAAAATTAATTTTGTAAGATAAATAGTGGACCCTGCCACGCATTGCTGCGGCTAGGATTTACTTATTTAACATTGCAATAAACAATTTTAGGGCTTAAGATAAACGGAAAGAGCATATATGTCATGAGGACCACCATTTTTTATTAGATAAATGCCATTTGTAAAAAAACAGTAACCTCGATGATGCTACCGTTACACCTAAAACGTTGAAAAAATAACACTGGTATAAAAATCGATTGGATTAGTATATAAAGTGGACAGACTGAAGACGATTAATCAAAATGGTCCTTCTATTGATATCGTGCGAAATTCTATACAAAAGAGTTAATTTCAAAAATTATTAATGTTATTTTAATTTTCACTTTTCTATTTAAAAATGTTATAATTTATATGGATACGCAGCACTACCACTATAAATAGAGAACAAAAGTTGATTACATTTGTCGCAAGCGTAAGGAAACAAGTATCGTATGAAATAAATAACGAACGAATACTCAATCATATCCGCCGTTGATATGTCATAAAATATTTCCTTTATAATTTAGGATACAACATCACTTTATTAATTTCTATGAAAATTCATTTAATTTTACATTTTATGTAATTGCATGTTAAAAGCTGTTTTATTCATTACTTTTTTTTATAAAATAACTGCGTTATAAAGGTAGTAGTACAATTTTGCATACAAAGCTTTAATGTGCAAATTAACATCAATATTAAGTACTTAATCTTATATTGAGTAAAGGTATGTGGATGATGACAATATTAATTTGGTATAAATATCTTTTGCCGGTTTTCGTTACTGTATTTTAAACACATTTGAAATTCACTAACATGTGCGTTAAGTATAATACAGAAGTCATATATTTGTCTTAAAATATAGCTTGTTATATTAATCTATTATCATCTGTTTTTTTTTTATTGTTTTTAAAAGTTTATTGTAACTTTCTTTTTCGTCATTTGAAATTTAGTTATTGCTTTTATAATGTTATTGTATTGGAAACTATAAACTAATTAATGAAACTCTTCAGTGTTGTCAAAAAAACGGGAATCTGTAACTCTTGAGTGGTAACCTTTACTACAAGCCTATGTAATTTTTATTACTTAATACTGTTAATACTGTTGATTCAAAGAAAAATTTATAAATAATGTCTCCTTTCCTTTACAATACCGTATTTTTTCTATATTTGGCTAAAAGATGACCTTTAAACATTTTAACGAATTTTTTAAAAGTTAACGACGTCAAGAGGGTTTTTCAATCTTCATTACAATGTGCAGCTACTCACGTATTGCTTTGAGTTGTTCGGTTTCTATCATGGGCGCTGCGTAAGTTTGTGAACTTTATTCAGGTATTTCGATCACGTTCAAGTTATGCAGGTTCAGTAACATGCAAGATACGGCCTGGGTATACAACGAGTGGCTTATTCCGTTGTGTACCTACAGTAAACGTTGTATACAACATTCGGAATAATAATAGTCGAGTATTTTGCAATATTACCTTGTTAAGTAATATTATTGCTTGTATGCTTGTCAGAGAGTGTGTAAAATATGTACATATATATATAGCTAACAGCGCAGTTAAAGATTGAGTTGCTACATAAATAAACATTGGTGTTGATTTCATCTACTAACGGATAAATAATAATGCATTCACCATACGCCAAAAAATTCTACGATACAAATGAACCTACATCCCAACAAACGTATATTCTAATATTTTTCAATTACAATTTCCTCGGCAAGCAATTTAAAAGCAACAGAGGTGATTATCAAAGTGGAATGCATACATTGTCGCTCTTAGAGCTATTGTATGATCCATATCAGATTATTGCCGAGTGAGCCATAACTGCAGGGTAATTTCAATGGCACACAATATAATTTTTAAAAGTAGCCTTGAAGATGTCACATAACAAAGTTTAGTCTAGCTCGCTTTTAATAGTTTGCGTAAAATACAATCTTCAGTTTCAGTTCAGTAATTAAAACTGCCCTAACAGGATGCCGGTATTTATGTGGCAATTCACGCAATTAGTGGAAATTAGTGTGCAAATTCAAATTAATTTATGAGGGCAATATACGAAATTTGTTTTACAATAATAGTACTGGTAGGAAAAAGCTGTCCATGTGAACGAACATAGAATAACCGTAGTACTGATCATTTATTTGCTGTTAAAATTATATATCAATGTGTAGTAATGTAAAAGACTACTAGATCGTAATCTTTTTATTTATTGGCTAAGCGGGCAGACTAGCAGTCGGCCCATCTACTGAAAAGTGGTCACCGACGCCCATAGACATTGCCAACGCAAGTGGTATCACCAACTTGTCTCATTTACCGAGTAAATGGCTGCTGGCCGCTGGCTATGGTGCCCTAAAAACCGCAAAACTTAAATGTTAAATCTATTTCAATCGTAATGCTGTTGCGTCCTTTAGTAGCATTAATTATTGTTTTGCTTATATAGAAATATAATATACGTAAACAAAGTGAATTGTTATTGCTGCAAAAAAGTCGTTCGCTCTTATAAGTTAAACTTTGCCTTCGGAATTGAAAATGACCTCGGCCCGCCAATAAGAGCGCGTTCGCTTCCGGTGCCACGCTGGGCTATAAATTATCTCCCAAATTATTCATACAAAGCTTAGCAAAATTATGTTTTATTGCTCGTTTACAATGATCAATATTTGTAAGTGCCTATTTGCAAATTTCATCATTATCATCAGCCTGTGTCAGTCCACTGCTGTACATATGCCTCCCCTAATGCACGCCACCGCTTCCGATCTTCGGCTATTCTCATCCTGGCTACACCGGCTACTTTGCGAATGTCGTCACTCCATCTTGCCGCAGGGCGTCCTCCACTACGTTTGCCGAGCCTCGGTCTCCTCGCCAGAACTTCCGACTACAGCGGTAGTCAGTTCTGCGGCTTATATGACCGGCCCACTGCCACTTTAGCTTACACTAATCCGGTGTGCTGTATCGGTTTGCAAATATATCTCCATTATATTAATATTACCAAAAAGAAGGAAAATATTTAACTTATATGTTTCTTAGGCATACTATGCGTATTTGTATTTTATTTTTTGTTTAAATGAATATCTTTTTATTTCTAAGTAATTTTTTTTTCAATAACATTTTTATATATAATTGTACTAACTGACCCGATAGATGTTGTCCTTTTAATAGTTGTTTGACAACTAGAATTCTTTTTAATTTAATTGATTAACTCCTTAGAGATATGAATGGAAATATGTGGAATCTAAATAAATTCCAACACTTAAAACACTTCGTCATTATCATCAGCCTGTGTTAGTCTACTGCTGGACATAGGCCTCCCCTAATGACCGCCTTCTACATTAGAAGGTTTTGGAACGTATCCCATTACGATTTTTAACATCCGACGCATGGATCATTTTACTTTTTATAGCAATTAGTGATCAGTTTCAGGAAGTTACCATTGTTAAGTAATACCTCTTCCAGTACATTTTTTAGACATGTGTAACACCAGAAGAGCTATGCGCTGCTAGCACAAGAAAAATATGCTCTATTGTTTTAGGCTTCTAAGTCGTAATGATCCACAAGTATCGCTAGCGACAAGCGATTCCGCATAGTGCGTTTACTTGGCAAGAAGTGACTTGCTGATTTTACGGTACTAAGTACTAACCATATTCTAACAACTTGCGTCTGCGAGCTTGTTTATGCAATTTTCCTCGATATTAAATGTGATCACAACTAATAAGCTAGTATTAAAGTACATCCTCCTAGGTCACACTAGTGGATGCATGGTAGCAGCACTTGCTCGTTGAATAGCTAAAGATAGACTGTCAATCCTACTGTCTTGCTGTACTGAGGACATACAAATCTATAATAAAACGTATATATATTACTGCTTAGTGCAGACATTAAACCAGTACCACGGTTTGTCAAACAACAATCAGTAATAATATTATATTTTGCTCAACAATTGTCTGTATCAGCATAGCTAGGAGAAATTCTTGTTGCATGACAATATTTGCAACATACTTGATTACTATTCCGAATGTCGTATACAGCTTTACTGAGCAGTACACAAAGGAATAAGGCAGTCGTTGTACTCCGAAGCCGTATCTTGGATGTTACGAAGCTAGCATGGCATAAACGTGATCGAAATACTAATAATATTTGGCGATGCAGAAACAAACATCACAAATTATTTCAACATTTTATACTTGTAAAACAAAAAAAAACTAAAATCGAATCATCATCGTAATAAAGATCAGAAGGGCTTAGCTTCTTAAATTAATTTCCTATCTTTTTTGTTTTAGTTTTCGCTTTTGGTCTGAAGGTTCATATAAATAACGCCATATATTTTTTCTAGCTTGCTATCCACTTTTTGGTACATCCTTGAACTTGAGTGATCGAAACGTTGCAGATTTGAGTTATAGACCAACAAGTGGCATGCTGAGTTCTGAAGAAGAAGGCTGTAAAGCGCATTTCATTCCAGGAAAGAATGTATGGTTGGTCGAAAAAGCCGGAAAATAGGAAGCAAAAAATACTACCTATTTCTGTAACTAGTGGCGGCACAACTGCAGGCATCTCATGTACAGTAAAATTAATCACTAGATTTAAAGCGATTTTACAATAAAGCGCTTGGCAGCAAGTAGATGGCGGCGGCAAGCGTCTACAGCTTGGTGGTTGTCAATTCTTCTCTTCCGGATCTAGTTAAAGTAGTACAGGTGAAAAGAGTGTAATTGTAAAGAAGTACAGTATTTGCGACAAACAAGCAGTCAGATAATTTAATAGTCTATAAATTTGTGAATATAAGCTAAGGTTTCTAAAAGCAATATTCCTAAAGTGGATAAATGTGGGGTTTTAGATTTTTATAAGTCAATTACAGGTGTCAAGTTCAACCAACTTAACAAGTTTGCTTTTGATTGAAAGTATGCACAAGTCTAAGAATAACATTCATAGCAGGTAATTTTCAAACAGTTTCAGTCAACTTTAAATATTAAGACGGTTTAAAGGAAATTAAATTTATGCTTAACATGTGTTTTAAAATATTGTCTGATCAATACACGCAGCATTCTGTAGATAATCTTTCGTAATTTTCTTGGTTAAGTGGGAGTTATATTAGGTAATTTATTTATAACGAAACAACTATTGCAAATAACGTAATAGTTAGAAATTTAAGTTTTTTGTGAATAATTGCAATTTATGTAAGTACTTTAACCCGACACTATAGATAGACCCATGCAAAATTTTTCTTTGATATTATTTGTTTTGCTCAATGTGTATTTTGATAACAAGGCTTTTTCTGACCTTTAAATATTTGTCATTGTAAAGAGGTGATCCAAATTCGCCAAACCACCTACCAAAAGGACACATATGCAGTCATTGTCGGATATCAACTACCTGTGCCCTGAATATGCTAATGGTTGCGCTGTTTATATTTAAATGAAAAAATAAATGTCATTTAAATTTTAATAATTGAAATGACATTTATTTTTTCTTCGATAACAAATTGACACAAAAGACCGGGACCATACAAGCTGTTTAATAGTTTATAGGCCGCATGGGAAATTACTTTAGCACATGAATTACAAAGCATAAACATTAAAGCGCTAATACGCTTTTAATTCTAGCGGACAACAATAACAAAAAACATATTATGTCGTATAGGCGAAACACATCATGCAGCTCTTCACAGCCTTTCAATAAAACATAAAATTGTTTTCAGATCAATAAAGTTACACAGTTTCTACTTTCATCAGGTTTTTACGACTTGATTTTGGTTTGACGTATAAAAAAGATGAAGATTATACAAAATCGTATTACCAATATTAAACAAGATAATAATAAAAAGAGTGTTTTATGAAAACATATGGTATGAACAGGACTTTTTATTTTCTATAATATTGTATTTATGTTACATATTGACGTGTCAAATTCTGCCGTTCCGTCTTGTTATTCAATTTCCTGTTTAGCATAAACGGTTTACGAAGCGAAGAAGAAGAAAGAACATTTTAACACCGCACCTGTTTAATGTGATGCAGGTATGGCATCGGCCTTGAGAATTCATGTTTCGTTCATTATAAACTTTATATAATAAGAGTCAACAAATAGTATACTGAGTACATGCAGCATACAATGTTATTCAGCAAAAAAAAATAATTCGTAACTTACTAAATTCATTTATCCATACTTTGTTCTTTGCAATAAAAAGCGGAGGTCGTGAGTACAAGTAAACAATTTTGTGTTATCGTTTTTTCTGGTTACTTATGACCATATGGATGGATGAAATGTGTCGGATGGGCATGTAAAAAGCCGGTCCTAGTAGTCAAGACCATTTTTGGACAGTTTTTGTAGGAAGTCAGTGACTTAAAATTTACTGACACCTAATTCATACTTAGACTGCAGTTTACCCTTTGGGTTCCAAAGGTCAGATGCCAGTCGCTCTGCGTAAAAACTATTATTTAGGTAAATCTAGAAGGATTAGACTTTTATTTCAACAGAAACAAAGAAAAAATTTGACGTCATAATAAAATTTGGCAGCTGATATTAAGGCTAGTTGGATTAAATGAAAATAAAATTCCTATATCTGTATTGTAGCATGAATGACTTTCACGTAGTTTGAAATGCAATAAATTTTAATGGTATTTAATTTTCAAACATCCAAAGTGGTTAGGACCCAATATGTTAGCCATTATATAGGTGAATAGAGCACAAGGCGTTGAAGAATAATGTATGGTTCTAACAATGGGATTACGCTAGTGTGTGTATACGGCATGCGCCTTTATAGACATAAATAAACAAGTAAAATTTTCGCAACAAATATTGCTGACTTTATACAGTGTATAACTTTTTGTGCAATATAGGCGGATAACAACATCCTCTATCCACGAAACGGCCAGGCGATTTCTGCTACCGCATTAAAAACATCTGACATGATTCAAGGTTTACATTTTTATCAAATAACATCGTGTCAAGAAGTACAATTATGAAGAATATTTGTACAGTAATAGTATAGTTTTAGTCTATCATATGTTAAAAAAAAACATGTGCTCTGAATTAAATACCAACTACTATATATATTTACGTATTTATTATTAACATATAATATGTATTATTATTATTTATATATATACTTATATTTTTTTATGTATAATATTGGTAATCGTTATTTTCTTTTATAATTCATGTGCACCCACGATGATCTCTCTGAAACACCCTAAGGTTGGCTGGGAGAAAATGCCTAAGGCATTAAGTACAAAAGGCGGTTTTGTACTTAAATTGTAAGCATAAATAAATAAATAAACCAAATGAATACTAAAATAAATTTATAAAACATCTGTAGACTTTACAAAACTAACATTAAAACAAGTGAAACTTTAACTGAAAAATATGACCGACTTCAAACAGTGCAAGACGGTGACAACATGCCGCCCCTAAGAAACTACCCCGCGATTTCCGCCGCCGCACTTTAAATCTCTAATATATTTTAAAGTATTCAATAAATCAAAATGTCGTCTATGACACGTTTTACGCAAATAGAATAAAGAATTTTTAAATGCATTACCTTTCATGTAAATTTACATTATATTAGCAACTTTCATGTAAATTTGCATTATTAAATAGGATTTAAATAACTCCTATTATAATTTTTAACAATGTTGAATATTAAATAGGTCTTTGTGGGTTATTCTTAAAACGAAGGTATATAAATTAAAATGATTTAAAGAAGTAAAATGCTTATTACTAATTATTTAAAAAAACTATAACGAAATGAAAGCCTAAATACCTTTCATTTAAAAAAGAATTAACGAAATTGAAAAAAAAACCATACGAACCGAATTGGGTACCTCATTCTTTTGAAAAGCCGGTCAAAAATGGTTCACGTAATAATAAACTTAAGCAAGCTATCTAGTGTACTTAAATATCAGTATTGGTCCTATACCTAATATCATAATCATGTGGTCTCATTTTATAAACTACTTTGTAATAAGTACTTTAAAAAATAATGAAAGTAACATACGTTATTCAAAATAACAACCAACAACACAGAATCACTAGCTAAACCTTCAGAGATAGATTGAAACCAACTCTTTAATCTACGAAAAAGTCAGCGGTGGTATATGTTATGAGTAATTACAGTTTGTATGTCATCATTGTTATTAATACTAAAACCATGTGATTTGAAAAAGCAAATGCTCATGGCTATTTTGTATAGACGCCTCCCATAAATTGGTGGTGTTGGTGTTGTTACTGTTTTATAATTTTTTTTAATTAATTTAAGCATAGAAACATTTAATCTTTTGTCTCTATTCTACATTTGTAAAAAAATATGGTGAATACAATTGTCAAGAGTTCAAGGTGTTGGCCCCCATCCCTATTATAATTATGATCTAACAATGTAGTGTAGAAGTGACCCTGACTGTTACGCGTGTAGTGGGTGTGGGTTCGGTTTTCACCACAGGAAAAATATTGTGTGATGAAAATTGCATTTTTCTCGTTTCTCGGTGTTTGCACCTATATAATATGTATGTATTAATAATTTTAATATGTAAGTAAGTGTATGTATTTATTAGTCATCTGGTGTCCGCAGTACAAGCTTTAGCTTAGTATGCGACGAGTTGATGTTGTGTAGTTCGTATATTATTATTTTTAAGGTTATTGTTATTTGGTGATTGACATGTTGGTGACTGTTAATAATATTTGTTGCTATTGTTTAACCTGAGGATTATACTGGACATTCAAAAAATTTTGTGAACTCATAGCCATTGCAAATTGCTAGGTGTAGCTTTGTACACCTTAGCCTACTAAATTGATTTAGTAACAATTTTAAAGATGTCAACATATTTTTCTTAAATGAGACGAATTTATTGAAACGTACCCACATATTTATTACACATAACACACTTTGTAGCAGAAAACACTTTACCTCACCTGTGAGGGGCTTCACAAACTTCTGCCATAACGACGACCTGTGCAAACTTGCAGGAAGTCGGTGGATGCAGGTGGCGCAGGATTGTACCTTTTGGCGGCTCATGGGGAAGGCCTATATTGAGCAGTGGACGTTGTAACGCTGATATGATGATGATGATGGGTTGACCTGATCAGCCCCATGCTATTGGGCACAACATAGTGACGGCCCAAGCCGAAGATTCTTTCTCGGGGGGGCCTCAGTGCTATAAATAATTCTAGGAGGTAATAGATGCACGGTGCTATGCACGCATGATGCACAGTTTGTTGTGGTAGACAAAATAATACATTACCAGTAATGGTACAGTTTCAGTGGTTATTCGTGAGTTTATTAGTTTATTATTAGTGGTGTGTTTAACATGGAAAACAAGTAATTCAATTTATTATGAAATCTGAACGTTAATAATACAAAAATGCACATTCAGTGACGTTTAACAAATTATTTACAATTTCCTTATATGCCCCTATATTTTTATAATAATTAATAGATAACACCTGATAAATAAAAGATTTTTTTTCCTTAGGGCCCTTGTTTACGGTAATGAATCATGCAATAATACAGTAAAGTGTACTAATACTTAAGTTTAAAATAAAACATTTTTATGCATTTAAACGTAGTAGGACAACAGTTTCTTAGTTTACCTATTTCAAAGTTTATAACTTTAATATGCTCTTACTAGCATGTACAAAGTTTTTAATGTGCGGTTCATAACTGTTTCAATTTCAACAGTTTTATGAATAACTTTTTCTCTCACTTGTTATAATGGAAAAAACTGTAAAAAAAAATCTATAAAAGGTTTCTCGCAGTATCAACAACTATCGTCCAGTAAAGTCTTATCATTTAAAAAAGCTTATTTCTTTTTTACAAATAGACGCTCCAATTTTATTTATTTGTAGAAAAAACATCTGAAACGGTGCCAAAAACTGTAAAGTAATCAAAAGCGATTAGAATTGTTAAACAGTTTTTCTGACTTCGTACTTAAGCCATCGAACTCAGAGAGTTGACTGAAGGCAAAAGATCTCCGGGTCTAGGTATGGGGACCACAAGATCTATTTTGAGCCTTTTCTCTTCCTGGTCTATATTAATGACCCACCAGGTTGAAAACAATACGGTGGTAGGTCCTCTGTTTACAGGAGACGTCTCAGGTATGTACCAATGCGAGTGCTATCTTCTGCCGCGAAGCAGAGTGTGAAAACATTACTGCGTTCCGGTTTGAAGCACCGTAGCCAGCGTATTTACTGCAAACAGACTTAACACCTTATGTCTCATGGTAGGCGCGTCGGCGATACCACTGGTATTGTATCGTCTTGCGGTGTCGGTGACCACTTCCCATCAGGTGGCCTGACTGCTCGCCTGCCAGCGTATGCCATAAAAAAAAAAAACGAGATTCTATTATTTGCTGATACTTCTTTAATATTTAGAATAAAAGGACGTAACCTGCAAAATGACGATGTAAATAATACCTTCTCAAAAGTAAAAAATACTGGTTTAGTGCAAATAATTTAATGTTAAAAAATAAAACTAAATGTATAGGTTTTGACTCTTAATGTTCCTCAAGTTGAGGTGATGTGGTCGTAGATGGAGAAGCGCTAGACCACGTAGATTCCACTGTATTTCTCAATAGATTCTAAACTGCAATGGGGCCCTTATATTAATAGACTGGCGAGAAACTTAGCTCAGCTGGCTATGCAGTCGACTAACCGCTTTTATCTGTATATAAATTTAAAAAGTTGTAAAGGAACGTTTTGTGTTAAAGGATATTATTGTTGTTATGACTACATTGATAGATAATACACCCTTAGGTGATGAAATGTTCGCTACAGGCTATTTCAAAGTAGTAAAATTTTGTAAGAATTTATTGAAAAAAAGGAAAAAAAAGGTCCCTCTGAGTTCTTACGCCGGTTCTTCTCAGGTCAGAGGCTTCCATTTCCGAACCGGTGGTAGATTATTTGGCAATCAATAAGAAAGTGTAATGCTTCCATATTGAATAAAGATATTTGACTTTGACTTTGAATTTTACATATTCAAAGGATTATTTTAAACCAATTTTAAAACAATCTGCTATGAGAGGCGTTGTGGGGTTGAATCTTAATGTGTATGACATTAAATTTCGACATTATAAGCTTGTTTACCATTACTTGGTGCCATTTTACCAACGACGCGCTCACTCTCGGCCGTTGGGACATTAGGTTTTTTTCACTTATAATTTTTTTCTTCACTTATAATTCAGCAAAGTGGGTAATTATGTGGCATTTTCTAGGTAAATTTTTTATTTGCAGTATTAAAATTTAACATGTACTTTACTGCTACAATTATTTATGACTCAAAAATTCGTGTGCTAGATTTACATAATGTTGAATTTAAACATGACTCAGAATGACTTGTTGATTTAATAAACATAGAACTTAGTTAACTTCAAATATTATGAATGCATACAGCAAACTAAAAGATACATTTTACGTCCTGAAAAACTGAGAAACTGCGTGTAGATAGGGAAATTAAATAAAGCACGCATCGGAGGCCCCACGACCTTTATTAACATTGTTAGTATTAAACTTGATATTTGGAAAATATTAACAAGTGAATAAAAGAATTTGATCGATATTGAGAATATAGTTTTTGTTTTTTTTTAGGGGTAGCCTTTATTTAAGAGATCTTTGAAGGCTCGAAAAGTTAGTTATTTATTCCCGACGTTTCGGATTCTATCCAGCATCCATGACCAAGGGTGGACTAAGTTGGTATATATCCGTATATCAATGTTATTTGAATAACCGTCAGCTTTTATTTAAAATTGACATATCTTTCCATTTTCTTAATTTTGAACATTGGTTTGACAAAAAAGTACTTATGTTATCTTGTGGCTTTGTAGTTTTTATTTATTTGGGTTTAATTTTTAAAATTATTGGATTCCATGAAGGTCGCAAAGCCCAACCATCCTCTCTATTAAAATTTGAATATCTTTTAACTTCTATTGCTTCCCGAATCATCCTTATTATAAATCTACGTTCTTTTGCAAGTATTTTTGGTTCATCAAATCTAATATAATGATTGGGCTTGTCTAGCATATGGTTGCAAATTGCAGATTTCTTAAGGCGTCGGTGCTTAACATCGGCTATATGTTCTTTGACTCTGATTCTTACTAGTCTTGTTTTTTGTCAAATGTAAGATAGAGCACAATCACAGTGTAGCTTATACACCCTGTACTGCTATAAAGTATTACTTTTTCTTTAAATGCTTTTCAGTTTTCTGTCACCCCACAGTTTTTTGTTTAATTTTAGAAAAGTTGCTTTTGTAGCGCTCGCTAGCCCTAGTGGTATGGGCGTGTGCTTTAGAAACTGGAGGTCATGGGTTCGAATCCAGCGGGACGCAACATGAAATCTTCATTGTTGTTTCCTAGTTGGTTTGGGCAATTTGGCGATCACCCAATTGTCTGAAAAGTAAGATGATCCATGCGTCGGATGGGCATGAAAAGTCGTTCACCACCAACCGCATTGGACCAGCGTGGTGGGATACGATCAAACCCTTAATGGATCGGCGGTATTAGGGAGAGCCTATGTCCAGCAGTGGACTAACACAGGCTGATTATGTGTGATGTGATGTGAGTTGCTTTGACTATGTCATTGTGCGATAAATTATATTAATATATTGACAAGGTCATTTATGTATATCAAACTAAAACATAAAGCAGTGAAAGTAAAACAGTTTAATTTAACATCACGGAAATATGGCGCACTGAGAATATGGGACCAAAACCAGGGGGCGAATAGTTACTGAAATGTTACTACACACGCTACCATTTCCGCCCGCAAGAATCACATTCCTCTGCAGTCTCATAACAAAATTACAGAATTATCTTTTTGCACAATCGTGACAATTTTGCGTGAGAGAAATTTGATTACAGAATATTATACTTTAGGATATTTAAGCACCCAAATTCAAAGTTGGTTTTAAAAATCGTATAAAAGCTCTTACATTTTCACGTAACGTGCATGAACAGTATTAAAACGACGAAATTTCTTAATGAAAAAGCTGAGCGATAAATTTCTTTAAAAAAGTGGTGGCGGTTTTTTTTAACATCTGCTTTCATGATAAGTTGATCAAAGATTACTTTTTTAATACAAACTTACTTAATCATCTTATAGAATACATTTTAAGAAACAAATAATAAATTTTTTGAAATATTGACTCTTTAATAGAAGATTGGAATGGTTATTCTGAAAGTTTCCTTAGCTTTGTTCCCATAAATGAGAGTGGCAACGGATGAAGTTTTGTGTTCTTCAGTTTTCTCGGAATAATTTCATACAACTTCCCGGGAGAAATAAGCAAACGACTTAAAGTTGAATTTATAAAATAAATTTTGCAGTTGTTTGTGTAATATTTCTCCACTGAATAATAACATTTTAAAGGTGCAGTTTACAGCGTAAAAACTATGCAATCCCTTACATAGATGGTCTAAATATATGTTATGAACTATGAGAAAGTAACGCACAAAATCTATAATATTAATATTAAAGGTGTAATCGGGAAATTTTCACGAACAGCAGCGTTGGAGGTACGAAGGGTTTAAAAGGATTATGATTGCTAATCGGAACGGATGCCAGGCAACAAAAATAAAGATCCATCCATATGCATAGTGTGCTAATATTTTGCGTACCCTTATTCCTGGCAGCGCTGCTATTTCCGAGAACGGTAGCCAGAAATGATGCCCGGGATTCAATTACCTACCACGACAATTGGACCCGGTAAAACACTGCATGGACATTGAGGGCCAAAAAAATTATGACGGAGCTGGTAAAAGAGGTGAACAGGCTGCGTTGGTCATGGTTCAATACAGTTTTTAATGATTTACTATACAGTTTTTATTATTATTGTTGTTATTATTTAAGAGTGACTTGCCTTTTGACACCGCAACGCTTTGACATAAGGAATATGGTTGTATTTATATATGCACATGTCAGCCCAACAAAAATGCAAAAGCGGCTACCATGGTCAAAAGTGGAATAAATACCTTTTTAAAAATATCTTAATAAATGCACGTAGTTCTCTACAAGAACTTACACAGGAATAAGCTGGCTCTAGTTTTTAGCTACACTACTGCTTGACCGCGATCTCCCTGAGCGTGAAGTGGCGATGAGGTCCGCCGTTTGTGAGCGCGTCAGTTGTTTAACGACCCACTTGGCTTTTTAAATTCACCTGCTCCAAACAACTTTATCTCGTAACGTTTAATTTAAAACCAAACGAAAGGTGCCTTTTTTTAATGTTACACATAGTTTGAGATTGTACACATTATAAATGAAATCTTTTTATGGTTCAGACCTTTTAGGCTGCTTTAGGTAAATTATATAAAGTAGTAAAATTTTGTAATTATAAACATGGGACAGTTATAATGTTATCGTTTAATAATATTGAATGCGGTGTTTCTGATTGTAATCTGCGTTCTTTGCCCATGTTTGCGTTCATAAGATTACGCGGTTTAAATTACTAGTTTTTAAAGAAACCTTGTAAGAATCAACAATGGCTACGTCAATATCAAGCAATAATAAATGTACATGTAAAGTCTTTTGATCGTGTTAGATCATAGTGAAAAGAAATAATTGTTGTTGACACATGAACAGACCGATGAACTGACGGATAAGAAAACGATCTTATAAAGGTCTCTTTTCACACATTTGAGATCCAGAAAACTTAAAATATAGATAAAACGAATTTGAAATATAAACAAGATTAATAATGAATCTTTTTACAATTTAATTAAGGTTCTTCCTCGTTTTTATACTAACATTTAACCAATTAGTTTGTTAGCCTCCCCGCGGAACACTTTATTAGCTTAACAACCGTCAAGGACTCTTTTACGCTGTTTTATGGTTCAAGTGCTGCATTTAAATCCCTGTTATAGTTAATTGAAGTGAAGGAAGAAAAAACCGCTTACAAACCGTCTCATTGTGCAAATTTTTATAAATATTTACTTTAACATAATGCAACAAATAAGAAGTATTACCATAAATATTTTATACATAGTTTAAGTGACGAAACCTTTCTTAATATTTGCAAGACATGAATATTAAGATGTCTTCTATTCATTACGATTACCGCATTTTCCATTTCATGTAAAGCAAAACTACAGTTTAATTTAATGTACGCAGGCAGACAAGAAGTTATGTCAAAACTTTTACGTTATTCTCATTATATAGTATATATTGAGTATAATGTTTATTTATTCTATTGAGTATTTTTGTGTTATTTGCCATTTATGCTAAGTTTTCCGCGCCTATTCCTCCCGGTAAAAAGTCTTAAAATAGTATTATAAAACATACCATACAGTTCATTACACTGAACCAAATTTTTAGTTTATTTTAAACGATAAGCTTATTACTTTATTTGTGGTGCTTATTTATATGCAGTACAGTTCGCTTGACATTAATCTCTCACGCATCACAGCCCTTACGTCGACCTCATATGCATTCCGGTCGAATAACGACCAAAGCGTTCGTCATTTTATGCGCCAATAAATTTGTGCAATTTTGTTACAATGAAACAATTCGAATGGATTACAAGACAATTACATTAAATTGCTTTAAAGGCAAGGACAAAGAAAGCAGTGACATAGTAAAGGTGACATTTCGATACGATTAATATTAAAAGAAAAAAAAATACTTGGGGGCTGCACCACAGCAAGCAGAAAATTAATTTTGTAAGATAACTACATTCTTTTATAACGATTTTCTTAAGCTAGCTAGCTAAGACAACCATTTGTAAAAATATAAATAAAATATTATTTAGAAAAAAATATGTATAGGAATACTTATAAATTAAAAAATTTTAATCCCAGCCTGACGGGAGCATTCGGCAGGGGAGACAAACTAGCCAAGCGTTAAATTGTGTGTGTTAGTTGTATCCAGTCCTAGATGGACTCACCCTTTTCTGCTAGAAGCTGTCCGTCATGAGTCGCCTCAGATGTTGTGAGAGGCAAACTGGAATTAACGCGTTTAAAGAAATATCTATTGGGATTGGAATAATTTAGAGCTAGGTTTAAATATTTTTGTTTCCGCTTTCACGAGAATCTTTCTCGTTAAATGATTAATCAAAAATACAGTGCCCTTACCACCTACATAGATATACACCTATATACCTACATAAGTAACAGACTCCCCCGAGTCTGTTACTCACGGGCCATGAGCGCCAGGAGATCCAAGCCCACGCATTAGGGCTCCATCACTAGCACCGTTTCAACCGCAGTAGGAGGAGAGATTGAAGACACCAGGCTGAAGGAGGGACATTCAGCATGGTGTCTTCGTGTAGGGAGTAATAGGGAGAGCGGCCTACGAACTACCGACACTTTTACCCGTCTCTCACACCCTCCTAGTCGCATCCAAAGCGGGCTGAACCTGTTTGATTCCATATTTAACTATATCATTAAAAGGCTTCTAAACTTATGGAACAAATATATAAAATCAACACGATAAATAAGTAAAATGAGAATTTATTGATTGTAGTAATCGTGTAGACGTACAAAATATTTTTACAGATAATACTTATAAAGTAGAACGAACAAATTAACTAAAAGGAGTATTTTTAAATTAACACAGTACAGAGTTGTAGGCAACTAAAACTTAAAGACCAGATGCTGTAAGGAGATACTGCTCTTAACGTTAGTTTTTAAAGCAGAAAGCTCTTATCATTGACGTTTCTGATGTTTCTTTTCGCTGGTGGAGCGTAATTTTGATACAAAGCTTTAGCTTTAAATTTTAAAGCGCAAATTAACATCAATATTACGTACTTGAACTTAAATTTAGTAAAGGTATGTTCATGATGATGATGATGATGATGATAATATTATTTTGACCTAAATATCTTTTGTCGTTTTATCGTTACTGTATTTTAAAATACTGCTACGCTGTACTTTAAAATACATTTTAAATTCACTAACATGCGTTAAATGTAATACAGAAGTCATATATGTCTTAAAATATTGCCTGTTATATTAAACTATTATAATCTGTTTTTTTTTATAAGTTTATGGTAAGTTTATTTTTAATTTCGTAATTTTCCTCATATGTAATTTTTTTTTTGCTTATACAATGTGATTTTTAATTTTATAAACTATAAACCAATTAATGTAACTCTACAGTGTTGTCAAAAAAAACGGAAATCTGTAATTCTGTGTGGTAACCATTACTGTTGCACACATCATCAGCTCTTTGTTAGTCCACTGCTGGACATAGGCCTCCGATACAACCCTATCCATTAGGGGTTTGGACCGTATCCCACCACGCTGGTCCAATGCGGTTGGTGGTGGACCGACTTTTTACATGCCCATCCGACGCATGGATCATCTTACTTTTACCTAACAAACTTTGGCCTCAACCAACTAGGAAACAACAATGAAAATTTGTTGAGTCCCCAGGATCTCGAACCCACGACCTCCGGTTTCTAAAGCACACGCCCATACCACTAGGCTACGGAGGCAGTTGCATTACTGTTGATTTGAAGAAAAATTTATAAATAATTTTTCCTTCCTTTACATTATTGTAAAGGAAAGAAAAGTACTGGGCAGCTTTTCATAAGCTTCGCCGAGTTTTCTTGTCACCCATCCCACAGTGCCTCAAATCGAAAGTCTTCGATCAGTGCGTCCTACCCGTTTTGACCTACGGTGCTGAGATGGACACTTACGGTTCGACTGATCCACAAATTTAAAGTCGCTCAGCGAGCTATGGAGAGGGCTATGCTCGGAGTATCTGTTACCGAACCTACATGAATTGAATGTGATCGAAATACCTAAATAAACTTCACAAACCTACGCAGCGCCTATGATAGAAACCGAACATCTCAAAGCAATATGTGAGTAGCTACAGATTGCAAAAAAGATTAAAACCAACGCTCTTGCCGCCGTTATCTTTTAAAAATTCCGTTAAAGGCAACCTTTTAGCTAAATATAGAAAAAATACGGTGATGTCATCATCATCATTATCATCAGCCTGTGTTGGTCCACTGCCGGACATAGGCCTCCCCTAATGCACGCCACTGCTTCCGATCTTTGGCTATTCTCATCCAGGCCACACCGGCCACTTTGCGAATGTCGTCACTCTATTTTGCCGCAGGGCGTCCTACACTACGTTTGCCGGGCCTCGGTCTCCACTCCAGAACTTTCCGATTCCAGCGGTCGTCAGTTCTGCGGCTTATATGACCGGCCCACTGCCACTTCAGCTTACTAATCCGGTGGGCTGTATCGGTTTGCAAATATATTTCCATTATATTAATATTACCAAAAAAAAAAGAATTTATTTAACTTATATGTTTTCTTAGCCATACTATGCGTATTTGTATTTTATTTTGTAAGTAAATTTTTTCAATAACATTTTTATATATAATTGTACTAGCTGACCCGACAGATGTTGTCCTGTCTTATTTAATTCGAATAGGTGTAATTAATAAAAACAAAGTGTGTTTAGTACTCTAATGCTTTATTTTATGCAATAATATTTTCTTTTCTTGCGCGTATATAAATAGGTTTGTTGGCATTTCCACATGGGAACAGGTGACATATAACCCATGGCCATGTGAAATACATGGGTTTTGAAAATTGATTCCGCAAACACTTAGCGACTGCACTCGAGATTTATTTATCGAAATTGCGAATGCTAACCGCACTGGAGATGGCAACAATTTAAAGTCAAATGGCATGTCATTTGGAATCAAAGGAATCCGTGAAATCAAAACGTCTTTGCCATATATGCAGATGTGTTTTATGGACTGAACTGTAATACTCAACGTTGCAATATGCCTTGAATGTTTTAATAGTTGGTTGACAACTAGAATTCTTTTTAATTTAATTGCTTAACTCCTTATAGAAATGAGTGGAAATATGTGGAATCTAAATAAATTCCAACATTTAAAACACTTTATCATTATCATCAGCCTGTGTTAGTCTACTGCTGGACATAGGCCTCCCCTATTGACCACCTTCTCCATTAGGAGGTTTTGTAACGTATCCCATTACGCTGGTCTTATGTGGGTTGGTGGGTGGACCGATTTTAAACATCCGACGCATGGATCATTTTATTTTTTATAGCTAACAGGAATCAGGTTCATGAAGTAAGTCGTTCATTGTTAAGTAATACCGATTCCAGTACATTTTTAGACATTTGGAACGCCATAAGAGCTATGCTAAGCTAGCACAAGAAAAAGTATGTAATTCTTGTAAGCCTCTAAGTCGTATCGATCCGCAAGTATCGCTAGCGACAAGCGATTCCGCATAGTGCCTTTACTTGGCAAGATGTGACTTAGTGATTTTACGGTACTCAGTACTTACTAATTTCTAACAACCTGCGTGTGCATTATCCACTAGGAGTTGACACAATCGTTAAGAGCTTGTTTATGCAATTTTGTTCTATATTAAATGTGATTACAACTAATAAGCTAGTATTAAAATATATCCACCTAGGTCACACTAGTGGATGCATGGTAGCAGCACTTGCTCCTTGAATAGCTAAAGATAGACTTGTCAATCCTACTGGCTTGCTGTACTGAGGACACACAAATCTATAATAAAACGTTATATATATTACTAGCTTGGTGCAGACATTAAACCAGTACCACGGTTTGTCGAAACAACAATCAATAATAATATTATATTTTTGCTCAACAATTGTCTGTATCAGCATAGCTAGGAGAGATTCGTGTTGCATGACAATATTTGCAACATACTTGATTATTATTCCGAATGTCGTATACAGCATTTACTGAGCAGTACACAAAGGAATAAGACAGTCGTTGTACTCCCAAGCCGTATCCTGGATGTTACGAAGCTAGCATGGCATGAACGTGATCGAAATACTAATAATATATGGCGATGCAAAAACAAACATCACATATTCATTTAACATTTTATACCTGTAAAACAAAAAAACTAAAACCCAATCATCACTAAACATAATGTGTTTAAATTTTTTATTGCATTAATGCTTGGTAATTGATGAAAACCCTAAGGTGGAATGTCAAATGTCACAAGTAAGTCAAAAAGTAACGAGTGCCTTGCGACTTTTGTGACAGACTTAAAAACTTTTGCCAATCAAGACCAAGGTAATGCTGTACAATCCCTAATTTTTCCTATAATCGACTATGGTGACGTTTGCTATTTCGACCTGAATGCAGATCAGTTCAATAAATTAGACCGACTTCTCAATAATTGCATTCGATTCATTTTAATCTACGTAAATATGACCACGTTTCTCATATCGTTCCAAACTGTCGTGGTTACCTATACGCCTAGAGGGGTCACTTGGAGAGCGTTGACGACGCTCTTTTCTTTCTAGTTCTGCTACCACCCTTCTTATTTAACTTCCCATTTTCAATATCTTTGCTCGCTTAATGACAAAAATCTTCGCTCTACAAATAACCGTCTACTTTCTTGTCCTTCACATCGCTCGGATGTCATGCACCCTCTTTCTTTGTTCAATCTGTTCTTCTGTGGAATGCGTTACCTCTCGAGATCAGGATGGCAGAGAGTCGCCCTCATTTTTAAAAATAAAGTTCGAGGAACACTTGCTCAAAAAAAACTGTCACCTAAGTATAAGGTCTGCTTTATTATTTTTTTCATGGATAAAGTTCAAAGGCATAGTATGAACGAAATGTATTTTTTCTTAAACTTTATAAAATATGTATATATTTATATTTTCAATATATATGTTTATATGGTATATATTTATATATGTATATTTATTTATTTTATGTATTTGTATTAACTTAAGTAAGTTAACGTATAGAATATGTATTAATATTCCTGTCGTAATTTTATTAATGATATATAATTATTTTGTTTTAATGTATACAACATAACTCCAAGCTTTTTAAAAATCTTTTCTTTGTTTTGTTAAATATCTGCACCTTCCGAATTTTCTCTGTACCACCCAAAGGTTGATCTGGTAGATAATGCCTTTTGGCATTAAGTCTGCCTTGTACTTACTTCAGTACTAAAGTTTTAATAAATAAATAAAAATAAATAATGTTAGAAAAACGTATATGTGAAGTATCTGTAACAAAGATCAGCGGGGCTTATCTTCTTTTAATCAATTATTTAGCTTTTTTGTTTTGGTTTTCGCTTCTTGTCTAAAGGTTCATTGAAACAACACCATATATTTTTCTCGCTTGCTATCCACTTTTTGGTACACCCTTGAGCTTGAGTGACCGAAATGTTGCAAATTTCAGTCATAGACCAACAAGTGTCTGGCTGAGTTCGAAGGCTGTAAAGCGCAATCCATCCCGGGAAATAATGTATGGTTGGTCAAAAAAAGCCGGGAAAGTGGAAAGAAAATACTTCCTATATCTGTAACTAGTGGCGGCACAACTGCAGGCAACTCATGTACAGTAGGGGTTAAAATTAATAACTAGAGTTAAAGCGATTTTACAATAAAGCGCTTGACAGCAAGCAGATGGCGGCGGCAAGCGTCTATAGCTTGGTGGTTTTTCAATTCTTCAGTTCTGGATCTAGTTAAAGTAGTACAGGTGAAAAGAAACGTAATTGTAAAGGTTGAAAGAAATGAAGTACGTAATTATCTTTTACGGATTTACAAATAGCGCAGCATTGTGCATGAATGCCTTCCTCAGAATTATTGTATTTTCAAAAAATGCCAATTTAATGGTCGTATAAAATTTGTGAGTAAATATAGGGTTTTTCTAAAACCCTATATTTACTCACTTATAGTTTATATAAGTGGATAAATATGGGGTTTTAGATTATTTAATAAGTCCAAAATTTGGGCAGTCAAGTTTCAGCCAACTAATAACAAAGTTTTGCTTTTTGATTAGAAAGAATGCACAAGTCTAAGAATAACTTATTCATAGCAGCGTTTAAATTTTCAAACAGTTGGTAACCGGAACTTTAAATGTTTAAGACTGGTTAAAGGAAATTAAACTTATGCTTAATATGTGTTTTAAAATATTGTCCGATCAATACACGCAGCATTCTGTAGATAGTCTTTCATAATTTTCTTGGTTAAGTAAGAGTTAAATTAGGTAATTTATTTATAATAAAAATAACTACTGAAAATACAAAAAAACGCAATAATTAGAAGTTTAGGTTTTTTGTTAATTTAACTTTTTGCAAATTACCTAAGTACTTTACGACTTGATTTTGGTTCGACGTATAAAAAAGATGAAGATTATACAAAATTGTATTACCAATATTGAACAAGGTCGTGATATAAAGAGTGTTTTGTGAAAATATATGGCATGAACAGGACTGTTTTATATTTCGAGTTTGCGAGTTTTTTTTTTATGTTACATATGAGACGTGTCAAATTCTGCCATTCCGTCTTGTTATTCAATTTTCCGTTTAGCATAAACTGTTTACGCACCTATTTAATGTGATGCCAGTATGCCTCGGAATCGAGAATTCACGTCACGTTCGTTATAAAGTATTCAACAAATCAATGTCAAGACCATCTTTGATAGTCGTTATAGGAAGTCAGTGCCTTCAAATTTACTGACAACTAATTCATCCTTAGAATGCAGTTTACCCTTTGGGTTTCGGAGATCAGATGCCAGGTAAATCTGAAAGGATTAGCAGCCTTTTGTTCTAACAGGAACAAAGAAAATATGGTCATCATAATTTGGTAGCTGATATAAAGGTGATTATTGATTGAAAATGAAACTTCTATATCATGTATTGTTTTATTTTACGTAGTTTGAAAGGCAATTAATTTTAATGGTATTTAATTCTTAAATTTTAAATATCTGATAAATTTCAAGGTATTCATTATTGTCAAAATAACATCTTGTCAAGACGTACAATTATGAAGAAGATATTTTAAGTCTATCGTTTGAGGTTGCACTAGCGTTTACTACTTAATTGCACGAGGTTGTGATTTTTTTTAATTTAGAGGCGCGAAGAGCGGAGCAAAAAGGTAACATATTTAAAAAAAAATTGGCTCCGAATTAAGTACCTACTTCTTAGGGGGGTTGGTCAAAAAAAAGAAAATAAGAACATGTGTTAGACGTTACAAAAACTAAAATTCAAAAAAGGTTCAAGTAACGATAAACTTACTGCGCAATAAAATAAGCAAGCTAGATAGCTTGGGAACTATAATCAGTATTAGTCCGATAGCTAATATAGTCATATGGTCCCTTTTTTAAAACTACTTTTTTTTTATTAGGTTTAAGACATTTGAAAAATAATAAAAGTTATATACGTAGTTCAAAATACCAACCTTGTATTATTCATTAAAAATCACTGGCTAAACGTTCAGAGATAGGTTAAATACAATCTCTTTAATCTTTGATAGAGTCAGCGGTGCTATATGCTATGAGTAATTACAGTTTTTATGTCATCATAGTTAATATTAATAAAACCTTGTGATTTGAAAGCTATACAGCGGTACTTCATTAAAAAATTTAAAGAATGGCAAGTGGGTACCGTAGCCAGCGTAATTTACGGATAAACGAGACATAACATCCTATGTCTCACGCAGGCAGCGCATTGGCGATAGCCCTGGTATTGCTGATGTCTATTGGCGTCGGTAACCACTTTCCATCCGTCGGACCGACTTCTTGTCTGCCTTCATTGGGAATGAAAAAAAACACACACGAAGTTGTTTCCATGAACAATGCATACCCGTGTATTAAAAGTCACTTAAAACTGAAAGTATGTTACTTAATATTTTTGATCAAGCGCGTGAGTTTTGAACATGAGCGTTTTTTTACATATTACTTCGTTGCTCCGCTCCTAGATTTTGTTCCTTCTATTTTTAAACAATAGGTTTTAGCTGTCATTTGCTGTGTATAAGTTCTAGTTTTTTAGAACGAATAATAAACAAGTTGAACGGTCAAATATGAAATTAGCTATTTGAAATTCCAGTTCGTTACCCGCGCTAGTGTGTGAACCGATTGGGAGGTAATTTATGTGCAGTCTGGGAAATTAGAGATTCATCTCTCTTCTAAACTTCAATATCTATTCTATGCATTCGATCACAGCGAATACCTCCTTTACAAAACAGAACAGTGTACACTAAAGAAACACCAAAGAAAAAAGTTTATTATGTTAAAAATGCTTAATAGCTTAAACAACTCTGGTAGTGGAGAGGCTGTCCGAAGTTGTCCTTTTGCAGATGACACCTCTCTACTGCTAAGGGTAAAAAGAATGACATAACGTTGAGATAGCAAATAGGGCAATTGATGTTGTGTCAAACTGGTTTGCGTCCAATAACTTAGTATTAACGCGAACAAAACTAAATGCTTACGTTTTATTCTTTGTAAGTTGCCAGATTTTCAAAATATTAAAGTTGACAATGAGGGTCATGTCCTTACGTAAACTCTACTACACTTCTTGGATTTTCTATTGATTCCAAGATGCAGTGGGGAGCCATATTGACAAACCTCTAAGAAGCTAAGTTCAGCAATCTTTGCCATACGCAAGATTAGGCAGCTAACTGACGAAGCAACTGCAAACTAGTTTATTACGCGTACTTTCACAGCCTTATGTCCTATGGATTATTATTATGGGATCTGCAGTCAGTTTGAACTACAATATTATACTACAAAACAGGCTGTTAGGGCAATCTACAATCTGGGTTCACGGGAATCTTTACGTAATGTTTTTATAAAACTGAAATTTTAACTTTACCCGCTATCATATTTGAAAATATTATGTACGCGCGTCAAAATATTCATAAGTTTGCTAAAAGATATTAGCCGCGCAGGGTCAAATTGAGCCCTAGAGCTACCCAGATTTAGACGTGACCCGAACCAAAAATCTTTCATGTATAATAGTATAAGAATGTATAATAAATTAAATGCCGCAAACGCAACTGAATGATTCGAGCTTTCGTAAAGTTGTCAAAACAACGCTTATAGAAAAAGCTTACTATTCTGTAATAAATTATATTGAGGACCAAGATGTGTGGAAATAGTTTATATTCTGCGCTTGCAAATCCCCTGGTAACTTAAAAAAAAAATGTATTGGTCAAATTTTGTAAATACTAATATTTAAAAAAAAGGCCATAGAAATTTGCTTCGTTCTTCTCTGGACGGGTCTGAGTTTGTGAACCGGTGGTAAATGGATAATTTTTGACGTTCATAAGTGCTCAGTAGAGCCTAAATTGAATAAATGATTTTGACTTTGACTTTGACTTTGAAACAGTATAGTTGTTACTATTTCATTATTTTTAAATAAATATAAGTATAGAAACATTAAATCTATGGTCTCTATTCTACATTTGTAAAAACACATGGTGAATACAATTGTCAGTTGGCTATAACTAAGTTTAAGATGTCGGTTTTACTGGCAGTGTACTCCCGTATCTTAATAACTCGTAATTTTTCCTAGCGCGCCAAAGAAGTATAACATCAAAAATCCTAAGGAATTTGTAAATTATTGAGAAGCTGGCAGTTGAAACTCAAAGAACTGATGCTTCAGTCGATACCTCACGGAATGTAGAAATTTTTGGAGCGGAAAGGTCTTATCGTAGTTTTATTAGATATATCTTTTACTAGGGTATTTTCTATAGTACGCTGTTTATGTAAATTTGCTTAGTAATTAAATATGCTCTGAATTAACAAATAGAGGTATAACTAGCGGATATTTAATTACGAAAAACAATTTTCGATAATTTGGAATCATATACTTTTATTTTGTTTTTAAATATTCTCAAATATAGCAGAAAGTAGTGTCGGCTCAAGCCGCAGATTCTTTCTCGGGTTCCTTCAGTGCTACAAATAACTCCGTGATGTACAATTACCTCACGGAGTTATTTGTAGCACTATACCTATGCACGCATGATGCACGGTTTTTGTGGTAAACAAAATGATACATTACCAGTATGGTACTGTATCCAGTGGTTATTCAAGCCCAATAGGAAAATTTTGAAAGTAACTATTTTGCATTACATGTATTTTTACAGCTACCAAAAATTAAATCGGGTGCAGAAGTTGGAACAAAACTGCTTCCGTAGCAAGAGTTACTAAACTTCCAATTTGCAAACTAGTATCGTGTTTCCGAGTTTAACATGGAATACATAACTAATTCAATTTAATATGAAATCTGAACGTTAATTATACAAAAAGGCACATTCATTGACGTTTAACTAATAATTTATAATTCCCGTATATGCCCCCATATTTTCTTAATAAATAATAGATAACAGATGATAAATAAAACATTTTTTTTTGGATTTTCGTAATTCACAACTAAACATTTCAGATACTTCTCAGATACGCCCGACGTTTCAGACACTTCTCAGAGCCCTTGTTAACGGTAATGAACCAATGCAGTAATACAGTTAATACTAAAGATAAAAAAAAAACTTTTTTGTACGTTTAAACGTAGTAGGACAACTGTTTCCCAGTTTACTTCTTTTAAAGTTTATAACTTTAATATGCTCTTACTAGCATGTAAAAAGTTTTTAATGTGCGGTTCATAACTGTTTCAATTTCAACGTTTTTATGAAGTACTTTTTCTCTCACTTGTTATAATGGAAAATTAAGAATTCTATAAAAGGTAGCCAAGTTTCTCGCTGTATCATCAACTATCGTCCAGTAAAGTCTTATCATTTAAAAACGCTTATTTCCTTTTTACAAACGGACGCTCTAATTTTATTTATTTGTAGAAAAGCATAACTGTAACCAAGCCAAAAACTGTAAAGTCATCAAAAGCGATTAGAATTGTTAAACAGTTCTGATAAACATACTCGACTTATAAAGAAAATACTTGGCTCAGTTATGACTTAGCACTTACTTGCCCTAAAAATGAGTGTGTCCAAATTGCTATTTTGTTTCCAATTCAGTTCGAAAATATTAAATTTAAACCCAAAAGCATGTTCTTTATTTTACGGGTTAGAAATAAATTTAGGCCACCGCAGCGTAATGCGCTTTATACCGTGATATACGTGATATACAATTAGTGAAACGTTTGCGTATCACACATTATCCGCCTTTGTTAGTCCACTGCTGGACATAGGCCTCTCTAATACACCCTATCCATTAGGGGTTTGGACCGTATCCCACCACGCTGGTCCAATGCGGGTTGGTGGACGACTTTTACATGCCCATCCGACGCATGGATCATCTTACTCTTTAGACAATTGGGTGATCGGCCCAAATTGCCTAACCAACTAGGAAACAACAATGAAAATTTGATTCGAACCCACGACCTCCGGTTTCTAAGGCACACGCCCATACCACTAGGCTACGGAGGTAGTATATTTGTATTACTTTATTATTTTATTGTTGTTGTGTGAACTTATGTACCAAATAAACCTTTTCTTCCTTTCTTTCTTATCTCGTCCTGTGACTTTGTAGTTTTTGAGTCTTTGAGTTTTGAAGTTATACTTCTTTAGGCGCGTTATGAAAAATGATGAGAGTGAAATTTAAGATGCGCGCACCTGTGACACAAAATTAACAGTTTATAATGAAAACGGTGAAATGGACCTTATTACAAAGTGATAAGGTTGATTTTTGTAGTGATAATGGAGTTGTCGTTTTTATTTGCGATAGTTGTTGCATAATGTGAGTTAGGATTAAGGTTCGTTTTGGTATATATATATATTATTATTAATAATATATTATTATATTATTTAAATTTATATTAAATATATTATTATATAAATATATTAATTTTGTAATGATGTTTATTCAACTTGACATAATGGTAATATTTTTATGAAATGAAATAGTTTATTTAACTGAAAAGAACATACATTACATAAAGAGAACAGTGAGCCCCACACTAGGCAATGCCTGTGACGTGGGATTCAGTTACACAAACAATTACCAGACTTGGTGCGGCCAAAGATGAATAACTAATAAAAATAAAAAATAAAACAAAATCATAAAGACTTGAGAGTGTGTATGCGTGTGTATGTGTGTGTATGAGAGTGTATGTGTGTGTTTGTGTGAGAACGTGAGTGAGTGAGTGGGAGTGTTTGGTGTTTGTCCCCTAATTACCGTCTAAGATCTGTTCGAACTATTTCCTCCGACTTGTCATAATCCCAGGACAGCAGTAATTTATAAATCTGATATTTGGTCCTGTTAATGGAGCTGTGCCTCAAGTCACATAGAACTGCCATTCTGTTATATATGTGCGGAAGAAGAAATTTTGAAAATCGTTTTGCAAACGCAGTGTGTACATGCGGTTTATGTATTTTATAAATGCGCTTATGAGTTATGTCAACGCGTTCCAGCGATCTTAAACTTTGGATGTATACGAAGTGGCAGCACGCAGTAAGAAAAGCCTCCGAACACTCAGAACTTGGGCTTCCTTAAAGAGTTCAGAAGTTGAATGCCGTCGTGACCGACGCAACATAACTTTTAAAACCGCTCTTTGTGCTCTTTCCACTAATATTAAATTAGACTTAGGAGAACCGCCCACGTAAGGATACAATAGCTCAATGTAGACTGACAAAGTGCGAAATAAACCATTTTAAGCAGGGAATTTCGGCAGACTGCCTTAGCAGCTTCATTATATATGTAATCTTACGTGCTCTGCCGCTGTCATCGACAGATGATTTTTAAAGTTAAGTGTCTCATCTAGTATGACACCGAGGTATTTATGAGAGGTGGAATTGGATATATGACCACATGAGCAGGCAGAGTTTCGAGGCTATCTGTGATAGCACAAGACGGAATGTGAACTTTAAATTAAGTAAGTTATAAATAGTGAGGGCCAAGTAGCTGCCCTGAGGTAGCCAAAAGATACAGGTTTAGAGTCACTAGTTACGTTGCCAATTTTAACCCGTTGACTTCTACCCGTCAAGTAACTGGAGAACCAGTCCAGTGCAATACCACGCACGCCCAACGCCTCCATCTTTCTTAGCAGTATGGGAATCGAGACTGTGTCGAAGGCTTTGGAAGGTCGAGAAAACGCCAATGCAGGATCTGCCTTCATCCAAGTGGGATACTATGGAATCAGTCAGAAGTTTCACGGCATCTTCTGTTGATTTGCCCTTTCGGAAACCAAACTGACAATCAGCTAGAAGTTTATTACGCTCAAGGAAGTGGATAAGCCGAATGTTAACTATTCGTTCCAGTAATTTGGAGTAGGCTCCAAGAAGCGATATGGAGGATAGTTACTGCAGTATCCGTTGAGCCTTCCTTATGGACTGGCACGATAACAGCCGACTTCCAGTGGTATGGAAACAATCCGACTCCATACTCAGATTAAAAATAGCAGCCAGAGGTTCTGCCACGATATCGACAGTAGCTTTTAGGAGACTATTGCTTACCCCATCGTAGCCAGGCGCGCTACCGAGTCTAACTTTTGATTAAGGCTGAAACCTCGTAAGCATCGGTGGGGTAAAGTAAAATGATCCCAAGATGTTATTACACTTAGTGGGTCTTATATCTCCGGCTAGGGTCTCCTGAGAAACTTGCAGTCCACAGAGTATAGATTCTGCAAGATGAGATCCACAGAAGAGAAATATTGTTGCAATGGTTAAGAGACTCCAAAACGGTAGGTTTAATGTTCAAAGGTCTTCAGCTGATTTGTTTGCAGGAACACTATGAGTAATGCGTCTGATAGTGTCCCAGAGTTTTTAGACTTATTCCTATTTTAACTAACACTTCTCGATCGTGGTTTGATTTGAGCTTTCTCAGAAGAGTTACATAAAATTGCGGTATCGGGTGTAAACCAATTTTTCATTTCATTTGTGGGTCTTTACAAAAATCCAAGTGCAATTTATCTCTGTGTTTAGAACATCTTAATAGGCCGGGGGTCATCCATGGCCGAATAACCTGTTTAGACCGACTAATCTTTACAATTTTGGAATGTTTACATACAATACTAGACACTGTTATAGAAAATGACTCACAGCATTTTCAACGTCACGGTTGGAATGACAAAAGACCAATCAATAAGTTTTAGGTCCGATCTAACCGAATCATAGTCAATAACCGTTTTAGTGAGACTTTTCCGGGCATTGATTTTGTTTTTAAGTGATATTCCTGCCATGGTAATTTCGTGATCAGATAGATCGGTAGGGCATACCACCGATTTTGTACGGCAATGTCCAGATACAAAGATATGGTCAAGGCAGGTTTTGTTGTGCGTAATAGTGTTGATGCAAGGGATGAGACCGTGTTCTGCCAAAGTACATAGATACTCTGAAGTCTGTGAATTCGCTGTGTCCATAATATCTATATTTAGATCGCCAGTCAGGATAAGACAGGGGCCCTTTGAAATAGTTTTAAGAGCGAGATCGAGGGAAGAGATAAAGGTTTCAACATTCGGAAAGCTCGGTGATCTATATACCCCCACTAATTTAAAGAAGTTCGGTACATCTACAAGCACGCAGTTAGCTTCTTCTACATCTAATTCCGCAAAGATTGGGGACCATTTGTTGTTTACGTAGACAACTACACCACCGGACTTATTGATAAAATGCTTAGAATTAAAAGATGAGTAGCCTGAGAGTTGATTAATAGTAGACGCTTCATTTAACCAGCATTCGCTAAATATAATCACGTCAAAGCTTATACCCAGACGCTTTTGCAACACAAGAAAGTTGTCAAAGTTTTCAAAATACTTTTATATTTAAACTCAAGATTTTTAATGAGAAACTTGAAATGATATTACTGCATTCTTCGGGTAGGTAATAGTATGGCATTCAATCTTATATGAATTATCTACGTCATTTAATAAGTTTACAGTCGCCATGAGTAATAGGTTTGTTGATAAGAGGAATCGTAAGACAAGCGTAAGATAGCCGTACCATCCGAGTTAAAATAGTAATTGAGGAACAATTTAGTATATATTTTCTACTTGTGATATTGAAGTGGGAATCGTATGTGTAAATTATGTGTGTAAGAGTTTTGTGCATGTGGCAAAGTGTATACAAGTACAAAATTCGAATTAAAGTTACATGGTATGAAAAAGGTAAAAAACTGTTTAAGTCAGCAAGAGACAGCCGCTTACCATCGGTCTGAAGAAAGGTTGTAGTTATTCATTTAATATATCAACATTGTGATTTATCTATGTAATACGTTTTAGATAGCGCCATCTAGTCACACATAATCAAAGCTTCTGATTTATAGTACCGCTGTACAAGTAAGCCAACATCTCTTAGGAATTCTACATTTGTAAGCAACAGACGGCGCTGAACTACCAGTTATATGATATATCAAAGTACGTCTTGTGAATCCATAAATTCTTAATCGAATTATTTATGATTAGTTCTTGTAAATCTATCATCTTTAATTATCTTAATTATTTTGATTGATATTACTTACTATTTGTGAATATAAGTGAAAAAATTGTGTTTATATACTTTTCAAGTGCTCCAATATAATTGAGGTTAACTATCCGTATGTATTATTTATTGAGATAAATTAAAATACTTTTATTTAATATAATTAACACTAAATTGGTGAGGCTTGTCAGCTGAATGCAAAATGGAAGATGGCAACAAAATTGTATTGATGGTAATTTACATTACTCCAAATCAAAAATGGACGACATCATTCATTTCCTGAAAAGAATATTATGGCCATATACAACTGCTGGAGGAGAATATCTTGGTAGAGGAAAAACAAGTTACCGATAATTTTAAGTGGAGACTTCAACTTCAATTTTTCCCGTGAAGATGCTCGATCACTTATTGATTTCTCCAAAATGACTTGAATTTAGCCATGAATAATAATCCTCTGATTTCAACAACACGACATGGCACTACCATAGATGTTGTATTTGTACGATATCTCAAAGCTGTTAAGAAAAATTTTTCGTATCATATTTTAGTTAATCATAAGCTCACTGATAACTGAAGTTGCAAAATGATTCAGAACATATACGGGAAGATACTATGGACGGACATCTCATTTCGAAAATTAAAAATACAATTCTGAGATAATTGAAGAAAACAATTCATATTTAGACTTAACTTAAGAATTTCCAATAATATTTCATTTATTCTCAATTTTGCAAATTTAACTGAAATATCCTTGATTATCCGTTTCCACATCATTCATTATTTTATTGTATAATTATTTGCATAGCAATTAAAAATATTTTTATATGATGCCAAAGTAAGTATAACTTGCTCACGTCTATTCACATACGAAGTACTGATGCACCCATTTATTTTAAATCTTTGAGTTTATTTTAAAGAATTATTGTATCCTATGAAGTGACAAAGACCAACATCCTGTCTATTCAAAATTTAGGATGAATTTTATTACTTCATATTGCTTCTTATGAATATTTCTCATGGTAATATTTTGGTATCATCAAATACTTCTCAGAATATGTCGAAAATACAGATTTCTTTAATGGTTTCTCTAAAGTGTTCCATTGGCAACCATCGTCCTTTAAACTCTGGTTTTTACTAGTCTTTTTGTTCGAATCGATCTTTTTTTGGTTCTAACTAGCCACAATCGAATAGGCGTGCGTTCCTGAAAACGACGTCGCAGTTCACATCGCCAACATTCGCATAATTGCGATGGCTTCTGAGTCTGATGGTTCGAGTAACGACAATTGTCCCAAATTGTAACTGAAGACGCTTCGCTTCGATAAACGAGGAACATAACTGGGAAATCTGAAAGTAGCTGACCTCGTCTTAGGAGAACTCAGACACTGCAATTTTCCAATCCTCGGAAAAGAGGACAGGGTAGATGCTGAGGGAATCGAAAGAGTGACATGTCGTCTTTGAAATAGCCGAATTCATCAGGAAGATAAAGTGAGTGTGGGAGGGAAGCAGTGAAACATATACGGAAAAGCTGACCCCACCACCATGTGGGATTCATAGCTAGGAGAGAGAGAGATAGACCACAATCACAGTCTAGCTTTTACACACCGGTACCTCTACTGCTATAAAGTTTTACATTTTATTTAAATGCTTTTCAGTTTTCTGTCACCCAACAATTTTTGTTTTATTTTAGAAAAGTTATTCAGTGAATGATGTTAAATTAAATATTCTATGTCATCGTTCGATAAATTATGTTAAAATATTTTTGACTATTTATGTATACAAAACCAAACAAGTAAAGCGGTTTAATTTAACATCCTATCATGGAATATGGCGCACTGAGAATATGGGACCAAAACCAGGGCGCGAATAGTTACTGAAATGTTCCAACACACGCCACCATTTCCACCCGCAAGAATCACATTTCACTGCAGTCTCATATTACAGGATTATCTTCTTTACAATCGTGACAATTTTGCATGAGAAAAATTTGATTAGAGTTAGCTTTATAAATCATATCTTTTACATTTTCACGTAACGTGCATGAACAGTATTGAAACAACGAAATTTTTTTAATGAAAGAGCTGATCGATAACTTTCTTTATAAAAGTGGTGGACATAAAATATATCAGTTAATTAAATTTTGCTCTTTAGGTATCTATCAAAATAAATTTGAAAGAAAGAAGATTACTCATAGTAGTTTAATTAAATGTAATTGAATTATAGTAGTTGCTTACCACATAAAAAAAGACTACTTTCGTAAGTTTGGCTAACTTTGTACTAAAACTGAATTTACGTTCACTGAATAACAACCAACTAAAAAAAATTATAAATAAAAATGGACCACGATATTAATAATTAACTTAAAATAACTTCTGCTTTCAGTAAGAGCAGCAGACTTTAATTTGCGGAACCAACACTTTTTGCAGAAGCCGTTTTGTAAACTGTCTATAGCGGTTCTTTTTAACTTCTACTTTCATGATAAGTTGAACTGATATTACTTTTTTATTACGAACTAACGAAATCATCTTATAGAATACACTTTAAGGAACAATTAATAAAACTGGAACCTTGCTTATCTAGCATCGTAGTATACTTCACAGCAAAAGGGTTTTCACAGTAAACCATTGCTGTTATTTCTTTAATTTTGATTGTAAAATATTGTTTTTGATGCTGTATTTTTTATCTCTTTTTATATGTCACTTATCATCATATCTAACATCACGTGATGTCACTGCTGGACATGTTCCTAATACACCATATTAATTATGGGTTGGACCTATCCACCACGCTGGTCCAATGCGGGTTGGTGCGTGACTGACTTACATGCCCATCCGACGCATGGATCATCATTACTTTCTGACTATTGAACAACAATAATTGTAGAGTCCGCAGGTTCGACTGACCTCTGGATTTGTACAGGCCACCGACCATGGACTCATCTAGCTACGCAGTATAGAACAATGATTTCCTAGCATTCCGCGACGCAGGTTCTCTCGGACACTGGCTGTTTCGGAGGCATACCACTGGCTAGCGGCGGTATGTAGGGCCCACAGAGGAGTGCCACCACTGTGGCGTATGTGCCGAAGAGACGGCCCAACACGCGCTGGAAGAGTGCCCAGCCTGGGTCGAGCAACGCCGAGAGCTGCGTAGTGTCGTGGGGCCGACCTTCGCTTCCTGCCGTAGTGCGCAGGATGCTGAGAGCGAAAGGTCGTGGGGCGCCGTCCTTGCTTTTGCGAGGACGTGATGGCCGGAAGGAGGCCGCGGAAAGGGACAGGAGGCCGGAGCGCCCTGGCTATCCGCAGAAGAAGGCCAGGGCGCCGAAGAGTGGCGTACGCTGCAACCTTCCCCTGACACTGAGCCCTGGGCGGCCGGCAAGAGGTGCCCGCCGCCAGAGAAGGGCTCAGAGGGAGCGCCGTGCTGTTTGTTCCGGCACGGCGCCTAAGCGACGTTCCGGGTGTCCCAACACCCGGGAGAAGAGGCCGAGGAGGCCAGTCGCGCCGGGTCGCCGAAGACTGTGATCAGCTGCCCGCGGCCCGGCTACAGCGACAGCGAAAGGAACAACCGTTGGGTTTTAGTGGGTATACCGGCCGCTCCATCTTGGTCCGGGGGCCCACATATCCCCGCTGCCCCCTCACTTTGGCGGCGGGGAATCCGTAAGCTGGATTTTTCCAACGGCAAAAAAAAAAAAAAGGTATTGCTATGTGTCACACACGTGCTATTATATATTTAACCTTGTGGTAAACCCTATTCTATTTCTTCGTTACAGTTTTTATTAATTAACTTATTTTAAGTTTTAGAATAATGTTATTTTTATGCATTTTTTGTATTTGTTTTTTTTTTGTCTTGTGCGCTGGATCGAATAAAAGAGTTATTATTGTTATTATTATTTACGATTGCCCTTCATTTTGACACCGCAATACTTTGACATCACATTTCGTTTAAATAAATTTCATTCATCTTATTTAAAAAATTCACTCATAATGAAATCCTTCATTAAACTTAATTAACTCTCGTAGTTCTCTACAAGAAAATTACATAGGAATAAACCGGTTTTAGTTTTTAGCTACACTAGTGCTTGACCGCGATCTCCCTGAGCGTGAAGTGGCGATGAGGCCCGCCGGTTGTTAGCGCGTCAGTTGTTTTACGACCCACTTGCCTTTTTAAATTTACCTTCTCCAAACAACTTTGTCTCGTAACGTTTAATTTAAAACCAGACGAAGGGTGCCTTTTTTAAATGGTTCACAACGTATGAGAGTAAACACATTAAAAAAAAACGGATAGTGGTAGATGGTGGTAGTGTGTTTGACAATCTATAAGCAAGTGCAAACTTCTATATTGAATAAATATATTTGAATTCGAATTATTGGAATTTGATATAGAAAAAGCAAAATTTTTTACCATAAACATCATGCTGTTTTTTTTTATTGTTTTATTCAGTGGTGATGAGACTGGTGGGCCACAAGACGTTTACTGCCTCCGTAGCCTAGTGTTTAGGGCGTGTGCTTTAGATACCGGAGGTCATGGGTTCGAATCCTGTGGAGACTTATCAAATTTTCATTGTTGTTTCCTAATTGGTCAGGGCAATTTGGGCTGATCACCGAACTGTCAGAAAAGAAAGATGATCCATGCGTCGGATGAACATGTTAAAAGTCAGTTCACCCATCAACGCGCATTGGAACAGCGTGGTGGGATACGGTCCAATAACCCCGTTATGGAGAAGGCATGCATTAGGGGAGGCCTGTGTCCAACAGTGGACACACAGGCTGATATTTATGTTTATAAATGTATGTATGTAAGACGTTTACTGATTGCAAACTGTGTTCTTTGCGATGTTAGTGCTTAAAAGATTACGAGATTAAGAATACTAGATTTGTCACACAACTTTGTGAGTGCCTTCTGTATCAAGCAAAAAATAGACATATATGCAAAATCTTTTGATCGTGCTAGATCTTAGTGAAAAAAATAAGCATTAGTAGACATTCCGATGAAGGTTTCTTTTTATATATTTAATGTAAAGAACACTTGATAACTAAATATATAAAATAGTTTCAAAAATAAATATGATTAATAAAGAAACTTTTAAGAATATATTTAAGGTTCTTTCTCGTTTTTTATAATAATGATTAACCAATTAATCTGTTAGGCTCTCCGCGGAACACTTGATTAGCTTAACAACCGTCAAGGACTCTTTTACGCTGTTTTTTGGTTCAAAGTGCTGCATTAAACTGCTTATAAACCATCCCGTATTTTTTTTTAATTTACATTTACTTCCACATAGTGCAACAAATTAGAAGTAATACCATAAATGCTTTATTTGCATACAAAAAGTGATGAAATCTTTCTTAATATTCGCAAGGCATAGCTTTTTAAAATTTTATCATTCATTACGATTGCCACATTTTCCATTTCATTTAAATCAAAACTACAATTGTCGCCGACTGTTAAAGCTTTCAAATTATAATACAAGGCTTACTTTTGAATTATTTTTGTATAATAACTGTACCTAGTTAATTTTATACAAACGAATTTATTATTCATTGTCACCAGAGAGTTTTCTTGAATCCTATAAATTATTCTTAAAAAAACAATCATAGAGTCTATTATGTCAAACCAAATTTATTCGCACTTTATTTTAAATGATCCGCTCAATACTTTATCTGTGATGCTTATTTATACGCATTCAATGCGACAATAATCCGTTATTACAGTTGGCTTGACATTAATCTCTCTCGCATCACGCCCCTAACGTCGACCTCATGTGCATTCCAGTCGAATATCAACCCATGTGTTCGTCTTTTCATGCGCCAATTAATTTGTGCAATTTTGTTACCATATAGCGATACGAATGTATTATACGACAATTACGTTAAATTGCTTCAAAGGCAAGAGCAAAGAAAGCAGTGACGTGATAAAATTGAAATTTATAAAGTGTAAAGATACGATTACAAATTCATTTTATAAAATGATTACGTTCTATTATAACAATTTTCTCGTCTAGCTGAGACGGACATTTATAACAACAAAGAGAATTGTATATGATGAAAATACTAAAAAATTAAATATGCATGCATCCCAGCTGGCAGGAAGCTAAACAGCAATGGTATTACCAACGCGCTGCCAACCCTGAGACATAGGATGTTCCGCCTCGAGTACTAAGTAAATGCGCTGGCTAGAGTGCCCTTCTAAACGGAACCCGGCAGTGTTTATATACTACTTTGTAAAAAGGGGACCTCTAAAATGGATTCGTGATAATACTTTCTGTTGTTTACGCAAAAACTTTACATAATAAATGATATAATTTTTACGGATTATATCGCGTTTAATTACTTTACAATTATTTTAAATTATACCCAACGTTTCAAATCCTTCCCAGGGTCCATGATCACAGTAATGTTAATCAAAAATAAAGTATCCAGTCATGAAGCAAGATCAAGCTTATTAGGTATTACCATCCTGATTACTTTTATTAATACATTTGTATTATTTAGGGAAAGCAATAATTTAAGGAACTAGGTTTAGTTAAATCCGATAACATATTAATATAGTTTTATTAAAAATCTGTAATAATCATAACCATTTCTAACATCTTCTAAATTTTTGACAGAAACAAATCTTTAGGTTTAACCAACTTTTTACGGATTTATGATTCTTCCTAGTCTGCGTCACAGGGCAAACTATGATTGGATTTTTGCATCTTAAATTATCTTTATTTAATCCCCGTCTGCATCACCATTATCGAAGAGAAAGAGTCGTAAACGACTAGAACAAAATATATATAACCAACGCGATTAATAAGTAAAATGTGGCTATAATCTGTATAGTAATCGCGCAAATGCAATAAAAAATTTTTGTCCAATGCTCTGCTATTTAATTTTTATTCACAGAAAATCTTATAAAGTAAGTTGAAGTTGTCAATGAGCATGTGTACCTTGGGCATATATAGAAGTGCGAAAGACACAACTTCGATAGGGCAGCCGATAGGAGAATTCAGTTGGGCTAGGCAGTATTTAGGAAGCTGAGCCACGTTCTCACGTCGCCGCCAATACCGCAATGTTTGAAGACGAAAGTCTTCAATTAATGCGTACTTCCCGTGATGACCTACGGGGCCGAAACGTGGCCTTTGACTATAGGACTGGTCCACAAATTTGCCGTTGCTCAACGCGCTATGCTCAGAGTTTCTATGTCGGACAAAATTCATAATGAATTAATCCGGCAAAGAACTAAAGTTACCGACATAGTGCAAAGGGTTAGCTCATTGAAGTAGAAGTGGGCCGGGCATGTGGTCAGAAGAACTGATGGTCGATGGGCCAAAAAGGTTCTGGAGTGGAGGCCGCGTTCGGGAAGACGGAGCGTTGGTCGACCCCCAACCAGGTGGGATGCCGATCTCCGTGCAGTAGCCGGCTCAAGTTGGCAGCGAGTAGCTAAGGATGGGCCATCGACTTTGTCCAGCAGTGGACGGATAGGAGCTGTTAATGAATGAATGAATGGAAAAGGGATAAAGTCACTAAAAGCAGTATTTTTAAATGAAATAATAAATGTGGAAAGTTGCAGGCAAGTAAAAGTTAAAGACCAGATGCCGTAAGGCGATACTGCTCTTTAGTTAGTTTTTAAAGCAGAAAGCTCTTATCAGTGATCTTTCTTAAGTTTAGCTTAAAATTTTTGATATGCAAATTAATATCAATATGAAATACTGTAACTAAAATTTTGTAAAGGCGATTCACCTACGATGCATTATAAGGACGTACTCAATATAAAGCGTCTGTAATTTTTTTTTTAATAAGCTACTTCGTTGCTCCGCTTTCAGAACTCCCATTTTAATTTTTCTTTCATTCGGTTGTTAACACATATTTTACACTACAGCTACTGTATTCTATTAGCTATAGCTGTAATGTAAAAGACATTTAAAAAGGAAACAAAAATATCATCAAAAATCATAACAACACACAGACATGCGTTAAGACAGGTTTCAAATACCTATGTCTTAAAATATTAATCTGTTATAATCTGTTATTTTTTTTCATAATTTATCGTAAGTTTTAAGAAATAAATTATTTTGACTTTTAATCGTGAGTTTTCGCTTTTATTTTATAATTTTATTCATCATTATATTAAACATCAGCTTGAGTCAGTGCACTGCTGGACATAGGCCTCCCCTAATTCATGCTACCCCTTTGAATCTTCAGCTATTCCATCTCATTTAAGAATAAACTTTAAACAAATACATGTAACTCTTCAGTGTTGACAAAAAAATATAAATCTGTAACTGTGAGTGGGAACCATTACTACATGCCTATTAAATTTTTATCTTAATCCTGTTGATTTGAAGAAAACTTTATAAATATATATACCCCATACCCCTTTTATTGCATAAAATATTACTATTTAACAATGCAACGGAATTATTAAAAGATAATGACAGGAAAAGCGTTGTATCAATCTTTATTATCATCTGTAGCTACTCACGTAATGCTCCGAGACGTTCGGTTTCTATCATAGGCGCTACGTAAGTTCGTGAAGTTTATTCAGGTATTTCGATCACGATCAAGTCATGTAGGTTCGGTAATATGCAAGATACGGCCTGGATATACAACAAGTGGCTTATTCTGTTGTGTACCCTACAATAAACATTGAATACGACATTCTTAATAATAATAGGCGAGTATTTTGCAATATACTTTGTTTAGTACTCGTAATGTTATTACTTGTCTGCTTGTCAGAGAGTAATCTGATAGTGTGTAAAATATGTACAGACATATAGTTAACAGCGAAGTAAAATTGGGTTGGTACATAAATAAAAACTGGTGCTAATTCCATCTACTGATGGATCAAAAACAATGCAGTCACCATACGCCATAAAATTCTGTGATATGAAAGCACTTACATCCCAACAAACATGTATTTTAAATATTTCCGTAGAATATTTTTCAAGTACAATTTTCGCGCCAAGCCATTTATAAGCAACAGGGATGATGACGATCATGATCATAATTAGCCCCTATCACCTGATACTCGCTGCCAACATGAAACGACTACTGCACGGAGATACAGTGAAAATGTGGTTTAGCTTCCTAAATGCTGCCCAGCATAACTGAATTCTCTTATCGGCTTCTATCTCGAAGTGTCTTTCCAACTGAAATATGTGCCTTAGGTAGACATATTCATTGACAACTTCGAGAGTAACACCATCAACATTGACCGACCTCGCGAGCGTGCTGCCGTCACAAATGTTTGTTGAACATGACTTTTTTCTTGTCCAAGTTCATCCTGAGTACCGATACGTCGGAAACATTCATTTAAGCTGTGCAACATCTCCTGCAACCACTCCAACGACTTGGCCAATATGAGGATATCGTCAGCGAAACGGGGGTATAAAACGTAAACTACGTCCAGTCCAGTCAGGGGTGATCATCAAAGTAGAATTTACTCAATGTCGCTATTCTATGATGCATATGAGATTATTGCCGACTGAGCCATGTTACTGCAGGGTTTCAATGGAACACAATATAATTTTTAAAATTAGACTAGAAGATGTTGCATAACTAAGTTTCGTGTGGTTTTACATGGATAATTAATCTAGCTTAAAATAAAACTCTATGGGGATACGTACCCTTTTTATGCCTTTAGTTACAATTTTGTATATTATTTTTGTATCAAGTATTTTACAATTCCTTATTAAACTTTGTATGTGTCTTCTTTTCGTGTACGTCAATGTAGTTATTATGTATAAGCTAACCATCTAAAAAACGTTACTTACTGCCATAATAGGTTGTCGTTCTATATGTTTCGATTCCCGTAATTAGCGAAAAATCATTAGTGTCAAAATTACCATTCTTATAGGTTAAACTTTGCGTTTAAAGTTGCATCACTAATGGTTACTCATTAATGGTTTATAACACAAACCAATAGCACCTTTGCCAAGAAAACAATCAATGATAACACTTTATTTTCAATCAACAATTGCCTAAATCAGCATGTATCTCACTACACAGCTATGAGAGATTCTTGTTGCACGACAATATTTGCAACATAGTTGATTACTATTCCGAATGTCGTATACAGCATTTACTGAGCAGTACACAAAGGAATAAGGCAGTCGTTGTACTCCCAAGTCGTATCTTGGATGTTACGAAGCTAGTATTGCATGAACGTGATGGAAATACCAATAATATTTGACTTTGGAGAAACTAACATCATATATTTATTTAAAATTTTATATCTGTATGAGCAAAAAAACTAAAATCGATCCAAAAACTTATATGTGACGTATCTTTTACAAAGATATGCAGGGCTCGGCTTTTTTAAATGAATTCACTAGCTTTTATGCGTTAATTTTCTGGTACTCTAAAGAGTTATATAAAGTATGGTATATTTTTCTCTACCTTACAATAAACTTTTAAGTACATTTTTGAGCTCAAGTGAGCGTAAGTTTGTAGATTTAACTAAAAGACCAACAAGTGTCAATGCTGAGATCGAAGACTGAAACACGCCCAAACCAGCTCAGATGAGAAAGTATAATTTACACACAAAAATATCACAAAGAAGAGCCGAAAGAGAGGAAGTTAAAAAATATTACTACAGTCATAAATAGTAGTAACTCTTAAGAGACTCTCTAAACTTGTAAGAGGCTTCAAACAATACCTTCAGAGCCATAGCAGTTGGCTGCCTCACCTGCAAATGGTGCACCCTGCCGAAAAACGGACGAGGCTCTAGCGAATCACCCACCAACCCGCAAAAAATCCCCTTATGGAAAGGCGGTGGCGTGCATTAGGAGTGTGTTCCTTACGTCCTAGAGCACTGTCATATATTGATGATGATGATGATGATGATGTATGGTGACGGCAACCGCCTATAGCTTGATGGCTGTTCCAAATTTTCTCTTCAAGATAATAGCTAAAGTAGTATGGGCGAAAAGAAGCGTTCTTTCTCTCTCTTACAACGGTTTACAATTATCTTTTACGGGTTTACAAACAAGGTACCAGTGCGCGAATACTTTCCTATCAATAATTGTTCCCATAAACAATCCATTTATTGGTTTGAAACTTATCGTATTTAAGCTGAGGTTCGTATAAAACACCATATTCACCTTACAGATTATATCCGTGTATTTAAATAAGTCCAAAATTTGACCGTCAAGTGTCAGCCAACTAATTAAGAAAGTTTTGCTATTTGACTAGAAAATCTACACAAGTCTAGGAATAACTCATTCATGGCAACATTTAAATTTTAAAACATTTCGTAACTTAAACATTCTAATATTACCTAAATAAAAGTCAAGCATCTGCTATCCGTCATTGTTAACCTGAAATGATGATCTAAATGTGAAAAAGCGCTACTTAAGCGATATATATGTCATACATATGCGGACATTGTTGGCTATTGGCTCGTTGTTGTTGGTGCGGTTATGTAGTTTTAATTATTTAATAGACATTTATTACAAACACAATGGCGAAATGACACAATAGACCGGGACCATACAAGCTGTTCAATAGTTTATAGGCCACGTGGGAAATTAGTTTAGCGCATGAATTACAAGCAAAATTATTAAAGCCACTATGCTTTTTACGCTTGTGGATGCACTTAAGAAAACCGAAAAAAAATTATTTGAGTGATAAGAGGTAAGAGATAATAAGAATTTTTTAATGTCTATTATTATTTTATTTACGTTATATATCAGACGCGTCAAATTCTGCCGTTCCGTCTTGTTATTCAATTTCCCGTTTAGCATAAACTGTTAACGAAGCACCAAGTAAAGCGCGGAAGATGCTTTGTCGCCGCACAAATTTAATGTGATGACAGTATGCCTCGGAATTGAGAATATCACGTCAAGTTCTTTATAAACTAAATAAATTTTAGCCAGTTAAAAAGTAAATTTATCTCTAAATTTTCTAAATTCATTCATCAATACTTTGGTCTTTAAAGCGGAGGTCGTGGGTACGACTCATGCGGGGAATACCTCGGCGAGAATTCAAGTCACGATAATTATAAACTAAATTCATTAAGCGTTAACAAATAGTATACTTAATACAAAGTTAGTCATTAAAAATTAATTCATTTACAAATTTACTAAATTCATTTATCAAACTTTGGCCTTTGCAATATAAAACGGAGGTTGTAGGTACGAATCCTGAGGGGAAACAGTTTTGTGTTATCATTGTTTCTGGTTATTTTTACGACAATATGGCTAGATTACCCAATTGCCTGAAAGGTTAATCAGTCCATATAAAAAGTCAGCTCCGGTGGTCGTCATAGGATGTCAGTGCCCTCAAGTTTACCGACAACTATTCAACTTATCGATTAAATGTATTTTTGTGGGGGTGGCAATTGTTAATTAGATAAATCTGGATGGGTTATCAGAACGCCCTTCTTGATAACTTATGAAAACAAATAAGAAAAATATTTTATTTAAATTATATAAATTCAAAAATATAATAAAAAGTTTCAAAATCTGCCATTTATTAGCAATTGAGACGTTCACCGTAACCTAAAATAAAGCTTGGGGTTTACAAGTATATTATTTATTATGATCATTATCTCAAATTATCATTACTACGCGGGTGATACCGCCAGGCTCAGCAGTAGTGGTAATATATGTATGGTCAGAAACATAAATGTCAGAAAGCGCTGGTCACGTAACTGATCTTCGATTAAACCCTTTTATCATTAAAAAAAAGTTTTTTTTGAAAGCATATAAGTTTATCAGGATTAACCTAACAGTGCCATTGATTCAATATAAAACTGCTATATCTGTATCTATCTTGTCTTATAAACGATTTTCACGTAGTTTGAAATGCAATTAATTTTAATGGTATTTAATTCTCAACCGTCCGAAGTGGTTAGGACCCAATATGTTGGCCATTATTTAGGTGAATTGAACACAAGGCGTTGAAGATTAATGTTCAGTCCTAACAATGAGATTACGTTAGTGTATGTACGGTAAGCGCCTATATAGAGTTAAGTAGTAAAATTTTAGCAACAATTATGGCCAACCTTATACGGTGTATAACTTTTTGTACAATATAAGCGAATAACAAGATCCTCTTTCCACGAAACTGCCCTGCAATTTCTGCCACTACATTTATAATTAACATGTTTCAAAGTGTCTGTTTTAATTGTGTCGTGAAGCACAATTATGTAAAACATAGTTAAGGTTTATCATTTAAGGTTGCGCTAGCGTTTGCAATTTATTCGCCCGAGGTTGTAATTTTTGACGCCGTAATTTTTTAAATTTTGGGACGCAAAAAACGGTTCAACTAGGAGGTAATATATATATATTAAAAAAAATGCACTCCGAACTGAGTGCCTACTTCTTAATGGAAGTTGGCCGAAAAATAAGATACCAAAAAAAATAAGATATATTAGACTTTTCTAAAACTAAAATTAAATAAAAGGTTAACACAAAAGTTGTGTTAACTAACTGTTTATTAACATTAGCGAGTTATCTGTTTTACCTAAAGATATGTATTCAGTATTTGTCAGATATGTAATAGTTGTCATTTATTCCAGGTTCTATTTTTCAAAACTACTTTGTAATTACTAGATTCGTAGACATTTTAAAAACATAAATAAGTTACCGAGTTCAAAATCACAACCTTGAACTATTTATTAAAAATCGCTGGCTTACTTACGTAAACTTAAGAGATACATTAGAACAATCTTTATCACAATTAAATTTATTTAATATCCGAAAAATCAACTTACGTGGTATACGGTCAAAACTAATGATATATAGGAGGCTTTTATATCAAGTGATGAGTATAAAAATCAAAACATGTGACTTTACAGTGACGATAATAGTTTTATATCCTTAAATAAGACTTAAATTACATATTCTTCAATAATATATTAACTTTTAAGTCTTTATTTTTTAATCTGGTTTTGGCCTTCGTTTTGCAAATATATATTTTGCCTCGACTTTTTATATAAAAGTATTTAATTTTTAACAGAATCAGTAAAAAATATCTTAAATATTAACCAATTGTAGTGTACTTGTGCCTGTTTTTAGAACGAATAATAAACAACATGAACTGTCAAATATGATATTAGATATAGGATATTTTGATTCGTTACCCGCGCTATTGTGTGAACAAATTGGGAGGTAATTTATGTGCAGCCTGGGAAATTAGAGATGCATCGCTGCTGTTCAATATCTATTCTATGCATTCGATCATAGCGAATGCTTAGCTCGTGGCTATTTTGTATAGACGCTGGCCTAGCATAGGCTGATGATGAGGATGGTGATACCTATGTTAAAAAAAATTACCGTTTCAGTTGATCGTATAAATAAAAACAGTGAAAATAAAATCTGTTTAAAGGCAATGACCGAATATTAAACCTCAGAAACATGTTTATGATTTTGTCTTCTGATTGCAGCTTTTTCATCAAACATAGGCAATGAAAAAGAAGAAAGAAAAATAGAAAAATACAAATATCTTTTCAATTTATTTCATCACGCATGATTTCAAACAAAATAATTTAAATGTAACATAGGTTGGGATTGTACATTCACGTTGACTGAGTCATAAAAGTAAAAACTATTTTGTATTAAATTACACGTAATCAAATTTATTAAATATGTAATAAAGTTATGGCTTTATACCAAATTACATTATCTCAATATTTTGTGTCTTTGATCTTAACTATTAAAATAACATAGTTATCGTTCTTGTACACAAAGCAAATGAACATTTATATTATTTTAATCACCACACAAAAAATTATAATGTTTTCTTTAAAATGCATTAATATTTCTCTTAAATTCGAACCAATGTGTCTAAACTTTTAAATGTTGCGCTCCATAACTGTTTAAAATTCTAGAGTTTTCATGAACAACTTGTTCTATAACTTGTGTACATTTGCTAGTCTAAAGCGAATTTTGTAACTAGTTGGCTCCAAGTTAAAAGTTTTAATTCAGATCCTGTCATTTAAATTGACGAGAATATATATGTACATGTAAATGTACAGTAGAAATAAATCACATTTGAAATACGGTTAACTTACCGTTTGCCTACTGAAGACATATATAGGTGTATATCCTTATTCACAAATAGCTGCACATCAGGTCTCAAGCTGTAAAACTATTTACTTATGTATACAATTTACCCAAATTGTATCCCCAGACGTGGTTCGATTTTCTTATCAAACATAGTTTTTAGGGCACTTAATAATAAAAAAATATTACTTTAAATTTTTACGTTTTAAGGTAACGTCATAGGTGGCATATATTGACTTGGAACAATCTTTTACAGCATATAAGTAGTGAGAAATTATTTTCATTCGGGAAAAATCGAATCTTTACCGGATTATAATGACACTCACCCTGTTTATGAATGATCATATTAATGAGTCACATTTTCATATCTATTGATATAAAAATGTATTGTTTAGTGTCAAATGTCAAAATGAATAATATATAATATAAAGATGACTGAAGGTATTGAAGAGAGCACGACGAAGACAATATTTTCTGAAAAATTACTAAGGAAAATCTTTTCTCAGTATATCTATAACCATTTTAACCTATTTAAATATTTATATTAATGATACCTATATTGAAATAATTTTAAATTCTATTTTAGGGCAATACAGTTCTGTGCGAATAAATGCATAAAAAATTCATTATACGAATAAAAAACCAAAAAAAAGAGCGGCCAAAATCTGATTACATTGTTTATGTTCCATAGGTATTTGTTGTAATCATCTTTCAGTAGATCTACTAAAATTTGCTAGTATTATGTTTATCGACTGAACTAAAATAAGTCCTTCATATTAGGGTTTGGGCGACGTGTAATATAACAAAAAATTACTTACCAAAAGAAATGTCACAATTTTATTACTTATAAATCTTTTCAACCGTAAAAATTTGTGAGAAGAACTGACAATTACACAGAACACTTTGTCGTTCTAAGGAGATCCTTACTAAGGTTGTTTATCATTATTTTAGGCATATTTAAATGCACAATGCGTTTTTCGCACTCCGTGAGCTGTTTATGCTAAACGCAATATTAAATATCATTGCGTATCGGCAGCATGTGACGTGTCTAATATATTGCAGTTAACTCCAGATAGAAAAAAAATTAAACTATTTGTTCTTAAACTATGCCGCTGGTTACGTCTGTTTATAAAATTGTATAAGACGTATTTCTAAACATTTAGAAACTAGAATGTTTAGTATTTACCTTATTCCAATTATTGTTCATTTTGCTCTGATATGTCATTAATTTAGTTGGAATTGGATTCTGAAACGTCCGAAGCGGTTAGAAGCCAATATGCTGGTCATTATTTAGGTGAATTGAACACAAGGCGTGGGAGATTAATGCGTCCACATAACGATAAGATTAACTTAATACATGTATAGTAAGCAGTTACTAACTTAAAACTATAACGCATATAAATATTTAACGATTTAGTGTTCTTAATGTTGATTAAATGATTGTATAGTATTTTGTATAGTGCTTCAGACACCGGAGGTCATGGGTTCGAATCCTGCGGGGACTCAACAAATTTTCATTGTTGTTTCCTAGTTGGTCAGGGCAATTTGGGAGGATAATGGATGGGCATGTAAAAAGTGGGTCCATCCACTTACCCGCATTGGACCAGCTTAGTGAGATACGGTTTAAAGCACCTTATTGGATAGGGGTGTATTAGGGGAGGCCTATGTCTAGCCGCGGACTAACACTTGCAGATGATGTATAGTAATTTTCTCTTCTTTTGTACACGATTTAAGTGAAGACAAGTGCAATTACGTACTAAAACGTTTTAGTACAAAAAACCAAGGAAAAACTCATTTTTTAATCTTTTCTATTTAAAATAATAATATTTTATGATATAATTATCAAAATATGCCTTGTTTGTGTCACCTGGGGGTTTAGTGAGCTGTGTAATTTCGCTAACGTCATGTTGGTTATGTTTGTATTATTTTTATTATTCACTTTAATATCATAGATACTTCATAGATAAGTATTTGAACAGTACTGTTACTTTGTTCATTAAATTATTGATAAAGATACAAGGGAAAAGCAAGGTTTTTATTACATGAAGTAAGGGTTGCTTTCTAACCCATCTATTACACAATAAATGTTATAGTAATGTTCAAAATTATTAATCATCAGTAATTCAACGGGTATGTAATAGAGCCTTCGGCTATTTCATTGTAGTCGTTCATGTTAATTAACTACTGAAACGACTTAACGGGCTTTTCGATATACCTATACGTGAAAGTAATTTTAATAATGAATTGAACATGAACGGAAAATTTTAATAATATAAAATACACTTGTTTGTCATGTCTTCGTTTTTATGTATTCTATATGTTATAAGTAGTTGCTAGAATATTTAAAAAATACTTTGTTTAAATTTATAATCTTGTGCGATTTTATTTAAAATGTTAAATAAACTTTTAAGATTACCCTTTAACAAATCATAATGTTCTAATTGAATCTGAAGCAGTCCATACGTGTTTATAGCATACAAATATAATCAAATTAATTACAAGTTTTTATTCAATATATTAGTAACATGTTTTTGGACAAATTTAGTAGGATTACAAAAAAAGGAATTAATAAACACAAGATAAGAAATACCATTGAATAACATTGCGATATTTCATTGGCCCGTACTAAAAATAAATGTAAAAAGATTAGAGCGTTAACATTAGAACAGAAACATATAATTCAGTAGTCATTTATTCGGAAATCGCCATATTTAATGCGAGCAATCATGGTAACATATTACTTGTGGCGAACCTACTCTACGTTAGGTTAATTCTCTATCAGTGCTGAAATATTATACCACCACTTATATAAATATATATCTTATAGTAATATGTTTTTCTATTGACTTTTTTACGAATCGTTGACACGGGTATACAAAAAAATATATACTTTTATTGTATTTAAAACTTGGTACCCGAAAATAATACTTGTAATGTTTAAATTCGCAATGTAAGTACTCATTATTTAGGCGATATTTTCGTGCTCTTAGCTGGTATTTATAATATTTTACTAACTATTTAAAATAAATACATATTTTTTCATAAATAATTTTGGCTCCGCGGTAGATTTTTAAATGAAACGATTCAAATTATAAATTGTTTGTAAAAAGGTAGACTTAACAAGGCAAGTGGATCGTTAAGCAACAACAACCGCCAGCCTCATCGCCACTTCATGCTCAGGGAGATCGCGGTCAAGCACTGGGAAGCTGAAAAAACCGGTTAAGTGCGAGTCCAACTTGTTCTTCGATGGTTCCGTACGTACGCATCTTGCTGTTGTAATAAAATCGTAAGGATTTATGTTTGGAAGAGGTACGTAGATGTGCAATATTGGTTTAAATTGTGTTGACGACTGACAAGACTATCTAGTATATCGAATAGTAGTTATACGTGATAATAGTAATAATCGTTAAATAGCCAATCGTTTCCTTAATCCAATTTCTGGGACTCCGTTAACGGGGAAAACCAAATAGTTTTTTGGTCTAAACTTACTAATTTACGGTCAGATGAGATAAAAGAGTCTGGGCATCTTTTCTTAAGCTTCGTCGAGTTTTCTTGTCACACATCCCATAGTGCCTCAAATCGAAAGTCTTCGATCAGTGCGTCCTACCTGTTATGATCTACGGTGCCGAGACTTGGACACTTACGATTAGACTGGCTCACAAAATTTAAAGACGCTCAGCGAGATATGAAAGGATTATGCCAGGAGTATCTCTGACTGACCGTATCAGAAATTATGTGATCCGTTAGAGAACCAGAGTCACCGATATAGCCCACTGGATTAATAAGCTGAAGTGGCAGCGGGCCGGTCGTATAAGCCGCAGATATGATGACCACTGGAGTCGGAAAGTTTGAGATTGGAGACCGACGCTCGGCAAACGGTGTGTGGGACGCCCTGCGGCAAGATGGAGTGACAAGTGACATTCACAACGTGGCTGGTGTGGGCTGGATGAGAATAGCCGACGATCGGAAGCGGTGGCGTGCATTAGAGGAGGATAAAGGTAAGTGATAACATGCTAACTTTGGCACTTACAATTTTTCGCAACAATCTAAATTTGCCCTTATCTTTTAGTGTGTTAACTAAGAATTTAATTTTTATGTACCACATGGATAGTATTTAGTGCATTTGTCAGTATCCCGAGAACAGAGAAACAGGATGAAAATTTTATTAAAATCGACGATGAAACACAGACACGGATAAGTGTGAAGTTAAAATGATTCCTTTTTGTAATTATTGAACTGCGGAACCCTAACTAAACCAGTTTGTTCCTTTAATTTTTTTTAATAAAATATTCGTTACGTAAGCTTTTTTGCATTTACAGTATTTTCCTTTTTTTGCACACAAAATGCTTCAAGCATACATAAAAAAATTCATAATGTTATACAATTCAAATATATTTATTTTACAGAGAAGCATCACACTTTTTGATGGATAAATATTCTATAACTAGTTGGAAAGTTAATGCGACCCGAAAAGAACCGGCGGAAGAAACTTAGTGGGACTTTTTAATTTACCTTTTTAATACATTATTTTAAAAGACTTGCAAAATTCAACACACATCCATCATCACATCATCAGCCTTTGTTGTCCACTGCTGGACATAGGCCTCCTAATACATCCTATCCTTAGGGTTTGGACCTATCCACACGCTGGTCCACTGCGGTTGGGGTGGACTCGACTTTTACATGCCATCCGACGCATGGATCATCTTACTTTTCAGACATTGGGTGATCGGCCCAAGTTGCCTAACCAACTAGGAAACAACAATGAAAATTTGTTGCTCCCGCAGATTCGAACCCGACCTCGGTTTCTAAAGCCACGCCCATACCACTAGGGCTACGGAGGCAGTTTCAGCAACAGTCCACCCTAATCAAATCTGTTTGTAACAACCTGGGGGCGATTAGCGTCTTTATTCTTATTATTGCGGACACAAATTATATTTTCAAATATGTTTGAGCAAAAATATTTCTATAATCTGCAATTTTCCAAACTGGAATGCCGTAAAGTGTTAAACTATAAAAATAACCAAAATAAGCAAAGCGGACAGTCTCAAAATCAATTAGCTGCCTGCATTTCTTTACAACATTAGGTGCTGAGCTAAATTTACTCTCCAGCCTATTAATATGAAGCCTTATTGTATATTGCAATGTAACGTAATCGATTCCTAATCTGAAACCACATCACACTTCATATGAACAACTTTTAGGTCTTTTGCTGTATCACACTTAAAAACGGAACCAATATCTTAATTTCGAGAATATACTATTCACAAGCCTGCCTCCGTAGCCTAGTGGTATGGGCGTGTGCTTTAGAAACCGCAGGCCGTGGGTTCGAATCTTGCGGGGACTCAACAAATTTTCATTGTTGTTTCCTAGTTGGTTAGGGCAATTCGCGCGATCACCCAATTGTCTGAAAAGTAACATGATCTATGCGTCGGATGGGCATGTAAAAAGAGTCGGTCCGCCCACCAACCCCGCATATGACCAGCGTGGTGGGATACGGTCCAAACCCCTTAACGGATAGGGGAGGCTTATGTCCAGTTGTGGACTATCACAGGCTGTTGATGTATGTATGATGCGTATGTGTATTATTCACAAAGATTAGTAGATGTGCTGTGCTGTGTGTTGTGGTGCAGTAAGTACATCTTTATCACTAAATAAATCCAACAATTTTGCATAGATTGATGCCGGTGTTCGAATAAAAAATCTACTAATAAGTGACCATAGTAAATAAGAACTGCCGCACATATTTATAATTGCTAGATAAAAATATATTAGTATTTTAATATTTTAGGGATCTTTATTGTTCGATCTGATGTTAAAGTTCCAAGTAGTGTAACCAAAAGTTAAAAATCTACAAAGTCATTAAATAAGGCAGCCGCACTCGTAGATTGTAAAGCTTTAAGGCTGTAATACTAGTATTTACATTATATATTATTGAGTCTGTTATCATTATTTTATACTAGGACATGAGATAAATATTCCTTTTGAAATTACTGGGAAACTGAGTGCGCTCCCGGTCTATCCGGACAATATCTACACAAGATGAATACCTCCGTTACGTCTTGATGCACTGAGCATGGCTGCTGCTGCGCTGCCTCATATTTATGACACACTCAGCGACGGATTAAGTGAGAGCTTTCATAGATAAACAACGTATGGTTTCTGACAAATGGTTTCAACAAGTACAGTTTTCTGTTGCTATATTTATATCAACGGAGAATTATTTTTTAAATATTTAATTATATTTATTTACCTGTGAAAGAGTACTAGAGGAAAAAGTTAACGTCACGTTCAAGTTCACAGTGTCACAGAAACCGTTAAATCAAATCAAAGTTATAGTTGCGATCCTTATTACATTAAACTTTTTATATTAAAACAAATGAAAACGTAGCAGAAAATCCAATATTTTGTACAATCTCGATTAGGACATAGCCTTGACATAAGTGAAAGTAACACATAAGTGAGTAGTGAGTATCATATTAGTGAAATAGTTTAGGAAAATAGTTTTCCAACCATATCCTATTGGTACATTTTTTCTTAAAATTGATATTCGAAAATCGTAAATAATTTACACACAATATCAGTAGCGAGATCTGAACTTGAAAACAAACAAGAAACAGCCGCAATTGGTAAAAAGCAAAACTGGGAAAGGAAATTAGACATTCTGTGATTGACACGAGATGTCCAATTTTACACTGTCAGCGGCAGCGGGGTAACTTGTTACAAAAGTTTTTGGCTTGTTACGAGTTGGGCGAAAGAAATTTCTTATTTGTCCCGACGACTGGCAGCACATTCATTTACATTTTATGAATACTTACCATTATTTCTATATCACAATGGAGAATAAAAACATGAAGATGGTCTGTTCAGTTTGATAAAGTAATTACAAAAATTCTTTGTCTATTTAACATCTGAAGTCAAATTTTATCCCCAGATTTATTCATTTTATATCGTTTGTTTGTTTAACACGTATTTTTATATTTATATTCACATTCAGTCGATGACAACACAAACCACACTTATTTATCAGAAATAACACGCCATTCTGAAAGGCACTCCAGCCCGCGTGTTAAGCCATGCCGATCACACCTCTGCCATCCGTCCTCTGCATATTGAAAATTATAACAGAGCGGCAGGCGGCACACGTACAGACAGTTTATATTTTTCTCTCGTTATTTTCTGTACTACTTTTCTTTTTCCTTTTACTTATTTGTGTCAGACTCTCTGATAGATAAGTCAGGCGTGTTATATACTCCACAGTTTTCTACAGGGCATGTAGAGTAATAGCAAAATTAGGAGTAAAATAAATAAATTCATGCTGTAAATTAATACCAATATATGAGTGATGATGATCTTAACTTTTAATGGCGCAAACGAAACTAAAAACATTTAATAATCATTGTTAGTTATCGTGAAATTCTAGCGTGAATTTCTGGTTCATTTAAAGCAAGTAGTCCGTCCAGGCTCTGCCCGTTGTATTTTAGATTTGTTAAATGGTTTTTCCTGAAGTGAAAGCAGCCTGTGTTAGTTAAGGATAATATAGCTTTCGCGTTTTTAAAAGACTCCAAAACTAATGATGCAGTAGCTTTGAAGCCTTTTCTAAACGCACAAACAACCAAGTCCCTCCTCTTTTTAATATTGGCAAGATTCTCCAACAGCGCGTTTCCCTTTTTAGTTAACGGTGCATTATAGTAACCAGAGATTTATTATCTTCAACCCTTTAGGCTATCAGGGCAAAAATAGGTTAAGCAAAGTCCAATGTGCAAACTTATAAAAAAAAACAGAAAATTTGCGTTGCTCTTTAATTACATTTCCATGAAAACTTTAATCTCAAACAATTTTCAGCAAACAACGTTTGCGTGAAATGTCAGATGCCCTCATCTTTGAAGCAAGCCGGGGCTTGACCGACATCTTGCTGAAAGTCGAGTGGCCAGAGGCCCAAGTTGAGCATACGTGAGTTGCATAACGCGCCCTTTCAATTTACCTTTGACGAACATCACTCGTCCATATACTAGATTATTGCGACATAACAAAACGAGAGCTATAAATGACTTCATAACTGAAACTTAACTTTTTTAGATCAAAATAAGATAATATATTAAATATAAAAATGTAAAAAATTATAAAATATATTAAAATCTGATATAATAAATTACTTTACGGAAAACTACATAGCTTCATCTATTTTCAGTTAAACCCACATCTGTACTTTCTGCGGTCGAATAAATATTATCTCATACAAGAATATTTACACTTGGAATAACATTCAAACGTAAACATAAGCCCCACTGCGACTACGCCTATCGTAGGTAAGTCGTGCAATATCAATATGTAATTAATACTTACCCTTCAACACACATTACCGATTCTGGCACAATACCGATAGCATGCTTATTGTAATTCCATTACAAAAAAATCCAAAAAGCAGCATTGTCAGCAGGTAAACTGAGCCGCTGCGGGCAACCCTCGTCACGACAGAAGGATGTCTACTGAATATTAAATATTAATATCGGATATTGAGAGCTACAGGACAGAGATTATTTTATTTCGCGAACGTTTTACTGTGTCTGCGCTTTTTAGCATCTTTGCAAAAATTTTGTTTTGAAAACATTCGCAAAATTATTGCTTATTAAAGATACTATTTTTGTAACAAGTCGTTGTCGTTTACGTCGTTTAGTTTCGCCTCGTTCTTCATATCTATTTAGTTAGCAATGGTTTGAACAAAGTTATCTTGGCTATAACTCACAACTACTTAGCAGCGTTTGGACCGTATCCCACCACACTGGTCCTAGGCCGGTGGTTTGCAGAAATGATGTGATCCGTCAGAGAACCAGAGTCACCGATGTAGCCCCACCGGAATAATAAGCTGAAGTCGCAGTAGGCCGGTCGCATTAGCCGCAGAACTGACGACCGCTGGATGCGGAAAGTTCTGGAGGAAAACCGGGACCCAGCAAACGTAGTGTGGGACACCCTGCGGCAAGATAGAGTGACGACATTCGCAAAGTGGCCGGTGTTGGCTGGATGAAATAGTCAAAGATCGGAGGCGGTGGCATGCATTAGGAGTTGACTGACACAGACTATGATGATGATGGCAGTAACGCCTTCTAGATCTGCTTATATTGAAGTTTATAAAAGTCTAGAGGTTCCTAGCCACCTTTTTTTTTAATATTCTCTAGCTTGTACTTAAATAATGGACTTAGCTTCTAGTGCAGAGCGAATTTAGACATAGCGATAAATTCTGTCTTATCTGGAAGAATATCTTTTTTATGTTCAAATACTGACATAAATTCACTAACGTTTAATAACATAGATCGTATAGAATATACAAATCATATTAGTTATACTAATATAAATGCACGTGCATTTTGCTGATATGTGTAATTTACGAAAGCTTTATTAAAATTTAATCGTAACTTAGGAACTGTAATATTTGTTGTCACTATACCGAGATATAGGATTTTGTACTGCAAAAGATATCTCAACAAACATATTTATTTAACGATACTGGAATTGTACTCTATTCAAGTGGAACATACGTAACAATCCACAAAATGGCTCTATTTCATTTTTTAAGAACCCGATACGGCGCGTAATCTAGTAGAGTGCTGGCAAACAGACGCCATTTTTTAATACATAATTTTCTACGTGAATGTGTGCGTTCAGACGGAGGGATTTCTTATTGGGACGCCATCGGTTCAGATTACGCGGAACTTTGCTCAAGACTTGTATCCATATTTTTTACGACGAAGTAATAATGTTATTAGCTATTTTATATTAGATTGAGGCCTTAATAATGGCCGTTCCTGCAGTGGGTACAGTTTATTCCGGAACAGAGAGTTGAGAATGTAATTCTTCCTTAGTATTATTTTCGTAGGTTTAGCGGATGGTCAGTGATATGCCCTACCCGTATTAAAGGCAACGCATAACCTCACAAATCTGCTTCCCGCCCTGAGACATGACACGTGAAGTCTCGTTTACCGAGTAATTATGCTGGCTACGGTGCCCTTCAAACCAGAAGACATTAATGTTTACACACTACTGAACTGCACGGAGGCAGTTCAGTACTGTGTAGCCTAGTGGTATGGGCGTATGCTTTAGAAACCGGAGGTCGTAGGTTCGAATCCTGCGGGACTCAACAAATTTTCATTGTTGTTTCCTAGTTGGTCAGGCACATTTGAGTGTTGATAGTAAGATGAGCCATGCGTCGGATGGGCATGTAAAAAGTCGGTCCACCCACCAAACCGCATTGGACAAGCGTGGTGGGATACGGTCCAAAGCCCCCTAATGGATAGGGATGTATTAGGGGAGGCCTATGTCCAGCAGTGGACTATCACAGGTTGATGACGATGATGACATTACTGATAGGCGGCAGAAATAGGCACCGTGGAGGTACTGCCCTAGACGGCTTCTTGTAAAAAAGAAACCTTAGTATTAATGAATTAAATAACACTACGGCGTTAAAAAAGAATTTTCGTGTAATTGATCAATTTATTTTATTGCCTACGCAGGCAGACGAGCAGTCGGGCCACCTGATGGAAAGTGGTCACCGACGCTCATAGACGTCGGCAATACTGGTATCACAAACGCGCTGCCTACCGTGAGACATAAGATGTTAAGTCTCATTTACCCAGTAAATACGCTGGCTACAGTGCCCTTCAAACCAGAACACAGCAGTGTTTCACACTACTACTTTGCGGTAGAAATAGGCACCGTGGTGGTACCCACCCAGACGGTCTCCTGTAAAGGGGTCTACCACCGGTCAAACGATCAACTACGTTATTCGTGTTCAGCAACTGCATATATTATTATGTACCAACTAATTGAAAAGCGGAGTTTTTAATGAGCAATGAAGTTTGTCGCAACGTTCTTTATACTTTATGATAAAACTTGTTTCATTATGCACAAATTTAAATTCAGCCATACCATTACCATGAATACCATTTTCGAATAAATAAAACATATATTTCTTTTAATAAATATGAAGACAAGATAATACATATGATACAGGATAATTATATTTAATAAAAAAACGACTTGTGTATAAAATTTATTTATATAAGGAAGATAATTGAGTTATTAATGATATTACCGCAACATGATATAACATTATCGCTATTTCATTATTCAACATATTATGTCGCTAATAGCGCGGGATATAATACATATCGGAACCGTCAAGTTTCTCGTCATAACTCTATCTGTATATAAAAATACAAATTTCAACTTCATCACACACTTACGCGGCTGTGTTCATATCGGACAATAACCTCTCACACCTCTTACGAAATATATAAAAAGGACAAATAATCACAACGCGTGTCGTTGGTGTTCGTACCACTTCTATAACGAACTACGCTATACTAATAATCAACGGGTATATTTGATGCTGCACCTCGAGCAATATCTTGAACATCTAGTATATTGAGCCTCCTAATACATTAAACTATATTAAAATATGCGTCTAATAAATAAAACATTTTCTTTTCGATCGCGTTTGATGATTTAACAACCGAATCCGTAAATATGACTTATTAATTATGTATACAATTCGCGTAAACCACAGAAAATATAAAATACATTTTAAAACAACGTTGAAAACCTGAATTATTATTAGTTCAATATTTTTTTCGTTTTGGCAAACCTAATTATGACAATGACTCTTGATTCTAATTTGATTGAGCCATTAATCAAATGTGAAATATTCTTTAGCGTAAATTTGTTTAATTGTAAATTATTGCGCACAAATCCATTTTTTTTATATATCTAAAATTAATAAGTCCTTTGGAAGACTAAACACATTAAGGCCGTAAGGATTCGCTTACAATACTTGTACTTATACAATATTCATGCAACTAATGTTTAATATTCAGATATGCATATATAAGTTTGTTTAAAGATTTATGACAAAGGAGCAAGCTGGAAAAGTAATTGACATAAATTTGAAATTTTTCAGCATTAGAATAATAATTCATAGTAAAAGTAATAACTAAACTTAAAATATAAATACGAAAAGTATTTTAAAAAATGCAAGATATAAAAGATATTTATACAGACTAAAAAGGCAATATCTATAAATAATATTTAAGTTTTAACAATATATTCTAACTATTAGGCAGAAAAGTTTTATTCTGTTGATTTAACAATATCTTTTTTTTATAACTAAAACTCAATTTGTAAAATGGCAGCCAAAACAAGTTAATTAAAAACAATTAAGGCAGCACTTTTCTTTCAGGATTAATCTCTACTGAAGAATATATTTTTCTCGCTCACGTTTCATCCTAATACAAACAGCAACCATTGTAAAATATCAGACACTTGAACAACATACTAAACGAATACGCAACTTACTATCATAATAAAAACTCTAATATACAAAATTGAGCTCACTTACTAGTAATTACGCGCCTTCCGGTCGCAAAGGAACCTATCGGTTTCGCACAGTGGCCGAATGCTCATTGCAAGCACTTTAGTCGATAAACTAACCTTATATGTTATATCCAAAGTAACTTTTGTTGCGCTTCATTCAGTGCATAAAATGAGGTACTGTGCATTTATTGTACGTAATACTGGACGTCTAGCATTCGCTTGCACCAAACGAGGGCCGAGAGCCTCTCCGCCCTCAAGGCACACACTTCATTCCAAACCCTTATCAATCTTCACAATATATCCGTTATATAATATTTATAAAACATATCTATCTATAATATTTTTTGTCATCACGTGAATTAAGTGTAAGTAATTTATTTTTGCTAAATATTAAAGAATAGTCAAATAAGGAAGCGAAATTTTTGTTCCAATTTCATCGCCTTTCTTTCATATTAGTTTATTGTTTGATAATATTATCCAATTATGTCTACTATTTGCGTAGATAAAAAATATATATAAATTTTTTCTGCCATCACATTTAAAACGAACCATAACAATTGGACGTACGTTAATTATTAACGATTTCGATCTTTCGACATTTTGATACAATCTGTTTTAATTTACAATTTAAATTGAATAAGGATATGATATAGTTAACATTTTCTTATTTTAAACATTTCAATCTTTCTGTACAATATAAAAAGGTACTGTCAATTAAATCAATAATTGTGCCACTACTCGTTTTTTTCAAAGTATCACATATTAAATAGGTTTTTTTTGTTAAGCTTGAATTAAAATATTCAAAAAGGCAAACTATATGAACAGGACGAAAACATTCCGATTATTAGGTACATTTGTCGATATTTCCCATTATTTTACTATTATCTATATCTAAAATAGAAGACTTCGTTGTCGCATATTTCCTACAACAAGTAGATGATACGTTTCTTGTCATATAAAATACAATCGCATCGTGCCGTTGCGTCTCCCTCGCAGCGACGTGCTCCGTGTCTGCAAGTAGCGGAAGCATTTCATTAAATAAGGTTCCAGCTTTAACAATAAGTAAACAAAAAATTTTTAGTAACTAGCTGTTTCCCGCGACTTCCACCGAGTGGTATATAAACATATTAGCGAGAAAGATAAAAATCGATATATAAAGAAATTATTGTTTTTTTTTCTATAAATAAGTAGCCTCTGGTTTTTACTCAGGCTGATATACAGATATAAATATCAAACATAATTATCTATTATGAACTGGTTGTATATCACAACGTACACATGTAATAATGTTTATAATATTACAAACAGACAAATAAATTTTATTACTTGTGTAGATAGTCAAAATGTGCCGCATAAGTATATTTGGGAGTGATTTGAAGAATGACGTTATTTTTAAATTTATAATATATTATTGATAAATGTGAAATAAGTATGCCGTTGTAAAATATCATGTAAAGAGTTATTCTATTCTATCGATATATAACTTTGGCGTTATTTTAAGATTCCGGAAGTTAATTAGAAAAATTTAAGACCATAAGAACATTATCGTTAGAAGTTTTTATAACTGTGAACATTTTTTAAATATTAGTAAAATTGTTAGTTTTGAATTACACAACAGTTTGATAGTTGATACATTTTTTATAAGGTTTTAGTCGTTTTTGATGTAATTTTTAGTAAACACACTAAATTGTTGTTTTAATGTTACTCTATGAATATTGAAAGTCATATAAAAGTTTTGTTTTCTTTAGTTTCTATGATTTGTAAAAATTTTTTCTCTTAATTTCAGAATGATGGAACGAGTCACCAGAGTGCAGAAAGGGCGCTCACCCGTGGGCGTCAGTGCGGCGGCCGGTGCTGCTGTTGCTGCTGCTGCTGGTGCTGGTGGTGGTGGCGCGGCCTGGGCCTGCTGGCGGCGGCGTGCGCCAGCGAGTAGCTCTCGGGCTGGAAGGTGGGTGGGCACTGCAGGTGCGGGTAGGCCTCGCCCCTCTCGCCCCTCTCCCCCCTCTCCCTCTGCCCCCTCTCCCGCTCCCCGCGCGCGCCGAACATGAGCCGCAGCCGCGACACGGGCGCGCGCTCGGCCCGCTCGGCGCCCGCGCGCCAGCTTCAATGCAACACGTTTCTTGATCAATCAAAGTTTGGCAGATCTGTTACACGAGGCGATCACTCGTCCTTTATCACATCACTCCTCCTGCTGCTCGATCACGGAAGGTAGATTTGCAATTGTATAATATTTTAAATACGTTATGAGTCACTTACCTGTCGGGCGCCTGACGAACTCCCGAATGCACCTGAAATAAATACGACGATATTAAATGGGAAATTTATTTGTAAATACTAAAAATGCTATTTTACTGGCAGAGTATTATTGTTATTATCATTAATAACTTTATCCACGTGTTTGCGCACTAACTTCTGAAAGTGTTCGTGGAGTGTTGCCAATTAACAGTCGCCGTGTAGGTCTACGTTACTTTGGTACTAATGACGCGGAGGATGAATTTATTTTGCACTACCTAGAGTGTGTACAGCAGCGCGGAGGATACATGAGCGAATGATTGGCATGAAGCCCTGATTGGTCGTATCATTTGTCGTGCATACCTTGTATACCAATAGTTTATACCTATGCGACATTTTACTTTGAGAATTCATTAGGTGGTAGAGTCTGGTCGATACAAACAAAACCTTTTCCTAACGTCCTAAATACGACTTTCGAACGACATGTTTAAATCAAAAGTCACAGCTAGATATTTGGCCTTCCTCTCCCAAGGGATCGGTTGGCCGTAAAGTTTTAACTGCCCTAATGTCTGGCATCAGTCAGCGCGTGGCCTTATCCTGGTGCCTTGGGTGAAGATCGGGGGTATTGTGTAATCACGACATAATCTACACCGATAAAAGTATATTGCTACACTTTATCGTGATTGACGTTGATTCTCCATATAAGGAACCAATCGCTTAAACGAATGATTGCGTTCTGGAGCTTTTATAGATATAATTTGATCTTAGCGACGAGTAATAGATGGCGGTGTCAACGGCGAAAAGCGCCAGATTGACATGGTCGGGATTTGGAATGTCACTCGTGTAAAGCGTGATAATAGTGGGGATAGGACCGATCCTTGAGGGACGCCCGCCTGGAGCCGCGCGCGGAGGGCTCGTGGACAGGGCTCATTCGACTCGATATCGAAAAGGGCGATTCGACAAGTAGGCTTGGATGATGTGAGCCAGCCTGTCTGGCACTTTAAAAATGTACAGCTAGTAAATCAAGCCCTTGTGTCAAAATTTGCCAAATGCCTTTACGACATCGAAGAAGACGGCTCCTGTGATACGGGGTCAGGATTGATGAAGGCCGTTCAGAATGAATTCCGTCAGGCGATAAATTTGGTCCGGACACGAGTGCTTCGGGCGAAAACCGGATTGCTCGTATGGTATGAAGTTATTGGAGAAGGCGTGGTCTTTCAACCGGAAGAGAACTATGCGTTCATATCGATAACTCGTGGGTAGGTTAGAGGTTTGTTCGGCTTGCAAATACCGATGACAATGGCTTCTTTCCAGGGTCAGGAAAGATAGCAAAACGTTAAAAATGTTGACCAACACACAGACGATAGGGCCTGGTAAGTATTGAACAGTCGTGTGGATACGGTCTCAAACCCTAATGGATAGGTTATTGGGAGCCTCGTCCACAGTGGACCTAACAAAGGCTTGATGATGATGATGATGCATAGATTGATGATGATGTATGATGATAGATAGAGTGATGCATGATGCAGAAGTATTTTAACGATCCTATTTAAGATCGGTCTGGCGTCATGAGCCGACCAGGCTTGAGACGATTATATGCGGACTCCTCGGGTCACAACTAAATCGCCACTCTGGTGAAGCAGCTTAAGTCGACGAGAGGTCATATCTTCGCTGCGCGGACGGTGTACATACATATTCTAGCGTATCGGCTAAGCAATAGCCTTTCGACGTCATCGAAAGCGAATGGCCCGGATGAACATTGCTAGATTCATCGTATTTAAATAATCTGTACAATGCCAGAAGTGGGAGATAAACATATTTCCTGACACAGTTGTGCAAGTAATAACGCTTGTAAACGCTTATAACTTTTAAGTTCCTTTTTTTCATTTTGTATCTATATTTTAAAGTTAAACTCTTGTTGGCGTGTATAATCTTTGCACTACATATAACAAATCATTATAATTAAAAAGATTCTCATTAGCTGCTAGCTAAAGAAATTGAAAGACAAAAATTAAATACGATAGAGAACAAACCACAGCTTTTTTATAATCTCACGTAAATCAGCGCATTTTCTTGACTTATTATTAGGGTATCTGCCAATAAACCCAGGACCCCGAGCCCAAGACACATACATAGTCATCAGCCCGAAAGAGAACAGAACTTTGGGTCTACTTTTCACACGAACGTTAGTTCCGCCCAGAAGGAGCACAAGCGCTATGGCTTGGGTTGACTATGAAATTGAAGCGGATGGTATCAAATAGTGTCGGGATACCGTAGGTCGCCATCCCTATCCTTTGCAACTAGGCCAAGCAATAATCCTAGGTATTCTTAACAACCAATACCGACATAGACGCTCATATTAACAATCGATGTTAGAAACACACTCCAATTTTATTATTTGTATAGATGTACAGATTTGAATGACTATTAGTACCGAGGGTACTCTATGGCTAATAATACTGGAATGACCCCTTGTCCCCTAAAAACCCTCCGTGGGATATGATCACCAGTAAATGAACCGAAAAATATATATATAACATGGTTTGTCCACGACCAACAATTCTTACCCTAACCATCACCAAAACGCAATGCGGTGATCAAATGCTATATAAAAATGCGACTTTTATTTTAAATATAAAGAAAAACATTTTTACCTTTCCGAATTACTATAGATGATGATTTTGTCAAATAAAACAAAGAAACCGTAACACCTTATCATTCCTTCGGAGAGAATCGCGCCAACTATCCGCTCTTCCGTCTAGTTCTCGTGGGTACACAATTTTCTCGTATCTGAAATTGAAATAAAAAAATATTACTTATAGGAAGAAACGTAAATCACGTATAGAAAATGTACAATTCACTATATGGTTATTATATTTTAACTATATCAGGGGGAAAAATGCATGGCATGCAAAATTTTTGGCAGATTTGAGGATCAAGAATAAATAAATATACTTAAGAAAAACCGAAAGTATATAAAACAATTTGGACTTTGACTATTAAACCAAATAAAAATGTCGAAGAGTTGTACGCACCCGTGGTGCTCCCCCGCAGCCCCAGCCCGCTGCTGCTCCTCGGCCTGCCGCTGCAGCATGAACTGCTCCAGCGTCACCAGCCCCACCAGGCTGTCGGGCTTCGGCGCCTTGCGCTGCGGGATCTGATATATATCATAGATGATTCCTCTACTACTATTACGTTATTTTCATCATTTCGACTCTTGCAATACTTCCGGACCATCTTAATCGACCGTATGGTATTTTTTTTTCATTGCATAGACACAATAAGGCGTAGGGAATGACGACCCCACCGCGCACTTAACGACGAAACTGCCTTACAGTGAGAGTAAAATTCGGGCGCAATCAGTCAATTGCCAATCCACCTGCCCAGCGTGGCAATTATGAGCAATTATTTTTAATAGACGCCCACAAAGCAAAAGGACCGTAGCGGTCGGACCTAAAGAGGGGTAGTATAGATTCAAAACCGGAAGTGATCACCAATTGGTAAGAGGCACCCTGAATATGGGTTTCCAGCGGGATTGGGACCGCTTCATTAGTACCAGACTAATTTTACAAAGTTTGATGTTATTTTCATATGCGATTGAAAGAATAAATATGTAATTCAAGTGGTGTTTATTAATCTATTATTTATAGAGTAAATATACCTTCGCCTTGTTTTCATGATTGCTCGATTATGAACATAAACGGTTTTATTGGCTGCAAACAATTTTTTTTTTACACATTTAGAATTCAACTCTCTAAAGTTAGATATTTTTAAGATTTGGGGATTAAAATATGATTAAAATTCTTAATTAGTGGTTCATTCATAGTTGGAAAATGAAAAGCATAGATAATTTCAAAATTAACTCATAGATTGCACATGCAACACTAGTTGTTGTTGATCAAAATAGCTTATTAAAGAACCTACACTCTTTAAAGTGTGACAAAACTTTTGTGCCTTGGGTGAATTTATTAAGATATTAATATTAAAGGTCGCCTTATAGAACAGAATTTTTAGTTAAATATTAAAACCATTAATATTATTCAATTTATATGTTGATCCATTCCATATTTGGTTAATAATTTGTTCTCAAGCTATATCTTGCACAAAATGTTAGCGTCATGTTAATCAAAAAATAACTAAGCATCAACGTTCAACGAGGTAGTGCATCAAATACATTATGGTTATATGAACAAGTGAAGGTTTGGTTATTTAGTTATGCCACCTAAGGAAACGTCGAGACATAACCTTGGGGTACCCTACTAATTAGAAGTGTAATCATGTTAGACTTTCAGGTGTATGTTCTATTAGAACAATAAACCAGCATCTGCGCCAATCCATAGCTGTGCCATTGAAGTCTATCTATGTATAGTTCGTTTATAATAAGGATAGGGACCTGCATCGCGGGCTTGGTGACGAAGTCGCTCTTCTCGATGTCGAGCAGGTTGGGGTTGGAGGCGTGGATGTAGTTGATGGGCTTGGGCTTGGCGCTGGGCGCGCGCGGCGGCGGCGGCCGCTCCTTGGGCCGCGCGCGCGAGAAGAAGCGCAGGTACTTGCGGTCCAGGCTGGTGGAGGCGAGCGCCACGCTCTCGTGCGACTCGCTGCGCTGCGCGCCCAGCGCCAGCTTCTTCAGCGAGCCGAACTTGGACTTGTCCTTCTCGCGCTCGGCCTCCGCGGAAGGCTCGCGCCGCGCTCCCTCCGCGCCCTCCGGCTCCGACTCCGTGTCCGAGTAGTCCGTCTCCGAGAACTGCTTGTGCGGCTCCATCTGCAGCGACGAGAGAGCATGAGACGTGTCGCCGAGAGCAATGCTCGGCGGGAGCGGCGGGGCTTACGGCGTGCGAGAGCAGCGAGGGCAGCAGCGTGGCGCGGTGGATGAGCTGGATCCAGGCCAGCATGGCGTCGCGCGAGTCGCAGGCGAAGTAGAAGGCGGTGCCCGTGTGGTACACCTTGAAGGCGTGCGCGCGCGACTTCACCTCCGCCGCCGCGCACACCGTGAAGCCCTCCAGGTAGATCATGCAGTCGGCGCGCCCGCCCTGTGCGTTTCCAATTCAAATTTTAAAAAAGACGTGCACAGATATAGCAAGAATTTTATTTTATATGTGAGCCTTTACCTTACACCTACATTATTTCCGTGAACATCGAAGCAAATCATAACGTGGCACTAGATTTTGAATACCCTTCTCATAAAATCCTGCCACTCGACTTACTGTCACTGTATCACAAATGATTTGACGTGATCTTTGGTCCGATTAGCCACATGTGAACGGGCATTGTCATAACCACGTCTTTTGTTGCACGACGTAGATTGTTCAATGTCTCACTATAAGACACCGCATTGGTAGTCTCATTACGTTGCAGAAACTCCACTAGCAATACTCCTCTTCTGTCCTAACTTTTCTTTTTGTGTAATGATGTATGTTGCTGTTTTAGACTTTATTTTTTTGGTTAATGATGAATATTGCCATTCCATGGATTGTTTCGCTTCTGGTGTGACGTAGGCCACCCATGTTTCGTCACCAGTAACGCGTAATGCGGTCTTCAAGACGATAACGAAGTCAAAACATTTGTAATACAGTACAAGTCAGGCGGCAGAATTTTATGAGGAGGGTATTCAAAAACTGTGCCACGGTATGACAAGTGCCTCAATATTCACGAAATTATGTAGAAAAGTAAATTAAGGTACAGGCTTATGTGTAAAATTAAAATTCTTGCGATATCTTTGCACGTCTTTTTTTAATTCCAAAACGGTACTTAAAAAAAACATGCCTCGTATTATGTAATATTTAAACAAAACATTCCATTCCACAAGCATTCCATTACCAGGCTGTGTCATCGTTTAAAAAATTAATAATATTGTAATAACGTTTAAGATATAAACATTCCTCCACCAACTTTTTAAATTTGTTAATACTTAAATTCGGAACGTTTACTGGGATTTTGTTTTAACGTATACATTTTCCCATAAAAGACTTACTTATTCTTCGCAGTCTAGCCGCTGGAAGAATTAAATTATGATCTGTGTTATGTGCATCACAATGACTTAGAAAATCATGCCTACTTTTTGCACATAAAATGAATTTTCAAACATGTATTGAGAATTAAAGGTCATTTTTCTTAATTCTGTAAACAACTAAGTGAGTATTTGGGGCCCCGGTTATAGACTGCACAATTGCACGGTTTTGGAGGACGAAGATCGTATTAGTGTCTGCCGCATTTCCCCCCAGTGGAATGGCATAAGACATCATCATCATCATCAGCCTGTGATAGTCCACTGTTGGACATAGGCCTCCCCATGCATGCATAAGACATAATACTATGAAAATAGCTGAAATATACTGAACGAGGAATTAATCCGTATATGACATAGGCCTCCCCTAATGCACGCACTTCTTCATTAGGGGGTTTCTGAACCGTGTCCCACCACGCTGGTCCAATGTGGGTTGGTGGGTGGACCGACTCTAGACATGCCCATCCGACGCATGGATTATCTTACTTTTCAGACATCACCCAATGATTGGCCTAAACTGTCTTAACCAATTAGAAAACAACAATTACACAAGTTGTTTTTCAAGGGAGTCCCAATACCGCTTGAACACGGAAGCGGCCTTAGGTTTAGTTATTCCTAGAAATACAGTTGATTCAACTACGTCTAACGCCTTCCCATACATCATAATCATCAGCCTGTGTAAGTCCACTGCTGGACATATGCCTCCTTGTCCATCAGGGGGTTTATGGACTTTATATCATAGCCTCTTTAAATTTACCATGCTTTTCGTTTGGAGTCATGAACCTAATACATTTCGTTTTTCTTTGGTTTAATAGCAAGTTATTAACACTAAATCATTTCGCTATTCTTGAGAGAGTATTATTTGCATCGTTACTTATTGACGTATGTCGTTTAAATTTAAAATCAAGGGGGTATCATCTGCAAATAATGTTATTTATTTGTTATTATTTATTTCGCACTGTAAGTCGTTTACATAGATGAGGAAGAGAAAAGGCCCAAGAATGGATCCGATCCTTGTGGGCGCCCATACTTACCGGGACAATGGGAGATCTTTTAGCATTCATGTCAATTCTGTGAATTCGAAGGCTGAAGTACGAAGACAAAAGGTTGAGTGCAGCATTTCTTATACCACAGTGATGTAATTTCCTGATCAGAGGTCTCATGGTGTGCACAATCAAAAGCCTTTGAGATCACAGAAAACGTTTTAAGCATCTTGCGATTCGTCCCGAGCCTTAAAGTGCTTTTAACTAGCCTATAATGCCTGCGTAATTGAGCGATTTATACTGCATGTTATTTATAAGGCAAATATGATGAAAATGTTAAAAGAAACGATCGAAGAAAGAAACGGGCGCAGAGAAGGGCACTCACGTCGGGCGAGCGGTACGCGTAGAGCAGGTTGTGCGCCAGCAGCAGGTGGCGGCGCGCCCAGCGCGGCTGCTGCGCCGAGCGCGCGCGCACGCGCTGCCACACGCCGCCGCCGGCCGCGCCCGCGCCCGCCGCGCCCGCGCCGCGCGCCGCCACCGTGCGCGCGCCCACCTCGCGCCGCTCTGCGACAACGGACGGTGCGTTGGATGGTATCCTCTCGCGTGGAGGACATCGCGGGAGAACGAGAGGGGCACTCACTGGCCAGGATGGAGTTCTTCTTCTTGAGGCTCCTGGTCTTGGAGGAGGGGAAGAGGCCGCGGTGCGGCGCGCCCGGCTGCGGCGTGGGCGGCGCGAGGGGCGCGGGGGGCGCGCAGGGCGAGGGCGGCGCCTCCGCCTCGCCGTTGATGGGCGGCAAGGCGCGCCGCTCGCTCGACACCAGCCGGATCTCGTGCTTGGCGATGGGCCGCAGGAGCGAGCCCTGCCGACACACGCACCGCTCACTTTCACCGATCTCTCGGCAACGAGACGAATGTTCACCCCATAAAAGTTAACTCATTTTAAATTCTACCGATATCGCAAGAGAAAAATAAATAATTGATGACTGTATAAATTGTGCTAGGGAATGTAATGATATCATCATGGTCGATCACGGTTCTGACGACCGATTCACATAGAGAACGGCTATTTGAATAAGAGATATTATAGTACAGAATAATGTACGCAAACACCGGTGCACACCCATTTCCTTCACTCTCATGGTCCGATAAATCATTATGTAATTACTAGTCTGTCGAGACGTATCTCGATCATCTAGCGGCAATCTGCTATTGACATTGTTCACATCAAATCTATGACGGAGTATCTAAGTAATGCAGCGAAGGGAGACCTGCGAGTCCCTCGGGGCGCGCGCGGGCGGCGAGGGCGCGGCCGAGGAGGCGCCGTTGCTCAGCGCTGCGGAGGAGCGGTTCGCACGTTAACAAACGATTACCTACGATTTGCAAGCGCTACCAGGTCCTAATTTGAAGGGTGCCGTGATTTGTCAAATGATATCGGAAGTTAGGTTAAGCAGCATAAGCCTTATGTTAAACTCCAATGGTATTAAATTAATTGGCTTAGATGTTGATTGAAAATTCACATTTTGGCGCGGAAATTAGTGCTCAACATTTCAGACTTAGTTTATTGTATAATTCAAATCTTAATTTTTTCAAAAAGTAAAATGTGTTAATTTACTTTATGCTATCTGGAAATAAGTGAACTAAAATCATCAAATTCTAGCTACAAAATCTTTGTGTAATATGAAAGCATTAACTTTTTATTAATTGTTACAAAATCTATTACATTTTACATTTATTGTTTTCAATTAACAAACATGAATGAAGTAGATTCGACATTGTGTCAAGTATTGATAATAAAAGCGGAAAAGACGCTTACGGGCCCTGCACGGCGGCGGCGACGGCGGCCTCGGCGACTCCGGCTGCTTGCTGCGACACGAAATGTTACATTATTGAACATGTTATACAATTCTTTAATTTAACAATGTTTTTCATCAATCGTAACCATACAATATTTTATTTTTGTATATCAGTCAACTAAGCTAAAGAGTTCAAGAAAGGAAAATCTAACGACATTCTTTTTCAAATTACATAGATCAATTTATACCATATTCAAATTTCACACGATGTTTATATTTTTTAGATTTTTAAGAATGAGGATATCACTTTCAGGGCAATTGAATTTAAGGTTATGGATTATAGATTTTTACAATGTGGTCATTTCTTCCTTATGTAATCAGAGAAGTATCGATGGCATACTTTTCTATTATCTTATCTGGTAGCAGTGTTTCTATCTCGGGGTGGCGACTAGACGTGTTGGTCTGATCGCCCTACTATTGTTTCTGACAAACCCCTTGGCGTCGTCGGTGTCGCGGCGCGTGCGCTGCAGGATGGCCTCCCCGATCTGGCAGCTGGACTTCTTGAAGGCGCGGATCTGGCCCGCCTTCAGCCCGCCCTCCGCCGGCGCCGGCGCCGAGGGCGACGGCTCCGCTCCCGCCGCCCCCACGGGCCTCGGCGCCCCCGTCGCCCTCACCGCCCCAGCGTCCCCAGCGCCCCCGTCGCCACGGCGCCCCCGCCCGCCCCCAGCGACAGCTGCAGCCCCGCGCTGCATGACACGGCCTACAACAGACGTCTAAGTATGAGCGGAAATCTGATGGACATAGGCCTCCCCTAAAGCACGCCGCTACCGTCATCCAGCCCACAGCGGCCACTGCGCAAATGTCGTCACTCCATCTTGCCGCAGGGCGTCTCACACTACGTTTACGGAGCCTCGGTCTCCATTCCAGAACTTTTCGACTCCGGTTCGGAGCAGCGGTCGTCAGTTCTACGGCTTATATGACCAACCCACTACCACTTCAGCTTACTAATCCCATGGGCTATATCGGTGACCCTGAACCTCTGATGGATCTCATTATTTCTGATATGGTCCTTTAGAGATACTCCAAGCATAGGCTCTTCATAGCTCGCTAAACGACTTTAAATTTGTGAAACTGTCGAACCGTAAGTGTTCAGTCTCGGCACCGTAGATCTTAACGAGGAGGACGCACTGATCGAAGACTGTCGATTTGAGGCACTATCTTTTTGAGTCTTCTTTTCACCCCTCTGTATGGCTGATAAGACTGGATGGGTGACCAGCACACTCGAAAAAAGGTTGTAAATATATGAACAAAACTTAAAGCTATTTTTTTATATGTTTGGCACTATTATAATTTTTTATAGTTAATAAGGGCAATGTAGACTGGTCAGTACTGGTAACTGCCTGCATAGCCTAGTGGCAAGTGCGTGTGCTTTATAAACCGGAGATCGGGGTTCGAATCCTGCGGGGACGCAACAAATTTTCATTGTCGTTTCTTAGTTGGTTAGGGCAATTTGGGCCGATCACCTAATTATCTGAAAAGAAACATGATCCATGCGTCGGATGGGTATGTAAAAAGTCGGTCAACCCACCAATCCGCAATGGACCAGCGTGGTGTGATACGGTCCAAAACCTTTTAATGGTTATAGGGGTGTATTAGGGGAGGCCTATGTCCAGCAGTAAACTATCACTGGCTGATGATGATGAGACTGGTCACTCATTTTATAAACAGTTGTGGAATGATACGTTACAAATTTATGCGTTACAGTTAACAATTGATGCGTTACATTACATATTTTTTAAGAATCAGACTCCATTTGCATAAAACATAATTTACGACAGCTAAGATTCAGAGTGAGAGCGTACCTTGTCCCTGCGGTAGAGCGCGGCGCCATCGTGGGCCGCCGCGGGCCCTCGCTCCCAGCGCTGCTGCTGCAGCTCCTGCCAGAACTGCCCCAAAGCGGCTATTCAATCTCAGAGTGTCAGAGCTTGGCTTCGCTGTATTAACAAGCTAGGTGACTAATGAATCGGAGGGTGCTTTTTACCTTTCTCCTTTTGACAACCGGAAAAGAAACGTACGTTTATAACGTTTCGTGATGTTATATCGTGGCAAAGAGTATCGGTCGTGATCGACGAAGAGGTGAAAAAGTAAGCGAGTACCTGGTGCAGCGGGAGGTGGCGGCGGGAGGCGGGCGGCGTCCCTCCGCTCACGCTGTGGCGGCGCCGGCCGGAGGGGGCGCCGCGGGAGGCGCGCGTCCTGGAGCGGTGGTTAAGTATGGGCTGATGAGGTTATTTACTCTTCATGCATAACACTTGTATACAGGTGGACTAAATGCTGATCGTTGCTTGCCAGCCTACCATTGGGTGGTACAGAGGTAGGTGATACAAAAAATTAAAAGATAGGAGCAAAATAATAAGCAAAAAAGTGTCACTTGAATGTATATTAAATGTAAGAGGAAATATACATTAAAATAGGTTTTTATATAACAATAATATAAATACATATTATTAACTTATGTACATTTCACAATAATATTAAATTTTATAACATCATACATATATAGACATGGACAAATCCATATATGGATAAACATATATATTCCGAGCTACATATAAAATACATATCATCAATATAGTAGGTATTAGAGAATTAGGAAACTTAGGGGATGTAGCAAGTAGAAGGGCGACTCGACACGACCGGTTACATTCTACTCAGGTGCTGGAGTGCTCGAATGCGACCGACGTGTCTTAGGAACTCTAACCTAAATTACATTTGCGTTAAGTGATTTTGCTCAGAATAGGCATAATTGAGCATAAAAGGAGCCGTCACCTAGCGCCGGGCGCGAGCAGCAGCGTAGGCGAGGCGGGCGGCGACAGCGGCTCGCTCTCGTCCGAGGAGGAGGCGTCCGCGCCGCGCCGCGCCGCCGTCTCGGGCGCCGCCGCCCCACGGCGCTCGGCTCGTACCTGCGGTGTCGTCATTGTGGATTTCGACATTGTGTTACAATACAATTTCATGTAGGCCTTATTAAGTAAAAGTACCGTCCTGACAGTATGAAATATGTGGTACATAATCATAATGGTAATGTTAAACAGAAACCAATAGAGCCGTCTACGCAACAGATATTATGATGCAAACACAGATTCACTTCCATTTCATTCACTCTCATAATCCGATGGGACAGATGACCGACACGACCGATTCTGGTTTCTAAAGTGCAAGCTCATACCAGTGGGCTACGGATTCAGTCAATTTTTGAGCGACTGAATGTCTCAGGTTTCATTATAACAATGGTACCTGTGACATTCAGTCTGCCAAACTTTCACTTTTTCACACACGAAAGCCGTAAAAAGTTATTATTTACGATGGTTGTTTTCCGTGGACTATACACTTTGTTCAACTACTTAACTCAAAGTTTAAGCTCAGTGCAAAGCGCGTGTAGAGTAAGGGACAAAGACGCGGGGTTCTATAGACATTGCGTAAAACATAGGTTTTTTTATTTCAATTTGTCTTTTTTTTACATAATGGGATTATTTTTAAAAGAGTTTGTTTAAAAACATTGTAATTTAATCAGAAAAAAAATGAATGTGAATAAAGAAGCCACCGTTGCACAACGGAATACCTGTGCGGGTGCAGGCGGTGGTGGTGCGGGCGCGGCGTGCGCGGCGGGGGCCCGGCGCCGCCCCGCCGCCGCAGGCGCAGCGGCAGCTCGCCGCCGGGCGCCGCGGCCGCGGTGCGCGCGCACAGCCGGCGCACGGCGTCGCCGCCCCAGCCCAGCACGCAGCGCGGCCCCACCTGCACGATCTCGTCGCCCTCGTGCACGGCGCCCGACGCGTGCGCCGGCGAGCCGAAGCGGATGTTGGCCAGCTGCTGGTGCCCGCACAGCGACGGCAGCACCTCGAAGCCCAGCGCGCGCCCGCCCTGCCGCAGCGACACCGCGCACACGCTCGCCGGCTGCAGGATCGTCGGGTCCGACACCTCCTGCGGTCATCGCGCGAGCTTACCATCGGCCCGCTCTCCGCCGCCACGGGCTGAGAACGCACGCGGCACGCCACACTCTACCTGTATGATGTAGTCGGCCAGCTGCGCGGCCGCCGCCGCCGCCGCCGCCACCGCCCGCGCCGGCTGCTCCGCGAAGCGATCCCGCTGCGCGCAAGTGGCCGCCTCGAGTGCCAGCTTGAGTAAGGCGGCCTTGCGCTCGGCTAGTGCGGCGCCGGTGCACGCCCATCTGAATCGGAAAGACATTTAAATACTTTATCATCACCATCATCAGCCTGTGATAGTCTACAGCTAGAAATAGATCTTCTCTAATACACCCCTATCCATTATAAGGTTTTGTTTCGGTGGGTGTTTCAATACTTAGTTTACTATTTTACACCTACAATATATTAATGGTGTAGACTGTTTAATAAATTTCAAAGAGAAAGCGGTTTATTAACAGAAAAGCCAATTGTAAAAATACGATCTGCGTCTAATAAGGAATGGAAATCTCCAATAGTAAGAGTCAAGTATGTATGTCACTTTGAAATAAAGGTTGAATCGTCTCGTAGTAGTAAATGACACGGTAGAGACGGGTTCGGGTAAGAAAGGAAGAGCGGTGGACCTGTCGAGCCAGCAGACGAGCGGCTTGACGGCGTGCACGGTGCGCGCCACGTCCGCCAGCGAGTGCGTCTCGAGGCGCGCGTCCTTGTGCTGGCGCAGCGCGCGCCACAGGCACGTCGCGGCGCCCGACACGCGCAGCGCCAGCTGCTGCACGCACTCGCGCGACCCCTCGTACGCCTATTAGTACACGCATTGCACCCACATTCTACTGCTTTCAATTTTAAAAAATAGCACATTTTCATGTTATACTTCGAGTTGATTAACTGATGCCCAATGAATATTTATCGATTGGTAATTTTTATTAACAAAAAAAATACAACTCTCAATAGTGTAACAACAGAATCCAAGTTTAACATAACACTTAACTTACACCCAATTTGCCTTCATAATTGATGAAAAAATTAAATTTCTACTTGACTGACCCTGTTCTAAATTCAACTTATAAAAGTGGTTTAATATTTACTTAAAACAATGGCTATTTAAAATTTTATAAATTCTCTTTTGTATATTGTAATTATAGTTATGTAGTTTAAAAAATATTTCTGAAGAACCTGAATAATTAGACACTTTTTATAAATAAATTGATTCAGGTATTTTAAAGTTAACAATAGCAGTTACTAGGTTTTTGATAAGTTATTTAACACTCAACAACTTAGGTAAACAGATTGAAGATGATTACTTGATAATAATAGAAGATGATAATGCAGTTTAAGACAAAGCAAAGAAAATTGTGAATGTAATAAAACATAATATTGGTTTGAAGTGTACATTTAATGATTATGTAATAAATTCATATACATAAACTAATTGTGCTTTCTAATAGTATTAGGGTAATTAAGAATGGGAAAATAACAAAAGTTAAAAAGCTATTTTAACAAAAAAATGTTTAGTATCATATTGTTTTTACTACAACTATCTACTTTATGAAGTGAAATATATATATTCTATATATATACTTTGGTCTTAGTTGGGGTATAGGATGCCCTCCCTACTAAATCTCAATTTAAAGCTGTAATATTGTTTTATTGCAACTTATTTTTCTATTATTATTTAACAGTTACAATGAACTCGCTTGAAATGATTCTGACAGTTAGCGTTATCTGTGTCAGTGACCAGGTTCAGTTAATATATGGTGCTGTTTTTATAGTACAAATATGTAAGAAAAGCTTACAACTAAAGTCTAACTTACTAGTCTAAAAAGTCTAAGTAGTCTAGTACAATTCCATTATTTACAAATGAGAATGATTAATTAATAAACAAATAAACTGCTACATGTGATATGTTGCATTTTATTTATTAAATTATTATTTAGTCTTAATTTAAAATAATGGATTAATTAGGATGCAAATTGGTTTTAATTTGACTCTTTTTTACAAACATTTATGCTAGTACAATTATATCATGAGTGAAACAACTCTTAAATTTTTGATTAATAGAATAATCGGGACAATACATGTTGATTATCCCAATCATTATTATTATCATGAGTAAAATCACTCTTAAACTTTTGATTAATAGAAGAGTCAGTATACTGCTGGACCTAGGCCTCTAGAGGGTTTTTGGACTGTATCCCACCATGCTGATCAATTTTGGGTTCGTGAGTTGACCAACTTTTTACATGACCATTCGACGCATGGATCATCTTACTTTTTAGTCAACTGGGTGACATGCCCAAATTGTCCTAACCAACTAGGAAACAACAATAAAAATTTGTTAAGTCCCCGCAGGATTCAAACCTCTGGTTTCTTAAGCACATGCCTTTACCACTAGGCTACGAGGGCAGTTAGGGCCTATTTCATCCTTTTAATGGAAAGGTGTATTTAATATTAAACTTGGTAAAAACTTTTTAGGTATAATTTCCCTAAGAAATATTATGTTAAATTAAAATAAACTTAATCAATATTTCCATTTTTAAATTTAAGAGTATGTTTGATATTTTATAAAATAAAGTTTGTACATAAATACCTAAGCTAGAGAAATTTAACTTTTTATGCCTATCGTAACATAAGGAAGTGTGTTTAATGAAGTACAACGTGAGTTACGTACAAAGTTTCGCAAATGTTCGACCGCTTCTAGTATCAGTTCCTGGTGACCAATTACGTGAATTCCCAAGTACTCAAGATCGTCACACCGAAGAGTCAGGAGTTTGGAGCCATTGAGGCCGCGTTGCCTCAGCATAGGCACGTAGCTCTCCACCGTCGGCCCCAACCCTGCACAGATAGACCGTGACTCACCGAGCAAAAACAACTGGATCAAAACACAATTTCATATACAAACCGGAAAGCCAGTCCGCCACTTGGTCCGCAGACCACTCGGCTATATTTAAACTTCCCATATTTACTATCATAAATTCTTGTTACTACTTTTATTTCTAAACATTTTACTTAAAAAACAAGTTGTATAACAAAATAATATCAGATCAACAGAGCCGACGGCACTGCTCCGATGTTTATTGTCACTAGTGTCATGCGAATGCGTCAAAGACGTCACCATAGACGGCGACAAGAACTTGCCATCCTAGAAAAAGTGCCATCCAAGAATAAAGTCAATTACTATACTTAATTAAATAATTTAAGATGTTTTAAGATAACTTTGTATAGAGTTTAGTTAAATAAATTAGTAAAAAGTTATCTTTAAAAACCATTATTTTAGCAAACAACGCCATCTAGAGACGATACTTTTAAGAAAAATGTATCTGAAAAAATGAGTTACAATCAACGGCCAATTACAATAGCTGAAGTTTAAAATTGATACGATTACAAAACTCAATTGAAGTAATAATTGAACACTCTATTTCTTGGGACCAATTATATAAATAAAGAAGAAATGCGTATATTTTAATGGATATACTTTACTACTAAGAAATAATAACAAAAAACCTTCAATCAAATTAGTAAAATAGACATACGTGCGTTGACTGGCCAAGGCAACGTACATTGAATGTTAGATATATTTTGTTAATTGGTTGCAGCATAAAAACTTTACACTGATAAATCGTTTTAGGAATGGACATAAAAATAATCTTTACTTTAATTATAATTTGGTTCAATATTTTATATAAAGTAGGATTTATTTTAACCTTGCATACAAATTTTATAGAAAAAAGTGAATTTTGTTGTAGTTGATTAAAACTGATAACAGATGGCAGTCTCTGTACAATGGAGTAAACATTTCACTAACTTAATACATTTGTAAAATATTTTAAGCATCTCTAATGTTGTAAAATTTAACAAGGATTTTCTTAGGTTAAAATTTAACACGTTTCACGTGAAACGAGTCGGAAAGACAATTTAAATTAACAGGAAATATTGTCATTAAAGCGTACCCCTACCCACCCTAATACAAACACTTTGGAGTTTGTAATGTCAATTATTATAGGTACATATGCAGTAAGAAAATATTGCTTATCACAAGTTATATATAAAGTGAATAAAAGACAAAATTAGGAAATACAAAATGAATTACTTTTTATATTTATGACGGTTTATCGTGCTTACTCTGTAGTGTTCTTCGGCTTCTCGTAAAAGTGATATGTAATTCAATAAAAGACTACGAGTTTTGTCTGATATACAGACATAGCTATTTTTGATATTAGTTTTTTAATTAATAAAAATAGGTAAAGGTGTAAAAATAGGTCTGGTATAGACATTAATACTGCCGTTAGCAGAAAGGCGTAAAATAGCCGAAGTAGCATTTTAAATAAAAATACTGCAAAATGGAATGGTTTGTTCACCACTTTTAGATAAAACTCTTTTAGCAGTGCCACATCAAACAGTCTCAAGATGAAGACAACCATGTCTTTCTTTTTTTCACGCAAATCATAGACAAAACTCGCTTTTCTGTCGTGCTCCAAAACTTTTAAATAATCTACTAGAACAGTCTGACTACTATACTACTATATTCAACACAAAAGTAAAAAAGAACTCAAAAACAAAAGAACGAAAACACAAAAGTAAGAAAGAACTGCCATCTCTTTATGTATCTGCATTAATAAACGTAATGTTTTATATATTAATATATTACAAGTCTGTAAATACAAACGTCTTATTTTATAACTTTTATGTGAAAACATGTAATAAGTATTTTATATCTGTGTACCATTACATATTTGTGTTATCTCTTGATACTGTATGTTTTCCTAATAAATAAATATAATGTATATTTTTTTTAAAGTACGAAATAGAAAGCAGTAGGTAACACTTAGACATTTGTTTCTGTTGCTTTTATTTTGTTACTTTACTGACAGATTAGACTTTCAATTTACAGATTGGAGTCAATCTGTAAATTGAAAGATGTAATAGAAAACGTCGGTAATATAAGTTAAAAATCGAAAGCGATTAAATACTTACAAGTACCTAACATGAAGAAAGCCGACAGGGACCAATGCGTGGTCCTAGTGATGGCTTACGGACTATAGGACTGGTCCAAAATTTTGGCGTACCTCAACGTGCTTTGGAACGCGCTATGCATGGAGTGTCTTTGTCGCATATAATTCGTAATGAATTCATTCGGCGAAGAACTAAGGTCATCGACATATGCAAAAGATTAGCTTGTTGAATTAGCAGTGGGCTGGTCGTATAGTCCGTAGAACAGATACCGATGGACCAATAAGGTTCTGGAGTGGAGACCGCGTTTAGGAAAACGAAATCTTGGTCGACTCCTGACCAAGTGGGATGTCCATCTCCGTGCAGTAGCCGGTTCTAGTTGGAGGCGAGTAGCAGAGGATCGGCTGTTTTAGCGCTCATTAAGAAAGGCCCATTTACAGTAGCGGACTGTTAGAAGCTGATGATGATATCATCTAACTATGACATAGTTATAAAAAAGGCAAAAGGTTTATGTTTTATGTAACGTTCAAGTGAGGACGCAGCTTAAGATTCATCATCATCAGCCTGTGATAGTCCCTATCCACCCCATCCACTACCCTTATCCATTAGGGGATTTGGACCGTTTGCACCACGCTGGTCCAATGCGGGTTTAGTGGATTGGACCGAGTTTTTACATGCCAATTAAAGATTAAAAGTCACAATATCTTTAACATTTTTACGATCAGTAGTAGTTAAAATTTCTATTTTCTAAGGAAGAGTAATTTGTAAATTTCACAACGAAGTTATTTTATAAATAAATTTCGATAGGTCTACGAAGGTATTAGCTTATATTTTAGTTTCAGTCTTTATTATGTTTCAAATCTTTGTAAGGAAATGTTAGAATTATAATTAAATACATTATTTTATTTCATAACCTGTTAGATATTGTACAAAAAGTTGCAAAGTATTTTTTTACTTTAAGCCCTTTATATTTTCTGTTTGAATATTTTAATATGCGAATCTGAATTTATCAGCCTCTCGCATAGTAAGTTTAAGTATTGTCGACTTTTAGTTGAAGATACACAACTAGTACTAGGATGAGTAGTTTTGCATACTCTCAAAAACCATAAATTAAAATCCTTCGAAACTATAATCCAGCTAATTTATGTTAACCTCAACTATGCATAACATAGTGTTTTTGTTCATACTGTCAAAATGATAAAATTTTTTGCCACTTTTTATTAGCTAGTCTCCACTTTAGCTCGTATTTTAAAGTTAAAAAACTATCAGCAGGAATTTCTTGATATCGATCAAACAATAACAAATAGTGAAAATTCGACCATTACATGAAGTGTAAAATGTATTTCTAACTTGTCATTTTATTGAATATGCCAGGAATGTATTGTGCCCAAAAAACCTTTTTAATTTTCTGTCTAATGTCGCCAAATACGCACAATTGACTTTGTCTTGGATATTGAACCACAATTTCAAGTGGGTATATTATATTATCATAAATATGATCCGATATTTTTAATTTCGATTAGCAGTAAACTCCTCAATGGAGAGAAATAATTGAGAAAAAGAATCAAACGTTACGATACTGATAACGCTATGCAATACTGCTTAACACGGATTAAGGTATTGCATATTTATACTTGAGAAAATGATCAAGAATTTGTATTTCTGTCAATTCAGTGGCAAGTTATTTTATATCGCGACGCTTTTTAAACGCCTAATACGTGGATGTATTTTGTAATGCAAAGCGGGAATTCTGACTCTCCCGTTTTTATATTTTTACGATATCATTATTTACGTAGAAAGCAAACGGAGTCAGAAAGAGCTCTTAGAACTATTCAGGTTTAGATTGGCTAGAACAAAAAAAATAATTTTCTATAATTGTATTAAAATCAACCAAATTAAATTACTCTTAGGTGCTGCGGGATGACGGTGTCTTACAAAATGGTGTATCGAAAAGAAATATTTAACATAAAAAACATAATAAAGGGACGAAAAAATTATTACATTGCCTGCACTGGCATATTCCTTGACAACTGCTTAAAAATTTAATTCAAGTAAAGCTTTAAAATAATATAACGACTATAGGAAGCACAAGTGAAAAGTAAACTCTCTGTATGCCTCATTAGACATAACTTATAAGTGCATAATGTTTTTGAAACCCCTTGATAAGTTGTCTTCACGAGGCATCCTTTTTCAAATTTTATCGTTTGAAGAAGATAACACAACGAGAACCTTATGTTATTTTTTATTGTTTTTTAAAGTACGTAGCTTAAAACACTCTTCCAATCGCTCAAACCAGAATTATAACGTTTATTCCACTCCAAAGTGTGGGTGTTCGAAATGGCGAAAGCGTCGACTGCTTCTTAACCGGACTGGGACCTTTGACTACGAAGACTTTTCTTGATAACTATTCCTTTCACTATTAAATCCACTTGTAACTGATTTTCAGCAATAATTTATTTATCCTAAGCATAGGCAGACTAAGATGCTTATCTTTGAATTAAGGAGATAAATCCGTAAAAAGTACATTTAATATACTTTTTAATTTTAGGAAATGTGAAGAAATTTTTAGGGCTTAGGTAGGTGCTCTATGGACTGTATGGAGGATGGTCAAAAATTTGTAATTTTTCCTGATTTACATACGCAATCGTTTGACGAGCGCTATGTAAGCATCCGTTGTAGTGCTGCAGGATAATGCGTTGCTTTCAATTAGATTTTTGAAGTTCTAAACATGTACTAAACCAACTGTGGTATACCACTCTGCGTTAATGGTCTACGATCTTCAAGTGCAATAGTCCCAAAATGGCTGGTTTTACAAACAAACATGGCAACTTCTTTGAAATGCTTCGGAAATGTACAACTTTAGTCGGTTTTAGATCTTATTTAGTCTTGAAAGACAGCGGATTGTTCTTTGGAATTAGGATTGTAGGAATAGCTCTAAGATTTGTCACCACTGATGATGTCGTAGACATGATATGACTCGGTTGAATCTTAGCAGAGTTTTCTTACACCATTTGACACGATTGAATTGTGATCATCGGAAAACCAAAGCGGTACCAAACGGTTAACTAGCTTTCTCACACCAAGCGATTCATCACTAAATGATGTGAATGTTAGATCTTTAAAACGCTGAATCCATGTCAAGCATCTTCTAAAGTTGTAGAAAAATGTTGCACGAACATTTTCCTTAGAAATATTGATTTTCGCACGTAACCTGACAAATTGCAATCGACGTGATTGAAAAATAGCTTTAATCAGCTTTTAACTGTTTTAAGATTAAAAATTAAACACATTTCAATATAGAACATTTAAAATAGTTGGTAATTATGAAAACTTAAAAGGCATATCTTACGTTTACTTAGCTATTCCATTAGTAACAAAAAGAAAGCGGAGTGCAGCAATATAGTTCAGAAAAATCTCTACATACCTACACATTATCATTGCCTTGAGTGTGTTGTAGCAGCCGTGGTGGATTTCATATTTGTCAGATGCGGACCAATTTTACATGCATACTTCATCATCGTAAGTCCACTGCTGGACATTGGCCTTAATTAGGGGGTTTTTGGACCGCATCTCACCACGCTGGTCCAATGCGGGTTGGTGGATGGACCTACTTTTTACATGCCCATCCGACGCATGTCTAGGTGTTTTGGCCCAAATTGCCCTAACAAACTAAGAAACAACAATGAAAATTGGTTGGGTCCCCGCAGGATTCAACCCACGACCTCCGGTTTCTAAAGTACAAGACCTTACCTACGGAGACATTTATATAATATACTTAAGAGACATCTTAAACAGGAAATGAATGGTACCAATAATGATTAACTACAGTGTAAATAAGCTACAGTTGAGATAGTATTCACGTAAACATACCCTTATTTCAAATACTAGTGTGGTCAAAAACGAGCTCATTTCGTTGTTGAACCGCCGCGATGTTTAATTTCACAATTAAATTTCATTATATTCGATGCACAAACCGGAGGTCATGGGCTTTAAGATGTGATTTTTCCGTTCGTTAAAGTAACATAGGCAGATCACTTCATTGCCTGAACATTAATTGATCAATACGTCGGATGGGCATGTTAAAAGTCGGTGTGGCGGTTGGCTATTGAGTATTTTGAATTGTTCCGACATGTATTCCATTTAACGTAAGCAGTTTTCCTCTTTGGTCTAAACAACTTTAGGCAAATCCGAAAGGAAGAGTTCACCTCATGATAATTTAGGAAAATTACATGGAAGAAGAAGATTTAATCCCATCAATTATATGTACCTACTAAACAAACCTTATTTTATGAATGGTAAATTTTAAGATTACATAAAAGTTAATGCGTTTAAAAATTCTTTACTCTATATGCATAAATCGTGTTATATATGACGTTTTGATTTAATTAATACTTCAAAAGATATTAGAGATTTAAAACGCGGTTGCGGAAATCACGAGGTAGTTTTGTGGCGATTGCACTTGCCTCTTATATTACGCAAAATGGTTTATACTGTTAGATGTCGGACATATTTTTTGGTCAAAATTCCACTTGTTTTATTATTTTGTTATTGTTTTTATGAAGCTCTGACTATACGTCAGTATCCGTAACAACTAATTGTAAGATATTGTCTAATGAGACTTTATTTAGAAACGGGAACGAACAAACATGTACTGATCAAAGATGAAAATAGGAAAGAAGGAATAATAAAACGCTGAATATGAACACAACTCGATAACAGCGAACCCTCCCTCGCCCGAGAGGGGCCTAATTCACCTGCGCCGCTCCTTATTGTTTCACGGCCCCATTGATAAGCGAAATTCTGCTTTTCTCCTCCATTACAATCGCGGTTCTTCTTCCTCTAATGCAGTGGGCTTACTCCTAATTCATTGGAGAGCTGAGATCATTAAGCGACAATCGTAATTTTGTTATTTCATTAATTATATATGCTTAAAACATTTTAGCAGCTAAATTTGAAGAGACAAAGCAAAAATTGCACGGCCTTAGTTTAAAATAATGCATCACATATTCAAAATATGGGTGCTTTATGGCGTTCTTCTTTGCGAATTGCCGCAAAGCGGTCATACTTGTGGGATAGAACGGCATGAATATGGCGCTATGGCGTTGTATGGGTTACGTTCATTACATTTCTTATTTAGTACGAATACGCTTTAAAAAAAAGAAATTATTGATACATTAACAAATATTCGCATGTTTTTATAAATGTATCCGCAATTTTTTATGTAAAGACAAGAAATAAATATAGTTACATGGAAATAGCATTAGGGAATCGGAATCTATTAGTTTTACCTATATGACAAAGATGCTTTCTAATTAACCACCACTTCACCAAAAGCAACCGATGACAGAACAACAAGCTAACATTTATTACACCACAATTTAAGCTCAAGACCATAAAATTGAGACCATAAACCGTAAAATATAGATGGATAAGGTTCGGTACAAGTCGCTTAACACATCACACACACACACATCATCAGCCTTTGTTAGTCCACTGCTGGACATAGGCCTCCCCTAATACACCCCTATCCATTAGGGGGTTTGGACCGTATCCCACCACGCTGGTCCAATGCGGGTTGGTGGGTGGACGACTATTTACATGCCCATCCGACATGGATCATCTTACTTTTCAGACAATTGGGTGATCGGCCAAATTGCCTAACCAACTAGGAAACAACAATGAAAATTTGTTGAGTCCCCGCAGGATTCGAACCCACGACCTCCGGTTTCTAAGCCACACGCCTATACCACTAGGCTACGGAGCAAGTCGCTTAAAGCTAAGTGAATCGACCTTAAAATGCGTTTTATTTTACAATTTTTAATATTAAGTTTAAGTAAATAAAAATAGCGAACTGACAATTCCATATGACTTAGTCTTAAGATTTTGCTAAAATGCTATCGTATACCTACATATAAAGTAAGTCCATGTATAAATTACAAATTTGAAAAATTCTCCATTTTGTGCACATAGAACATGTCATTGACGACATTTCGATCAATTGAATACCTTAATAGATATTAGAGAAATCGCGGGCAATTTAGTGTAAAGAGCAAGTTGTCGTCCTTAATATTAGGTAATTGTTTACTGTTTAAAGAAAACATTACTTGTTCAATAATGTGTCGTGTTCCCGTAAACAAAAGAAATTTGCAATGTGGACGGTGTGGGCTGATTGAGAATAGCCGAAGATCGGAAGAGGTGGTGTTCATTAGGAGGCCTATGTCCAGCTGTGGACTGACACGGGCTGATGGTGATGAAACAATAGTAATAATAGCTTTGCAAAGATCAGTTCCGTGCCTCTGTTCTATGGACAATCGTATAACAAATCGTGGGTAGTGGGTATGGAATTCGGGGTGAGTTATACCCGTTTCTGTTACAAGTTTCTTATTGGTTAATACATCGCATTAGCAAGTTAAAATGGACAATCATCGCACTTCTGAATATCCTCACAGAAGATGACTGCAGGTTTGTCACAGCTGCTGTTCAAATTTTTAAAAAAAGTGAAGAAAACCAATAAAGAAAAAGTGAAGTAAAAATAAAGAGATATTATTATTAAAATACAGAATAAAAATTTAAATTGAATAATAACTCAATCGCTTCGTCGTACACTATACCTATGTTTTGAAATTTTAAAACATATTATGTCCATTGTATACGATATTTTTTATTACATTTAAAATTTGATATAAGTAAAGTATTAAAACGGCAGGATTTAAAATACCAACCTTTGGTACAAATACAAACCGTTCACTAAATAGTTACATAACCTTTATTTTTCAAACGTTTCTTTTGAAAGAAAATGTACCGACAAGAGTTCCAATAACACTGAGCGGCTTCTATGCATCGGTCCCTCTGCAATGTAAAGACATCAATGCCTTCGTAATTTCAAAGGTATTTATTACAAGTAATTACAGGTTAATCACGAAGATCCAACACGCTATTACAACGACACCACAAGTCTAACAACATCAGCATATATACTAGCACATATTATTTGATTGTATAAGAATAAACAAAATATACGCGTAATATGAAGCATTTTTAAATCTAGATTTAGTAAAATTAATCACTCTTCTTTAGTCTCACTAAAAGTCGAGAATAGCTCAACCGATTTGGCTAATTTTGATCTTGTATTACCTAGTTGCAGAAGTCCAAAGAAGGTTTATATGATAAATAAATATAATGGTGTCGGAACCAACAACTGCATTCGTTCTTGAGAGGTAAAAAAAAATTAATTTCACTACAGTAAATTAAGTAAATTAGCTATCAGACTATTTTTGTTGATTAATACCTAATTATTATTAATTTAGATTATCGATTGAGGCGGTACAACTACCAACTCAGCTAGTTAGTTTAGCTGTATTATCACTGGCTTTAGCCCTTATTTGTTATCTTTGAATGACACGTTGGTCACCAGGGCCTTCTGGCAATGTTAGGCGTGGATGATAAGCCGAAACGAACCGGAGCGAGAGTTCCGCATCTTGTTTCTTTTTTGTTAACCATGAAGTTATGATTGCCACAAGTGACTCTTGCATCATGGGTATCATGTATAAATCTTAAGAAGTTGTTAATTTACACGGTACGGGTTGTACTGTACATTCACAACACTGTGAACGATATCAGCAAGCAGTTGGACAAACATTTAGATCGCTTTTTAAGTGGAGAATTTTACTACAAGGAGATAATAAAATGTATTATCATATACCCATATATAATAAGGCATATTTAACTTTTAATCCTTTATTGAATTATTATTTAATCATAAATTAAAACCTGCAGGGATTATAATTTTCGTCTTAATTTCGCACCTTTCGTTCGAGTGTTTATTTAATTTTTTGTTCAAACTTTCATTTAATATCATATAGGTTATGACATATGACTTATGACTAAATACTTTTCTGCTAAACAGGCAGGTAAAGTTTAAACGCCTAAATAAAAATGTGAATAAAATAAAAGTATGATATTTATATAGCATTTGTACCCAGGTACAAATGCAAATTTCCTTTTACCAAGACTTGTAATTAACTCATTATGTTGTATTAGAAGAATACACGTTTTATTTAAGAAGTAGAGATAATTTATTTGTATGATAATTAATTAACTACATCTTAAATAAGTTTTATGGTAAAAAATGATAGCCATCTAGATAGCGGTGCATTGCCAACTGACAGTGTGTGACTAATTAAATAACATTTTGAAGCGTTTAAATATTTATAAACGCACGCGTTCTTAGGCAAAATAAATGTTTATAAGATATAATTAGCGCGGACGTAAATGATCTACGCGTTGGGTTGTCGACCGTGACGGGCGGCGTTTGGCGTTTGGCGTGGAGCGTGTTGCGAATGGGGCGAATGGAGCGAGCGCGTTCGGGTCCGCGCGCCGCGCACGCACTGGGGGCGGGCGGGGGCGTGGGCGGGGTTGGGCGGCGGCGGGGGGGCGCGGCGCCCGCCAATGGCGGCGGCGGGCAGCCGGCGCGCCAGTCTCGCGCGGCGCGCCGCACAGGACGCATTCCTTACGCGCTACGCTCCCCTCGGCGAGAAGGCGCGCGCGGTGACCGCGATCGCGCCGCCGTCCGCGAGTGCCCAGTGCCCCCTCAGTGCAAGGACGCCGCCAGGACTCGTTCAGTGCACCCCCCGTGACCAGCTCACGGATCCCCGTCCACGGCCGAAGGTGGAACACCACGCGTCCAGCGCCCGACGGCCGCTGACATCGGACACCAACGATACCTTGTGTCGTGTTTCGCGAAAAACTAATTAAAAGGCAGGAAATCTGTTTAAATACAAACTCTTATGACGTACGCTCATTTACCTATTAAAATGGAAACATTTACGCCTGGTCTTACATGATTCTAACAAGACTCTGGAGATCTAACACGAAATATTTGAAATAGGAAGAACAAGTGCTCTAGAAAGTTGTTAGTTCTAATTTGGGTAAAGAATATGTTTGTATATGCAGAAGGAGTGTTATAGTAGGTAGTAATATGAAAGTGTTTTAAACATTTTTCTCCAATGCACTTTAATATTAATATGGCAAATAATTAAATAAATTTAAGCAAAAACTTATGAAACGTCTCAGGCATTAAACAATTGTATATTATCAAATATCACTTTTTAGGCTTTTTCGTTTGAAACGTCGGACGTTAAAATATAGTTAAACATGTAGATACACGCGAAATAATCCTTAAAACTCCTTGTATATCCAGTGTTCACTTAATTAAAGAATTAATACTTGTATTGTTTTTGATATTATTTTTTATCGACATTCTAGATATATATTTCTGGTCATATTGGTTTCTAATAGGAGAAATTAAAGTTGAAATGTGAAAATACTTATGACGCTATATAGTCGGTTCTTACCTTATTAACAACTTGCTCGCATATATTATCAAATTACTTGATTTTCAAGGAGTATACCTATGTAGAGTAACAAGTTTAAATAGCTAATAAATACATAAGGAATTGCTAATACGAATGAATAAAAGTATAATAATACAAACAGATAATACAAGAAAATCGGAGCCGTCGGAGGTTGATTTAATAAAAGGATCCTTTTAAAAGGTTAGCTCACGCAAAAAAAGAACTAAAAAAGGGTGCCATCCTTTGCCTAATAAGTGAAATGTTTAGTAAAATATTTTTGATACATGATAAGTAACAAATGTAAGGAATTATTTTACCTACATCTTAATATGTTAAGTAAACTTTTCGATTATCGTGTGGTTAAACTAGAAACTAGCGCCTTTAAACTTGATCTATGTCTTAGGCCAAAACATGTGTGCACACAATGTGCCCATTCCATTAAACCGTAATAAGAAGTAATAATTAAAAGTGCATTATTTCTCTCTATGCCTTCTGTGAATTGATACTCGTGTAAACAAATAATTAGGCATGCAACTGCCTTCGATATATCAATATTCAATAATATTAATGAGGAATTAAAAGAACTGGCACTTTAGTTGAACTTGTTCAGTGAGTTTTATAAATACATTAATAATAAATTCTTCAATTATAAAAAAAGAGTATATTAATTTCTTATATGTGTTTGCAAAATAAGTTTCCTCTTTTATGAATGCTGTTCTGATAGTCCGATAGTCAGTAGTAATTCATTTGTAAAACGTTGCAGTATTTGAGTAAGTCTAAGATGAACTGCTCTACATAATTATCTAATCGCCTTACGGCACAGGTCCAAATGTACTCGGAGCTCTATAGTAATGATTAAGTTTGCTTCAACTTATGGTGTGTGGATAACACCATCGATTGAGGGCTAATTTAGCTGGCTTGTGGGCTGTGCCGAGGGCGAGAGGGGGTAGGGGCCCACCCCCCGCCCGCAGAGGGCGATATGCATGCCCTGTTCAATATTAAATGCCAAGTAATGGGGTGGAAGTTGAACCGCTTACAATAAAGTCGCTTAATTAATTCACATCCAACCATCTATAAGTAACACATTAGGCCTAAGCGCCATTAACGATTTTATAACAGACAATTTTAACTGCTTCACAGAATATTATTTATTAGGTATCTATAATTGTACTAATATTATAAATAGTAAAGATTTGTATATTTTAACCTAAAAACACAAAAGCTACTCGAACGATCATAAAAACAATTCTATTATAAAATTACAGTATCTTTGATATACTTTTTTTTCCTTAGAAATCCCTTTAGTTCCCCTTATAACGTTGTTTATACCGAAATATGCAATAAAATGCTCACCTGTGCAAAGCTAAGATGTACCGCTAGTAAACAATACCTACTTTTATTAATTAAATTACTTTTTATTAGTATTTAATGATAGCATTTTGTATATCTTTACTAAAACATTGATCCATTTTGTCAGTGTAACTTTAGTAAAAAGCTAATTTCTTAATAACCAAGTGTAGAATAATGAAATAAAATTCTTGTTAATTCAAATATATTATAATCACAAACGAAATGGTTCCTTCATTTATCAGACATTATGCTATGATATATTAAAATAAGGTTGACGCAGTATTTTATTAAAATGCTTGTATCCTGTTTACATCAGATTTAATTAAAAAGCGTATTTGATATTCAGCTATTAGATATAATATACAACATTTTATTCAATAGTCCTCATTCACATGCGTCATATGCACTCAGGCCTACCGTAATGAAGTTCTTTCGATTACGTATAAGCTACGTATTGCTTGGTTTAACGTGAAGCATAAACTCGTGAAGTAAGTGAATAAGTCTTAATGGTTCAATAATAACCATCACAAACATTTTGCCATTTGGTACTCATATAGAAGTATCAATTATTTCTTCATATATATATCAATCTTTGACCTTTGTAATAAAGGGGATTTTAAATTATTTAATTGCTTCAATAATTATTTATTTTTATATATAATGCTTAAAATTGTTAGACAAATGTCTTAAATACCAGTGTTCAAGTGGATCAGAAGGCAGAGGATATACATGTGGTTTACATGGATCGATCTAGCTGGAGTTATGTCTTAGTAGGACTACAATAACTGTACTGTGATAAATCCAATTTTTTTAAGTATTATTCGTCGCCTTTATCGATTTTATTTTATTTCCGACGTTTCAGACTCTTGGTGTCGGAACGGCTATGATCATAACATAAGCTCATATTGCATAGGTCGGAGTACAGACTATAAAATATTTTATTAAAATTAAGATCTGGAAACCCCGCTTCAGCGCTGGCAACAAGACGCACGACATCTCAGTCCACCTTGTGACCACGGTCGCTGGAAAGTGTTCAAAAAGTCTTAATTTCAAATGTAAACACGATAAAAAATCCGTGTTTTTTTTTAATTTAATAATATAATTCGCGTAAACAAAAAAAATAAAATAATTACGAGCATAAAATCATCATCTTATTGAAAAATGATTGGTGAAACAATATATAACAAAATATATTTAGTGATATCTTGATCCACCTTCATTCCGAGCGTTCACTTCCCCGCTTGCGAAACAATGGTGCGTTTGTTCTAACGTAATTTGTTAAACGCCAATTCATCCGGAGAGCGCGCCCTCTCTCTCTTCAACCACATCTTTAAAACATCTTCGTTTTTGAATAACGTCTCAATTACCGCGCCAAAATTATTGTAATGGGCAAGGACTTTGTTTTATTTTTATTTTACATAAACTGCTGAAATAATTATTTTATATATTGATATCTCTTTTATAAAATCCTTACTGCCTTAATTATTTTTTTCATGTACGCATACTCTGAATTATTGTATTTTTATTCGGTACGCCCACGGCAGCAGTTAAGTGTTCGAAACGTCCGAAGTTAAAATGTAAATACATAAACGCGATTAGATCCGCTTAAAGTTCTTCTGCCTCATATCCGTTTGAACTTAGAAAAAAACTGAAGATGTCTTTCCTTCATCGATTATACTTTAAAATTAAAAAACAAATATGTCCGCAGACCTAAGGTATGAGCAGTTTTACGCACTAAAAGTTGTAAGTGATTTGCCTGATATGTTAGACGTTGTTCTAATTGTTTTAAGCAATCAAATAAAAATAAATAATTCTTGAAACAATTAATCTCAATTAATTTAATCTTGTCATTGTCTTATTAAATAAAAGAGAAACGAAAACGCGAATACTGATAGCGGCTGCTGTTATTATTATCTTCGCTAATTTTGGGGATTTCATAACATACACGTTTTAGTTAATCGTTTGGTTTTAGAGGTTAAGTTTATATTAAAACTTGTTCATCTTGCAAATAGTACGATCATTAAATAATCTTTAATTGGCTACTTTTTGTTCTAAGCCCCCAAAACAAGTTTTTAGTATAAAGAGCAGCACGAAATTTAGAAAAGCACTTTGATAAAGTTCTTTTAGTTACTTACTGCTGTTCAATTGATAACAATATAGTGTACATGTGCCTAGCCCCGTGATAGGATTAATGGATTTGTGATTATGATGATTAACAAAATACACAGGAAATATTATAAGCCCAGTGGTTTTTAGGTGCATGCAGGATACAATAGCTTGCAAACAGCAGATTGAATTGTGAATGATTCGCCCTCAATTTTCTTTCTAAAGAGTGAAGCTCAGCTCACGATTTGGCACCTATGAACATAACTTTAAACGTACAGTATAAAATAAAAGTTGTTTAGTTAACATTTTTATTTACAATTTTTGTCCAATATCTACATTAAACTTTGGCCAAATCTCATCGTGGTATACTGTACAATTATCAATTACATCGTGGTATATTGCTATGGAGTAGGTACATATTAACGCTACGTCTATTATAATCTACTTCTTTGTTTGAAATTTAAAATCTATTTCACATTTCTTCAGATCATAAAGGCGGCTGTGAACCTTATCAACCCCACGCGACGGCCAACAAGAGTGAATATTTAGCACTTGCAAGCTATAAATTTATGTGCCGCATAGCTGGTCAACTAGAATCTTTGCAATGATGATAACATGGCTTTATGATTAATCGTATGAATGGCAACAATGTGGTTCTGGAATTTGAACTATGCCTTGAGCGTATTTTGCATTGCAAATTAGTTTAAAGACGTCCGCAATGTAGACTAATGTGTCGAGAGCGACGGGCGGGCACCTGAGGGCACCTGAGGGCCTTTGGTCAATAGTATCGATATCGTATTTAATCGTAATTATTAGCAAGAAATGTAATTCCTCGACATAATCGCGTATAATAGTGAATCGTTTCCGGAAATTGCAGAACATGGAAGCAAATATAAAATAAACTAGCAGTCCGTTCACGTCTCTGCCCGTATTATTTTTGGACTTTGGAATGAATTTTTCTTTGTTACTCAACGACGACATATCTTATATCGGTTCAGAAATTTCGGAGTCTATTCAACAGAAACAGATAACACTTCCTCGTATTAATGCTATAATAAAAATGTCACCTGATCCAGCAGGTGCGCAACTGAGTGAAACTGCTACAATGAAACAATGGCCGCGGGAGGCGTATTCCAGTGCGCGTTGTGCACCGCTTTATTTCGAATGCGCTACGTGCAATCGTCCATTGATATGGACGTTAGTGTTACACAATTCACTTACAGACAGCACGGCTCTTAAACCTTACCAGTGCTCATCGATTAGAAGAATCAATCCTTTATTACCGATCAGTGAGGCTAATCTTATCGAGGAATGCGCCCCTCGTCGGTCGAACGGCACCCGATGGGCCTTTGGCGCTCCCGAAAGTTGTCGGACTCCATTTTTACCACTCTCTGCGAAGTGGTGAGCGTGCGAATCCAGCATTCCGGCATTCATTCATTCGATGATTCATAAATTAGATATTCCGTGTTTGTCTTTTAGGAATGGAAATAAAATAAACGAATAAACTTATCCTCCTTCACAAATCTGTACTTTATTTATAGATCTAAAAATATATTCTCGAGAACGACCAAGTTTAATTTGTTCCGCGGGCGATTCTTGTTAGAATTTCCATATCAATAGAGGCGATCGTTTTTCCATGGAAATATTTATTCTTTCGCAAAAGTCGCTGACAGCTTTTGATTTCTTATCAATGATTGAAAGGTTTAAAAGTAAAATAACATAAAAGTCGCCTTAAGATGAGACAAAATTTTAATCTTTTGAAACGTTGCACCTCGATTCGTTTTATCTAATTTGAGGTCAAACATAAATGTTATATGACCAATCAACACCGTGTCATTTAAATGAGGACAATTAACAGATCAATAGGTTAGAAATCAATAAGCCGAGGCCGAGCGTCGGCTAATAGAGTCGTTCCGAGCGCGGCTCAGCAACAGCTGCCGCTTCCTAAGGAGCCGGTGAAATGTACAAACGAGACATTCCGAATATTGGACATCTGCCAGTTATTTTGTGAGCGCCATACATTTTTGCTTCGAATATTATCCAATTAGTAACGGTTTCGTTTTGTTGTTTTTTTTTCTTTTCCTACACAAATCACTTCGGCACTATCTCTTGCATCATGACTAAATAATCTCTCGTGGTCTCGTGAATCTCTGGAAACGATCCCGTAATTGCGGGTCTAACGACCGTGCCCCGCTTCGCAGTCGGTAATCGCGTCTACGACCCACTTGGCCTTTTGACGGCTCTAGGATAGAATTTACCTTTTTAAAGTCTTATTGACACAGCTAAAGTAAAATAAATATACTTTAAAAGATTCCATTAGTTCCAAATGTGTTGTCATCAAGGCATAATTTGCTACTCAGAGGTGTTTTATCCATGATGTATAGCACGGTTGCACCGGCGAATCTTTCGCATTTCTATTTAATCATACAGTCTATATTATCCACCGAAGCTTAGGGTTTAAAAGCCAATTATATTCAACTATTTTAAATCGTTACAAAAATTACATCATGTGGCACTTGGATAACAAATGAATTAACATAAAATTTTGTTACTTTACTTTAATACAAAAGCGCTAGTTTTTGAAGTAGTTTCCCGTAAGAACAGTCGAAGTTTTCTTTAATAAAAAACTATTTGAAACAACGAATCAATATTTAATTGGTATACCTTAATATTCCCACAGTATCGTATTGAGTATCGTACGGAGGCCTGACGAGCCAACTATCGAGTATTTCTGCCGCAAAGCTGTTGTGTGCAAACACTACTACGTTGCAGTTTGAGTAGAAAACGCCCGTTGTTATTATTTAATATTTAATAATACAAACATACATTACGTACGTATCGCTATATTATGCATGCATGTATATATTACTTAAGCTTTTTCTGTATTACAAGAGCGATTTAAGCCTGCAAAGAAAATATGTTCAAAGTTATTTTTTATCTTTGGTGCTTATTACTAATTGTTTTCTATGGGAAAAATCATTAATCGTTAATTCGTTTTGGGAAATGAAAAAGTAAATAGGACTATTGTACTGAGATAATTAATTGAAATATTGATTTTACCTGAGTTTTAGCCTGTTATTATAGTATATTTTCATTGAATATCGTTAAAATATTACTTAAATATATACGTTCTTTAGTTACTAAGCGTACGTAACCGTTGTTACTTTTAGCGCTTCCCAGCTCCAAGTGTAGTTCGAAGCGGCTATGGCCACGGGAACCACCTTCTACAGAAACAACAGTGTTTCTCGCCTCTTACTTTATCTATAGTCATAATAGAACCAGCAGAGAAAAGATTAGCGGGGTTCGCCTCAATAAAGTCATGTGATAGGCGTGAACCTGCACAGTCACCGCGCACTGTTTTGCCGTAACTCATTTTCCTTCGATTCCTTCACTGTTCGAGGACTAATACCGTCGTATGCATTAAAATAACAATAAATACATACGTGTCGGGCCGCACTAGCACATCGGCCGCAGCGGTCGCGAACATTGTTTTTAATGAGCATAACAAAGGATATAGAAGCAAAAAGTGCAATTAAAGCGGCACTAAAAAATGCGCGGACGCTTGACGGACGGCCGCGGGAACCGGCCCACCGCGTCCAACGCGCCCGCGGTGACCACGCGCCTCGGCCTCTATTTATTTACCTAAAGAATTGATAGCGAAAGACTAAACAGTTCACTTACAGTAATAAGGAACAACAATGTGATGCAAATATTTGACACGTTAATCGATTTCAATTGTAGTCACAAAAAAAAATGCTAGTCACAATAACTTTATTAATAAAAGTTTAAAATATTTTTTTATTTTGATGAAATACGAAAGATGATGTGACAAAAACGTATAAATTAGAGGTGTTCGGCTGTCCCCTGCGGGCGAGGCGGGCGGCCACCCTGGCGCCGGCACGATCTCGCTTAACTAAGGAGCTAAGTGTAGCAAGTTTTTGTCATTGCCATGGGTTCCGTGAACGGTTCGCCACCAGCGTGCTGATCAGCGGTCGCAATTGCTGCCTTCCTCCGGTGCGATGGGCGGCGGGGGCGCTTTTTTCCCGCGGGCCCCCACCCATTCCGAGGCTTCTCGATCGCTTAGTATTCGACGAACGCACCCCCGAAGGTGCCGCCTAATTCAACGACGACTTTGCTCCGCTGCAGCGGCATACAGGATTGTTTTCATAAAGCAGATCCTTATCCATTGAACAAAAAGTATATGTATTAGGTTTAGTAAGACTTATCCAATTTCATTAATCTGAATATTTACGGAACATCAACGCGGTGGAAATGTGTCGTGTCCATCGCGAGCCCTCCGTCCGAGGCGCAACTTTGTATAGCTTAAGAACTGGTCCCTCCGCTACGGCGATGGACGCTCAAGCAGAAGGCTTTTAACTTTCTAACGTGTTTCATTTGCTCACGTACGCAACGAAAATGTCATAGATTTATTTAGATGGAATTGAATAAAAGAAATAGCGGGAGTTAAACCGTATAAATTAAATATTTATGTTACACGTATATGCTATAATGCAATGTACTATTATGTTTTTGTTTCGTAATATATCTTTAAACGACTTACAACAAAGACGTCCTAGTATTCACGCAATGAGCGTCGTCGTACTTAGCCTACGTGTCGCAGCGAGTACCTCGCAGGCCTAAGGGGCGAGTCATCGGTGCGTCGGAGGCCTCGGCCGCTTCCGCATTCAGTGGATCCAATTCAATTATACACGGATTAGAAAAAACGACCGCGCGGGGCACGCTCCGGCCGCCCTTAAGGAAATATATGCGGTGACCTTGTGCCGGCCGTAACTGCATTCATGAGCACGTTACGCCGCTCGCACGCATTCGCTTGTACGATTGATTGTGTATGCTCATGTGGGCAACGTTGGGTTGGCAGGTGCCGCCGGCGTGGGCGGTGCGCGAGCGGCGGGCGGTAGGGCGCGGCGCGGCGGCATGGCTTGGGCGCCCGCCGAGGCGCTGCGCTGAGGCGCGGGATGTACGGCGCCTACTACCCTTACCTGTACGGCCGCGGCGCAGCGCGCTCCTTCCACCACGCGCCGCACTTCCAGTACGACCGGGTGAGTTGCCATTTCTATCACTGCACGTCAAAACGACTACTTCTAAAATTAACGGTTTATTTACCTTAAACGACTTCTACATTACCTTACTTTAAATGACACCTTAGAGAAACCAGATAACATCAGGCTACATGATCATAATTATAATTGCATAGTTGTAATAAGACGATAGTGAAACTTGACAGCTATTTAAAATCTATTACCCTCGAATATTGATTACAGCGACTAGGCTACCTACAAATATTATATTGCCCGTGCCACGTAAATCGCTGACACGCACCGAGCGCTCCGACGTCGCCCGCGCAGTCCACTCCTAATCGCCGCTAATTCGACTCCCGAGGCCAACGCGCAACCTCATACTGACCCACTGCATTCCGAATGTCCCCCACATCGAGATATTTTCTATACAATGTTGTACAGCTACATACATTTGAAAATTAATCGCTGCCTCAACATTAATACGCACTCCTAGTAATAAATCATATTTGCCATAATGTGTGTGTTCAAAGCGTATTCTTTGAACAATTATTTTATTTACATTTCACTGTCAATGGAAGTAGTTGCAACGTTTTTATAAAAAATAATTTAATATGTTTCTGGTTAGTTTGCAATATATACTTAGATGGAGGGCCCATTGTCATAATATGAGTGATAATGATGCGAGCGATGTGGGTACCTACCATACAAATATGCGTTTTCAAACGTATGTAATATGTTTTTACGTAGTATAATATGCTCATTTGTATATATATTTAAATTAATGATTTCGTAGAAGATAGTAGTTCATTACTAATTTACGGTTTTTTCGCTTTAGTTTTATATATTTATTCCCGACGTTTCGGATTCTTTCCAGCATACATGATCACGGGCAGACTAGATTGGTATATATATGGTTCATCATTCAGTCATTGGTTTGACAACAAAACTAATTCTTAATTTTGAATTTTGTTGTCAAACCAATGTTCAAAATTAAGAAAATGAAAGATATGTCAATTTTAAATAAAAACTCTGACGGTTATTCCATAACATTGATATACAGACATATAACTGCCAGTGATCATGGATGCTGGAAAAAACGTCGGTAACAAATATGTATAACTAACGCGAAAAATTCGAAAATTTGTGGATTTGATATGCATAATAATCGTGTAAATAAAAGAAATAATTAAGTTCATTACTTATTTTGCAAAAATATACATTTTCGCCCAAACATCTTTTCACTTGCCCTAAAACAATAGGAATGCATGAAACTTGTCTCATAAATATTACGTTCGCTGCCGCAGTTGTTGCTTCACAAGGAGCGCCCCGTTCTGGCTTTGACTTCTCAATTTGTTCGACTTCTCCGTCTTTGTCTTAAGCTCTCTTCGCCGGAACGAACACCTCAATTTGCAAGTACACATAACATTTTAAAATAAAAAAAGAAAGGAGTTTAGTTGGATTCAACTGCGTAAAGCAATCATTGCTAATGTGAAATTTGCAAGTATGATCGATGCAAGGGGTAGCTGGCGCCGTCTAGTACATTTCAAAATAAATGCTCACAATTCTCATTTACCCTTTGTGGCTATTGACGCGTGGGCCATACGTCTTTGAGTGCACGTGAGTGCAATTCGGTAAGAGTGCGTGCAAGGCCTGCCGGGATCTGAAGAATGGGTTCTATTCGAAGACATGAACAAAAATGATTTAATTCTTTTTGCACCTACACTGCAAAGAATGGATACGTTTACAACAAAGTTCCAGTAAACATTTACAATTTAACTATTAACAACTTTATAAAAGTTGCCAAGGAACATTTAAATGTTAAAGGTTATTGTAAAAAAAATGAATTTTAAATGATAACACAGTCTTGTATGCTCCCATGCTATGCCATAGTCTATGTAAGCTTCAGGTTTTGTTTAAATTATAAAATATGTACTCTTATTGATTGTGAATTGATTTAAAAGATGACATAAAAAAAAGCCTTTTAAGTTTTTAACGCCGGTTTTTCTTTACCGTACCGTGTTTGACAAACAATAAGTAAGTGTTAAGTTTTATGTTTTAATTTGAATTAGAAATATTCCTATATTTCATAAATTCTACTATCTTCTACGAAATCATTAATTTAAACTTATATACTAATAAGCATATTATACTACGTAAAAACATATTACATACGTTTGAAAACGCATATTTATATGGTAGGTACCCACATCGCTCGCATCATTATCATTCCACTACCATGATAACACAGCTTGGTAATGGAATGCTCGCTCCAGGACTTGTTTCAAAATTGCATAATATGTAATGCCGAATTATCAAATTGTTTGTTATTTCTAAAAGATGACACAAAAATAGCCCGCTGAGTTTCTTTCGACGGTTCTTCTCAGGTCTGAGGCGTTATTTTCCGAACCGGTGGTAATGTGTTTGACAATCAATAAGCATACACTTGCTTATTGAATAAAACTTCTATATTGAATAAAGATATTTGAATTGGAATTTACCGGAGAAAAATGTACACGCAAGTGACTGAGAATTATTCATCTCTCATATTCATGTCGAATGTAAAAATGTATATTGCTATTTAACAATAGCAATATAAATTTTTACATTCGACACGAAACATTAAAGTTCCATATTAATGGATATGAAAATGTCGTTTATTCATTGACCGTTCGGGTATCATCGTATTCCGATAGAGATGCGAGATTCCCCGAACGAAAATAATTTCTGACTATATCTTTATTTGTCTCGTCCTGATATGAGACTTGACATGATTAGTGTTGTTGAGAAAAATTGTTTGCAAAATGATGAAAAAATTAGTAAAACCTGTTAGTTACATTTAAATCAAATGATATATTTTTATTGACGAAAAGGTTTTAATATTTACATACTACATCTCTACTAGTACGGTATAAAAACTGCACCTCAACTTTTTCATTTGCATCTATACCATAACACTAGCGGTTGCCCGCGAGTTCGTTCGCGTATAAAATAATCTGTTCATAATCCGAAAGTAACCGAGATACTGACGGTTATACCTAAGCTATCTTCTATTGAACGTAAAAGACAGACGGACAGACAGATATGTAACACCACTCCAATTTTATTTATTAGCATAGGTAATGACTTGTACATGAAATTTTCCTTTGCTTTTTGAACTTTATTTCTATTGACTAATTCAAACCAAACTGTATTAAAACTTTTATGAAAATTGTTTTTCAAACACACATTTATCTTTAAAGAACTGATAATTATGACCCCTTGGCAATATTTTCGAAATGTCTTCTATGAGACGTCATAAGCACATAAAATACTTTTTTAAACATAATTACTTTTAAAAGGACCTACACTGTATTTGCATAATTGATTAGTTGATGGTAATTTTTACAATCTTACATTAAAATGGTTATGGTTCTTAAACTATAGATAGATGTACCGCAGACTTTTTAGACTTATTAGAAATGTACAATTCATCATCATCAGCCTTTGATAGTCCACTGCTGAAATAGGCCTCCCTAATACACCTCTATCCATTAGGGGTTTTGGACCGTATCCCCACGCTGGTCCAATCGGGTTGGTGGGTGAGACCGCCTTTTACATCCATCCGACCATGATCATCTTACTTTTCAGACGATTGGGTGATCGGCCCAAATTGTCCTAACCTACTAGGAAACAACAATAAATATTTGTTGAGTCCCGCAGGATTCGAACCCGACCTCCGGTTTCTAAACAAAACATCCTATGCCACTAGGCTACGGAGGCAGTTACTAATGTACAATTACTATCTATTTAACTATTCTTATGTCTATTAAACTTGTAATCGTGCGTATTAGTGTTTTGTTTTTAATAGTTAAATCTAGAATGGGATCCTCCGACACGGACCGCGCTAACTCGACCTAGTGTTATAGCATAGGTAGAAGCGAGTGGTGGTGCGCGGGCGGGGGCCGGCGGGCGGGGCGAGTGGCAAGTGGGCGCTAGGCTTTATTAACTTGTCTAGATCGGGAACCTGTCAGGCGCAACTTTCCAGCCAGCTCAGCGGCTGCGGCCATTTTTTCTCGTAATTAAAGCTTTATATACATTTTTAATTGGTCATTAAGCGGATTTGTAAACGCTCAATGCACTGATATCGATGCTGGGCGCATACTAGTGCTCCACCATTAAGCCCCTCAACTATCTCCCCCCCTGGTCTCCCCCACACCTCACCGCACCACACACCAGGCCCACGCCACATGCTTGAGTGATAATCTGCAATTTATCTATACAAACAAATAAGAAAAAATAAGTTTTAGTTTTTTTTAAATGATTACATTATGATATTCAACCGCTATTTATATATAAGAAAACAATATGTTTGTTATTTTTTGTCTGTCAGTTTGTTTGTTTTCTCAAATCTCTGGAATGACTGGTCCGAATTTGATGACTTTTTTTTTAAATATAGCTGTTATTATATTAAGAAGTCTCCTAGGCTACAATTTTTGTAAAAAAAAGTAAAAAAAAATTCTTTTACATATTACCACGCGGACGCAGTTGCGAGTAACGGCTAGTTAATACATAAAAATAAAATCTGAATATTACTAAAGATACTTAACAATATCAGTTTAGTATTCATACTCCTATATCAATTAATAGTAGGAATTTCATTAGTAGATATGAATATTTATAAATGCCATATTAGTAAGCGTAACATGTTGCGGTGATAAAGAACTTTTATTTAGTGACAAAGGTGTTCGCCTTCTTCGTAATATTATAGGCATATTAATTAAATTTTTTTAAGAAATGTTTCCAAGTTGGAAAGTAGCACAACATTACAGAAGAAAAATAATAGCCAGCAATTGTGGAACTCGCAAAGCAGTGTCATTATATACCTTCTGAACCTGAGGCCGAGTTCCCCGAAGAGCGCCGCTTCCGCGTGCCCCTTCCCCGAAGAGCGATAGAGAGAGCCTCTGCGCTTGCGGCCCCATAGAGCCCTCGCCGCCCTCCAGGCTCGCTGTAGCCCGTAAACGTTACAAGCGAGACTAAATATACATCCGAAACCGACACGAAATTCATTAGACATTCGAAGACGCCCGAAGCGGTTTAACGTGATTTACTGCCATAGTTTCGGTGGGCTAATGTCGAGCGACATTGTCGATTTAATTGAGCCCTAAGCGTTGTTTTAACGAGCGAACCGAACGTCGCCTCTAAACGTTTCCCAAATGGATTGTTTATTGTTATGCCGTCCCTCGGCCGTGGCGCGTTTATGTAGCGCGACAGCTCCCGCGGGACGCCATTAACACCATTAGGACTATTCTCGGTGTCGCGCTAACTTTACACTGTAACAATGTGTCCCGCACTGTATGATGCATTGCTCCTGCTCATCCCACCGGCCGACCTGACGAAAACACAATTCTCATAATCGCTATTACAAACAAACGCCAAGATTGAGTCGCCAACTGAGCCTCGATGGCTTAACGACATCAATTTATATTTGTTCTGACATTATTCGCGTTACTGCCTTCGATTATTAAACATTCCGATATTAATTGCTGTCGATGTTTGAAATAAATGTGTTGGGACAGAGATTATTAATCATGTTGATGCAGTAAAGCACAGGTGCATTCCTACAACTTGAAAATGATAATAATTTAGGTTTTAATGGAGGAGCGAAGACGAACTTCGTGGCGACATCAATTAGGTGGCATTCCTTTAATTAGTAAGCATTTATTGGAGCAAAGAGCAATGAATGATGACTGCGGGCCATAATTCATTCTAATCCTCATACAAATAGGTTCCGCTACGCGCGTGTAATACGTGTAAAACATCCGTCAATCAGATATGCGCCGGTCACAAAGGGCCGCGAGGTCTCGCAGCGAACGGCGCGGGTGCGCCCTAATGAATGCGCCTTTGTTCGACGGATTGTTGCGTTCAATTTGGCCGGAATGGGGCCTGTTTCTGCTTTATCGCCGTTCCGACGTGGAATAATTGAATATTAAGGAAAATTTGGAGGGAAATCGGCGGCAGGTGGCCGGCGGCCCTTCGCTCCGCCGTTTTGCATTTTAACGCGCGCGCAGATCGGTGCCGTGATGGCGCCCTATCGGTGGCCTAGCGCGGAGGCTCCTAGGGCCCTCTCGCGAGACAAATCGCTTCTCGCCTCTAAACCGGACCCTTATCGCGGCCCGAGTGTCGAACCTGTCGCTCGACGTGTGTCCCAATTTTGTGGCCGTTATCGATTCCGATCCAATTATACTTTCTGGTCTCGGCGTTCGCGATTGAATGCCTCTATAAATCTTCATATATAAAAGGTAATAGATACTGTAAAACGACACGCTCATGAGGTAATAAACACGCAACAGTATGCAATAGAATAGTTTCGTGGAAGGCTTCTGCTCCAATGACACCCACCCATGATCATTCTTTCATGTATTCACACACGTTTCGTAGATTATAGTTATTCACGCAAGAGCATTCGAATAAAGTAGATAACAACTCTTTCCGTTACGCGATATCGATATTTCTTGATTTTTATCAGTTCACCTGTTCCGGCATATTTTAAATAGCCGTTCATTAATAAACAAACAACGATTTAATTTAAAGTTTCGATTATGCGCGTAACATAATACGCCTAATGTTAATTATGTGCTAATATTCACTAATACATCTGTCGCCTAATTTGCGATGGCCGGTTTAGAACTTCGCTGCTTGTTCATTAACATCTAGAGGATTTCATAACATTTCGCTTTTTCTTTTTCTACAAACAACAAGTGTAAAAAATAACAATGCATACATTTTTATTAGCTTTTGCTTTATAAAAATTTTTAAATTTTACTCAACCCTACAAAATTATGTAATAATTATGTATATTTATATAAGCGGCTAAAATATAGGTATATTGAACCAGTAAGAAGCTTTCTCTAAACAGAATTAATGTAAAAGATATAGAAATCCTGACTAATAATATGTATATGTTAGTTGCATTTAACCATTCATGATGTTGTCGACAATTCGAGTAAATATTTTAAGTGAGTAAACGCAGTTAGTCTCTGTTAATCATCATCATAAACTTCAGCCAGGCTGAAGACAGGCTGAAGATGACACAGAAGAAGAAGATGACACATAGGCCTCCACAAATGCACGCCTTCTCCATTAGGGAGTTTTAGACCGTATCCCACCACGCTTGTCCAATGCGGGTTTGTGGGTGGACCGACTTTTTACATGCCCATCCGACGTATGGATCATCTTACTTTTCAGGCAATAGGGATCTTACGAACTAAAAAACAACAGTGAAAGTTTTAAGTCCCCGCAGGATTGGTACCCACGACCTCCGGTTTCTTAATCACACGCCCATACCACTAGGCTGCGAAGGCAGCAGTGCTCTCCGTACAAAATTGTGTCGCGTGCCCCGCCACCGCATTTTAAATCTCTGATGTCTTTTACGGTATTCATTTCATCAAATTCAAGTAGTACAATTATGTATGATATACTTTATGTCTATCTTTTACGGTTTTGGCAGCGTTTCTATTTTATCAAACGAGGTTGAGATTTTTGGTACCCTAATTTTTTTTCTAAATCTAATAGTCATATAAACTACTTATCACAAAATTATTTAATAAATGGGACCAACGGGAAGCTAATTTCTATCATTTAAAAAAATGACCAAATCGGACCAAAGAGGTAACATGTATAGAAAAAGACAAACGCTACGCAATTGAGAACCTCTTGTTTTTGAGAAGTCGGTCAAAAAAACATGGTTTATTTATTTATTTAAAGTTTTGCACAAATTAATATACACACAGGCAGGCTTAATGCCTTAGGCATTATCTAACAGCCGACCTTAGTATAGTAATAAGTAACAAGGTAGGGGCAGGTGGTAGGTGGTTTAAGATTTACACAATATTAGGTAAATCTTAAATATTAGGTTAATTTATAAGAATAACTGTAAGGCTATATTATACAAGGATATAGTTTATTTTATTCAAAATATTGTAAAAAATACTGTCGAAAAATCTGCTATCGCCGAGCTATTCCTATACGAACCGATGATATTATGTATAATGATTATTATCCAAATTTATAACCATCACGTGAGTGAAACCGCTGAGATAAACTAGTATATTTATAGACAGTGTATGTTTGTATACCTTGATCGTTGCCTACACCAAGCCTTCATTGAAGTAAACTTTCAACAAGCCCTATAACTCAAAATGAGGGATGAAGTCGCTGGTAATTTTCGTGCATTCCGCACCTCATGAGCAACCTAAAGATCAATGAAAGCCACACATTTGAATTGATTTTGTACCCGATTAAATACGAAATGGAAGTTTGCCACTGAGGTCATAGTGTTCTCTAAACCATAGTCCAGTTAGCAATACCTCATCTGTCGGTCGAACTATCGCTTTAAAATGTGTCAACTGACCTATTTCTTAAATAAAATGGTAATCAGCCAAATATCAGAAGCGAAATAAAAGATGTTCGTTTAGATTAGTAATAAAATTATCTTATCTTTTCTGACAACAATTTGAAATTTAAGAGGTGATGTAATCTGTCTCGGAACGTTATGTCACCTGCCGCTAATGTGTCCCCTAGATACGCGTCAACACATTCCGCTCTGCGGACAGTTTGATGCTTATCGGTGGTTTTTTCGAGCTCCGGCCTCACCAGTAGCGCAGGTTTCGGTGCCCATGTAACGCGACCCTTATCGGCGGCGACGAATCGATGCCCCATTAATGTCCTCCACTAAATTAGTAGCGGCCCATCGACACGACACGTCGCTTTAAAGTAACAACTTTAGGTAAAATACATATCTGCGTTGTTGGTGCTAATCAGTTAAAACGAACCTAAATTACTCGTTTGCCCATCTCGGGTAGATTCAATGCAGATCGCAACAGTGAATCCGTTGTTGTGTTGCAGCTGAACGTGCAAGGCGGCAATGGCAGCGAGTACGGCGCAGGGGCGGCGGCGCTCAGCTCGGGCTCGGCGTCCTCGGGGGCGCAGTCTCCCGCTTCGCCGCCCCACGCGCACCTGCCGCTCGCACCCCACGCCCACGCTCACGCGCATGCCCATGCGCACGCGCACGCACACGCGCATGCCCACGCGCACGCGCCGCACGCGCACGCTCACGCCCACGCCGCGCACCAGTCGCCGCGCCTGCGCGCCAAGGAGGAGGATCTTTCGGCGCACGGCCGCGCCAGCGCCGACGGTGAGCCCATCACCAGCAACACCACCACTAGTGAGTACGGATGACCCGGTAGAGCCGATGCTAAGTAGTCGCCCGTGCCGCAGGGGGCGGCTCCTCCGAGTCGGAGGGCGAGTGCGGCGGCGCGAGGGGCCGCGCGCAGTACGTCAGCGCCAACTGCGTGGTGTTCACGCACTACGCGGGCGACGTGGCCGCCGTCGTGGACGAGCACTTCGCGCGCGCACTCGCCGTCGACAAGCCCAAAGGTAACATGCACAACTAACTATATATAGAATGGCAGAAGCGCCATCGCAAAGGGAGTTTGGCATCTTTGTGACGAAAATTACGCTGTAACGTTTACAATGGTCATGGTGATAAAGATAATTGCAGCTAGGGAGTGCCATAAGGGTGATTATAATTCGGGCGGTATTAGCAGGTCGGCACGGTTAGACAATATGTCGGCATTGGGCCGCCTTTACGATAAGAAGAATAGCTCCAATATTGTTTTATTAAAGTGTCAGTTGGGCTATGTGATTTAATATGGCTTTAAGCACCCGGCCTTGACTACCCTATCACATCTAAGTAAATATGGAACCAGATAAATGTTAAGCGCTGGCAACTGCATTTTAAATGGATGAATTACTTGACGGTTTGTCTTTAGTGAGTTATTCGCTCGAACTGTAATAAAATGTATCTTATTACGTTCTTATAACGTTAATATCCGTAGCTTAGTGGTATAGGCGTGTGCTTTAGAAACCGGAGATCGTGGGTTCGAATCCTGCGGGGTCTCAACAAATTTTCATTGTTGTTTTCTAGTTGGTTAGGGCAATTTGGGCCGATCATCCAATTGTCTGAAAAGTAAGATGATACATGCGTCGGATGGGCATGTAAAAAGTCGGTTACTCACCAACCCGCATTGGACCATGTGGTGGGATACGGTCCAAAAACCTCCTAATGGATAGGGGTATATTAGGGGAGGCCTATGTCCAGTAGTGGACTATCACAGGCTGATGATGTGAGTTATTCGCTGCCATAGTAAATTGTGAGACATAGGTAACTAACAATAACAATTTACTTTTCCTTGCTAATTAATGACCTAAATAACAACATTAATTTAAGAAACATTGTTCCTTTTATCTTCTTTTTTAATTTGCCGGCTATATTATTGAAAGGTATGCTATTAAAAATGTAATAAAATATTTCAGAATGTGGTGTGATCGACTTTGGTAGTAAAAAAAAGTGTGATTATAATTTTATGGCTCATATTACTTACCTTGCTTGTATTTTATTCAGAATATTAAAAGATGTATTTTTGCTGCCATTGATAATATTTAGAACAAATTATTCTACCTTATCTTAATTGAAGGCCGCGTGTCTAATTCCAAAATCTATCGTTGCTACAGCGCAGCGATTAAAATATGTTGATATTCTATACGTTAGGGCTTGTGCACCGACTTTCAACGCATCGGTCTAAGTACCCACCAAAAATAATAATTTACTTACTTTAGAGATATTTGTTAATGATGTTTTTATGGGTCATAGCGCAATGTAGCGCAATATCCAAAGTTCAGTACCTATATATATATTTGCATCACAAATCAATCGAGCAATAGTAAGAACAAAATTGACATAAGCTCTCATGCAAAACTTCATAAGAAAGTAAATTTTACATTTTAACATTTTCTTACGACTGCCTTTTTATTGCATCTTATACTGAATTTTATTTAATGTATTCGACATAATTTGTTTATATTAGATTAAAAACCGTAGGATAACATTTTTCAATAACAGACAAATAGGCTAATGTAGAAAAATAGAGAATATTTGTTCCTGTCTTGCTGGATATACGAGCCATCTTGTAAATGAGCGGGTTGTTGCCTACAAATGGCTCTACTGTGATGTTAGTGGAAGCAGCGGTCCCGGGATCGAACGGTTGAAGGCGGCTAATTAGCGAGGGCCACGGCCCCTGGGCACAATGGGACATAGCGCACACACTGCTACACGGTTGCCGTCATCAAACGAGCGTAGTAAATAGCCGTTTCCAATCGCGTTGGAGATTTCATTTTCGCTTTTTATGCTGTACTGAACTGTTAAGTATTTTAATATTATAACATATAATAGTGCAAAAGCATATACAACAGCAGGTAAAGCACCGCTCGCCCAAAGTAGAGATGGCAACGTGGTTAAAATAAGGACTGCCAGGAAGCCGTCGCGACCCTGGGGGTCAAGCAGGAAACGGTGCCACGAGCGAGTTGGCCACGCTCCAGCACGAAGACGCTCCGGATAGATCTTTTGATGTACTGCACACTTGGCGCATAGCTCACTTCTGAGCGTTCCTCGATATGACCTCCACACAAATCATGTAGAAGGGCTACTAGGCCGCCACAAGCAGGGCGGAGGCGCTGTCCCGCTGTGGATTCGGCCATTATGCTAACTTATGCACATTGAGTGGGCGATCGGCCTCCGCAATCACTCGCCTCGCCGCCTGCATTCATTAGTTCCATTGACACGCGCAAAAACGGCTCGCTTCATTTTGCGGCCGTCCGACGCACTCCACCGCCGGGGAAACCGTACGAACTTATATATTTATACGGTCAGGCACGTGGTGCACTAATTTTCGCATGTTCTAATGATAGCTTTAGGTTCATGCTTGACGCAGCTGTTGATTGTGTAAAAATTATATATTTTTTTAATCTTTGACGTTATTCTTCTTATTAAACTAGATGTTGCCCGCCGTATTAACATATTTTAAAAACTCTGTTACATTTTTTTCAAAAATAAGTTACCTTACACTAAAAGAGTTAACTGGGTTACATAAGCTCTCCTTTAGTAAAGAGAATAGCTAAATTAAATAGACAGACACACAGACTAAAATTTTAAAAAATATCTGTACCGGATATATGTATATCGGCAATGAAATCATTTAAAACTGTTATGTTACAAACGGACACTCCAGTTTGATTTATGTGTATAGTTTAACTATCCATTATGTATGTCCGTTTAGTTTGTAGGCGATATATTAAAAATTGTATATTATTATTGGTAGGGAAATGGTGCAAATACTAGGTACGTTTCTTGTAGAATCAGAGCTAGTATTGTTTGGCACTTCTTTTAGGTTTCAAGATTTTAGCACACTATTAAAATAAATTACTGAAAGCTACGCTCCTAATTCTTTGAACACAAATCGTCCTAAGTTGTAGAAGTATAAGTAAAACTGATCTGCCTCCTAGCCTAGTGGTATAGGCGTGGCTTAGAAACCGGAGGTTGTGGTCGAATCCTGCGGGACTCAACAAATTTTCATTGTTGTTTCTAGTGGTTAGGACACATTTGGGCCGATCACTCAACTGTCTGAAAGTAAGATGATCCATGCGTCGGATGGGCATGTAAAAGTCGGTCACCCACCAGACCGCATTGGACCAGCGTGGTGGGATACGGTCCAAAAACCTCTAATGGATAGGGTGTATTAGGAAGCCTAGTCCAGCAGTGGACTATTACAGGCTGATGATGATGATGATGAAGTAAAACTAGCCAAGTGCAAGTTGAGGCATCCAACTTACACTTGGCAGGAGATACTTTTCGGGATATAAATATCACTATTACATATGTACAGTGGCCTTAAATATAGCTCTAATGGCCAAGAACGAAACACTAAATATGTTGTCTCTAATATACGTCATGCTATTAAAATATTAAATACTAAAGCGAACATTATCATACTTTAAGTTGTTTTTTTTGTTATGTATTGCATATCGCGCTCTTTTTATCTAATAGAAACTGTAATACAATTTGCAAAATGTCGGTATTTATAACTAATGACGATTGATAACAGTTTTATTTATCCAACTACTTTTGAAGATTTAAGTTCCGATCGTAGTAAGAATCGCTCGAATTCTAATGTCACAGTTTCACGTGACATGTGGTATTAAAGAGTTAAGAACGATATGTTTAATATTAGTTTAGTTATGGGCCCTTACATCTTATAACTACGGAAGCCGCCCTTGACACCTCAAGGGCGTCTTTAGTGTAGACAGATTTATACTTGGTCATTCGCTGCATTGATTATTGTACATTTTGGGCAATTGCGTGATAAGCTTATAATGCCGAAACAAGGACAGTCAGTTTGCAAAGCCAGTCGTGCTGCTAGATCGTCACTGCGATTAGCCCGTGAGATATCTATTTGAACTTTGTTACGCACTCAATGTTGTCACAATCGGAAAGAATCAACAAAGTAATGTTGTCTTAATAAACTACAATTCGTGCAAACGGAACTTAAAACAGTGTTTTCGTTTGAATTATTCAATTGCCTTAGGTATACACTAGTTACAGCATATAGCATTATAAACTGCAAAGTTTCATGTAAAAATAAAATGACGCCGGGACCTTTACATTCACCTTTCTGCCAAAGTCTATTACATTTGGCATTAGCAATTGTTGGCTGTCAATGTCAAACGTCGTAAAGCATTTCTATGGAAGTTCTCCTAGTTGTTAAAATAAATAAGGCATATCGAGTAGCCTAAGCAGTTTTTCACCATCATCATCAGCCTGTGATAGTCCACTGCTGGACATAGGCGTCCCGTAATACACTCTCTATCCATGATGGGGTTTTGGACCGTATCCCCGCTGGTCTAATGCGGGTTGGTGGGTGGACCGACTTTTTACATGCCTATCCGACGCATGGATCATCTTATTTTTCAGGCAATTGGGTGATCGGCCTGAATTGCCCTAACCAACTAGGAAACAACAATGACAATTTGTTGAGCTCCCACTGGATTCGAACCCTCGACTTCTGATTTCTAAAGCACACGCTCATACCACTAGGCTACGGAGGCAGTTTTGCATTACTTATCACTATAAATTAGAGTTTTTCAATAACTATTAGCCACAAAAGCTCAATATTTATCAACGTTCGTGTGGAAAATACGAACAGATATGTAAAAAAATTATAAGGAAGGATCACTTAAAATTCAAATTTTTGATCTTATCCTACCCGTCTTTTTCAAATCGTTTCTTTGTTTAAGTAATTATTATCTAGTTTTCTATTCGTTGTTTATCCCATGGGTCAAGTATTACAGCCTGTGTAAGTGAAGTCAAGAAACTGGTAGTGTTCAGAGACGAAAAATAAATGCGATAAAGTCAACGGCCCATGTTGTTAATTACCAAGAGGGTATCGTGCGACATTTTGTCGATTGAGACAAGACTCCCGGACTCAAGGTAACACAATGGGAGGCGTGGTCTCCCGTGCACAATGCGGGATTCTACCGTTTCTGTGCAAATTATTCCGTTCGAGACCCTGAACAGAATTGCCTTCCGTAGGATCACGTTAAACACAGATTAAGAAGACTCGTATTTCAAGGTTACTGACTACCTACTTATTACTTGCTACTATTTCATTAAGAAATTGCACCAATATCCTTTTAAACAGACATCAAAAATAAATAAGACCAATATTTTTCATTAAACTATAATATGCTTTTACTTTTCTAGACTACAACAGAATAATTTTCTTTTATAAATTAAATGTATAATTACATTTAAACAAGAAAAGAACATATATCAAAGATATTTTTCTATTGAACAAAAAAAACTTGTTAACTCAAAAGTCACTTTGGCTTAATTTGTATTGGTGTTCAACAATTGCACGAAATCATCCCTACATCTTCTGACGGTAATCCGCTGCATTACCAAAAACCTATTAGAAAACTTCCTATTATATGGGTCTTTAAATAGCCAACACATTCGGTCTGCTTAACTTACTACATGACGTCTTAATAGGCAAAGGTTCAAATCCTTAAGGAGTACACTGCTGTAATAAGGACTTTATTTAAAAACATTGTTGTAAATGATGTGTCTATTCTAGATATAGATCTATTTAAATTGATAAATTGCACATGTAACGCTTTTTAAAATTGTTGCACAAAATCAGAAATTAGGTTATGATATTGTATTGACTCAAGAATTAGGGATATATTCATTGCTTATTCACCAATTTGTTGTTAAAATAAAAACGTATATTTTTATATGGTGTTTATGAGGTCAGATGATAGTAGATCCGCGTAAAAATCTGACTTTAAGCTAACCCTACGGTAACTAAAGAAAAGGAAGCTAGGAAGTAGAATTGTTGTCTTGTTTTTATTTTATTATTTCTATTTAAGTTTATCTTAAGTCTTATTATGTTTTTGTTTTATTTGTACCGTCTATATTTGTAGGAAAGAAAATATGACAGGAAATAAAACCCCTAAGCCCATTTTTTATGGACAATATTAGTTACGAAATGTTTATGCCACTGTTAAATAGCATCTCAATGGTCAAACGTAATATGGCAAATATTATCACGATAAGAAGTAGGCGGCGCAGATCAAAGCGGTGGCCGTCTCTCGGTCCGAAGCCAATAAGAAGACGGTGGACGATTGTCGGAATGCGCCGTGGGAACGGGCCCCTCGGACCCGAGGCCCCTCTGGGACCGAATCGCCAATGGGGGGACATTAAAGGGACCGCAGGAATTGGTGACGTTGAGTAACAGGAATTAATGATATGGCTAATTAATGCAATGATTGTGCCTGCCCCGATGAAACACCGACGTGTGTGTATTTTAGCGACTCAATGTAATGTATGGTCAAGCAAATCGGCGATTAGCGCCATAAGCAGCGTGCCTGTTGAAGCGCAGCGCTTATTTCTCCTGCAAAGCAATAATGTTGTCATAACTAGTGGTTGGCTTACAAAGCATAATAACTTTTGTACGCACTGTGTACCTATCGATCCAAAATCTTTGTCGAAATCAAAAAGCAGTTTTTGTATGTCGTACTGTATCGCTATACATCGAAAAGTTTTGCGTGGTTGAACATAACATCAAATAATATTTAATTTTGGGTACACATAATCTTTCAACTGCTATGTACATACGCATTTTATTGAGGCATATGTTGTGCAAAACGGAATGTCTGGGGTCGTTTTAGTATAAGGTCCCTCTAAAATTGCGTCCGGGAATCCGTCCACCTCTGAGGAGGGGCCGATACGCGCAACAATCCGCCGATGAGTCTCGTTGTCCCTGGGCAGCGGTGCTTTTTGCGGGTGCGCGGCGGCCGAGGCGCTTTTTGCGGCTCCGGCACGCCGCAAGTATAGCACCGCTCCATTGTTCCCCTTAATTGCCGCCCTCCGTCGCCACCACTCGGACGGCGGCATTCCGCCGGCCCTCCTGATGCTGCCCGATAAGCGATCTGACACTTCTCTATGGTTTCATAGGAACAGACTCATCGGATGTTTTATATTATAGTCTAAAATCATTTGCCAACATCACGTGAAGGAATGAAATGACTAGAACAAAATAAGGAAGGCTGTCCGTGACCTGAAAAGAGTATTATTAGATTCCTTCCAAGATTATCATTGTTACAATTGAAAACTTAGCGAGATTTTGATTCTAATTGGAAATAATTGCCGCAACATTGAATTAACATAGATCAAAATCATTATCCGTTCTCACGTTACCCAGGTTATTCATTTTTTTATACCTCCTATACAAAGCTAGTAAAAAAAGACAACAGCAGATTCGTCTAGCCGGTCGCATCTAACACGTTAGGGAAGTGAAGGACCTTGAACACAGCCCAATCCTCCAGCGAGGGGACGAGGGGCGCGGCGTCCGCAGAGAGGCGCGCTCTCGTTTGTCGGCGGGCGCGTGTTCCGCGAACCGAGCGTCGCTTTTTGCGCGCTCGGCTTCTGAGCCGCCGACTTGATCGCTCCCGAACGACCGAACGATACTCGGAAACAATAATACCTTCGCCCTCGTACATAGTGCTGACAGGCGATCGCTTCTCTTTTTCACGTTATCTTTCAAACTATGTGTGTCTCGAGGACATTTTTATGCGATTGACTAGTTATCTATACAATCAGGTAGGATATAAGACCAATTGTAAACAACTTCTTATCAAAAGAGTTCAATTTAGCGAAATTAACCAAAATTCTTTTGTAATTTTGAGGTAATTGTACTTATGAAATTATGTTTTACGGATTTATCCCGTTTATTGCTTATTTTTTCCATCGTTTCGGACTTTTTTTAACGTTCATGTTCACAGTAAACATACTAGGAACAATAATAATCATCATCATCATCAGCCTGTATTAATCCACTGCTGGACATAGGCCTCCCCTAATTATAATTTAGGCGGTTGTTAGAACGTATCCTACCACGCTGGTCCAATGCGAATTGGTGGGTGGACTGACGTTTTTCATGCCCGTCCGATGCCAATGTCCGATGGATCATCTTACTTTTCAGACAATTGGGTGATAGGCCTTAATTGCCCTAACCAACTAGGAAACAACAATGAAAATTTGTTGAGTCTCCGCAAGATTCAAACCACGACCTCCAGTTTCTAAAGCACAAGCTCTTACTACTAGGCTACGGAGGCTAACAATATCGCAATCAACGTGATAAATCCGTGAAAAAAGTGGAATCAACCTATATAGTATTAGCGTAAATACAAGAATTTATTATAATTGTCCTTCTCCAATTGATGTACAATGAAACCAGAAGAAGCATCTGTCTATAACATACAGACAGACTAATAACAAATATGTTAATGTAAGCATCGTTTAAAAAATACAATTACAAAATATATCTGTTACATGATTTGAAACTTATAACAATCCACCAGAGTTAGTAATTTAGTAAGTTATTTAAAAGTTAATGAATAAAAGTTCAGCTTTCCATTAATTAAAGATTTTTAGACGGTATTTGGATAAACTATATATTCTAAAACAAGCCAGACATTCAAAACACGGCTGCAGAAATAGTAATAAGGGCTGTGGTCCGTTTATATTTATATTGCGAATTGTGATTGAACTTTACAAAATAGGTAAAAAAATAAAATACTTAGGAATAGTACATATCGGGTTATACAAAATTTTGCCAAAAAAAAAATAACAGTTTTCTTAGAAAACTTTCTTTAAATACTTATGTTTCACAGTAGGCAAAAAAGTTCATTTGATATGTAAAATCATCGACAAAATAAAAGATGTAATTGTAGGCAAATTTCTACCATAAAATTATTGCTGACTTCAAGTTTTTTTTATATATAATATGTTACCTTGTTGCTCCGTTTTTAGCGCTCCGATTTTGTTCATTCGTTTTTAAACAATTTTGTGACAAGTAGATTAATAGATATTCAATAGATTATGAAAATCACGACGTCAAAAGTCACAACCTCGTGCGATTAAATTGCTAACGTTGACTGAACTAAAAGTGTACCAATGGAGACTTAACTTATGGTTTCATATTTGTACACCATGAATTAGCCTACAATAAAGTCAGCGGTAGCATATGTTTTAAGAACCACCACAGTAATGTCAACATTTTCAAAATATCAATCAGGCATAATACAAAGCTCATATGCATAAAAAAATTATTTATATGATGTGTATAAAACATGGCATCATATCATATCATACATGACATTTGGATTAAATAAATATATAAATACCTTAAAAGATATTAGTGTATCAAAATGTGGTGGCGGAAATCGCGAGTTAATTTTTAGCACAGGGTACGTTGTCACCGTCTTATATTGCACAAAATGGTTATATGCTATTTGAACTTGGTCATATTCTTAAAATGTTAGAATTTCACTTATTACAAGTAGGATTTTATGATCTTTTGATATGGAAAGCCTTTTGAAAATCGGTGTCATTAATGTCAAATTGTTTTACAGCATCTACAACTTTTAATAAGCTTTTAATAACGAATCCAAAACGTTCTTAACGATGTATTAATGATTTGATTTGTGGTTACCGTGCGGTACACTTAATAAGGATATATGCTTTTAGTGGATTGCAGATCATTTAAATGTGTGCAATATGTGTAAATCATTTCTTTAAGCTAGCTTTTAAGCTTTAGTTAGCCTTATCTACCTAGATGACATGACAGCTGATAATAGCTAATGCTAGAGATTAAAAGCTGAATGCTAGGTGCAGAGCAACGATGTAACATCTAAAATAAAATTAAGTGCCTCCTTCCTTTGGGAAGTCGATCTGAAGATACATAACGCTTAAGAATGTTCAATTTTATGTTCATTGCAACTATAGTCCCAGGCGGACGAGTTACGACTAGACTTACGTCACCTGAGGTGTCTGAACGGATACACTGGTTGATTTTGCTGTTGTTCATTTTTTATGTTAACATGTTACATTGTACGAATTCCTAAATTATACCTCTATAAAGCTTAAGTTTTGCCTAACTTTTAAGGGCCTAAAATAACCAAGTTTCGCTCTGAATATAGATTCACTTTAGGTACTCTGCAACGGCCTCTTTAGCCTAGTGGTAGGAGCGTGTGCTTTAGAAACCGGATGTCGTTGGTTCGAATCTTGCGGGGACTCAACAAATTTTTAATGTTGTTTCCTAGTTGGTTTGGACAATTTGTGCCAATCAACCAATTGTCTAAATAGTAAGATGATTCAAGCGTCGGATGGGCATGTAAAAAGTAGGCCCACCCAACAACCCGCATCGGACGAGCGTGGTGAGATACGGCCCAGAAACCCCCTAACGGAGAAGTCATGCATTAAGGGCCTATGTCCAGCAGTGGACTAACTGATGAAACTACCGTTATTGCAAAATATTTAAACTGAGCCGTTCATCGTGGCTAAGTCTACGCAAGTGCATGTGCGTACAGCGCACACCAACGAAGAGACGCACGCAAAAGAAGCAAGTCCGCCATGGGAGGCCGCGCGTCTCCGTCGCCAGTCAATGATTAGCCGCCTCAGCCCTTGTGGGGCGCGCCATGAATATGCATCGCGCTCCGACGGTCCTCATTCAACCATATTCAACGATATTCAATGGACTCTTGGAACATTCACCATCCTTCTAAAATCCTACATCAATTACGATTCCGTAAGGTTCGTATAATTTCATCGTGCACGGTCCCTGATCAAGTTCAATTCATTCAAGGCCACAATTAGTTTTCTATCATGTATACGTGTTTTCGGCACTACAATTTAGATTAAAATGTTAGCTAAAAATTAAAATACCACTTAGTTAAGTTTGAGGAGTAAATTCCAAGCACAGGACGTGTTCTTACTCTCTTAATTTACTCTCCCGTTGAGACCTCTCCCCGGCCGCAATGGCAAACTTCCTCATTGAAATGCGCGATGACATCCTTACAGTCGGTGACATACGTATTATGAACAAGTTCAAACGTTACCTACTTTGTCGTCAGCCCTCGGTATGCGGTGCGAAACTTTTCCACTGACTTAATGTCGTATGTTTTATTCAATTAACACATACTCGGTCATAATCAAACAAGTTAGTTCAGTGCTTCCTTCTATATATGTATTACGGAAGAGGTGTTTTGATTGAATCTGAGACTGTATAAAATTACACTAAACCAATTTTAAAAGCTTCACAAAAGCTCTGATATTAATATGCATCGTGGTTTGAAAAACATTTGTACCCTACGTTATTTAGAGGTAAAAAATTAAAACAATTCAATAATAGTTCGCGGCAATTGGATATGATCCTATTGCGGATTGACCATCGTTTGTTTTTCCCTCACGTTACGTACTTTAAGATAGAGGTCGCTGTTTTTTCGTTTTCCATTGAAGTGTGAACACTTTACCGCGCCATTAAGAATACATTTATTCGTTATTGTTACGTAATATGCTGACAGGGGAATAATAATGGATGAATAGTATGTGAATTGAAAAAATAAGTATGCAAGCACCGCTGTGGTCAATGTTACGTAGGTACATACTACGTAAATGTCGAATGCCCTATGAAATGAATTGTTATCGAAATGGGCACTAAGTCCTGGCAATGACTATGTAACAGACATGTATTTACAAAATGCACAAGAATCGCACTTTTTCTTTCGTTTAAAACCGTGGACAGCGCTTAAATAGTTTTATGAGTTGACAATGATTATATTAAAAACATTATTGAACCGTAAGAGTTAATGATTAAACTAATAAATAAGCACGAAGTGGCCAAACCAAATCTTGATTTCATCGATATTATTGTTTTATTAATTGGTTTACGACTAGACAAGGACTGATTGACGGGGTCAATGAAAATTTTGTGCATGTGTATGTATCCTTTTTGTCGTTCGTTGGCCCTTCTCGTTGGATTTGAAACTAGAATGATTGTTACTGGATATGTGTTAGACATATACTTCATTGTTTAAAAAAATATTTTTGTTAAAAATATATGATGGCGATAAGGTATATTATAACAGATTACATAAACCGCAGTACCTACCTATTTACTATGTATGATTGTAAATTTAAACACAGTATACTGCGTAAAAATTATTGGCCAGTATGCAATCGTTAATATAACATTTAGTTGATTACGATTAATCGATCGGAATTGCTAAAAATTGAGAATGCAATAACCAACACTTTGTCATAAGCTCGGCCAGTCGATCAGCTGATGCAATATTATTGATGGTCCATGCATTGACCAGGGCTGTGACTATTGTTTTAGAGACGAGTGAGCTGAGCGTGTTGTTCTGTTGCAGAGAGCGTGCCGCTGGCGTCGCGCAACCTGCCCGCGTCGTTCTTCAACGCGGCGGCGTGCGGCGCGGGCGCGGGCGGCGGCGGGCCCGGCGGCGGCGGCGGCTGCGGCCTCGAGCTGTACGAGTACGACCCGTGGCACCAGCCGTACGGGTACGCGCGCGACTACGGCGGCCACGTGGGCTACGGCGGCCTGCTGCTCGGCAGGGGCGGCCTCCACGCCCAGTACAAGCCCGTCGAGTGGGGCGCGCAGCACGCCCACCACGCGCACCTCGACCCCGCCGCCTGCGCGCCCTACTCCTACCCGCCGGTGCCCGGTCAGTACCATTCACGCCACTCACCCTGTACGTGAATCCCAGCTCTGCCTCGCTCTTTTTGCATGGAGCGGGCCCGCGCCCCTCCGCCCCTGCGGCGGCGCACATGAAAGCGGCCCGAGCGCGACCTCGCATTGTTCCCGCGCCCGCTTTTTGCTCCCCCGCCGGCCGGACCCCTCCGCCGCCGAGGAAATTCCTGGACGCTGCGCTACTACGTGTCGTTACGTCATGCTCTCGAGCCGCTTCATTCGCGCCATAGCTCATATGCACAGTTGAGCTCGTCGTAGGCACCAATCGTATCGCACCCCCGTCGCCCGGCGCACGCGATCAGCCGTCAAAGAGATTCCTCGGGGGGCGCGTCCGCTCTAATTGCGCGCGTCCACTTTGGCGGCGCCTTTGATCCGCCGCGAGCGCTCGGCGACGGCGATGCCAGCTATGCGCCGCTCCGTCCCGCTCCGCCCCGCTTCGTCCGGCCGAGGCCCGCGCCTCCGATGGCCGCGATCCGTCATGACTCCGGATTCCTCCGATCGCTCGCCAGCAGAACATTACTCTCGCAATACCTACCGTAGCGGAACCCGTAGTCATTCAAGCGCAAGGTCGATTGCGCGCCTTAAGGTCATAAGCTATCGACTCGTACATCTAGCTACGTGTAATATATTAACATTTTCAAGACGTATTCATATAGGTCGATCGACGTTGGGTTGAAAGGGGCCGAGCGCGGCGGCGGCTCGTGCAAAAAGCGCGGCGGCCACTTGAATCGCGCCACCAGCCTCTAATGGCGCTGATTAAAATTAATTTGCGCCGCGGCCCCGCCGGGGGAGAACGCGCTGGATTCTTCAGCCGCCCGACCACCACCACCACCACCCTCCACCACCATTGCGTACGCCCTCGCTCCTCTCTAGTATGCGTCAATTTATCATGCTCACTTTTTCCTCCTAAAAATAAAAGAATTCATACAAAGGAAAGTTTAAAAAAAGAAGTATTTTTAATGTATCAGAAGGTTTGATTCGCAACGACAGGCAATATTATAAATAATTTGAAATGCTCAAAATTTTATAGAATTCTTTTAAACTTTTCAATTCTTGTGAATGATTACAAAATTATAAAAAGTGTTTACTTCTACTACTAAATATTTTTTATAATTTTGTAATCATTGATCGGCGGACAAAATTTAACAGACTTTTAGCGTAAATTATCATATAAAGGAATGTATGCATCTGCCTGCACCGGAGTTGGCTGCTTCGAGTGTTAGTAAAGGGGAACAACTAATTGTCCTTGTTCAAGATTAATTACGGAGCGAAATGCGTTTATCACTGAGTTTCCTCTCTATATCATCTGTACACATAAATAAAATTGAAATTTCTGTTTGTAACATCAACAAATAGCCAAATATGCTCATCAAATAAAGGTAGTTACAAAGATACCTACGTATGCCAAAACACGCTTATGCTACAATTAAACTATATTATAATAACAAACAATAATCAAAGTTCAAGTACCTAGTAGTAGTAAGTTCATACTATGTCAATTGCTGCAGTAGGTAAAACATATTGCAAGCAAACAACAACACTAACTTTTTTGTTTAATATTACATGGACGAATTCGCGACTAATAATATTAACTAGTACTGAAATGAGGCAAAGGTTTGATGCCAACCTTGTATCCTTTGACAACGAAGTGGCGTCCTACGTTTGGCGTCTCAATGACAGCCGACTCAATGAATTTAGTTGTCCGGTTCTGTTCTTTCGCTTTGCGCAAAATACAGTCAATTCTCAAATCTAATAAGATAAATATCTCTTTAATCTTCTATCAAAGCTTAATTAATAACTTTTAATTAAAAACATTAAGATGAGAAATGTTAAGATAATATTTATATATATAATAATTTTACATCTTCATCCGATGTATAAAAGATTCTTTTGGGCATAAAAGAGTCGACGCAATGTCGGTCGGGTGATATTTCGTGCTTAGCGACGTACATATGCGCGCTAGAGGGGTCGCGGGCTGCTGTTATTTATGGCCTAATACATCCGGCCACCACCGGCGCCACCACCTCCGCCACCTCCGCCACCTAAGGCCACCCCACCCACCCCACCCCACCGGCCGACCCGCCCTCAGCGCCGACCCTCTTGGCAATGGCGCTTTGTGTCACTCCATCTTTGGCTTTTCCGCCGACGATTCAGTCAATGGCACGTTAAATCTTTGGATAAACATTTCTATGGAAAATGGCACCCTTCGGTATGGCTGATGGGTGCAATTATTTAGCATTCCTGTTCTATAACAAAGAAGTTCTCGATGATACCTACAACAATCTTTCTTTCACATTCTAATTGTTTGAATATGTTGAAATGTCTTTGCTCATTGGAAATTTGAGCATTTTTTAATTCAAGTGCTATTTACACACATACATCGCATTATTTAATGTATCGAGAGACAGACGTTGTCAGTTACGTTTGATCATTTTCGTACCACAACAGAGTTTTCCCGTCTTTCCACCCATAATATATATACATATATGTTCACTCGTCACATACAAATTACAAAGTAGGGGCGCAGTTTGGGGTCCATGCGGCGTGTCCCTGCGCGGGAGACGCACGGGGGGCGGAAGGGGCTCCCGAGGGCTTTGATGTGACGCCGGCCGGGAATGCCGCCCTGAGCATGCGGTCGACATATAGCAGTTGGCAATTTAACACGCTCGGCGAACTCGCCCGCTCTGATGCCACAAAACGTTCGTGGCTTATCAATAGCCCCACGTCACCTTTTTGTCCTCTTTGTCTAAAATATACTGTATTGGCTACATTTAGTACATGCATGTGTTTTTTGTAAAAATATAAGTAATTTATTACATTTTCTAATATGGCGATAGAATGCAAAATTACGGGAAGTTTTTACATTAATTTACAATATTCGTAACCTAACTGCAACCATTAGTAGTTTCAAATAGGTTTTTATACAATTTATGGTATTTTGAATTGATTCTCGAATAGTTTTCCGGTTAATGACATTTCCACTGCCAGTGACCGTCCATTGTGAATTTGGTGAAACCGGCGGGGGCGCCCCCGGCGGGGAGGGCTCGGAGGCCACGGCCGCTCAATATGCGACAGTGCGCGCAAGCCTACCTGACATTATCAGAGTTTTGATAATCATATACATGTGTACTTTGGCGCTCTCAGTTGTAAAACGTTGATTTCAAATGTTTTCTTTGCCAACTAAGTACTATTGTTTTTACAAAACAGTAGTGCGCGCTGTATTCGCGTTGTATACGTGTGACAACTGAGTAAATAAGAAGTGCCGTCAAATATCGTCAGTACCCCTCCACAATATAGCAAAAGATAAAAAATAATACGATGTTTTAGTACGAGTAGCAAACTTCATCATATATACGAAATTTGTACTGGCTTAAACGGAACATTTACCATTGCCTTCTCACGTTCACGAGATTACAAATTGCGATTCTCGAACTGCCAATTTATAATAATACCTAACGGTGGCGTTGAGTGTGATCTTTCATCAGCAACAATACATAATCTATATTTTCTTTGTCAAAAGATAAGTTTTGCTGGTGTGGCGCCATCTAGCGGCAGCCTATGCCCTAACTCCTCTTGAAATCATCAGCTGCATCGTAGCCATTTCGTGGTATTTGCGCGTTCACGTCTTCGTACGTTCATATCGAAAGTGGTGCCCTCCGGAGGACGGGGCTCGGGCGCTCCCGGCGATCGTCCTGTCCGGCATCCGCGCGGCCGCTCGCTACCAGGCGCGCATAAACGGCAGTCGGTGGCGACGCCGGGCGAGGGGCGGGTCTCGTTCCTCGCCTAGTACGCGCCCAATGGCGTGGCGGCGAGGCTCCGCCCCACTTCGCCACTACTAAATCACGAGCCTTGTCAATTACCGCCCCTCCGCCGCACGCCGCCCCCCATCGCGCCGTGGCTATCGCGCGCGCGCCTCGCAATCAACACGCGCGGCCAATCTAATGGATGCCTCCACCGCTCGCGGCCTCTGCGGCCCTGGTACTGCGGCCGCACTCACTTATCCCCCCACAGTGTTCATCGTTCCCTAATTGATCGCACCGCGCCCCCTATTAATTCCAGAAGCATATTTCATCACTCCATTTTGAACAGGGCGTTGTTTCATCTATTTAAAAATCATCTCTGAGCCTCTATATGTACGTGCATACGTCATATTAGGTTTTTTTATTGATTATTGAGCACTTCTTCATCAAACTTAAGGAATTTTCTTAAATTACCAAGATATGCGCCAATGGTGTTTATTTTATTTCTATCTATCTTAGCATGGAGAGTAGAGCGGTCGTAAAACAATTATATAAACATAAAAAGTATCTTATTTGATTTAATAATCAAAATTTTGTATTCGACAAAATAATAGATGACATCTTTATTTCATAGTCGTAAGATCAACATAAATTAAAGACGTGGATTGATTGCATGAATGTGTACATATTATTAAGCTACCGTAGATAAGATATGCATCCTGAGCGTAACCTGGGTGTTACCGAATCATGTTGTCGTATTGGTTCGTATTTAGTTTTCGGTTCGTTAGGGCGATATCGGCCGAACAATCAATCAATCAAAATCAATCAACAGCCTGTGATAGTCCACTGCTGGACATAGGCCTCCCCTAATACACCCCTATCCATTAGGGGGTTTGGACGGTATCCCACCACGCTGGTCCAATGCGGGTTGGTGGGTGGACGACATTTTACATGCCCATCCGACGCATGGATCATCTTATTTCGACATTGGTGACGGCCCAAATTGTCCTAACCAACTAGGAAAGAACAATGAAAATTTGTTGAGTCCCCGCAGGATTCGAACCCACGACCTCCGGTTTCTAAAGCACATGCCAATACCACTAGGCTACGGAGGCAGCCGAACACTTAATATTAAATATTTTATAACGTTTAAATAAGCCAACTTTCCTCGGAGTGCACAATAAACACGCTATTTAAAAAAACTGACTGACATCGTTGACACAAATCGCCAAATTTTACATAAAAACCTCTTTTAGAGGAACGTAACACGCGACCAGTCTTAAAAACACTTTGTAAATATGATCAGGCGTCGCCAGTGCCGATGAGACGAGTTATTCGGCCACCGCTCGATGCTCGACGGCGTTCACTCGTCGCGCGACGCACTCGGCCGCGAGCGATGCCCGCGATGCGCGCGATGCGTGGCTCGGTGCCAGCGCCGTCGCCGCCGCCGTCCGCCGCGGCCGTACTAACCTTTCGATACGCTGCACTGTTTCGTTTTGACCGCTATCTATAGCAGTTGCGTAACGCTTTTTATTGAATCGCAGCACTTGCAATCGTTTGTTTGATAAACACGTTGTTGAGAACGCGGCCGTGCCATACCGCCCGATTAGCGATCTCTCCATACCTCTACAACATACAAACGCGGTGGGACTTAATGGGGCGATTACTCGTTTGACGCGTCACAACTCGTTTATAACGTGGCTCGTGAGACCACTAGTCTCTTCTCGTTGTTTAATGAAAACACGGCGGTCTAAAAAAGCGCCGCTCGAACATTGTTTACGCATCGATCACTTAGCGATTTGACGCTACTAGAGCAACATAAGCCGCAGGAGATAGGTACTGAGAACCACATGAAAACTTTGCGCGTTCTCGCTCGTAAATATTCCTATATTCGTATCTTATTTTGTTTAATGTAAATATTTTCATGCTTAATTAGGCTAAGGTATAACAGATATCTGCCAATTTGATACATTCATTTTGAAAAAAAAGAAATCCGCCAGTTTTTATCAAAATAAGAAATATTTTTTCATAAACCGTCACGATGGGTAAGATAACAACGGAGGCGGGAACCTCTCTCTTCCCATCTTATCTGTGTTTTTAGATTAACATTGAGTTTCGCGAACGTCCTTGATTCATTTTTGCTATCCATAGAGCACATGCACGATGCGCCGTACGGTCGTACTGGGGGAGGCACGGAGGGAGGGGTAAGGGAAAGGGGGGGTTGTCTGTTCTACAGTATAGGTTGCACTTGATCGATGCCCGCGCGTCAATTACACTCCATTGATTGATTTAGTTCGCGTCGCGTTCTGAATTGATTGACGGGTGCGCTCTTGCGCGACGCTCACTCGACGCCGCCGGGCCATGATCGCCTGGTACCGCTGCGCAAAACTCGTTCTAGATTTAACTCGTGCATCGCTTTTTTATTAGACATTCGTGTTTATAATTAACGGCGTACCTATATAATTAATTATTTTTTAATCTGCCAGATAAGAATTAATTAATTACATTTTAATATTTCAATATAGTCATTCTTATTTAAAATATTGTATATAATTGTTTAAATAAACTATAATTATTAAAAAAAAACATTTACTTAGATTAAAAGGTAAAAAAAACTATTTGTAACGTTGCTTTTTAATGTGTTTGTACCATGACGTGCCTATAAATCTGCTCATCAAACCAGCATCGCTGTGTCATCCTCAGGGTCAAAGTTGTATCTAATGTGAGTGTTTTGTTGCGCAGGTCTGGAGGCGCAGGTGCAGGACACCTCGAAGGACCTCTACTGGTTCTGAGGGCGGCACCCGAGGCGCCGAGGGGCACCGCAAGGCTGTACAGAAAGACATTATCACCATAGCACTAGGGCATAAGTTACGTAGCGACCGATCTAGATGTATTTAGGCTTAGCTTGTTCAGCGACGACGGTTCGCTCGCACGACGGATGCAGAGCAGCAGAATCCCCCCCAGGGACGGAAGCTCTCCATTGTACATATAGGGCCAGATGTGAGTAGCACAGGGTTGAGGGCGGCGTGCGACGCGACGTCGTCGGCCACATGTAAATACGTAGCTAGGACCACTAGTGGGCAGATGTATCCTTATATGATGTAGGTAGCCGCGTAGTTAAGAGACACGGGGAGGGCAGCGGTTGTACATAGAAGGAAGCTCGGTGCGCGGTCTCGACCCCGAACACTCGACGTTCACTCATTGACTATGCAAATTGTAATGTTAATTGAGCTGTTGCACGTTCATTCAGTATTATTTCATTAAATTATATAATTGTAACTAAAATGTGTAACGACTTATTCACTAAACGAAACAGTATTCTCTTTCAATATGTATAAGTATAGGAAGATATGCTAATCGCTTCTACTTGTCTCTCTATCAATTTCAGTCGTTGAAGTAAAGCTTTTTGGTCGGAATCTTTAATTTAAACCATTCACCATAATCTCCGTTATTTATAAAGTAGTTTCTTATGCGATAACAACTACAAGGAAATTTAGTGCTAAGTAATAAAGCGCGACTCAATACAATGCCACTACCGTGTATCAATAGCATAGTACATAAGTGAGGTTCAAAATGATACGCAGCGAAGATGTTGGCGATGGAAGGCAATTGTGTTTGTCATGTGAATGGATATTCAATATATACATCAAAGTGTCCATCCGCCTGTCGAGTCGTCTGTCTTTTTGTCGCATCGGAGGATGACGGACGGCGCATGTACTGAGCGGGCTCAATAAATCTAACATTTTAAATATACATGCAAGTTGTTTTATTCATTTCCAATCCAATATCCGCCTTTTAATATTATCCACTTTACTATTAAGTACGAAATAATATTAAACATATTTTAGCAATTAATTTGAATTATCCAAATGCAATTATAAATTGACACAAAATCAGTAAATGAGAGTAAATAAACACTTTTAATAATTTTTTTAGCAGAGCATTAATAGCTCTCACGCCAAAACCTAACAAAACTAGCTATTCTTAACTTACTTAAATATTATTATTAGACTTTTAGTAACATGTGATCTTTTCAGTACTTAGTAAAAAATATAAGAAATAACACCTAACGCCATTCATGATAGCAAAGTTACAAACAACTTTATTACAATAAAAGTAAGAAAAAATATAAATAGTCTCAATGGAGATAAAAGTTATGTCAATTAGGACCATTATTAGTGCTCGTGGATTCTGATTGGGCATCTGTTCTACTTTTACGCTGAGTGTTCTATTCCTAGATTATCAAGATATAGCCGTATCTTGTTGGAACTAGTACTGTCTCATGCAAGGAGATAACCAAACACAAGAACACCTCAGGGCAGAGCCTGATGGATGGCGCATATCTTATCTCGAGCGGCCGCGCCGACCGCCGCCGCTCCCGGGAGCCTCCCGCGCCCACTTCCATTGATTTATATCGTACACGTGTATCTCGTGTCCTATCTCAATGTATCGCGCTCTATTATTGAGATGGGCTATCGCAGATATTCGGTTAATTTGGTTCACTCTCAAAGCGCTCGCTATTAGATTAATAGTTTGGTTGTTTACAAAGTGTACGTTTAGGTGAACTTGGAGTGTGCGTGAGAGCGAGCGGCTCCGCGATGTGGCCATCGATCAAGTGGTCTTCGCCTATTTCGGTCGCGGCGAGAGCGGCGCAGGAGATACTTAGACAAATAGCGGCGGCTGTTTTTAATTCCGATGGATTTGGACGGTGCGAGAATAAACAAATCCCGCGAACGGCGCCATTAGAGCGCTGCTGGTAAACATTGCGGCGACAATGGGCCGCAAATAAAGCACTTTGGGCCGCATTCCGAGCGCGGCCGATGGGGGGAGACGGCAATTTGTCGCTCCCACTTATTTATGCTAATTAGCTGAGGCGCAATCAGCGCTCGCCCCTGCTTCCAATCCTATTGGGAGATAGTGTTTCAATTTTGTCCATCTTGTTATTGTTGTTCATGTGATGATAGTTTATTCTTTATCGAAGGATGTGTTTACGCAAAATACAATAAATCGGCTATTGGGTCGCAGCTAAACACCTTGTCTTGTTATTATTCAGATATAGTAACAGCTATAAAACTATTCAGTGTAATAAATCTTTATTTTAATGACTATCCTTTAGATTAGTCACTCTATCGACGCCGCAAACATTCGCTACATATTCCAATTGTAGTATATAATCGGTTTATTAAGGATAAATTACCACTTTCATGGCTCTAACTAAATAAAATAAGCATATTTTAACCTAATAGATATTATTAAACACAAATACCATCTACACCTAACGGCTAACGATAGTTATGAGGTTATAATAAAATATAAGTGAAAAAGAATTAAATTTGTCATAAGAAATCGACATGAGACTAAATACTAAACAGCTGAAAATGCACGTATCCCGGTGCGCATATCGTTAGCTCACGTTTCCGGTGTAGAAATAAGAATGTCTCCACGAACGTTGGGAGCAGAGCTAATGGAGGGGGACAATGGCGGTCCAACCGTTAGACCATTAATCAGGCCCAAAGGGCGCTGGCCCCCGCGGCGCTCCCCTTCTTTATTAGATGTCTTGTTTCACAATTAAGCTCGGTGTAACCTGCAGCCCGTTTGTGTCGATTCATGTTATCTCATCGCGTAGAAAATCATGCTGACTTTATTTTTAGCACGGATGTTATGCTTCCAGACTCTAACACAGAGTTTGCGGTAAGCTACCGTTCCCACGTACTAGGTACATGCTGACTTTGTTATTGCACACCGACATCTTTATTGCAGTTTTCTAAATCGTCATAGGCTATAGTTTTAAATAATTGACATATTAAGAGTTTTAAGCAAAACTGCTTGATAATGTGAACGTCCTTGTGATTTAGTCAATTGTAAAACTGTTGTGGGATCTGCTTTGAACAAAATATTTCTGTTTGTAAAAACAGATTTTTATGGCGAACAATAATCTAGGACAGCGCGATGCTTTTGATAAGAATGAAACATCTTAGGTTTTACTTTTAATTCTGGCAATGTACAACAGCAACTTTCTTATTTTTTAATATAGTAATAATATTCGGAAGACAGCAGATAAGGAACATAGCTGCCCTAGTTTTGCGTCAGAAGGTTTCAAACAGTGGTAAAACTGCATTATGTCTTTATCAAGCGAAAGGGTTGTTCTGAAGAAAGTCTACTTTTGCTTACAGAATGTGATTACAATGATCAATTATTTGGGAAAATACAAACCTGCAGAGTCAGTTAAGCACATTTACACCACTTGGCTACGAAGCCAACTGAAAAAAAAATCAATATAACAACTTCTACAATTATTTATTTTATCAAAATGTTAAATAAAACCTTTTATTTTTTATTCGTAATTTATTTTTTCATCAAAATGATATCAAAAGCTTACTAAATAACTTTGCATACACTTTGCGCAGATTATAGTAATAATCTATTTATAATATAACGATCATAAATAATTGGACTATAGTCACAAACAATTTGTACATACCATAGAATCTCGTAACAAGTTCATCTTTGAGACCTGCTCAAATAACGCATGGTTATCATTATGCTGCATGGTGTTTATAAACTACGACATATGAAGTCCATGGGTGGCATTTGCAGGCAATCAGGCGATCAGTGTGCACTCTCAGCCACTGCTTCCGATTTGCATTCAAGGAGAGGCGGAGGAGGCGCCACGTCTCAATCGGCCTCCGCCGCCTCCCGGGAATACGAAGGGCCTAATTGAGTCCCCCTCCGGCGCCCCGAACGACACCGCGCCTCCAAACACCGGCGATTGAGACCTTCGTATTCATTGCACTCGCCACTCATAATACGTTTTCATTTTTGACCGACTTCGTGCAAGATGTACTGAGTTCGAAGCGTACTTATTTGTCCTTATCGCTACATTATCCTTATCCAATTAACAATAAAATTTCAAAATGCTCGCTAAGCTTTAAAAGATAGACTTAAACAATGCTCTACATATTTGACATACAATACGATCAATGGATGCCTATAAGTGTATGTTAATAATAATAAGCCACAGTAATTAACCAACATAAAAATATCAAAGAAATTAAACGAGGCGTATTCGAAACTATAACTATTGCAGAAAAACTGATTAAGCGAGATCAGGATACGTGTGTATGTGTGCGCTTTTGCTTCATTGTAGCCTTACACAAACACCTTACCTACACTTTATACGAATGAAGCCAACATATTAAATATTGTGTTTCACAGAGGAATACGTCTATGCTTCTTATAGTTTGGTGTAAGCAGAAAAGGCCCTTTCTCGTATCTGTACAGAGAGTAAAAACAGCTTCGCAACAAGAAATGTCAAAACTCTTTCATAGGTGTTGCTTTAAGTATGCTAGGACTATTTATTGGCAACATATCCTAAAAAAACAAGATGTAGACAACCTGGCAGTGTAGAACCTAAACGATAATGACCTACATAGCTAGCAGAGTTACCAAGCTGACGTGGCAACAGGCCGGCTACACAGCCCGTAGGACCGATAACCGATGGGAAAGAAAGGTTCTCGAGTGGCAGCCTCGCACTGGCCCTCGCTGTGTCGGACAACCTCCCGCAAGATTGAGTGACGATCTGTGCAAATGTGCAGGAAGTCGGTGGATGCAGGTGGTGCAGGATCAGGTGCGGCTCATGGCCTATGTCCAGCAGTGAATCTTGTTAGGCTAATGTGATGATAATGATAGAAGGAAAAAACCTTAGTGAGTTTTAATTTACAAAAGCAAACTTTGCTAATCGTCGAGGCGCGCTTGTTTATTTTGCCACAATATCAGCACATTGATGTGACTTTTTGTTACTTGCTTTTCGGTATAGCCTGGCTTTGCTTTACTTTAAACCCGGAATGGGTTTAAAGTAAAGCATATTTCTTCCTTACCCTATTATTCATTCCTTACCCTATACCAACTCACTTTACATTATACGATATCGGCCACACTATAATTATTGAATATTGGCAATTTCATTATATTCACAGACTATTTTAGGCAGTAGATCGTGGAGATCTATTTTTTGACAATGTGACAGATTACAGATTCCTTTTTTTGCTGCCCAAAATTTGTAATTATTCTGGGTGTTATATTTTTCGTTTCCAATCTTTTTCTTAATACGGAAATACAATTTATATATTTTACCAAAATAAGGAGAGGTACAATTTCCCCTCCTCGTTGCTCCGCTCCTGGACACTCCGATGTTGTTCATTCTTTCTTTAAATGATAGATATTATCTTCCCATTGGTCCCGTTTCTTTAAATATTTTTATAACCAGTTTGATACATATTTGAGAGAAAAATTAAATTACGGCACAAAAAATCGTAACCTCGTGCGATAATATTACAAACGCTGCCAAAACCGTAAAAGATAGACATAAAATAAGCTTTACATAATTATACAACTTGAATTGTTCTATAACGAAATCCGCGATAGCATATATCTATGTTTTAAGAGTAACGCACAATAACCATTTTCATGTACACATTTTTAAAAATTGCAATTAGGCACATTATTCAAGATAAAACAGCTTAAGTGTGAACTTTTTTGTTGAGTTGTGAACGTGTGAAAGTTTTTTGATGCAATCAATTTTATTCACATAAAATTTATTGCATCAAAAAACATTTCAGTCTTTGTACATAAAACGCGTCATAGATGTCATTTTGATGAAATTAATACCTGAAAAGTAATCAGAGATTTAAAATTCAGTTGCAGAAATTGCGACACATTTTCGTACGGAGAGCACGTTGTTATCTGCTTATATTGAGTAAAATAGTTAATCGGTGTTATGTTTTTTGTAAACAAAATACAATACAAGATTACTAATACACGATTAGAATAAAGTTCGTGTCATCTGTCTATCATTCTTAATTTTGTAATAAGTAAAACTTGCATAAAATTGATACGTTAAAACATATCATGCTTATTTACAATTACAAAATTTAACAAAAAATACTACTTATAAATAAAGAAGAATCAGTTAAATTTCTTAATTTAAAAAGGTAGTTCAAATTAACTTTATAAAGGTTGCGAGATCACAAATCGATCTATAAAAATGAGCCAACAGTAAATGTATCTACCTACCAAGTACTGTTACCATTATAACATAAAATCAAGTCTTACAAAAATGTATAGTGGCGTTCACTAAGCTAATCAAATACGAACAATATTAATCTTTTTACCAATCTACCCATTGTATGTAAGTTAAAAACACAATTTACATCTTGTTATTATATTTAATATCATAGAAGTAATGTGACGTCGGATGGGCATGTAAAATGTCGGTCCACCCACCAACCCACATTGGACCAGAGTGGTGGGGTACGGTCCAAAACCCCCTAACGGATAGGGGTTTATTAGGAGAGGCCTATGTCCAGCAGTGGACTATCGCTGATGATGATGAATATGATATTGAAATTACGTGAGCGGACAAGATGGAACGAGGCTTTCGTCGCCGTAAAACTGTTTTTTTCTTTTATATTTATTTATCACTCACGTCTGTGATAAATAAATATAAAAAAAAACAGTTTTAGAAAACAAAACCAATATTTGTTAAACCTGCATAATTATTATATTGATGCAAAAATCCAATACATAAAATATCACATACACAAAATGCTTAGCATCAATTAAAAAGAGCAAGTCATTCAATCTATAAACGAAGCTGCTTTTCTAAGCTGCAACCATAGAGTTGGCCACTAAACTTAAGAATTAATATTTTAAATTGACACCAAATTGGTCGACTTCCATTTTAATATAAAAATCAGCAGTTACATAGGTGTAAGGTGGAATCTCAAAGTTCTTAGATGTAAATTTCAGTTTCATTATAAATATGTTTATAAGTATTGTAGGTACATTAAAATTATGATCAATAAAAACAAGGAATTATAACTCACGTATTTGAACTTATCGTTAAGAAGTCAATATTATAAAGGTTGCTATTGTCCTATGAACTGCCGGATTTATTTATTTTAAATAATCATTGGCTAACGATAAGACAGAGGCCAGGTGCCCTTTGGGCACGCACGTGTGCGCCTCTCGCAAAAAGCAGCATCTTCCGCATCTGGTTGCCACTCGTCTCCTGGCGCGCAAACAGTGTCAAGGCGATTAGTTCTCGCCCATTACCTTCCCGAAGCCATTGGCAATTTGCTTGCGGCGTTAAACTCACAAACGACCGGTACGCGGTCGTAAAACTGAATAGACGACTCTCTCAGCATTTTTTTAAATGAAAAATTTCTACGTTAAACTTCAGAAGCTGAAGTTAATAAACCCTTAGAAGAAATAAAGCTCTATGGTTTATATGTAATACCTGATTATTATTAACAAAAATAAGGTTGTAAACCACATTTTCTATAAGGGTCGGAATCTGCATAGCCCCCCTCGCCTCGCTCGATCCTCGGTGAGAGCTAATAAAAACTGAAACAGTCCTAACGAATGTTAACAATGAGGCTGCCCGCGGCCCAACTGTGGGAAACACATTAAGCGCGTAAATAAAGGAAGGCGAAAGGATTTATCGAGGCCTTTTTTGTTCCCCGTCCGCGGAGCAAAAAAGCCGCCCTCGAAATTCGCACAAAGCCTCGCCGAAGGTGCAGATACTGAACAAATGTCGCGCCCCAGATAAGGGCCCAGCGGCCACACTCACGAGGGCTGCCCTTGCCACTGATATAGGTTTTAAACTAGGTCGGATAAAAAATGATTGTATTCAAAAATAACAATAATTGTAAAATAAAACAAGTTCAAGACATCCGAAAATTAAAAAATAAATAAATTTCGTAGCAGAAATTATTATAAGAACAAACGCTGCGGGGAAACCGAAACATCGGGAATCAAAAAATATTACACAATGCATTAGTTGAAACATATGTAATAGTATATATCCAATTTGTCTAGTCTTAGCTTAAGATTAGAATTAAATTGTGATTGGAAACACAATCGGGCTGCTGAACAGCCCTGTGCCGCACCGATGGCGGATAGCGGCCGAGCCCGTTGCGACCACTTCATCGGCGCGACCCTATCTGCCAAGATCGAACCCCCCCCCCCCCCCCCTACACTGCCACACACCCCTCACTCACCACGGTGGCGATGCTTATCTACCGAAAGCGCTTATCCATTCGCGGAGGCATTTACGCGCTAAAGCAAAGGACCGCTCGTCTCGCACTATCGCGATTAAATTTATTAACATCGCAAGCTTGAAAAGTCCTTATACCGTATCCTTTTCGTTTGAAAGACAAAATCACCTCGTATCAAATTATTAGAAACCACTCTAACGGACAACGGGTCAGGTAAGGTTTGGGTGGAAAGCAGAGGGCGAGATGGTGTGTTGGGTGCAAACGCTTAGCCTCGGCATTAGAGGGCTTATCCCAAAGTCGCGGCGAGGGGGGAAAGGGTCGTCGACAGGCGGGATTAGCTGCGATCGTAAACTCCGACCCCGCGACGCCTCACGATGTGCTCTTAACTAAACATGACGGGGCACGTGTCGCCTCAACGCCGCTTGTATCGAGTACTTAATAAATCAACACGCGAGAAACTTCAGCCAAGCCAAGGCGGCATACAAACGTTATATACGTTAGTTATTCAAACTAATACTATTTTTATAATAATTATATAGATATTTCATAATTTGGTTTTCATATGCCCTACAGTACTAGTATTCAATGTAAAAGGATACCTTTACACGTTCACACGTTTCATACTATTTCATTCATATAGTTTGACTTAACCTTCCGCTAATCACCCAAATTTGTCGACGACATCGACTTGTTTAAACCTACATGTCAATTAAAACTAATACCGTCGAGGTGCTGTAGCGATGGCACGCATTTACGTGAGCCGGTTGATCTTAACAAATGCTCTAATAGGACGTATCTATCTGAGAGCTGAGCGCTAATCCTGAGGGGCGCGCACGGGGCACGCGCTGTCAGCGGATTAGCGGCCGCGGCCAGCGCGCCCTCCGGCGGCGGAAAGGGCGGCCGCATTGTTTTAAATTTAGTCGCCTATTTATAATCGCCGTTCCGGTTGTCGCCGCACTTTGTTTGTCGAAGCAATTCCGCGGGCGATTGCGGCAACGGCGCGGATGGAGCCGTGAAGGCGCATTATGCACGATCGCGGTGTATCACTAACAAATAGATAAGCATGCAAATTGGCCAAGATCCGCGTACAAAGTGGATGCGCTCCTGCATAATTGGACACGCGCCGATTCCTGCGATGAGGGAATGCGGGCCGTCGGCTCGGCCGGCATCGACGCCAACATCTAATTCAGTTGCACTTATCAGTTGAAATATGCAATTTTAAACGCTGTCAATTGCCATAACCCTCCTGTAACTATTGCTCTGTTAAATATCGAAGCAGTTATAATTAATTAGTTACGTGTAAAGTAACTTGGTCGATTGAAAAAGCTTGACAGTTTCCAATTTTTCATCATCATCGTCTAAGAATTATAATCAGTTCTAAAGCTGACTGCTTTTATACGAATTAGGCGAAAAAACAACAAGAAGTGAGTTTCCATCCACCGCTAGCGGAATGTTAAAAAGGACTCCTTTTTAACACCTCTCTCGCGGCGCATATTCCCACGGCCGGTACCTGTTCCATGCCAACGCCATTAAACATATATCCTGTACATTCTTCCCGTTACTATACAAACGTAATGTATAGAAATAGAATCTGCATGCTCAAATGGTCATGTACATATGTATATGACATTAGCGTACACGAAAATCTCCAACCGAACATATGTCTTCGCTCTAGTAAGTTTAAACACTTAAATGTAATAATTGCTATATTTCTAGTTGATTCGTAATTGTCAACTTACTTAATTATAATTCTAAATAAAAATAACGATTGGATTTGTTCAATTGACGTATTGCATGCAAGTTTGCAGTACTTATAGATAAACTTAGCTATTAAGAAACCGGACCACTAAATGACGTGGAGGCAGCCCTTTCAGTATGTTTCACCTATTTCCACGATATGGCTCTTCTGTCATTCTATTGCGGGGAGGTGCGGCTAATACTTATACGATCGAGCTGTCTACAAAGCAGCAAAAAAATCAGTAAGAACATTGTTATAGCAATCAAAATATTGACCATTAGTTCTCACATATATTTGAGAATTGCATGATTGTGCAGAAAAATAGAAATGATTTCCTAAGACATTGTGGTTACAGATGATATAAATAGAAGGAATAAAATTATTTTGCATATTCTTCCAGATACACGACTGCCCAGAAGAAATAAAATGATTTATGGGACAATGTAAACGTTTTTGCAACAAAATCTGAGTAAACGTGCACATATCATATAACTATCAATGAATTAAAATAAGTTTTTGTAGGACGTTTATTTGTAAAAGGTTTATTGCAGTATAAATACATTATTTAAATAAACACTACCTGGTAATGAAATGCTAACTCCAGGTTTTTTCAAATTACTAAAAAGGTTTGTTTTAATGTTATGTTTTATTGTTCTAAAAGATGGCATAAAAAATAGTCAAAGGGTTTTTGGCCATTAATAAGAAAGTGTAATACGTCTTTGTTGAATAAAGATGTATCAAATTGAATTTGATGATTGCTTGGTCTATTAAATTTACATAAATTACATTTTGTTCTTATGTGTTATAAAAACAGCAATGTAAGGTCAACAGAGATTAGTAATAACATGACTTTATTTAGCCTATTGCTGCCGCAAGGCTGTACCTATTGTATTGCTGGCAAAGCCTACATTGCAATTGTTTTGCAACAAATATCAGGTGGCCCGAGACTCGTCTCACCGCTTCACTCTATAAAAATAAAACGATCTGAACGAATCGTTTCTGGTCGGCGCTTCTTTGGCTTGTTCATGATCCGTTACGCTTAGTGATCGACGAAGCATTCCACTGTCGGCACATCACTCGTTCGTCAATAATTGCGAAGCCAAGGCGGGCTTAAGTACTACAACGATACGGTCATATTTAATTGGAGTAAATCGCCACAATCAGACGGACGTACCTGCGTGACGATGTTGTGGCGCAACCTTTGTGAGCAAAAAGTGTGCAAGGTCGCGGGCAGGGCGTCAGATGTGCGCTCCGCAGATCGGAACGGAGGCTGGCGGCGCCCTCACAGGAGCCTAATGAGCCGCTCTGGCCCAAACTAATTAATCTTCGTTAGTGCTTCGAAAGCTCGTTTGCGTAAATGCAGCACGCGCGTCACGCTCTCGCGACATTTCGCATGCTGCAAAAAATTAACACCCACTTGGGCATATCCATGCAACATCTATAGATTAATCATTAGCGTGTTAGTTTCCGCAACGTCTTTTGAAATACGACTTTATGAGCATTTTACAGAGGCAGATTTTATTGCTAAAATATGAAGAGAACTATTACCGCGCGAATAATTTCGTTTATTCCCAATTGGCATTGGGCAGAGGAGCATATTAACTCATTAGTATAAACACGATAAATCTCGCAAAGAATGAGAGTTCGTCGAACTCTGGCAATGGAGTGCAAGTTACTTTTGTATCGGGGTGACAGCGCATCTATTACTTTGATTTAGACACGAAGAGGTTACGGTCGCCCCAAATAGATCACCGGTAAAAAGATTCTTTTGTTGCTCCCTTTCCCGTCTATTTATTGCCCGCGGGCTTATTATTTCTTGCGCGACGCCTCATTCCTCTGCGCTCTCTCTCGGGGTGGACGGTTTTCTCCGCTCCCAGAAAAGGAATATCACTAATATGTCAAACTTATGTCATGTCACAATAAATATAGCTATAGAAAGAAATATTAGAAATATTTATAAAAAATCTATTTCGAAAAAATAAGGAAGATTACATTATTTGTATACCTTTTAAAAATATTTACTGCACCTATAAGTCAAACGTAAATGTGTATAAATAAAATTTCACTTTTTAACTGATATCTTTAGATATATTAATGTCATTGAATTGAACCACGTTTACTGATCAAAGGTTTGAAACTATCTCCATCTCAGAAACAACTGCGACGATTTCAAATCAAAACTGTTATAGACGTTATTAATTAACATTATGCTTTAAATAGTTTTAATATTTATTATCGTAACCTTAGTAATTGACTTTGAAAACTTTTTTTTGAGACCTTTGTCCAACTGTGGGATACCATAGGTTAATCTATACAAATAAATTGGAGTGTCGTTTTGTAACATGAAAATAACGGTTTTAAAAAATAACATTGTTACATATAACAAAACAACACTTTTCTCTGTTTGTTCTGGCTAAACTCTGGAATGGCTGGTCCGATTTTAACGAGACTCTCTCTAAAAGATACAGCTGGCTGATGTAACTTATACTCCCTTTATTTGTATAAAAAGCTAAAACAGTAGAGCTATTTTTATATGATATATAATGCCACGCGGACCAAGTCGCGGGCAACAGCTAGATACATATGTACGCTCATTGATGCCAAAGACATGTAGGCCTAAAGATGCTTGTACCGATACCTTTACACTAGTATGTTATGCTCTTACAAATTATAACTTTTTTTATTGCCAAGGAAGGGCGTCAGGAGAGACGGCGATTCGGGCCACCTTATGGCAATAATCGCCGACGCTCATTGACATCGGCTATACCAGAGGGTATATAGGATGTTACGTATTGTCGACAGTGCCCTTCGAACCGGATCACAGTAGTGTTTTACACACAGTTTTGCGGCAGAAAGAGGCACCGCGGTGGTATTGCCGAGACGGCATGTAAATGGAGACCTACTACCTCTAATTTAATATCTTTTTATTATACTTATGGCATTGTTTTACGCATACCGAAATTATTGTCGTAACAGTTGTGGAGTTTATTACTTTTCAAAAACTTTAACGCATATTCCAACAATGTGCATAAACTTCTCATATCTCATAAATTAATACAGTTTGCGGATTCTATCGCCTTTAATTACTTTACAAAAATTTAAAATTGTTTAAACTATGCCTGATATTTCGAACCCTTCCCATGGTCAACGATCACGGGGCAGTAAAATGTTGAGCATCAAATTATCAGTGTTTTTAATTCGGTTACCGTCAATTTTCAATATAAAATTATGTGATCCGATTTATGCATACCGAGCTGACAGTATTCTGACGCTTTTGTGTGACTGTGAGGCAGACATTATAATGTATTACTCATGTGTTCAAGGTTCCACCGTCGTAAATCAATAGTAAGGGTTTGGATCATTGCGTATACTTGCGGCCTAGGATCATGTTACTTTTTAGGCAATCGGGTTTGCCGGCATTGCTATAACTAAGAAAATAAAGTAAACAAAACGAAAAGTAGATCGGTCCGCGTAAGCTTCGAGCCCAGAATCACCTGTTTGGAAAGCATAAGTTCATACCCCTAGGCCACGGGGGCAAAAACAAACGAGACGAGTATTAACCGATGGTTGTAATAAATTAATTAGGATAAATTGATATACTTTTAAACGCGTACTGCTTACTACTACTAAAATAAAAAAATCCGATGATAGCGTCAATTCTATAATGTACATGCATGTACAACAAACAGGACGGACGCATTAGTTTTGGCAAACGGTGACAGAAACGACTGTTAACGCCAAGGAGATGCGAGGGCGGCGCGTCCGCGGGCGGGACGGCCTGCACACGGGGTTATCGCTTCTTGCGATCCGTAAATGGAGTAATTGCACCGAACGAGACGAGTATGAATGTGCCTTGAGAGCGCGCGATTTCCTGATCGCGATCCGCCGCGCGCTGCAGTAGGTCAGCGCCGCACTGGGTGCGCCGAAATAGAACGGTGACGTGTCTTAATTGATGGCGTGTCGATCCAGGGGGCCCACGATTTATCGACGCCCCCGACCACATCGCCGACGCGTCTCCTGCACAACCGAGCGGCACTCGATATAGGTTTAATTTATGGCAACGAGCTTCCACTTTGTCCAGCCGATGATTTCGTTACCGCCCGAGGCAACAATGCAACGTTCGCTAACGCATGTATTATCGTTGTGATCCAGGGAGTATTTAATAATTGTGCGTGGTGTTGGTGGAGGTCTGGTTTTCTACCTGACATATTTACGACAGAGGCCTACCCCACACCTCCTCCGACTCGGCTCTTGTTGCATTAAGAAGCTTGACAAATAAATTGACGTGGACAGCGACGAGGCGGCACGACACAAAGCGATCTCCGTTCAAGGGAGAACATTACGTTACAGGATCACTGCGGCGCTCTTGGTCACAATTAATGGGCCCGTTCCCATACTTTAATTAAAACATGGATGCTTCCAGTTTCGCAGGCTGTCTATCTCTCAACAATTGGCAAATGCAGTTTTGTCAGCTCGGCCAGGCCACTTCGCGCCTCGTGGCTGCCGCCGTCTTTTGATGTTCCCCGTGTTCGGTGCTAATCTAGATTTAGGCTCGAGCCGTATAACAATCAATTAGATCGGTCGAGCTTCAGCGCCTCCTCGCGCCGATTTATCGCCCGCTAATAACTGCCAACGACCGATGGTACGCGCACAGGGCTGTCCGAATCAATTAAACCTATCACAATTAGCTGCTTTCTTTCCCTTTTAAATGAGTCTGTTATGCCTAAACCTTTCTTTTTTATTTCAAGTTGTTACAGTATACTTGTCGCAACGCATATATTGCTTGGGAAAAAAGTTTTTTTTAATTAATATTATAAATATTATTTTTCCCTAAGTCCCTAATTTTTTCTTAGTTAAGTACCTCGAGTTATGACTTTTACAATATACCATGATAAAGTAACAAATAACCTATTACTAACTTTTATTATTTGAAGCTTTTTTTCTTAAAATTTCAGATATTCGTTTTCTCCTACTTCAATTATTTTATTTTTATTACACGACAGGTTATTGTTGGATCTTTAATGCAGTGTCGAACGCAGCCCTGGCCAAGTCCGTCCGCGAGACATGGGCCATCGAAACACGTCGATGTTCGTACTGCGTTCAGATCGGCGAAGGGCTCTTTTCGGAGCAGTCTGATGTCGTGTCACTGTGTTTATAATTATCGGCGAAACAAAGACTTCCGGTGGGAGCGAGGGCGGCGGAGGGCGCACGTGCGACTCACGCACGCCCGCTTTTAATCTCCAACTAACGCTCGCTTCGGCCCCAAACGGTAATTGAAGCACTCCCGCGGCACCCGCGCTTGTCTACTTTTCTTTCAATATATATTCTGTAACAAAAAGACCATTATCTTAAACAAGTAGTCAATGTGTATTATCAAGATATAAAAGACAAGATATAAAATAAAACTATTTTAACCTGTAACTTATTAATAAACTATCCAGTAATATATGGATACAATAACTAAATTAAATATTTTTAACTGTGGTAGCGTATTCTTCTATCATTTTTTATTAAATGAAAAGTTTCTTTGCTAATATTGAATGAAGCTCTTACTTACTGATCGTCAAAAATATTGCCTGAGAAGAACAAGCGTATGACTTTTTTAACTCAAACATGCGCCTCGTTTCTTCGGCCCTTTTCTTCTCCGGTTTGTTTTTTGTTCGAAAGCCGTTTTAATTTGATGAATTTCTCATTAGAAGTATAATATTAATCCTTTGAATTAAGCTATTTTAATATTCAACAAGTAGAATTATACCGAAATGATTTGACTGACGGTATATAACCCGCTCTATGTACGAAACTGCTCCGCGATTTCTGCTGTCGCATTTAAATCACTCATATCTTTGAACGTTTTATTTGTTTTTTTTCAAAATATTTTACTGCGACTTAAACTGCATTACCTTATTTGAACCTTGAATATGTCTCATTACAATTTTTTTAACAATATTTTTGACCAACTTCCTAAAAGAAGGAGACACTCAATTCGAAGCGTGTTTTTTTTATGTTACCTCGTTGCTCCACATCTAGAGCTCCGATTTGGTTTATTCTTTGAATGATAGATATTAGTTTCCCGTCTGTCCCATTTTTAAATTTCTTAAACATCTACTAAATTACTTATAATAAAATTAATAAAAACTAAAAATAGGGCCACATACCATCTACCACCAGCGGACTAAAAAGCTCTAGGGTCTCTAGGAATAAGGTAGCATGGTACAAAACAGGTTCCAAATTTAATATCGCCTTCTTTTGGGAAGTCGGCAAAGAAATCAAATGCAAAACATAGCAAATACGATCTTCACATAAAATAATAATTATCTAACCGTTTCAGCCCATTCACTTGCAGCAAAAGAAGGTTGAAGTATAAATAAAATTTACGCTTGGATTTGAGTCCCTCCTCCTCCTCCTTTGCGACTCAGACCAATACTCCATTTTGAAATTCTTGTCATTTAGTTCATCTGTGTGTCTTCTTATAAATTAGAACTGGCTTGATGATCCAATTGAATTAGGTGTGTCCTAAGAACATTGAATCCTTTTTTATCATTTGAGGCGTCTGAGTGGTTGTGTGTTAAATGAACTTCTACGTTAACAAATTCAAAACCAACAGCTAAAGTTATATAGTTAGAACAAAAAACGACGAAGAGAATAGTTCTTCTTCGAGGAGGAAAGGATTGATGAATAGCCGGAGAGGCGAGGCAGTCTCCAAGAGAGATGTCAAAAATGTGCACCCGAAAGGCTGAGGGGATCATTTAACCCCTTCAGGTTCCGGAACTTTTAGATGATTTATGATTGGTGTCTTTCGCGTTCGAGATGCTTGTAATTATGTTGTATGACTTGCCATTTCTCTCTTCTCTTCGTTTGAAAGTTTAACTTTACAACAACTTTTCAATTAAAAATAAATTTGACAAGAAGAATTTTCTATTGTTTGTGATGTTATGGTAACAGATGTATTATTTGTCTTATAAAAGTTATAAAGTTATATAAGAGACACCTCCATATGCAAAATAGAATATTCTTGTATGTAATTTATTGTTACTTTTTACCGACGGCTTTCGTTTCCTTTTGTTATTAACTTTGATTAATCGATTGTAAAATGCTTATAAATTATAAGCTACCGTATTCTAAACAGTATGCTCGATGAATTATGGAATTATACTACTTTTACACTTTATCTTGTTTCGTGAATTACAGAAAAGTGAATATAAAATCCCAATCCCAATGTAGACGTTTCATTTGCAAGTCGCTAGCGCCTAGGGCCCATGTCTGTTTTATAAAATGACATTATAATCATCATTATCAAGTTTGTAAGAAACACTTTTTTTGTTTTGTATCGCTGGCAGGTGGGTTTTCATTGATTGTAATAACTATCTGTTTTGTCATACATAAACAATGCTATTAAATGAACTTAATGACACATATGTATATGACGCAGCGACCGTCAAAGTCCCTGGTGGTATATATAAGTGCCCTGACTGGATTTTTTTGTAATAAAAAAATGCAATGATAACATATAATCTAATGTTGTGAAAGTATACAGATGCTTTAAACAAATCCGCAAATTGCCCCGACGGTAAAACTCCTAATGTTACATTAAGTGAAAACTGTACAATGCTTATAGTTTGTTAATATTGGCCATTCACTAGAACTTGCATCGTCATCATCAGCCTGTGTTAGTCCACGGCTGGACATAGGCCACCCCTAATACATGCCTTCTGCAATATTTATAGAGGTGTTTTGGACCGATCACCACCAACCCCATTGACCAATGGGGGTTGGTGGGTGGACTTTAGGTCATTAAAAATGATTTTTTATTCATCGGTAATCTAAATACATTCCTGCACTAACTTCTGACTACCTATTGACGATTGAAATTATACGGGGCAGCTACATTTAGGTTGACTATCAACAGTCCACATCATTAAATGCTTACTGTATAAAATTTAAAACGTCACAAATAAAATAAAAGCAATCGAATCTGTAAAACTTGTTCTCAAATTGATCAGTATCCGAATCAAAAGTTTTATATTAATGGTTGGTTTCTCCTAACAATAATAGGGCTCCGCTCGTAACAATGTCGCGCTCTCCCAGGGGGCTTGTTTACACGTCGCGGTTAAGTATGGATGCCATTTGTACGGCAAACATACTAAAAGCAAGCTATCTCTAAAGGGACTCCTTTCAGCTTCCAGCTCAGAATGGGACAATGCGAGCCCATTTTAGACGGTAGCTATTCTCGGGCGAGGGAATCGCTTGTGTTGCAATCTTACAAATCTCTTACGTGTTTACACACTTTATAAAAATGTTAATATTTTAATTAGAACCGATTCACTTTGCCAAATCGTAGGATGGTATAATAGGCAGTATTATGTTTGAAAAACTTGTAGAATCATTGATTGGATATAGGCAAACAATTCAAATACAAACTAAATGGAATAATAACAGAATTTTAACAAAAAAGTTACCGGCTTTAAAACAACAAAGTATTTCAAAACAAATGAAAATGCACTAAAAAGTACAGTAAATACACATACTTAATGTATTTCAGACTTATTCAGTTTTTTCATGGATGCCACTGTCAGAACTGGACCAAATTGCTATGGGTCTAAACAAGAAGCATCAGCTTTCAAATAAAAATAACAACATCCAAATCGGTTCACCCAGGCGGAAGTTCTGAGGTAACAAACTTAAAAAAAATACAGACGAATTGAGAACCTCCTCCTTTTTTGAAGTCGGTTCAAAATAACGCACACCTTTGATATCTAAATTGCAAGTCTAGGCGACGGATACAGTTCTCAATTTAAACATTTATAGGACATTATAATATAATAGTTTTATAAAATACCTGAGTACAACCATTTTTTTTTTAAATAAAAGATCGGCCATGACCAACAGATATTAGAAAACAAATCTTTCAGCTGAAGGTTTAAAAGTTCCCGAAACACTATTGCAATAGTTTTCGGCAACGAATAATTATAACTAGTTATTACTTCACCTAGGCATTTTCCCAAGTTATCATGGGGCGGCTTCTGATCCATCCAGATTTACCTGAATAACAGTTTGAACGCAGAGCGCTAACTGCATTCTTAAGATGAATTAGTTGCCAGCAAATTTGAAGGCACTGACTCCCTCTAACGACTGCCAAAGATGTGCTTGATAACCTGGACCGACTACAGTCGGTATAAAGTAATATTTGTTTTAATTGTTTAACTCTTCTTCCACGTGCATTTCACCGATGTAATATTCAACAAATCGCGTTCACATATTTTTTTTATACCAACGTTTTAAACTGTTTCAATATTCTATGATCTATCCTAAAATTGACACTACAAAAATGAAGTAACAAAGGGACTAATTTGAATAATTCCTATATGCATTCTACTTAACTTTTTATTTCTATGAACGTATTTCGTTTGTCTTTTATTCCATTTGGAATTAATTGAAAACTTAAATTATAACATCTAAGAGTATGAACTTAATGATTTTTGGTTTCTTCGCAAATACCGAAATGAATTATTCGGATAAAAAATAAAAATTACATACATTTTTCTAAAAACTAAAATGTGATTCATCCATTTTCGATATAATTTTCGACGGAACAACGAAGAAGTTACTTCCCAGCATCCGGTTCGCAGCTGAGTAAGCCGTAAGTAAGTTAAGTTAAGCCGAACACGTAACGTTGTGAGTGACTTGCGATCATCCACATCCATATTCCGGATCATTATAGTTCACGAAACTTTATCCAGAAGAATAGAGAAGATTAACTGCATTAGCCACCAATGAAGATAACCACTTGGGGAACGGTTACGGCGTGGCGTTCGTTGGTTCGTGGTGGTAGATGTTGGTTAGTGGTGGTGAGTGGTGGTGGGCACTTTCACCGGTTCGATTCCCACGCGCCGCAGAAGGCCGCGCTCGGGGCCCGCCTAATGTAATCAATTTCGCTCCAAAGCGAGCCCGCTGCGCCATACGGCTAACGGCGCACCATTAGCCTTATAGCGCACGCTCGCCCACCGCATAGCGCATAAGGCCGCACTTCCCAGAACTCGGCTGCTCCTCTCCCTCCGCCCTCCTGGTACCTCCTGGGCACCGCTGGAGTCAGGAGTTGCCCTCGGCACACGCTTCGGCGATACACAATGCTAAACATATTCTGTCGCCCGTTCCCGGAACGGCATATGATGTAGTACGAGTGTAGCCCTACAAGTACAAGATGCATTATTATTCATAGAAATTCTTGTAAGTGCATCCGATAAAGATACAAATTAACAATTAGGTGCAACATAAATGAAACTAGGCATAACTGAAAGGGCTATCTTGCAAATTAATCGGATGGGAAGTAGCGGGTATGCGAGGAACGCAATTAATATTGATTTAACGATCGCCCGTTCAACTAATATTATAACATAAGCGCGGGGACACAAATATGGGCCGCATCGGTGCATATTGATAGGCGAATGCGTCCCATCGCCGTTCAGGCAGTCCGAAACGCGCGCATATTCATTTATGAGTCCTTCGCATTTGCAATGTTAATGGGTGCTTCGTCGCGGACATTTCGAACGCGGCAGCATTTCGTTTCCGACACATTTCGCATATTCCTGCGTTTGTTCATATCGCCTTAGTTTGTTCAAACGTCCACATGGTTATTTTTTATTTGAACGTTGAATAGTATTTTTTCTTTATTTGCATTGGCCCTCTCTATAAGCGAGTGACAGCCGCCACAATATTTCAAAACAGAATGTGCTCTTCTCGTAAATTAAAACACACAATTAACTAACTCATAAATATAACAAGTTTGGAGAATTATCGCTTGAGTCTTACTAAAAAAGTACAAATAAATATTTCCAACAAGCGTTTTAAGGAGTGCATGCAAAATACCTATTTAAATTGTTTTGACTTGACGCTTTTTAATTGACGCTATATAATACTTTTAAGGTTTAAATTTTAAATACTGTACATATTTTTTTCGATGTCTATTATTTAAGGCAAAAAAGTGAGCAATAAGAAGTCACGTGATAAGAACAAAGAAATGACATAGAGCTGACAAGTAATTTCATAAAATTGTTTTTTCAAGAGATACATTTTTATATATAATGAAAAACGCTTTGTTTATTTTTTTTTTAAATTAAAATAAAAGAGTAAAAATAAATTGCGTAATATAAATTACACGGTCATAATTATTTTATTTTAGTGCAAAGAATCTCGTATCAGTCCCGATATCGGGCAAATTGCCTGATTGTCTGGTACCTGCCACTTCCTTATATTTTTAACCATATCTAGAGCTTCTAATCTTCACAACCCAAGCGGTTATTCAAAAGATTAAATAGATACGCGACGCATGTTACGAACTGTTATGATTGAAAAACACAATTAACCGTTGACTAAAAATATAGTATAATTTTGTAATGTAACATGTTTAACAAATCTTAAAAATAGAATAATAACTTTTTGTAGTAAATAAAAGTTAGAATAATTGAAAAGGGTCGTTGAAACGGAAGACTTTTAGATAATATATTTGTTTGTCTCTGTGGTGTTCAGCGATCCCGGGATAAAAGGAAAGTTTACCATACTTTTACCTTTGGCAGACTTTTTCATTTACACTCAGTTCTACCTGAAACTGTCACCGGAAACACTCCATTACCGATGCAGGGAGTCATTAGATCGTCTGAAGCAGTTTGAACGCTCTTCTGGCACATGCACGACTATCTCTATGAAATATTAGCTACAATGTTGGCCTGCCTCTAAACATGCTTCCACAGACCATAAATAGAGGGCTTTGTGGGTTTTGCTCAACTGATAGCCAGGGCCTAGATTGCCACATATTTAAGCAACATAACCTACTAATGCACTTAAAAACAAGAAAGTTTACTTGACGCATTTTCATATTTTCGTATGGGTGTAAATAAGCATACCTAGTGGAAAAGAATTACCTGAAACGAACCAGCGCGGTCTGAAACAATCAACATTAAAGAAAATAGCTCGGCTGCGTTTAAAGGGAATTTCCGATAAGTAGTTGCGAAAGGTTCAGATTAATTAGTTCCCGCAGATTAACGTAACAATTGTTAACAACAAATCAAAACTAATCGCGATAAAGTAAATGCTTTAAACTAATAAATAATCGGTAAAATCTGTTGCGCAGTACAGTAGGTCCGTAACAGTAATCAGGTACTATAGCATGCCAGCGATGCAGACAGCAGCGTTTGCTCATGGCTACGTAATGCTGAGATGGAACATTATCGAACCTGTTTCAAAGTAAACTTTAGTATCGGAATGTTCAATAACCAAGACTCGTATAAATAATATTTTGCTTTATTTTTGGTAGCTCACTGGTTATTTTGATTTTGTGTTTATTTTTGACAGACCAAGGCTTTTTGGTTACTTTTCCTTGTGCGTATTGATTTACTTTTTCTTATAAGTATGTTCCTAGTTTTTATGGGGTCGGTGTCGAATCCAGATTTTGCCTGAATAACAGTTTTTACGCAGAGCAACTGGAGTCTGACTTGCAGAAGCCAAAGGCTAGACTGGGGTAGGTGACAATTGGGTGATTAGCTCATAGCACCGTTACTAACTAGAAAACATCGATAACATAAAGTTGTTAACCCGCAGAATTCGAGTTCACGCCTTCCTGTCTGTAAAGGCCACGGAGCCAGTATGTGTATTGATACACATAAGCTTTAATAATTGTTTGTTAATTGATGGTTGAGGTGGGTTCCATATTAAAGTTATTATTATATTTTTTATAGAATTCATTCAAAGCACGGATCTTTTTGAGGAGCCTTTTGTTAGTTTCGCAAAAAAACGTGATAATAAATCGTTCCTAAGATAAAATTTTTGTACAACATTCTGGTACAAGAAAAATATGTAAAAAGTAATCTCGACAATCAATATTGCCCACGGTGGCTAACTAATCACAAGAAACCAACATAAACCCTGCGCGTCTCGGAACCGCAGAAGCGTCGCCCGCGCCCTCTTGTACGCGCGGCTGGGAGCGGTGCTTCGGATGCAGCGCGCTCCACCTTTCCCATCGTCTATCCCATAGAACACCACAACCGCCACCGCAATAAGCGGAAGCCACTGCAATAGCCGATCGAATCAACTATTCCACATTTATGAGTGAGACATTGCTCATATTTATGCAACACTGATTCTCTAAAACGATTAATATGTAAGATGGTTTTAATGTTTTTATACTATACGACTAAAATTATGACGACACGACATATAATTATATGCGCTGATTTAAGGTTAATTGCCTAATAAAGTTAATTTGAACGCCTGTGAGGTTGGTTGGCCAAGACAAGAGTGGCCAAGACAAGCGTTTCCCTGAAGTCATCGCAACGTCCAAAGAGGGCCCCAAACGGAGACACGGAATGCTGCAAAGCTCTTTCCCTGAGAGCGCGGTTATTTCCCGGAATATTGTGCTTCCGGGAACGCTCCCCTCTCTAGTGCTGTTATTAACTCATTAATTATATTATTGACCCGTTTATCAAGTTTATAATATAACTTTTTCTTTTGCTTTGACCTCAAGACCAAATGTTCACTCTCACCGATTTTATCTTTACCCCGAATCTGATGGGGACTCTTTTTGAATCTGCATAACAAACCAATATATCATACTCGATGATACTCCGAACTAATATGGCAGCTTTTGAGTGAATTGAATAATTACAAGGCCAAAAAGAGGAGTACTTGGTGCAAAAACAGACCGCGACAAAAAGGGAGGATGGAGCGCGTCTCCCACGCCGGAAGGTGAGGAAGGGCGTGCGGCGACGATGCGGCCGGAATGCGAGCGCCTCCGCAACCACCGGCCGCGGGGGCGTTTTTCTCGACGGCCGATAGAGTAATGGCCCAGCAATCCAAGTGCTCCACATGCCACCCGACGCCTCACCGACTGCGTCCAATTCGACCGGTCGGCCGCCGACGGCCGCCGCCACCCTCGCGCCCTCGCCTACTCGGAACTCGAAAGCGAGCACGAACACAAAACACGCGTCGTCAGCTGAGCGCGCTAATTGCGCGCCGCGTGACACTTGCCGACGGAGCCTGTCTTTGCGCGGGGCGTTCCTCGCGTAGCCCAAATTGTTGCTCCGAGGAGCGGGTGCCCCTTTGTGGTTAGTGCAATCGCACAATTGCACAATACAATTACGACACCTCTTAGGCGACACATGGTCATGCGACAAATACGCGGTGCCGTGTTTTTGCTTGCATTCATTCATTACTTGTTCATTTTAGCAATGCTTTGATAAGTCATGTTGTTATTTGCTTCCCCAACCTTTCTTGATTCGATGATAGACTCGTCAATATACGAATCTATTTCTAATTAGATGTGATATGGACGTTGACAAACATGTAAAAAACAGATCTACCAACGAAGCTAATTTATTACTATGAATGTACAAATTTTAATAAATTCGCTGTAGTAAAAAACATGCATTGCAGAACTACTTGGACAAGTTTAACCTTAAACGCATTCTAAAGATAAAATGTCTTCTATATAAAATTACATTAACGAAGATATTTTAACTTAGTAGAGCCACGACTATCTTAAAATTTTGATTTGGCATTATCATTATTCGCTACATGTGCTTCGATGCACTAAACTGACAGCATGATAAAAATAAAATGTTAAATAAATCGATTCCGCGCGTTCCCGATATTAATAAACATAAGAATTGTTTATGAGGTGCTTCGTAATAATTATATCATTATACACTATAGGGAAAACTTGGCGATGGCGAAGGGCGACGACTCCGCGGAGCTATTGGTTCGCGGGCCGGGCGTCCGTTTGCATATGTGGCCGCTTAATGAATATCGGCGCGCATTAATTGAGTTCTTGTGGGCCGTTTAGCGGCTGCTGCCGATTCCGCGAACTAATTAGGCCTCCAGCGGTGCCTCAGAGGCGCACCTTCGCGGTGCCTTCGCGGTGCCGAACGACGGCTCATCATATGTTCACCACAAGTGAACCCGTCGCCTGAGGGCGCACAAGAATGTGTCACCAACCGCCAATCACTTATTACGCAATTTTTAAATGCACGCGTCAACCGTTAACCGATCAAAAGTAAATAAAAAATCTAAAGTAAATAACAACATCGTTAGAATAGCTTGTACTATTGCCATTCCAATAGTACAAGCGTTCCAAATAAAAATCGAAGAATGTATACAGTTTACCAAATGAATTAATGAGCCATTAACAATTTCCTTATCTTAAAGGAGCGTATTCTCCGTCACTTCCCAAAAGGCCGATGAGCAACGCCAAGGCGACGCAGATTGAGAACCAATTCCGATGGGAAACAATATCAAGCTCGGATCGCATTATCAGAAGCATATTAATCATTATCTGGCACTCGTTTAATTTTGTCCCAAATCGGTATAATTTATTTCATTGACGTATTTTCGTTATCACGATGAAATCTACACGTGTTAACGCGGTAATAAATAATTCAGTGACGTTGAAGGATTGTTTGTGGTCGGAGCCCCCTCCTGCCCATCACCCTCCCACCCCCCGGGGGGCCGGTGCACCCCGCGCCCCTCCCGCGGCGACGCGCTCAGCCTCCGGGCGCGCCTGTTGTAAGTCAATAATGTCGGTTTAACATCATCCTCGCTTTGGTTACCATTGATGACTTAATTATTGACGATCTATTTGCTAGCAATACTCCTTTTACCATTAAGCGGTAACAAAAACAAAAGAAGACTTTAATAGAATTTAACCGTGGTGCTTATTTCTGCCGCGAAGCTCAGGAGTGAAAACACTGCTGTGTTCTGGTTTGAAGGGCACCGTAGCCAGTTACTGGGTAAACGAGATTTAACACCCTATGTCTCTCGGTAGGCAGCGCGTTAGCGATACCACTGGTATTGCCAATGTCTATGGGCGTCGGTGACCACTTCCCATCAGGAACCCGACTGCTCGACTGCCTGAGTATGCCATAAAAAAAAAGAATCTAAACAAGAATGATTCATTAAATTTTGGGAAGCATTTATACGAACGACTAAATCAAGTCCTCTAGGTATTATTCATTTTATTTTATTCTATCTGCCATTTTTAGTATTACGATGTTTGAAGAGCAGTCCTGGCAGCGTTTCATTGCAAACGGCGTAAGCAAGTGAACAAATATTTCAATGAACTTTTACTTGTTGATAGCATGAACAAAACTTAGTGGGCCATCACAGACTTTGGACGATTTAAGACAATAAACTACTTTAAGACGACTGTTAAGTGTCTTGTGTGGTTTCAACTAAACCCTTTTTTTTATCTACATGAACTTTAGAAATGTAAACAAAAACAGGTAAACTCGTTGACTTAATTAAAATGAGGACACGTATTTTAGAGTTAACACTTAAAAAAAAGAAAAATTGGATGCATTTATTTTTGAGCGATTTCTCAAGAGAAGGAAGTAGTCAATTCGGAGCGTACGTTTTTTTTATACTTGTTACCGTGTTGCTCTGCTCCTAGTGCTTTGATTTAGTTTATTCTACTTCAAATGATAACTAATATCCATATTTTTTTAAATTATATAGTCTCGCTAGCTCTCATTTGAAGCCATTTTAAATAATTTTATGATGAGTAGTTAAATAGATATTTGAAAAAATAAAAAAATTGCAGCACCAAATTCACAACCTCAAAACCGTAAAAGATAGACATAAAGTAAGTTTTACATAACTGTACTTTTTAAAATGGTCTATAAAAAGTCCGCAAGTGCATATATCTAAATAAAATACAATAAACATTTTTATGTATAACATTGTTAAAATTGCAAAAAATAATAATAAAAATAATTCCACGTGCAGTAAACGTGTCATACATAACATTTTGATTAAATGAATACCTAAAAAGATATTACATATTTAAAATGCAGTAAGAAAAATCACGGTGCAGTTTCTTGCAGAGAGCAAATTGTTATCCGCTTAAATTGCGCAAAATGGCTATATACTGTAAGTAGTCATATTTTTTGCTTAAAATTTCTCTTGTTAACATAGTCTCTTTTAAGGGCCATATATTTAAGATAATTACAGCGATTTCACAATTCTTTCTGTCCCAAAAATACGACCTACCGACGTCAATTTTTAAAGAAACAAATTTCATTTTTTCTAATTTTCGAATAAGAAGCATACGGAAGCTCGAAGACCTACTTGTGAATTTTCGCCATTGCAATAGTTGGGATGTACACGGGCGTTGTCATAAATTAAAGAGTGTTTTTGGGCGTTTTTCCGACAACAACTCTGCGTAACGGCTTGCTATTGTCTTTCCCTGTTTTAATTAATCAACCGTGATGATTCCTTCTCGATTCTAGCAAACTGTCGCCATTTTTACAATCTTTCCAGTTGACAAAACGGATTTTGCCATCTTCGGAGCTGTTTCATTATTCACCATCATTGGTTTGATCGCCGTTTACTCTGGTGTAAATTGGTGGAGCCAAGTGCTGTCCACAGTGATAAAACCACTTATAGAATTTCGAAGATGACCCTTATTTCACACAAATCAATAACAAATAATCATATTCACAAATCTTTGAAATTCCTTTTCGTTTGAGGGTTTATTCGATCGTCATCCAAGCTGGTATTCATTGTGCAGACAGCATTTTTACAGCCAATTTGTTGAACAAGATTTTATTTAATGGAGATGCCTCAGCTATGCCATGCGGCTTTACGATACACCTAGACGACCTTTACCGAGTACGACATTATGTACCTCTACAATAATATTAGTATTTCTTTGTTTTTTTTTAGGTAAATTTGGAGAAAGACAGTTTACTTTTGAAAGGTTGTGCCTGCCAATGGTGCCTGAAGGTATTTGTAAACCAATAGTTTTTAAAAGGACTTATAGAATAAATCTCGTATTAGTCAACCGACCTATGTAATGGATGACCAGCAAATTTTGGAAATAAGTTCAATATCGATGAAGTGGCAACTCTGGCAATTTTCCCAAAAGAGTTATCTGGCAGATTACTTTCTTGGCATAATTTTATCAATTACCTATTACTTGTAATTTCAAGTTACAAAAGAATCATTATAAATGTTTAAAGAACTTCTTTCGCACAACCGATTATAAAATACAAGAAAGGCGGTCAACTTTGCACAAGTTATCGTTTTCGTTTGACGTAAATGAAGAAAATTGTGATGAAAATTTTAGCAAAAAAAATGGACCGATTACAAACGTCTTTGCACTATATACAATTTTCACAAAATAAGCGGATTACAATGTGCTCTTGCACGAAAGTGCCCCTCGATTGCTGACATCTATCCAAATCATCTATGCAGTATTCAAAACAAGTTCAAAATTGTAAAATTTGCCTCAGGTTTACCGGTGGTAGGTCCCTTGTTTACAGGAGACCGTCTGGGCGGGTACCACCGCGGTGCCTATTTCTGCCGCGAAGCAGTAGTGTTATAACACTACTGTGTTCCGGTTTGAAGGGCACCGTAGCCAGCGTATTTACTGGGTAAACGAGACTTAACATCCTATGTCTCACGGTAGGCAGCGCGTTGGCGATACCACTGGTATTGCTAACTTCTATGGGTGTCGGTGATCACTTCCCATCAGGTGGCCCGACTGCTCGTCTGCCTGCGTATGCCATAAAAAAGATATCGTTGGTTCAAATATGACAGCCCGAGTCGAAACCTGAAATGTGCGGAACGTCGCCCTTCGCGCCTTGCGTGCGTCTTTAGCGTGCGTCCCGAGCATTGCGATTGAACCGCGCAGACTGCGTGACGCAACCCACCTACTTATTCCATATTAAACAAAAATTTATTTGCTGTGATAAATATTCTTATTAACTAGGACGTCTAACTAACTATAAAATGAGTACAATTGCTTCAATTTTTAAAATAAAGCAGCTATTAAATATAACGTAACAAACTTTTAAAGCTTTAAACTTTCTTGAATTTAACACAAATAGAAAAATACTTTTTTATTTTTTTTATTTCATACGCAGGCAGACGAGCAGTCGGGGCCACCTGATGGAAAGTGGTCACCGACGCCCATAGACATTGGCAATACAAGTATCACCAACGCGCTGCCTACCGTGAGACATTTTATTTCAGTTTCACAGGGTACAGTATACTTCGAAACTTATTTATTGTCAATAAGTAATGTATTTTATAAATGACTAGATACATTCATCCTTATGACATATTAGCAACTCAATAGTAAATAAACTATTAAGCGGAAAATATTGGCTACAAATTGTAGTGCAAATATTAAGCGCCCCAAAATAGCATTTCTATTGACATTTGGTAAGTCTAAAATCCTCGCGAAAGAATTGTGTTTGGATGACTAATTTGTTTAAGTTGTTACAATCCACTGAACTGTGTACAGAGCTCCGTAGGAATCAATGCTTCAAATTTCTGCTTCAGAAGGTTTTTTGCCCTATACGAGTGACAAGTGAGAGAAATTCGCAACTTACTTTTTTGTTTGTAATTGACAGCATTAAAGAACGACTTCATAAGAGAAAACGTAATAGTAAAAGAAATTTGACCAATTTTCCGCGTTTATTTTAAATTAAAAGTTTTCAGCGTTCATAACCGCAACACTGTATTTAATAATGAGTGGTAGCGTCCTCGACAATCAATAAGCGAGTGTTACACTTCTATTTTCACGACATTTGTCTCAAGATGTAGCCAATCTTTCATAGACTAAAAAAACAAATTGCTGCTCTGACTTTGGCTGCCTTCACTCGGTCACTGTTACGTTGCTGTTTGCTTGTTGATTTTGCGAGAACTTGGCTAATGTGTTAGTTAGGTAATTCAGGCGCCAATGTCGTTTCAACACTTAAGTTGGTGTATCACTTACGTGGTTTATGTAGTCGTACTGTCGTGTTTATCATTAAGAGAAAGAACGCTGTTGGAGGGTGCACGTCGCCCACGTGGCCTGTGGAGCACTCGGGCGCATACGCACCGCGTGCATGCGTGCGTGCGTGCGTGCCATGAGGGCGTGGCGTGGCTTTGGCGCGCGAAGCCTCGTCCGGGGCGTGCTGGGCGGCTTTTTGCGGCGCGCGCCCCTTCCGCGAACGCAATTACCGCATCCGCAGCCGCCATCTTGCGAGCGCAGGGCTGCCACGGTGCCGACGCATCCGCTCTCTGGCGCAATTGCGGAACCATTACTCAAGTCGCTTATAACAAAACCATCTAAATCAACGAAACGTTAAGAGACTGGGCGGTTCCGGTCTCTTAACGTTTCGTTGATTTCAATTATGATTAAATATTCATTTCAAATATGTGCCTAAACAAGAAAACTTTTGCGAACAACTTACAGTGCTATACAGTACTAATGTGAGAGCCAGCCCTGGCGACGGCGGTGGTTGCGGGCAATTACCGTAGAAGCGGCGAGGGGAGGGGCCCCGAAGCGCGATGACCACCGCCCGTCGGACGGACGGTGGTATTTAGATGCACAAATAGTCACAACATTAAGATATAGGTTTTCTTTGACTCTAATTGACCCAAATATATTCTTAAATATCATCATCAGCCTGTGTTAATCCACTCCTGTTCATAGGCCTCCCCTACTACCTCCATTGAGGGGTTTTCTGGGCCGTATCCCACCACGCTGGTCCAATGCGGGTTGGTGGTGGACCGACTTTTTACATGCCCATCCGACGCATTGATCATCTTACTTTTCAGACAAATGGTGGATCGGCCCAAAATGTCCTAGCCAACCCGGAAACAACGATAACACAAAGTTGTTTCGCTCCGACATTCAAGCCAATACTTTCGCTAGACCAAGAGGTGGTACTTTAAATAACATTGATGTGAAAAAAACTAAAATTAATATTTCTACGGAGCTCTAAGCCAGAAAAAACCAAAAAATCTTCAATTACTTTAAGTATATGGCTGCGATTACGAAAAGAGAAAACGGCATAGGTCAACTTGGATGCATCTAAATGGGAAGAAAGTGTTGATATAAACTATTCCGCATTTAATCCCGATCACAGAATGATAAACAAAGTGGTATTGACGTTAACGATGGAACTGTACGTGAGTCTGCACGAACGACCTCTCCTATAAGGAAGTCCATTGGAAGTGCGACTGCCGGTTACATTCCTTAGCGCGTTTTTAACCTCAGTAGCATTTATTGCATTTTCTTTTACAATGTTGCGATACATAAAAACAATGACTGGAATGGCGCTTTCAGTTAAATTAGGCTATTGAAGATACGAACTCTACGTTGATCGGTTGTATTGTATTATAATAGCGACCCGCCCCAGCTTGGCACGAAAAAAGAATTATAGAGGGTTAACCCTAAGTGCCATACATACACCATCGCGGACTTTATTGTTGATCTTATTAAGTTGTATAGCACTGTTTTGATTTATCTTGTGGCCTTCAACGTGGGGTTTCAATGTTAGGGCAAAAATGCATTTATTTACGATACCAAATTAGAAACCTCTAAATTTATCAGAATTTCTTCACAATATTATGCATATACTAGTTGTTGTCCGGGACTACGTCCGCGTGAAAATATAAGAAGTGATTACAGTTACATCAACTATCTTTCAGTGAAAGTCACGTCAAAATGGGACCGGCCACTCCAGAGATTAGCAAGAACAAACAGACAGACACATATACATACAAACCTGAATGAATGTATCAATAAAAAACACTTCAAAATGCTTAAGTCGTTTTTAGGAATTAGCAAAGATAAGAACGGCAACTGCGATAGCAACTTTATTGTAGACTATCTAATGATTAGAAAACGCTTTAATGATAGATTGTTTTAAGTACATGGTCCGTAAAATAAGAGCAGTTATTTTTCATCGTTAATTTCGTGTTTTTATATTTACGGTGATTCTTTACATTCCTACACCTCTAATGAGCCGTAATTACCTTCGGTAAAAATTTGTATGGGCCCCGATAGGGCGTGCGGTGCAGATTAGCCGCAGCGCGGACCCCACCTGAGGGCCAATAAATTAGCCCAATTAATTTTGTCACCGATGAGGTATTACTGGGAATCACGCGTCGAGCCACTATACCTGCACGCGACGCTACCGCACAAACTAGGTTTCTTGTTACTTATAATATTACTATTAAATATTATCAAGTTAATTACATAAAACCTAAACAGTTACAATGAATTAATAGCTTATTTTTAAGCATTATTGTTAACAGAGTTTTAAAATAATAACACTTATTTTTAAAAGAATAACAAACAGCAAGAATGTAAACAATATGGAACGGTAAAATAGTCCATGAGACATTTACATTAGAAATAAAAAATTGTAAGCCCTAATCTCTTGTTTGTTGAACAAAATTACCTCAACCTGTTAATTTGCTTCAAGAAACTGACTATGCGGATCTTTTGCATTATTTATTAGGATTTAAAAGTTTGCCATTTGTAAAATCGTTTCGTCTCAGTTTGCAAATTAAAATTCTTTGAATGTTTGGAGGTCCGCTCCCTCAACGCTAAGGTATCGCGTGACAAATCATGTTGTACTTACAATACCATACAAAATATTGCTCTATACAATGTTTTTTTTTGGTGTAAGTAAATTTAGAGGCCTCGATGATTGTTCGTAACACGCGTCATAAAATTCTGAATATAGTAATTAATTAAATGGGCCGACGGGTGTGACGCGCGGACACGGAGTGTGGAATGCAAATTGGTGTTAATCACCATTAAATCATGCACGCATTGGGGATATTCGGAATTCCACCGAAAGCTCATTACTTCACGGTAAAATAAAAGCCCGCCGAGAGCCGCCGAAGTGCGAGTGCCGCCGTCCGACGCCCCTAAATCATCCTTACGATTTGCATTCGGCCGCGCGTCGCAACGGGTCGCAACGGGCGCTATGCGGGGAATTTAATCTAATCGCGGGACTATTACGCACTTTTACAAAGGGCTTACAAATATTAAAGTATATTAAAAGCGTGTCTCGGAGCGGAGCGGGTCTCCGGATTCCGAGCATTTCTCCGCCGCTGAGTAATTGCTCGCCTTAGTTCACGCTCGGAACAGAATTATGCGCGCGTAAGGGCCCACGAATTCCTCCGATAGTTTTCACACGGCAACTTCTATATTAACTTTATATTTGCGGTCCCCTCGAACGATTTAGGTGTTTCCATCGACCGAAGCACACTGTGCGACATCAGTTTCAGCCACCACGGTCAGATGGCCCGATAGCCAAAGAGCGCCGCTCGCGTCCATCGATCACCGATCCTTCGCTCTAAATCAAACGGCGGTCGTCCTTTTTTCGGCTCTAGTCCTCCTCGACTCATTGTTCATGTGACAACTTCACATTCTTGATTGTTTACTTTAAACACGATACAAAAATTGTAATGTAAGTTACTATTTATCAAATCAAATTCAATTATGATACTATAATACGACTGCTTATTCCCTCAATCTATTAGTTGTAACATATTTTTTAAATACGTAAACAGATAACATTTTTTTATTAAAACAAATAGTTCAATATAAGATAAAAACACTCGACTATCAAAACCTCTTGAGCGGTTTGATGTATACTGAGCTGGAGATCTATATCAGCTAATCAATAGGTAAGCATGATGGAGCCTTCTCTGGAGGAGGCTTCGCGGCGGCTGCGCCACTTCTTAGCGCAACATGGACCTCGGTCGATGCTAACCCTCACCTTACACCTGAGGGTTTGCATGTTTCAAGTTCTACTCATGTCTCCCTTGTGTTTGTATCCATTGTAAGACGTAGTAACAGTTCTTTGGGATCTTTTTTATTTGCTACACATTTCAAGTGGATAGAGCTGAAAGTACCGCAAGCGAGAGGGCGGGGATGCTGAGCGGGAGCGGACTGTGTGCGTAAATTGCGGTGCATTAATTGGCGGCCGAGCGATACGATCGGCCCTCGGCTGGCCGCACCCACATAAATCCCTTGGGCGGCGGACGATCGCCGCCGCGATAGCGCGCGCCTCCCGGAGGCCCCGGCCTGCGCCCTGCGCCCCTGCGCCCTACGCCACCTGCCCGAGGACCACTAGCGGCTATCACCCGCGGGGTTATTGAGTGCTCACAGGCGGCTCTTACTGTCAACCGTCCCAAACTTCTACGGCGCATATAAACAATAGCCCAAATAAATATATCGTCGTTAACAACGGATACCAAATTGTGATCATTCAGTCGAAAGTAACTTAATTCCATTTTTAATATCTTTCTCGTACATAAAGTCCTAGAATAACAATATAAATAGTTTTTAGGATTGAAACGAAATGATAACAAGTCGATCTGACATAATTTACACAGTATTTTCCTAATATTTCAAATCCAATAAGTTTTTTAGGACGACGTTGATAGATAGGCATGCCCAATCGGATATCGATGCGTTTTTATTACCCCGATGACATATGAGAATGGGTTCGGCGCCTTCCGTCGATTCCCACGTAAATAATTATATATTTTACTAACGAACGTGTTCCGACGATATTAATGGCGCGATTAGAGAGGAGAATTCGGGTAATATATATCGGTGAGTTATTCATAAGCGTTGTCCCGCGCGAGGGAGTCGAGCGCATCAATAAGTATCGCCGGCGGAATCGGAACGCGCCCCGTAATGGGACCCTTCGAGGACCTTCCTGGAAGCGCCACCGACCCGATGCGCCATAGCCACCGCCAATCATTTTCGGATCGAATTAGAGAGCTATCTATTCAGATATCCAGATACGGCCAAGTGCCGCCGACATCTGCCCAAAGGGTGCGCTGCGCCCCTTGCTAGCACGTGGCGGCTCTCGGCTCCACTCGCAATTCGCCTTTCATATTTCGCAAGCAATTCTACAGTCGTCACCGATGACTCTGATGACCGGCGATGCCTTAGATTTACTTTACAAAAGGTTACACATGACAAAAAGAGACAGTAATTTTATCTTGTTCTTATACGAAAAAAAGAATTTAATTCCACTCAGCGATAAACAAACTTGTGAGTAAATATGAATCTACAGAGGAAAAGAAGTGGCTTATAACTGCTTTACGAAATTTGTTGACGAAGGAATTTAGTTTTTAGGTTAATGCTGTAATTGACCAAGACGTGACGAACAATTTTTTTGTATAAAATAACCGTATAGCAATATTTAGGTTTAAACTACAGTGGTTCGCATAACTGTTATTTGATTTTATCTTGTCTAATTCAACAAACTTTGTACTGTCCTAAAATCAACAATCAGAAAAACTATTAATGTTTCAATTTTAGTAAAACTTATCGTTAGAATTTAACGAAAAGAACAAGAGTTTATTATAACAACGTATGAGTTTATGAACTTTTATCATCATCATCATTACGTATCTCACCACGCTGGTCCAATGCACGTTGGTTGGTGGACCGACTTTTTTACATGCCCATCCGACGCATAGATCATCTTACTTTTCAGACAATTGGGTGATCGGCCCAAATTGCCCTAACCAACTAGGAAACAACAATAAAAATTTGTTGAGTCTCCGCTGGATTCTTTGACATAAAAAGTAGCCCGCTGAGTTTCTTTCGCCGGTTCTTCTCAGGTCTGAGGCGTCCTTTTTCGAACCGGTGGTAGTGTGTTTGACAATAAATAAGCAAGTGTAAACTTCTATATTGAATAAAGATATTTGAATTTGAATTTGAATTCGAACCCACGACCTCCGGTTTCCAAAGCACTCGCCTATACCACTAAGCTACGGATATTTACGTCATAAGAACGTAATAAGATACATTTTATTACACTTTTTAATACAGATGATTTTGCTAAAAAAATTGTTGTCACAAAAGTTACAGAACAAATTTTGGCATTAATAGTATTATTGCTATTGATACGGTTAGTAGTAACTAAATACTTTTTTAAAGCTTTTTTTAGCCGATAAACTATGTTTTTAACTTATTTCTGATAAATTATGTTTTTATTTCGAAGTGCGTGCGTAGGTTCATAAAAAGATGAGGCTTGCCGACACAAAGACACGCGCCGTATTTTTTATTGACCAATCGCGAAACAGTTTATAACGTAAACTTCTAACGTCAAAAAGACCATCACCCTTATGTCCAACAATTCTATAAAAGAAATGTAACACTTGCATAATAGTATAATCATTATCTGCCCCTGCTCAGTGTGGTTAGCACCTCAACTGATTACTTCGACGAGCTTATTTAAGTCGTCTTCTCCTTAGAAACGACGACGATTCGTCGTAGTCAGCCTGTCAGAGCCCACTGATGAGCAAAGGCCTCCCCCATAAGGCGCCAAGGGGTACGATCCCGTGCCGCCAGCATCCACCGACCTCCTGCACTTTGCACAGATCGTCACATCATCCAGTCGTGTTCCTGCTTGAATTCTTCTTGAATTTTACTCACGAACTATCGCATCCCACGATAAAATAAAATTTAACCGTGACGCCGATTACGTTGTTTCGATATTTCCGTGATAAATTAAAGTTACGATTATAAATTGCTGTTTTTCAATTCCAAATATCGCACAGAAATTAAAAAAAATCTTGTAAATGTAACTTGATTTCTGAGCCACGGGAAGGACACAAAACGTAGCCATCTTAAATGAAAAAAAACCCTTTTAAACTTCACTTCATTACTGAACAACTTTTGAGTTTAATTAAAATTGATGTCTAAACATCAAATGTTCAACATTCACAAGCATAGTGATTTTTTTGTTTTTACTAAAAAATAGAAAAAGAACAGCAATTGTTTTTAATGTTTATGATGATGATAAAATGGTATTGTATACAAAGTTTAAAGAAGAAATACAAGTTGCCAATCGTTTTTAAACTTCGGCTACGTTAATGGTACTCCCAAGAATTAATCTTACTTGCTCAACCTGAGCTCGAGCTATTTAAAATTTAATTACGAAAGTAGTTCTTTGTTCTATTGCTCTCTTAATTACGTTAACGGAAACTATTTGGCAACTTTTGACTAGTAGGAATTTAGGGAACGTGACAATTCATTCCCATGCGGTTCACTTATGAACCGCGTACCGCTAATGAGCTGCCTCTCTTCCGCTCCCACGCGCAAAAAACTCAAAATGTCAAACGTTCGCCCCTGCGCCCTGTAAGAAACTTTACGTGGTACGAAAAAAACTAATGAACTATACATTTGTATAACGCCTTCTAGCTTACTCAACTCTGTAAAATTTACTGATGTTTATGATTAAACAATTAATCTAAGAATTCAACTATGTTAAACACATTTTAAGTGTTTAAAATTTACCTTTGTTAATTTCATAAAAAAAATACACACAGTATATCTTTTACTCGAATTTCTTATATATTTAAAAAAAATTGTTAAAATTATACATACTACATATATATATCCATACAATCCCCATATTAACATTCCACATACCATAATCCTATGGAGATATGAGGAAGAAACCAACGTAACAGTTGCCTCTCAGTGAGTGAAAAGCCTAATCTTGCGTATGGCAAAGATGGCATATTTTTTATGGATTTGCATTCATCCTTAGGAAGATTAGGTTTCGGCACTATTTCGGCAATGTTGCGTCGAAGCAAAGTGCCGAAACCTAATCTTCCTAAGGATGAACTTATTGCACTTAACAACTTACGCAACAACAATGGATTTGCATGTCATAGAAGTCCAACTCACTATTTAACTTCGCATGATCCACATAATGAAAAGCTTTAATTAGGTCACAGCAGACGTCAATGGTATCAAGAAAACTCTTATAGAAAGGAATATTTAACTTCGCATCTATTTTCCAAGCTTAAGAAAGTCGCAATGATAAAGTTACCTACTCATCGTTGCCACATTTGTTCCAAGGGAATGATCTTTATAAGCTTCTTTCACCTAGCCATTTTCCCAAGTTATCATGGTGTTGGATTCTAATCTATCCAGATTTACCTGAATAACAGTTTTTACGCAGACTGGCATCTGAATAACCCAAAAGGTTTGCGTTCTAAGGATGATTTAGTTATCAGTAAATTTAAAGGCTGACTTTCTATAATGACTGTCAAAGATGATCTTGACAACCGAGACCGACATTTTACATGCCCATTCGACGCATCTTGCTTTTCAGATAATTAGGTAATCGGCCAACAACAGAAAACAACGCTAACAATTATATATATTAAATAATTCAAACACTTTAACGTTGTTTCCCCGCGGGATTCAAACCCACGACCTTCGGTTTATAATGCAAGCAAGTTAGGCCACGGAGCTAGTAATTTGAATGCGACGATCGATGTTTTTCAGCACAATGTTGCAACCTATGTTCTTGTTAAAGGCTGCTATTTCAAATCCTTTGTCCCTAACAGGTAATACAATAAGTAGTTCACAAAATTAAATAGAAAACAAAATAAAACTATAATATTTTAAAAATACTAAGACTTAAGAAAGAAGACTTTACAAGAAATAAATTATTAGAGAATATTCATCTAAAACAGCAACAGAAGCAGCTGTTTTTGTTTTAAAATAAAAGTCATTATGGTAATTAAATGGTGTCTTGGTATGTAAAAGTTAAAGACCCAAAAAAGTCACTGTGGACTGCTATTCAAAAAGATGTTCAACTCCTACTGTAAAATTCTTTCTCTTCAAGGGCTTCGGAAGCCATAAGTATAAAACGCGATTTATTATCCAGTAATATTTTATTTATTTTATCACAAGCTCTGCCTGAGCCAATCAGCTACCACGAAATGATAATGATAAATAATAACATTAAATAATATTTCAGGACAAACAAAACTACATCATCTAGTCCCAAACTAAGCAAAGCTTGTGCCAGGGAAAGTGGACAACCGATAGACATAGATTACTTTGCTTTTGCTTTCCTTTTGTGTTTATTATATAAATTTAACATTATATAATTATTTTTTTTTTTTATTTATTAGGAAAACATACAGCAAAGTGATAACACAAATATGTAATGGTACACACATATAAAATGCTTATTACATGTTTTCACATATAAAATTTCTAAAAGTAGACGTTTGTATTTACACAGATAGACTTTTGTTAAATTAGGTTTATTAATGGAGATAGGTAAAGATATAGTGGCAGTATTAAAATCAGATCTATTACATTATTGAGTCAAACCAATGTTTACTTAAGTTCTTTTTACAATAGCAACTTTTGTGTTAAATACATCAAAATCATACTGTTCTAGTACATTATTTAAAAGTTTAGGAGCACGACAGAAAAATGAGTTTTGTCTATAATTTGTATGATAACGAGGCAAAGATAGACATGGTTGTCTTCGTCTTGCGACTGTTTTATGGGCACTGCTAAAAGTATTTTTATCTAAAAGTGGTGAACATTCAATTTCATTTTGTAATATTTTTATTAATAGTGCTACATCAGCTATTATGCGCCTTTCTGCTAACGGCAAATATGGCAATATATTATGCAAACAAACACCCTGATACGAGAAATGCACTATGTTCCACGTTCATCACACAACTTATTTCCGTGGTGGGAATCGAACCATTAATCTTTGACGCAGAAATCACGGACACTAACCACTAAGCCAAGCGGGTCGTCAAATATGTGCTTAAACAGTTCGATGTCACACCAGTGGTGTTGAGACGTAATGCCCTCATGTCAAACAAACATTGCGTCTTGTTCGACGACACGTATCGGCAACCAATAAGAACATTTAGGGTTGTCAAATACACAATTTGGCATTCATTTTGTTTATAGTGCTCTATTTATTTTGTGTCAATGAATACGTAAATTACTTATTAGGCATGGGAGAATTTACAAACAATGCGTGCCTCGACAAGTAGGCGCCGCAGAGTCTGCAGGGCGACGATTTTTACTTACCATTGAATAGGCAGTGAATTGGAAAATACTATAGATATTAGATGATTTTGACTATAAATACTTTAATAGACCATTAAAGGCAAACTCTGCAAAACTCATATTAAATGAAACTAGCTACGTATGGTCCACCCATCAACCCGTATTGGACCAGCGTGGTGGGATACCGTCCAAAAACGGCCTATGTCCAGCGGTGAACTAAGCACAGGCTGAGATGATGATGATGATGGGCAAGAGAATGTCTATATAATGCATGGATTCATGAAACTCGGAGGTAATAGTGCTTCCATATATTACATTATATACAAAAAACACTTTATTAAATATATTAGCGGTAAAGATATTAGTTCGGTCTTTTTGACATGACAAAAGTAAGATACTTTTATTCCATTTCTTCTGTCATTTTGTTTTGTATAAATTTGGTAATACTATTGACATTTTTTGTTTTGAGTAACAAATGATGCAAAATAAATTTATTTACAGTTCTATATTCATTTATTGTTATCTCAATTAACATAATCATAATAAACCTATAAATATCATTTCAATCTGCTAAAAATTAAATAATTATTACAAGAATTACATTCCTGCAGAACAGGTGAGCTGACCTCACCAAAGGAACAGTAACTTAAACTTTTCTTACTGTTGTAATGCCGTTCAACGTACTTTGCAATAACAAGATCCTCTTTCATTGGGAATAGATTTAAAATATCAAAACGAAGTGCATACAATTCTTGTTCAATTACCAGCAAAAACAATAGGCATGGCAGAAACGCAATAATGATGCCGATAATGGTAGCGGGGCTCGGAATTAGCGGCGGCTCACTTTCCAGTACCGGGAACCGGCGAGTGAGGGGCCGTCGTCCGCAAAAAGCGCGAATTAGGCAGGTAATAGCATATAGGAGGAATCTGGCCCTCGGCGGGGGCAGCGAGCCCCTTTTTGCCTCCCACGGCCGCTTTGAGCGCGCCGCCTGCGCTCAATTAATCCGCCGCCACCCCGCGCCCAACTTTCCTCTCTTACGAACATCCAATCTAAGATGCCCTATTTATTCAATAGTTCAATCTTAACCATAAGACATTACTAACCATGAGTGTTTTTCACTTTATCACTTCCAGGTAGTAAATATTTTTTTTATTTATAAAACACACAAACAACCTCCTCGCTTATTATCTCTGCACCACCTTAAGGTTGACAGGAATGCCTATGGCATTTAGTTCGCCTCTGTACTTTTAGTGCATAAAGTATAAATAAATTAACGCTAAAACAATCCATCAGTATATATGCTCTTTTACAGACCATGGAATTTTAAGATTATTGCCTAATTAAATTGGATCAAATTACATTTATTTAACTCACACGTAATCGTGCAATTGTCAATTATTGTTTGGTAAAGGTAACACAAGGAAATAAATATGATTAACTTGGTAAAATTGCAACGTCCGTGCGCTTTGACAGATCCACTATATGCATCAGGTGCTTTAATTTATTTTTTCATTTTGTTATATACACCAATAAATAAAATTTGGACAGTCTTTTGTAACTTCAAAATACCCGTTTACATTGTAATACATAATCGATACATATAACAAAGCAACATTTTAAAAATGTTCGTCTTTTTTTTTAATCGCATACATTTATAGGCAGACGAGTAATTGGGCCACCTGATGGACAGTGGTCACTGAAGCCCATATGCCTTGACAATACCAGTGGTATCATCAACGCGCCGCCTACCGTGAGACATAGGATGTTGCGTCTCGTTTGATTACGATGATATACGATGCCTTTTGAAATATAAACACAGTACTGTTTTCACACTACTAATCAACAGGCACCGCAGTGGTACCACCTTCAAAAACGCGGAGGAAGTCGCGAGCAACAGCTAGTATTTCTAATAGAGGCTACTGCAGGTAAAAGGTTTCCTGTTTATTTCGCGGAGCAGTAGAAGGTGAACACTTCAGTTGGTAACATCTTTGTGTAAACGAAACTTGAATAAAATGGGTGAGTTTAAACGCCATGCATATCTGCAATGTTAGCAATGAATTCGTTACGAGGTGCATTGAAAATACCTCTGCGGCACTCGTTAGGCATTGTTGCTGTGCCAAAGGGATAGCTAGTTTCAGTTGTTGCGGTTATTTGTACCACGTATAACCGATATAACCAGGTTTCTTTACTTATAATGATTCATTCATCAAGTAGAGACTTTGTCTAATAATAAGTTAGAAGGAAGTTGTTTCATTTTTTTTTTTTAGACGGCGCCTGCGCAATGAATGCCTGACTTTGGAAACTAGTCCGATCGTATTTGGGCAATCTGTACAAGGCAGGTCGCGACCCTGGGGACGCGCTCTTTGGCGGGAGACGGCGTCCTCCCTTAATTAAAAAGATCGCGCTTATCTCGGCCGATCTGCCGCCGCTGGGAAGCGCGCAGTTCGCCCGCATTCTACTCTTCTCCGCGGCGGCATTCCTGCCTCACCCGCAACAGATTAGTGCTTCGGTGCCGCGGATCGTCTTCGCGTGAACTAATTGTTTACAATCTCCAATCATCATATCAATTTCCCTCTTTATAGACATTGAAATTTATCATTCCTGAATTCAATAGCGTCCGATGACACCAATCGCAAGGGCATGGGCAGTTTAGCTTACAATACCGCACCATCTACCACAATGAATGTCATTGAAACAGGTTTAAAATCAATAATTAATACCGCAAATGTGAGGTCAAAGTCAAAGTCAAAGTCAAATATCTTTATTCAATTGGAAGCATTACACTTTCTTAGTTGATTAAAAAGTATATCTTTTTATAGGTAGATTGTAAAAGAATGTTTATTTGTTATATCCATTTAGAAAGTATCATTCAACACCTCCGCCTGGAGGTCTCGAGTTCGAATCCTACGCGGAAACAACATCGTGTTATCGTTGTTTTCTGGCTGATTACGACAATATGGGCCGATTGTCCAACCGTCAGAAAAGTAAGATGATTTATGCCTCGGATGGGTATGTAAAAAGTCGGTCCCGGTTGTCAAGACTACATTCGGCAGTCGTTATAGAATGTCCGTACAACAATTCATCCATAGAGCATAGTTTACCCATTGGGCTGTGGAGGTCAAATGTCAGACGTTCTGCGTAAAAGCTGTCATTCACGTAAATCTGGATGAATTAGAAGCCGACCCATGATACAAAACCGTTAAATAACAAAACATTGTTTATTGCAACGCTTTAATTGGAAAACCTATTTAACTACCTTGGCCTATTTTTATTGTAGGAGTCCCACACATTAAACAAGAAAGAGACAGTCATGTTACTTAAATAGCCTATGGCCTCACTTTATTAGTTTATTTTGATCTATTTTGCATGTTTTGGCCGCCATTAGCGATGCAAGCGGATTACAACGTACTTAGCTCGCGACACTGGCTCCCGCATTTCCACGACGTGTCAAGTGTTACATTCGATATGTTTTAAGCTACGCATTGTATCCTATATTATATTTGGCATTTGGCCGAATAATACATACTATTCGGCCGAATACCGAACACTAAATCATAAAAAGTCACATCATGATTCTCACGGTTATATGTATTTCTAAAATTGATCAAAAAAATCTTTTTAGCATCTGTGTTAGTAAACAATCGTTTTTCGTTGTACAAGGCACCCACCAACTACAGATGAACTCACTACTCGTTATATCTGGAGACGAAAGAACAACTTTAGCAAATAGTTGTATCGATCGTTTGCAACTAAGCTCCGTCATTGTCAGCACGCTCGGTAATCATTCATATTGTGCCGAATGTTGAGTGATTGAAGAGGAAGGTTTATATGTATAATTCATCCATTACGTCGTAGAAAAACTCTGAAAAATTTATAATTTCTTATATAGATTTTATACATATCTGTATAGCACCCGTGCGAAGCTGGGGCGAGTCGCCAGTATGCATATAAGAATAACTTACAAGTACGGTCCTTCTGTTAAGAAATTGATGAAAATAATAAGAAATAAGCGCTTATTATATATATTTATGACACAGTCAAAATTATTTTATTCAATTTAGGGTTTTTCGGTTTGTAAATTTACCTATCTAGTGAATAACTGGCAAACAAATTTGCAATAAATTTTCTAACATGAATAACAGAATAAAATTTTGAGTCTAGTTGAAAAGAACTTTGACAGCGGTAGCATAAACGATGTCCAATCATCTTGGTCACCAATATATTGATTCACAGAAATAAAATCCAAGATAAAAATAAAAGATTTTAATGCTACGTAATAAAAAATTTTAGGCTGCACTTAATTTAATAAACTCTAACCTGTATAGTTTAAGCCGCGAACTGTAATCCAAAGATTATTTTTTTTCATTTAACTAAAATGCGCCATCCAACAAGTGAATCATGCTATTTTCATGCAATTTGGTTTGTTACGTATATTGTCTACCCAATAAGAAAACGTAAATACAACGTGGGATAGAATTTTAGAGGATGCGATCCCATAATCCTCGGATTACTAGGTCTGGTCGGTTATTGTTTGAACTACTGAATAGTCTCTAAAGTTTTGACCCTACCTCTGAACTTCATTTCTGGTGAGCCAATGCCTCTCATCCCCATCCTATCAAACGTGCTATCGTGTCGAAATGGCGTTGGGGAAGGATTGGGAGCGCGGGCCGCCATTGGGAGGAACGGGCGCAATGGCTCAAGTAATTAGCGAAACGGGCTCCCGGAGAGGCGCGGACGGTCTTAACGGCCGCTCGAAGAATCCGCAGTGGATGAGCGCGAGTCGCAATTAAAGCTAGACAATGGGCGATCGCCGCGCGGCTCGTCTGCGGCGCATTCCTCGGCCGCCGATGGCCGCGGCCGCTTGTAAATCTCTCGGCGCTCGCTGCGCGCACCTATTTGTGCCCGTTCGCCTAAATATAACGCCTGGCCCAGTGTTCGCCGGAAACAAACGCTCTCCTTCTGATTGAGACAAATCTCTCTAATTGTGTTCCCCATTACTTTGTATCAGAGTTCGGCGCCATTCATCGCCTCGCTCTACACTGATTTATTTCTTGTTTGAAATATTTCTGTTTAGTATACGAAAATATTGAAACGTGGACTCATTAGAATTTCGAGCGCCCTCAATTGTACAACAACCTTCGAACACAGTATATGACTTATGTCATCTTGGAATTTAATGTCGATGATAAGATATATAAAAATTTAATGTATGATGGTTAGATATATAAAAGGTGTTTTATTATCATCATCATCATCAGCTTGTAACAGCCATATTTATAATTGAGTAATCGAACTTGAGAATAATTTAGCCGTATATTGTTATAAGTCATCAATTATTTACTTCTCGGTTTCAATTCACCAATGCGAACACTAAAACATGAGGCCATAGGTAGCGTTCGTTTACATCTCCTCCATGGTCCATGTTTGTCCGATGTCGGTGGGTGGCTGCGGGCTGCGTGACACGGCGAATTGGCAAAACGGATCTCGATCGGCTCGTCATAATTCGAAGGGGCACTTGACTAATGACAAGGTGCGCGGCCACCGCGGCCCACCGAGGCCCGGCGAGGCCCGTCGAGGCCCGACACGAAGATTGATGTCGTCGTGCGCGATAGGCATCTCCCGTGCGTTTTTTGTGGCCGTTCCCAGGCGGCGGGGGGCCCTCCGCCACTGTCAGCGCTGCCCAGCGCGCGGGGCGCTGCTACTCTCTCTGGGCCCGGCCAACAAGTGCACCTGCCATTTCGAATCGGATCTACTATCGATATCAACCAGCGTGTTTCAGAGTTGCGCTTAGTCTTTGCATCGACATCCTATAAGAAAAAGCGACGAAACATCACGAAAAAAAAACATCACTAAACAGTGACGGAAAATCATAATTGTGGTCAAATTGAAAACGGTTAACTAACTGATGGTACATATATTCAGTATGTTTTTCCACAAGAAATAAATTTAAAAGCCCATTAGATTTTTTTTTCAATCTGCATTATTTGTAAAATTTCATCGTAATAAACTTCTTTAAAGAAACAGACATTTAAAAAGCAATGGCAAAAATCGAGAGAGAGCGTCTCTTTTGATATTGATATTGCGAATGGTGACTTGATACATCTTGTACCATTGAAGATGTATCAAAATAATTTTTAATGGAATGTAACTAGTATATATATATAGAATGTCTAGGTGGTAGTCATATTACCCGTTGTTAGCGAACATATCATGAAAGGGCTATAAGTCGTAAACGAAGCTTATTAAATAGGCACAGCGCCTGTGCTGTATCGAAATGTTTAGTTTTTATATTATGTAGATTATGTAGATTAAGGCTGCATACAAAAACTATCATTATTAAAAAATAATAGGTAGTTTATATACAGTATACGGAAGAAGATGGCAATTTGGGTGGAATTACTTCGCCGAGAATGGCGTAACTTTACTACACTTGATTTTGAAGTTATAATAATAAAAAGTGTGTTCCGTGACCACGCTAAAAACGTGGTAAATAATTAAACAATATTTTAAAAGGTATTAAACAAGATAAAGTCCTTAAAAATGTATAATTTATGAACAAATTTAACATGCATAAATTATTTCATATTAAATAGTCCCACATCCCAAATTTCCCTAATTTTAAATGATGATTGCCGATATTTTGTTGAATTGTTTTTAATTATTTATCTATGACAACAAACATAGCCCTGGGGTTGAATGCAAATAATCGCCAAGCGACTGTTGGTGCGAGCACGCCCTCCTTGCCGCAAATTGAGCCTGTGCCCAGAGGACGGTCGCCATCGATTGGGCCCCTCCCTGACTCCTCGCCCTCACCACCCCACCCCGCCCCACCCCCCTCGCCTCCCATACACACGGCCACGTCGCCCCCCGCAACCTCCCCCCATCCCTCCCCCGCCGCCCCCGCGCACGCTCCGCCGGATTCAATTAAACCCTTGACTAGTCCCGGCATCCCGTGCGGGACCTTCGAGTGAGTCCCCCGTTCAAAGCTAAACACTTGCCAAATTGTAATCCCCGTGAATATCGTGTAACTGAGGGAGGGTGCGCACAACGAGTTTGTTTGTTTTATATCGATGACTTTGGCAATTGTCGGTGGCCTTGACTTTTGTACGAGAGAGTACACGAGGCCAGTCTCGTGTTCTGAAGACGTTTCACCTAAATATTATTAGAGCTTACAGAAAATAAAATAACAGATATTTAAACTTCAAACATTGTAATATACTATATAAACTCTCCACACCTCAATTCAATCTAAGTAGACTAAACTATTCCTAGAAGTGTATTGCATTTAATAATATAATAATATTTCTTTTACCCTTTTAATAGATTCGCTCTGTCTTTTGTCATTACATTAAAATGTTCTGTTATAGCTTTGTACTACTCCACTAAAACATTGCGCTATAAACGTTAGACAAACGGGGCGCGCACGTCAAATGTTTATTACTTGCATATATACTGTCATCAATTATTTTTTGCAACATTTTTCTAGCAACGCTCTGGTATTTCGAAAAATACCCGAAATTAAACAAACTTAATGAGAATTGTTTTAAGTATAGCATTAGTCGTAATGGATAAACTGTTTGTTAATTTAGTATGTTAAACATTAAAATTGCAGCACCATTAATTTTGCTTAACTATAAACTATGCATGCTTAAATAAAACTACAAAATTTTAATAAAACCTACAAAAAGTCGGAGGTTGAACTTATTATTCATCTTTTATCACTCACGACCTAAAGTTCGCAGGGGAATGGCATAGCCCGTTTTGCTTGTAGGCTGTGCTGCTTTCGCGGATTAAAATGTTCCTGAAACTTAGTGAGCCGGAATGCGAGGTGCCTCCGTGCGAGTTGAGCGCACACTCGCACAATACGAGGTCCGCCCTAAACGCTGCGCCTAATAAAAACGGACCAAGTGAACTTTGCAGGAAGCCATGTGGAAATATCATCAAAAGATGCGTAGTCATTGAACGAGTGAACTCCGTTTGATGGAAGGTAGAGTCCGGGAGGGCGCCGCGGCCACGTGCCCGAGCGTCCCAAATTAATTCGCCGCCCCTCGGGCCGCACCAGCGCTCTAAAGAGATTAATACGCGGTGCGTGCCGGACGCCAAATCGTCCGGGACGGCACTAATTCGCCTTTATGACATGCCAAATTGCTCTCCACGAGTCCTCTCGCAGTACACGGTGCACGTGCGCACATATTGAACTTTTCATTAGCGACCTCCGCACCCTCCGTGACCCTGCGATCCCCCCGCGACAAACGTCCATTATGCTCGCTCCCAAACATATTTTACCGAATTCCAAACCGACAAGTGCAATTGCTCTTTTACTATCATTAGATCCCGTCACGACTCTACGATTAAAGGTTTTGTCTTTTGGGTCAAGGAGAAATGTTACCACCGATATCCAACACAAATAAAGAACAACATCTCTGTTATGAATACATAAATCATTATACAAATTCAATACTCTTCTTGTCTTTTCATCCATTGAATTTTTTTTTACGAAGTAGCTACTTTTTTTTTAAATGTGCAGTTACCATAAGTTAAATATGTCAAAGTTTCTGTAAAGCGTTAATGTAGTGGCGTTCAGATGCAGTTTGTGACAAGAAATTAAAGCGTAAAAAATTAATAGCGACAATAATAGGAAAATTTATTTTAAAAGCCTAATTGTTTTGAATTCATAGGTAAGGCATATAACAGTCTTTTTGTTGTATATCTAGGTAGGTTAATATTTTCTGTAAAGGCATCGGTCGCTTCTTGTAAGTAATTATAGTTTCCGGCGTTGCTTTTTCTTTCAGTCACTGAATGTCCTACACCTACGGGTTACGATGCCCAAAAGATGCCAGATTTCAATGAAAAATACTATTTTCACTTTTCAATGCCGTTTTAAAGACCTTTTGGATAAACATTGCAGTAAAGTTTGATTATATATAGTTTTTTTCACAGGCCGTTTTGCTTTAATTAAATTGATATTAACTTTTAGTAATTCCTCAAATACTAGAAGCATTTTAAATACTTTACGATAGGTTCAACATTTACTCCCTTTACTTTTTGCTACAGCTCAAGATGTTGTCATCGAGCGTCATTGACAATTTCTGTTTAGTAGGTGGCGCATCTATAAGCAAAGTTTGGCCGATCAAATGTAAAAAATCGAGGCTAAAACTGTCTCCTTATCCCGCATCCTCACCGATATCGTCGGGCGGCCAAAGCAAATATGCGGCTCCTTGGGGGTCGCAGTCGCTGCGGAAAAACTAATAAAATCCGATATTGCGCGAGAATATCACTTCCGCTTTCCTGGCGGAGGCTCCCTCCCGCGCCCTGTGCCCCTCTCAGCCATCGCCCGCGCATTGTTGGAATAGTCGGCAGGAGCGTCCCATTCCCGAAATGTCTTAAGCCGCCGCCGCGCACCCGCGCACCCCCCGGCGCCCCCTCTCGCCCCACTCAATAAGCGCATTCCACTTGCACCGAGCCGAATTAAAAATCAAATAATGTTGTGATGCCCTGATCGGGGGCCGCGCACGTGGCCGCACTCTATTGCCCCCTTCGCCGCTCGCCAGATAGTCGTTACCCGCTAATCGAATGGGACAACGGCGATATGAATGGCTCATGCGGATTAATTGTATCTGAACAATTATGCGCAACACAACAAGGCAATTTTAATATTCCTAACAAGAGGGACGTGCGCTGTTTATGGCTTGGTACTAAAACAAATATTAAGGATTTTTTTAGCAAAAACTTGGAAGCATTAGCACATTTAAAAATCTTTCCAACTTAACAATCCATTTAAAAAGGCTTAAAAATAGTTTCGAAGTCGCACTTGCCACAACCAAAAAATATTCAAAAGTAATTAAAAAATCCAAATGCTCATTTCCAATTTAAGCAGATTCGCAGAATACCGATAGATTTTTAAAAGCTCCATGCGTATAAAATCACTAGGAGAGGACCCTGCAAAGGGCCTTGAAATCGAAGGCCAATAAATCTGCCTAAGTTGGCCTACAGAGCGCTCGGTTCGATGCTCCCTGATGGGTTTCGGGCGGTTTGGGCCACTTTCAAAGTCGGTTATGGGCAAATGAAAACCGGCTTTGGCCTACACACAAACGTGGCTGTTATTTATTATGAAGCTCCGTTTAGCGTCTTCCGAATGTTTCAGTCAACTTCAAATGAATAAAACGAAGACGAGTTCGCGCGGAATCCGAGTTGAGACGCTATTTCGGGCGATTCGTGAATTGAGCGGCCGACTGCGGCTCGATCGGAAATGTCGCTTGTAATTCTTTCACTTCTTTTACACGCTTCAAATGATTCCCCTTGGCGAGAACTAATTTGCTTTATCTTATTCTACCATTTGACAGCAATTGGTAGACAACTCATGCTCATGCCTGAAACTGACGGAGAGATTCATTTCGAGCAGTTTGCAATAACATAAAGTAAGCAGTTGGATAGATGCCGCTGGAGCGAGGAACCAAGGTTTGTCTACAAAAAGTTAACAGCTGTCGATACCGTGAACAATCCGACGCACAATACAATCTTGAAATCTGTCCTCCGCCTCTCCTCCGGTTTGATTAATGTGGCGGAGGTAATTGGATTTTATGTGATGCGTTCCCGGTAGCCATCGGCGGCGGACGCTCTTTGGGCGGAACGGGCGCACCGCTCTCGTTCCCCTCCCCCATCCCTCCATCGCCCCTTCAACTCCCCTCAAGCCTTTGTTTCAGTGTCACGCCGACTTTGACGCGTCCCCAATGCCATTCACTACTCGTCACAAATTGCTCGGCTTTGTTTTGTTTCGGTCCATCCTTTAATTGATCATATAACACAACATATGCGAGGACTTACTTGGTGTCCGTTTTTACTGGCATCCCACTGTCATAATGCCTTTGCAACAACTAAAACTAAGATCTAGCTAGTGAAAATATTTCAAACACTGAATTACTTTAAATATTGAAGAACACTAAATTCATCAACTCTTTGCAGAATAGAGACGATGATTAGGTGTTACCAATTACTTGGGGTCCTATAACCATGTGTTTTCCTATATTAATACATTTTTATAGCATTCTTTAATAATGTAAATATTGACTTGTCATAACTAAACTGGAGGGCAACATTAATTCGTTCTGACATAAATCGCTGTTAAGGATTTAAACCAATATGTAGTATGTCAATATCGCTTCAGCAATGACGTCAAGACGCCTGACACCACCTTGGTCTGTCACATGAGCAGGTTAAAGAGGGGTTCGAAATGTTTAAAAATAAAATTAAACTAACCCATGTTTAATTTTGTTTTACATAGATATAATATGTTCCTAAAACTAATTTTCGATATTGCAACCTAATAATTGTATACCCGTTTAGAAATGTCAACATGCAAACAATAGCTCGACAGAATTGTAGGTACCATGGCTGATATCATAATGGTTCGTTAATATTACGTAACTTGATCGATGAATGGCTATTAAAGCTTCGGGATATAAAAAATATAAAACATCTTAATGATTATCATCTTTATGATAAAAGATCAATTGTATGTTTTCTCATAAAGATATGGGTAGAGGAGTTTGGGAGACAACAATGTGACCTGTTGTAATGTTTACTAACGTAAATAATGAAAAGATTGGTTAAGGAAAAAATAGATACATGTGAATTGGCAATCGACGTCGGCAGCGGGTGCGCCGGGGGCCGCCGCGGCGGAGGAGGGCGCTGCGAGTTATTCGGTGCGCGTGCGCTATATGCGTAGCGCGCGGCGCCGTCCGTCATTGTGTCAGCCGCTAGGCGCTGCCCACTAAGGGCTGCAATACAATACGCACAGATATTAATCGTATTACAATAGCCAGTGATTGGAAACAAAAGTTATCTGCAATCAAACGCAGTATAAATAAAGTAGTTTTGTGCATTATACAATGTATAACGACACCAATACTTTCTGTTAGAAGCGCCTCAACGTTTATTTTTGTTCATATACTGATTAAGTGTTGCTTCCAATGATTTAATTCGGATAATAGTTCACTTAGGAGAATAATCTACGTAATTGAATCGCACACAACACATTAAACAGGTGCTTTGGGCACATACGTTTCTAGTTCCTCCATTTGAAGCGGTCGTTTGTGAGAGGAAGGAGGAAGAGGGCGTGGTGGCATCCTTGCAGCTCCTGGTGCGCCGCCCGCGACCACTCCATTCTGCAGCGAGCGGCGCCTCGATTTATGACCCGACACGTGTTCCTCGGTGCGCGTTAATTATGTTCCGCCGCGCGTTTGTCGCGCGAACGCCGCCACAGCGTGTCGCGCACTAACGATCGCTCCATTATCGACGACACATTTAGTTATTGCACCTCTTCATCATCTCTCGAGGATAGTTTGTGGGGTTAATAGTCCCAAAGATTAATTACTACTTCGCTGGTGCAACTCCATCAGCGTCGAGGAATTAGTTATAAACATACAAGCAACTTTATATTACTTGGTGATCTTGCGGCATTATCGTCTTTTTAACAGGCGAAAGGAACTGCGCATTACGTGAAGGCGCATTCCGTATCCATGCTTCCTCTAACGTTAGATGACAGTGCTCGTGGCGGGATTAAAGCACAAGACGTGAAAATAAGGATAGCCTTAATAGAGTTGGAGCATGCGTAAATCCTGCGGAAAATCAGCTACATAGCTCGTAGAACCGATAACCGATGTGGAAGAAAGGTTATCGAGTAGCAGCCTTGTACTGGTCAGTGCATTGTGGGACGACCCCCGACAAGATGGAGTGACGACCAGTGCAAGTGCAGGAAGTCGGTGGATGCAGGTGGCGCAGGATCGTACCTCTTGGCAGCTTATGGTGGAAGCCTATGCCCAACGGTCGAATATTCTAGATTGATATGATGATGATAATGATGACGATGACGAACCTATAACACATAAACGTTCCTTGCCAACAATTCGACTGAAAATTTCTTTATGGTTACATTACGAATGTTTACTAAGATTTTGTTGTAAAAATGTATCATTGTTTATTATATTTACTTATTCTTCGCAATCTAGATGCTGAAAGGCTTAAAAATCTGCAATGAGTTGTTACTAATTTTAAAGCAACTTTTTCTTTTCTGAAATCCTTGTAGGGCTGTCTGGAAACACAAGAGATGGTTTTGTGCATAAAATCCCTAAATAATATGTTTTTTTCTGATTCGATTAACGACACGCCAGTTGCGGTCACCTTGTTCATTAAAAAGCAAAGATATCCACTAGCAGTTGTCTAGTCCTTCGGTTGATCTAAGACTTCCGGTATAGGTTTCGCATTAGTTCATTTATTTATGGCCATAGCAGTTAGTATGGATTATGCAAAGTCATAGTAGAAATTGAAGCGTCAGTTATCACATTAATTGCTTAGCTAATTATAGTTTGGAGGATGATTTCTATACCGGCGGAGCAAATATTTTTCAGGTGCATGTTAGAGAAGAAGAGAAAAAACATGTGTTTAAGATCGTGATTCAGTTAGACGAATTCTCGAAATGGGGTGGACTAAATTTACCTTAATAAATACTTATGATTTAATAAAAGACTACGCATTTCATCGCGTTTAATTTTGTTAACAATTTTCCCCATGTTTCAGACACTTTACAGGGTCCATGGTCACGGGCAGATTATGTCTGTGCAGTGTTCGCGTAAACACAAGAAAGTATTTGGTATATACAGCTTTGGATATTCAGATTTTCTTAAACAAAGCACTCACTATGTCATCATCATCAGAATCATACAAGGAAACAATTAAATTAAAAAAAATCTGATCAACTTCAAACAGTGTATAACTATTTTGCACAATACTAGAGGGTAACAACGTGCTCTCTATATGAAACTGCCCCGCAAATTCTGCTCCGCATTTTATATCCGTAATATCTTTGACTTGACCGTCTCCGTGGTCTGGCGGTATTGGCCCTAGGATTTTAAACCGGAGGTCGTAGTTTAGAATCCCGCAGGGAAAACAATTTTCTGATTGGTTTGGACCATTTTGGACCGATCACCCAATTGTCTAAAAAGTAAGATGATCCATGCGTCGGACGGGCATGTAACCACCATTAACGCGCATTTGAACAGCGTGGTGGGATACGGCCGAAAAACCCAGTAGGGGGAGGACTACGTCCAACAGTGGAGTAACACAGGCTGATGATGACGATTATGTATATCTTTTAAGACATTTATTAGATCCAAATGCTCTGCATAAAATGTTTAATGTCTATAAAATGCATTAACATTTATATAAACTCACACTATATTACCCTAAATGGACTTTAAAAATGCATAATTTAATTTTAAAAAAGCTTTACATTAAAATGTTTATTGTAGGTTATTCTTAAAATATACTTCGTGGACTTTATTGTAGACCAATTCAAGAAGCACAATAATGTAAAACATACTTTAAGTCTATTTCTTATGATTGAGCCCAGCGTTTGCATCGTACGAGATGGCGATTTTTGACGTCGTAATCTTTTCAATCTATGAAATATCTATTGAACTACTCAACGCAAAATCATAAATAAAAAATGGGATCACATGACTGCTACTACCTACCATTAAGAAAAAGAATATTTAACATAAGTAAGTCATTACATTACATAAGTAAGGTAAGTCGGTCAAAAATAATCTCCATACAAATTAAATTTCATTTATAAAATCTCCACATAAGTCATAAGTTGCATGGGTGAATAATGGATCTTTATGAAATGAATTTAATATGGACTGTAATAAAATTTAATTTGAATAAAGCCAAAGTTAAAAAAGTGCGCACCCTCCGGCCAACAAAAGTGGCCCCCATTCCGCGCTCCGGGCTCGCGATATTAACCCACGTGTAGGGATGCAGCATCCTTTTATTGTCGCGTTATTAATTTTATTGGCCATCGAAAACAATGTACTCGCACGTCCAGATAAGCCCATTAAACTTATGTCGGAGGGGCCGGCGCCCCTTGCAACTTCAAAAGAAATGAATTGATGAAATTGAACCGACTTTAGCTGGTGAGTTATTTATTAATTTTTATTTAGGATAACACTATTAAAATATCAATTATAAAACAGTAAGTAACAGTTACACTGCCTCTGTAGCTTAGTGGTATAAGCGTGTGCTTTAGAAACCGGAGGTCGTGGGTTCGAATCCTGCGGGGACTCAACAAATTTTCATTGTTGTTTCCTAGTTGGTTAGGGCAATTTGGGCTGATCACCCAACTGTCTGAAAAGTAAGATGATCCATGCGTCGGATGGGCATGTAAAAAGTCAGTCCACCCACCAACCCGCATTGGACCAGCGTGGTGGGGTACGGTCCAAAACCCCCTAATGGATAGGGGTGTAGTAGGGGAAGCCTATGTCCAGCAGTGGACTATCACAGGCTGATGATGATGAACAATTACACGCATCCTCCCTCACCAATTTATTTTGCCTTCCAATAAAATAAGATTCTTTAATGAGGTAATGGTACGACAAGGGTATTGAAACTCAGCGATCTTACCCTTCATAAACAAACAAGAAAAGTTTAATTGTTAAATTTTGACTAGAAATCATTACAATATACGTGTAATTATACTATAAATGATTTTACATTCAAAGGAACTTGTACATATTCGTAAAGGTTAAAAACATATGAAAAGTAACGTAAATAAAGCAATAAAATAAAAAAAACATATTTCCATTTTTCTTGTTATAGCCATTTGAAAACTAAAATTTTACGATGCCGTGAATACCAAAGTTTATAGATAATAATTTCGCAATAAAAGCGAGTTCGCGCTGCGCAGTTACGCTCGCATACGCGACAACGTGTCGAGTTATGTCGAAGCGGGCACTTAAAATTTAATCGCTGATAATTATTACGAGAGGCAATAACTTCACACTCTACTTAATATTCATACGCGTTCGCTTTTGGATGCCATTCGAAAGCAATTAGCGGAATGGACAACGCGACGACGTATGAGCAGCCGTCTAACTACATTGAGCAAGGGCCCAGATACGGCCCACCAACACATCGCTCTGCTTCTCCAAACTCTTTATTCTAGCCCTTATTTGTTCGTAAATATCTCATATGACTATTCACCTGACTGACTAGGTCGTTTTAAAGTAATGCCTCATCTTTTATGGCCAAGTAGTGAACAATAAATATTGTGTGCATAAATGTTGTGAATATTCTCAACTGCCTCCCTAGCCTGGTAGGTATGGGCTTGCGCTTCAGAAACCGGAGGTCGTTGGTTCGAATCCTACAGGGACTCGACTAATTTTATTTGTTGTTTTCTAGTAGTAGGGCAATCTGTACTGATCACCCGATTGTCTGTAAATGATCCATGCGTCGGATGGGCATGTAAAAGAATCGGTCCTGCGCCTTATCTCTGTCCAGTCGTGTGGCCTATCCATCCCATCGGGCTTTGGCAATTTTAATCTTAATTAAAATTGCGTTTAATTAAACAACAATACATATTATCGTCAATCGTTTAACTAAAACAGCCGCGCTCCTGGATGAGCCAGGTTTTCACCTAATTTGCTCTCTCATTGTTGCGAGCATCTCTTCCATAATGGAGTAAATGATGATCGGTTATGAAAGAGCTAATTTCAATGAGACAGAAGGGCGTCTCCTTCTGTGGCTCCGCAACGTTTGTACTACACGGGTTGCCCGGTGGGAGCGCCCCGGCCGCCGCACGGAACGAGGGCAGCCAGGTATCGCTCCACGGGTGTTTCCGTCTCCTCTCGAGCGACTATCGACTCAGTGAGCGCAGGATGAGGTAGGAGGGAGGGGGGCTTGCGGGGGAGGCTTCACTCAATTTGCGCACTTAGCGCGGCCTCAATTTTTCACAGTTATCGAACAATTTGCCACGGAACGACGCTAAATAAGAGATCGTTCAGCTCACTCGTTTCCTACAATAGAGTGCGTTTGTTATGAAATGTTTTCGTACCAATGGATTGCACGGACCGAAATTTAGGATTTGCTTGTATAAGAACTGAATAGGATTGTTATTTCCTTTCAGCTAGTACATTACTTTGATATACTATTTAGCTGAGTCAGTTATTTGTGCACAATTAGCAAAATGAAATTTATATTAAACTTAAAATTACCTCGAATTGTCTAACTTAGTGTCGGTGTCCTAATTATACTATCAAGTTTCTTCACGGCTTTTTCAAAGTAAGAAACTAAAGACCATTTTGTCTTCATCTAAAAACAGTTTATCGCTATTCGAACGGCATCCAGTTTAGACCAATGGTAGATACTAACAGATCTATACGTCCCGCAAGTAGTGATTTATTGCTATTGAAAGTGATATATTTGTTTTTGAAATGTATATCGTAGAGCTGCCAATAAAATATTGCGGCAAATCATCATACATTTTACCAGAATCGGCTTCTAACCCATCCAGATTTTACATGAATAACAGTTTTCACGCGGAGCGACTGGCATCTGTACATCTGAACACGACCCAAAGTGTAAACTGCATTGTAAGGGTGAATTAGTTGTCAGTGCATTTGATAGCACTGACTTCCTGTCACGACTGCCAAAGATGTGCTTGACCAGCGGAGCGACTCTTCACATGCCTATCCGACGCATAAATGTCTCTCATTTTAAGTTAATCAATTATATTTACTACCATGTATACGCATACGTGTGTACGTATATACGTATACATGTACATATCGGCGGAACAAAATAGAAACGAAGGGCGAAAAACAATTCAAAAAGTAAATTTTTGATTATAAAGTACATATTTAATAAAAATTATTTGATTGGTAATATTCTTCTTTTTATTATAAAACTAGCTGATGCCTGCGTCGTCGTTCGTCGTGCAGTACGGGAGGCCTATGCCCAACAGTGGGGTAACATGTAAAAACTGTTTCTAAAAAACAGCCTATTTTACTCTCTATCTTATTAGCTATATTTTAGAGATAGTCCCGTCAAAATCGAACCAGCCTTTACATTTGTTGTCGCGGACTTTTTTTTAGATCTAGAGAAAAAGAATATTTCCGCCATACATTGTTTTGTAATATGTCATAGGGCTTAGGTACGGTTTTCTTTGAAAGCTCTCAGACGACTTAATTTATTTCCGGAATCTCGACATATATTAATATATTTTAGTGAAATTTACACAGAAACTATACAAATTATATACCTAAGCTTTCTGGAGGAATCATTCTATCGATTAGTGGAAACCGTGTGACAATCTGTGCTATAGTGTGCGAGTTTATCGCGAACAGACAGACAGAGTTTAGACGGGAACTTTGTTTTATAATATGAATAGATTCATATTTATATGAAAAAAGCTATGATCAGAAATTAACTTTTCCCATTGGTTTTCATTTCTGATGAACAATTTCATGTTTCAATGTCAGTTACGATGTTTCTGTTGTCTTCCGTCAATATTTTTAGCTAATATTAACACTCGTCTTAGTATATGTGCGGGGTCTCAACAAATTTACATTGTTGTTTCCTAGTTGGTTAGAGCGAATTGGGCTGATCACCCAATTGTCTGAAAAGTAAGATGATCCATGCGTCGGATGGGCATGTAAAAAGTCGGTGCACCCACCGACCCGCAATCGACCAGCGTGGTTGGACACGGTACAAAACCCCTAATGGAGAAATTGTGCAATAGGGAGGCCTATGTCCAGCAGTGGACATACAAAGGCTGATAATTAATGATGAATGAATGAATGAATTGGTAAATATTGGTAGAAAGGTTTTACCCATAAAAATTTCGTTGTTATGTGCACCCAAGGTGTCAATGTCTTAAATTTAAAAATACGGCATTGTTCGGTTAGTATTCGACATATTGCGTGCACCATATTGCGTGGTTTTATTATTTCCTACTTTAGGTACATGCGCAAAACGGTATTACTGCATTGTATGCAAATATCGAAGCATTTTGCCATAAAGAGTGGCTGTTACGACAGTTGTTAACGTTAACCGCTTTTATTCCTAATACCGCGTTCACATAAGTCAATAACTAGCCTAGTGTTTAACTCTGGACAACACCTAAGTGGTATTGGAAAGAAACAATAATACGTGGGGAAATGACTTGTCAACGGTGACCAAGCGATAGGTGACCGTTGGCCGATGGTTGGACATTGTATGCGGCTGCGAGGGCTGAATAATGCATGTGCGGCACGCGCCGCGCAAAAAGCTCCCCCGCTCGGTACCGGAAGTGGCGCCATTGTGTCCGCGCCACCTCGCCAGCTTCCGCCGCCGAGTGTCCGGCAGCAGGCGCCGACCTTCCGCTTTTTGTGCCCCGCATTATGCACCCCACACTCACCTTCCACCTTCCACACGTCACCGGACTCTGGACGCACCTTTGGTTTTGCAACGTGCCCGCAGATGGCGTTTTCATACCTTCGTAATATTAGGAACACGAAATGCATTTATAAATTCTACACGGTAAACTTGAATACAGAAGAAGAAAGCGGAAAAATAATCAATCACAACTTTACAAAATCGAAGAATAGCTTTCGTTAACTTTCAGAAGAATTTTCTCTCGAACATTAATCGGTCACACCACTGCAATTTCATAAGTGAAATTTCGGAGTATAGAACAACGAATGTATAATTGAAGCTTGTCTTATATGTGTGCCCCGGGCATGGCATCAGCCGGCGGGTGAGGGCAGCTGTGCCATTGTGTGCTAATGCCCCTCTCCGCACCGAAACACGATGCTTTCCGCATTCGTGAGGCGCGAGTGGAGCCTTTGGGCGAGTGCAGACACGACGGCGCCTTCTCCACTAACCTATTCGCTGCCTCTATACATTTGCTTTTCCATTTTAAAGTCGAATCACGGTGCTGAAAATTGATGCTTGCGCTCTACGGATATATGTATTGGCCATTCGAAAATGATTAACTCTTACTCTTAATTACCTCAGGAAGCGTAAAGCTATTTATTATTATACATTATTTATCAATAAAATATTAATATATAAATGCTTCTTGACAAGGTTAATTTAGGTCACTGTTATTGAGCTAGTCAATATATTATATCATCGTAGAAAATACACAGAATAAAATTGTAGGTTTAACATATTTAAAATACAAACAACTGATACCAATGTATCGCCCTTTTATCAGCAATGATTAGAACTTAGATGAATATAACGGAGTATTTTTGTACTGAGTTTCTAAAATTATTAACACGCGCGCCAACTAAAATATAATTAACACAGTTAAATGCTAGTTTACTAACTTTGATGTATGTTGTTATTCGAATGAATATGTTGTAGCCAAATCTTGAAACTGCAATGGGTATGTTTGACTAATAAATCCTGTAGATCTGACTCAAATTATTGGTTGCATTAACTAAAACCACCGCCACCGCGACAAACCGCCTCCATGGCCTAGTTGTATTGGCCCTTGCATTATAAACGGGCCAAGCGTTCGATACGATAGGAATACGTCGATATTATTTTATGTTGTAACTATTTTGTGGTTGTCTAGGACATCTTTGCCCGTCGGTAGAACGTCAATGCTGTGAACTTTACTGACGACTAATATATTCATCGAATGCAGTTTACCCCATGGGTTGTACAGGTTTGACGCCAGTGTCTCTGCGAATATAAAGTATTCAGGCAAGTCTGGGTGAATTAGAAGCCAACCAATTATAACTTAGGAAAAATGGCTTGAAGGATCAAGAAAATTTATAAAGAACAGTCGCATTTTTATATCTGGTTAAAAAAAAAGTATGTTTATCAAAGTCAGGATGCTGAATATATACCTAATAGTCAACTATATTAACACGTTTGGCACATTAAACATTTCGCGTGTCTCCTAAACCTAGGCCACATGTATAATTCCAGGAAGATAATTTTTACTAGGGCATGTATGTAGGTATAGCGAGTCAACTAATTACTTAACTATTACACCATAGCGTTTACTAAATGAATCGTAAAATTTGCCACATTGTTCAGATCATGTTTAGAAGATTCTTCGGTCATGAAAGACGGTGAAGGAAGGCCGCTTAAGTATAATAAATTTTCAAACGCAAAGGTGAGAGGTAATGAGGCATTTGCAATTTGATTACCCCTTAACACTCTGAAACTTCTTTATATAATCCCGCTTCAGTGCCTACAGTGTGGTTTTTTTTCACACGACTTTGACGAACGACCATAATGCACATAGGCGTAAAATGTAATGGTTTTATAGACTTATAGTTTTCTTAATACTGGCGTAGGCTCGTGATGCACAATTGTAAGAATATATATTAACATTTAACAACTCCTATATGTTTATGCTAAATTCTGCCCAACAGTTACTTAAATACATTCTTGGTTATGAAATAGTTAGCCGTAACGGGTGTTATTTTATTATGCATTTTAATGCCACTGCACAAAAAAGATTTTTTGATTTGGTTAGTTTTAACTTATTTCCATCTAGGGGACTCAGAGCGCCCACTAAGGTATCTGCATATTTTTCCTTTAGTAATATAAAAATTCAAAATTATCTTTAAACATCACGCAAATACTCGAGGCCCCTTAGGCTGCAGAGACAGCGTTGATAACCAACTTTTGCATTAAAATAAGGTGTTCAGACAAGCCGGCAATCTCCATAGCGAAAGACTTGCCGTAATACTGTGAAATTACGCAAAGTAATCTATTTAAAGCAGTTACTCTTCAAAGGCCTGTTAATATAAGTCTACCACTACAACTTGGGTTCAATAGAAATTCTCAATAAAATCAGCATACCATCATATTTTGATGTACCCAAACCATACCCTCATTGACACAATTACATTTAATTTAAATATTAGATAAATGTGACAACTTTGAAAACTTAACTCATACACATTTGTTTTTTTTTAAGGATTAGGATATTTCTCGCACTCCTATGCGTGCACGCCTATGCACACCGTGCACCCCGATGATAAAAGGGGGATTTATTTCATCATGGTGCTCTCTATCTCTTAAATAGGAATACTATAACTGAATTGCAAATCCGTGCACCCAATAGAAAATTCAGTTATAACTCATACTTTACACAGAAAAACCCTTGGAAAGTTCACAGACAATAGGAACGATGTAGTGATGATACACTCCTGGAGGACTTGAGGTGACTTCAATCGAACCACGGCACTTATGGTTGAGCTACCTCAAATACAGACAAATTCGCGGTTATAATAACAATTAATGCTTTATGAAGTGGAAAATTAGATGTAACAACAAAATTACTCGAATCGTACGCAAATTTCAGCACTTTAGACTTCGCGATATATGAATGTTATTCACTTTACTACATTTTATTATTTTAGGGAACTTAAAATTAATTAATATGTCCTGATGTTTCAACGCCAATTTTTAATTTGTGCGTATTTTTCATTAAATTATATCTTTTTATAAAAATCAATTAAAAACCTATCTAGGGCCGAAGGAACTTAAATTACTTAAGGGGTCTCATTTTTAAACGCAGTAAATTTTCCTAAAGAAGTAAAGATCAGTGATGTTACATTTCAGTTGTTTCTTATCTCATGTTACGGAGGAATTTCATTGCGTCGGTCCCTATGAAATGGACCCAGCTTCACACCCTGTAAGTGTTTTCTGTTAGCTATATGTAAAAGAGGCCGCATTCACTATCAAGTCCGTTCACTTCTGGAACCTTCAAAGAAATTTTCCACTAGACCTATGTTAATTTCTAGCTCATTATTTTTGGCAACCAAAAATAAGTTTAATTGAAGCTCTCTTTAAGATAAAAGCGATCTAGCTAGGAGCTATGACCATCGCTTAACTTGTTTACTTCTACGATTGTGCTTGCTTAATATCTAGCTAAGTTGTCAGATGTCCCTTGTTCTCTCTGTCCTAAATTTTGCCGATAGTAAGTAATTATCAATCAACATTTAAAAATAAATTTGTCCGCTATATTCACACGTCGCTCAAGGTCTAAATACATTTTTTTCTTTAGCCAATACAATTTTTTATTGCCTACGCAGGTAGACGAGCAGTCGGGCCACCTGATGGGAAGTGATCACCGACGCCCATAGACATTAGCAATAGATAGTGGCATCGGCTAGTAGTACTAACGCGCTGCCTACCGTGAGACATAGGGTGTTAAGTCTCGTTTACCCAGTAAATACGCTGGTTACGGTGCCCTTCAAATCGGAACACAAAATAGGCGCCGCGGCCTACCAACCCCGACGGTTTCCTGTAAAAAGAGAACTTACCACCAGTAATACATTTAAAAAGCATAGAAGTTGTTTTCCTCTAATTTCGTAGTAAATGTAATTTTACAATTTAAGGAATAAATATGTTTTAAAATGCCTTTATTTTGCTAGGTGGCTAGATAGGAAGGCATGCTACAAACATCACGAGCTTGTAAACATGTTGCATGAATGTCACACATACAGGCGTAATTATTAGTTATTTACAATGTGTATTAAATAGTTCCAGTACGCGGATATCGTTTCAATACTTTGCTTTAACTTCCTACATTGGCATAAAAACATCTAGCCATTAGACACCTAGTCCAAGCACATGTTCAAGGTCTGTCAGTAAGTGCTAGCTAATCAAAGAAGTAAATATCGTTCTTATAAATGTATACTATATACCTATTAACACAAGGTACGTAAAGCGGAACTGTACAGCAGATTTTGACAAGCTAACCAAAGCATAAATAAAAACGACTGTCTGATCCTTTTTATCTTTTAAAATGCTTCGTCAATAAGTTACGTGAAGCTAATTAATGTTTCTAGTTCGTACTCGAATAAGTTTCCAAAAGTAATGTCAAAAGAGCAGCTCAATTAATTACCTCTTAATTAATTTAAAGATAAACGTCGCATAATTAAACGTTACGGAATGTTTACAATGACAACAATTTTGATAGAAATAAAACAAAGGCAGTAAATAACAGCTACCGTGGAATAAAGATAAAAATGCCATGAATAGGCATTAGTCAAAAGAAAATGGCGGCAATTAAGTTCGCTTTACCTTCTATTATTTCAGTTTAATTATATAAACTTGCATAATGTGATGAAAACATAAATAATTAGTGGAAATACCAGACAGCAAGTGCCGTTTTATTACGTTTATACATTTTAATGGGTTTAGCTTTTTGTAATTTATCCATTTAATACTTTAAATTGATTTATGGCACTCGTTTTCTAATTTCACAATCTAATGTAAAGATACAGACGGTGATTTTAAGTGTGTAGCTTCCTGGCTATAGAGGAGAGGCATGCGTGGCAAGCGGGAGCACGCACGGGCAAGAGGCGCGGCGCTAATCCGGCTTCAGTAACTTCCCTAATGAAGCGCCAAATTAAGTTCCGCTAACTTGAGCCTTCGAGTTGAACTCGCATGTTGATTAGGAACGCGGCCAACTTTGCTCATTGAGCCAGCGAATATTGAACCTCGGCGTGCAATTAAAATGGAGACTGCTCTGAGCTTCTCGTCGTAATTACACAGGAAACAGCCCAATGGGGAGAGAGGGGCCGGGGTGGCGCTCTGCACCTTAATGGAAGTTTTAAATGAAGCGAAGCACTGGAGTGGCGTCGCTTCACTTTTCTTAATTGGCCGTACCCCGCTCACCCGTCATCGGTTAAGTAACCGTTGAACACTTATTGGCGTCAGCAACTGTCAAAGGTTTGCCACTTTTATAAGTTCGAAATGCAACTATGTACATACGTAAATTTTCACCGTTTCGAAACGTCTGATCAACTCGTAACTTGCATACGTCTCAAGGACCGATGAAAAAAGTAATTTTTTTGTTTTTTTTTTGTTGTGTTATTTAATATAAAATCTTAATAGAGTTTAAGTTATGAACAAAATCATTTAATTCAGAATGAAAAGCGTAGGAATTTCACAACATTCCCATGACTCTCCTTTCATACAGAATCCCATAACACTCCTTTCAGACAGTTGCCAATAAATTGATTGTAACCTTTAATATGTAAAGAACCCCACGGCTTTCACTCTGGATTAAATGATTTTGTTTAAAACTTAAACATCATATAATTTTACGTTAAAGTAGTTCATTATGCTTGATTGTTTCACCTTCCGCTACTGTCATATAAACGCTTTGTTATTAAAAATTAGTTTTTAGTTCGGTTTGCTATAAAATGCGTGTTTTTCAGTTCTCGTACTTTCTGAAAAGTATTCAACTTTTAGTACATTGTCAAAAATTTGAAATAGTGTAAATTTGTATATTTTCTATTGGTTTCCAGATTATGGTAGATGTAGGTTTTATAAATCATTAAAAATTTTATTGGTAGACTATGCTGGAGGCACGGAGACATGATTAAAAAGCAGCAAAGGATATCCGCTGGAATATGCGTATCCTTAGAGCCCGTACAACTATCGTCTAATTAAAATTCAAATCTGCTGCAATTGTTGCCTTGGCACATAGTAGAGACATATAATATTTATATAATAGAAAAATTGTAGGCCCTATTTAGGCTGAGTCGTGAACGAGCCCGATCAATAAAGGTTTTTTTACCATATAAATTGTCCGACTGTAAGAATGGAGCGCAATAAACTTTAGCCAATACTTGGAGCATAATATTGTGTGGTGAAAAGGCCAATTTAGATGCACCTAGCGTAGGAGGAAGGGGCGAGCGGTCGGCCAGTGGGCCCGCGCGCTCCCACGCAGATCGGGCGGAGTCTGCGAGGAACGCCCGCCGCCCCTCCGGGCCCTCTCGCCTGCAATCGCCTGTAATCGCCTGCAATCGCCTGCAATGCATTCACGATAGAGGCTCTCGTGTGCGCACTAAGCACATGCATGGGGGACATATTAAACAACTACCAATTGACATTAAGTAAAAACGTTACGGCGCGAAATAAAATTATCCTTAAATATATTCACGTGAAGCGTCATTAAGAGTTTAACTGATCGTCATCGCTTAAGCGTACAAACTATTTATTTCTTGGTAGTTTAACATGCAGCCTTTGTAGTAAACAATATGTGGTAAGCATCGTAATATCAAAGCAACAGGGAAGTTAGCCGCTCCGGGTGCCAAGAATCAACTTACAGACGCAGGTCAATGCTAATTTTACAAAAATATTTATAAAACAGAAGAACACATTTAATACAGAGCAGCAACAATAATCTATAAACTGTCAAATAAATAGTTGTAAGAGACGTAACATGTCACATATCAAACAGGTACTTAATGGTTACACTTTACCTGTCGCTTTTTTAGATAAACAAGGAGCGAAGGAAGATTTACGAGATCGTCCTTTGTGGCAATTCCGCGTTGCCAACGAGGATATGCCAACAAGAACAGGGGCCTGCTGCGATGTTATACTGATCTTAATAATTAATGCGATATGACCTAGACGAACTAATTAATAGTTGTGATCATGGGAAAATGCATTCAGATACAGATTTCGTATAATACTTGATCTTTTATAAAATAACATGTATTCTCGGGCGTAAAGTCAGTAGCCAGAGGCTGTTCAAATGTGATCGTTCTATCACCGATTTATTGGTTGATAAGGGAGAGAGTGGGTCGTAAAGGTGCCGCAAAGGTGTCCGGGGAATGCTGATGGCGACCTGTCACCGAATTTTTACCGCTCCCGTGTCTCCACCAAGTCTCCTTCCTAGCTTCCTCCCTCCACATCAAATGGTAATAACCAACTCAAAATTTACATCATGCTTAATATTCGCACTTTATTTTCAGGGGACATTTATCTTTAGAGAATTTGTGATTATATTTTAATAGTATACTAAATAATTTAAACAATACTTTACGTATTCTGTGATCACGATTGTTCAATAAGTAGCAAATACTTCATTAATTTACTAACTTTCTCCACATATCTAGTTAACTAGTTAACACAAAATCGAAGGAAGGATATATAATACTTTTAGAATTAGTATTATACGATCGAATGGTAATATGAGATTTAAGTTGGAACCATGTACTCAATTCTTATGTCCTGTGAAGAGGAAGAAGGTTACTAATACTATTGATACCTTAGACTACTAACTATTAATTCATAAATTTGACCGTCCTTCTCTCAAACCATAGATTTGTAATTAAGTCATGACAAATGTGGTCTTAATTTTCTACATGCACGGTTTTAACTCTCATCATCATCATCAGCCTGCGTTAGTCCACTGCTGGTCCTCCTCTAATGCAATCCTTCTCAAGTAGGGGGCTTTTGGGATCGTATCCCACGCTGGTCCAATGCGGGTTGGTGGGTGGACCAACTTTTTACATGCCCATCTGACGCATGGATCATCTTACTTTTCAGACAATCAGGGGATCGGCCCAAATCGTCCTATCCAACCAGAAAACAAAGATAACACAAGTGGTTTTCCCCGCGAGATTCGAATTCACACCACCGGCTTATAAAGCAAGGGCTAATACCGCGAGACCCGGAGGCGGCGACTTTTAACTCTAATCAATAAAAAGTATTTTTAACCAATTACGAATTTGTACGCAGCAATAGTTCAAATTTGTACGAGCGTTTACTTTAGCTCTAAAATTTTAGGATAGGTACATTAAAATAACTCATATCAGGACACGCTATAAAGTAATCGCTCCTTGTATATATTAACTCTGTGGTATTCGGCGCGGTTTGTTTTCGAACGTTTCATTAAGATGGAAATGGAGTGCATTCGGTTGCAGAGGTGACGAGGGCAGCAAAGGCGCAGGCCTACTAATTGGGCCCGTCCATCGGTCCCCTCGACCACCCACCAGGACGGACTAGATTCTTCGGCGGACGTTTCTTTTACACCCTAATTAATCTAATTTATCGGGACAATAAGAGGAGTTATCGGTGCGGCGGGCAGCGGGTGTCCGCTTTATGAGGGGTATTAAATTGTCGGATTTAGGGCCGCTACCGCGCTACACGGGCCAGCGCTCGGGCGGCCTTTGATGCCCCAATAAATATACACCAGATGCCATCAGATAAGCGGCCCAACGCTGCCCTAATGACAGCGCCCGCCTCTGCCCGCCATTAGACGGACATTTTACGGCACCTTAATGCGCCCCATACATCGCCTCTCGAGGGGCCTTATCGGGCGACATGACGAGCCCGAGTAAAGCGATTCCTTGAACCGCACAAACACCACCTTCCACCGATACTAATAAAATCGACCGCCACTCACTCATGAGCATCGCTTATTAATATCTAGGACAAATAACAGTTTTATATAATTTATATTGTTAAATAGGACCATAAGGATACGAGGCTTAGGAATCCTAACCCGTAATAATCATTACTAAACCACTTACCTTAAGTCGTGACACGGTGCTCTTTGCCGAGGGGGGCTTCGATGTAGAATACGTTAAGAGGTCTTTAACGTACACATTTAGTTCTCATATACAAGTGACAAAATTGTTTATTGAATAAAATCCTTATTTCGTATGATAAACCCATAACTATTACAATAATATTAAAATGTTTAAATGAATAAAAAACTGCATATACATGTTTTTTTTTAATTATATTTTACAGAAACTAAATACAATGATTTATATCAGCTTCAACAGGATTTAAAAATCACATTTAGCTTTTTCTTTTAGTATTTTGTATATGGTTTTATATCTCCTACAAAATTCTAATAAACAAGGTAGCTTCAAGCTCCAACTAGGTAAAAGCATAGTAAGATAACAGGCAACACTTAGTGACATATAGATGGTAGTACTCATATAAAACATTAGCAATGAGTGTTAGAAAATGATTGCAGTAACCCTGCAGAATAGTTTAGCTACTGTTTAACCGAAAAGAAGTTTAATATTTTAATATTTATCATATCCAATAAAACTTTTTATTTTATATTGTAATGTAAAATACCTCACACGCTACCAATTTACCAGATGTCACCCCACGGTTTGGTTTCAAAACGTTTACCTAAATCAATTGAAACGAAACAACTACTTTTTTCTTTTGATTAGTCACCATTTGTTGTTATTTTCTTTATTTTATTACATGAGGTGACGCTTGAAGCGATGCTAAAACTTGGCCAATGAGAAATGTGGCGGAAGGCACTACAAATCAACTGGTCACATCGTTTACTAGTTACAAAAAAAATTATTTTCGTTCGCGGAGAATTTTCTCCTCAATATTCGTAAATTGTTCCTTAATAGCTTAATACAAATACAAAATCAAAACTATTTATAGATATGCATAGGTCTTGACTAAGCCTTGTCCGACTTACAGTTCTCCGGTGGGGAAATCGTCACTAACATTATGTTCCCCGTACGAAAAGCTTAAGGAGGCAAAGAAGCCCTTAGTAGCGAGTTAATCAGCTCTAATAATACCTAAGACATAACGCGATAGCGGCAACCGGTTTCGTAGTGTATGGTTCATCATATTTTTTTAGGATAGGGTATAAGACCACGGTGAAGTCAAAAATTTCAAAAATGTCAATGCCTGATATTACTATTTAAGATATAGGCAGTCCTTTTCTTTGAATAAGCTCTAACATGTCAATAAATATTGGATATTGCTCATCATAAATAATAAATTAAAAAATTACGTGCAAGAGACGATATCCAGACTTAAAACAACGCCATCTATTGTTATCACAAGGAAGCTTTTGCTATGAATGAGTACTCACAGTAATGAATATTTGTCTTCTATTTGCGCTATGAACAGGGCAAGTAATGAAAATATATGTATTGTTACTGTTGTATTTGATCAATTGTTTATAGCTATTTTTTTAAATTGTCGATATACCGACAATTAATTAGGTGAATTGACAAACATTTAAAGTAAACTGCGATACTAATAAACAGTTTCATCATCATTTTCATAATCAGCCAATAAACAGTTTACCGCTTAACGAATGCTATTGTGTTTCTTACTCAAAGAAGTTGCAATATGTATATCATTTTAGTTGCAGAAAACTATTACTAGATGGCTCTCCGAGAAATAATTAAGCTCGCTTGCAATCACAAGATTGTGCTTTCTACAAAGACAGCTAATTTAATACTTGTTTCTGATAATTCTATGATTGTTATCATTTCAGCCTGATTGGCACAATTGGTACAAAATAGCTAGCATTAATTTTTTTCTTATAGATATCGTTGTATGTAATAGTTTATATATCAACAAGAGGACATGCCTTTTATGCTAATTAAATAAAAAATATAAAATTATTCTGACTGCACTAATGACTCAACAAGGTATAAACGAAATCGTTCGATTAGAATAAATCTAAATTTATATAAATAATTCAACTTGCAAAAACAGCTCTGCGACATTGTGCCAATGTTTTCGTAGTTCCGATTCCAGCTCAAAGCCAAGGACGTGACTGACAGGTAGAAAATCCAGACTCACGCACAATCACTAGGAAGCTTATCTTTATCGAAGCAAGTGCCAAATACAAGTGACATTTTAACTAAAAAATATGACCGACATGACCGACTTCATACTATAAAACGTTTTGCGTAATATAAGCTGCAAGAAACCTAACAGCTAACAAATTGAAAAACAACAACTTAATATTGGTAAAAATTAATACCAAGTCATATTTTCTAGTATTTATGCGTATACTGTACATGATTTAATAAAATTTACTACGGATTTTATCGTGTGTAATTTAGTGTACCACCCACCAACCCGTATTTGACCAGCGTGGTGGGATAGGGTCCAAAACGCCCTAATGGATAGGGGTGTACTGAGGGAGGCCTTTGTTCTACAGTGGACTATCAAAGGCAAAAGGATGACGATGATGAATTTATGATGATATACAATTTTCCCGACCCAATACTTTACAGGATCCATGGTCACGGGCAGACTGAGGTGTTTTTCGCCCGTCAAAGATTTAGACCCGGCCACCGTCATTTCTATATTTTATTAATCAGCCCGTTTTACACTTACGGAGCGCTTGGGTTTAATTTTATGAATAATTGGATCCCGAGCACGTCGTAACACACACAGTAGTTAAAGTAAACATTTTTCTTGACCACCTTAACTCAATTCGTGCCTAAATTACATTCACAATGGTATTAGAAAAATATAATTCTTTCGCCTTTCTAGATGTGTTTGTTTAATGACAACCTAATAACACCTTGAGCCATTCTGTATGTAAATATTTCCCGAGGCTTTACGTCACTCTCCTTCACAGTTAGCTATTGTTGGTAAATGCCTGCTTCAGAGTGCACAAGAGATATGTGACAAGAGACTGGCTGCTCAGCTTCCGAATATCAAGCAAGTTCTGTGGGACACCAAGCTCCAAATCCCAAGCCTGCGTCGCAGGGACCGAGTTAAGCCAGCTGCTGTCGAGCGAGTGCCTACTGTTCTGCCGTACTTAAAAGGAGACACTGACAAGACGGGCTATATCTTAAAGACAATGATGATGATGATATTAATTTATACCTAATGGGAAAGACAAAAGACGTTATTCCATACAGCCAGGTCTTGTAAAACTCCCAAAATTCTCCAATTGTCAATATTAAAAAAACATGCTCCAAATTGAGTACTTTTGGGCAGTCGGTTAAAAAGAGTTAAGTACCTATTTACTACTTAGATTTACATAAAATTTCTATTCTAAGAAAGTATCTAACATACTAAATTTTTGCTATAATTTGTTTATTTTTTATTTTAATATGGCCCTTAAAATTATAACAATAAATAATTATCATAAATATTGATGTATTATCAAAGACCAGGAGCAGAATTTACCCGTCCTTACCCTTGAAGGACGCAAAGCCTAAGGGTCCCACCTCCTGCCCCCAGCAGGCCACTAATTCGACCTACCAATTAAACCAACCCGCCCTGAGCATCCACCCCGCCGATCCCAGACGTCCCCTCGCTCATCGCGCTCCCGGATAAGTTTGTGCTTAGGGGAGTGGTCAAAGGACTGTCTTCGGTCACTCTCGAACGCATCAAAGAAGGTAAGCGCATTTATGACGTCTAACAAACCTATGGAATCGGTCGAATCAATTTTAAGCGGCCACACCCCAACGGACTTCCCGGGAATTGTCTTAACTGTTACGCCCGCCCTCGTTGCGTTAAAAACCTCGGGTATCACGGCAATAATGATTGCACCAGACGATTAAGTATTTAAATCTTATCTTAAACAACTTATCCTTAAAAAAGCGTCTAAATCGAGCCGAGGTTTCGGCCCACCTGGGCAGCCATCGGTTCAGCATGCTAACGGGAACCTCAGCCCTACGGCCATCTGCCTGCCTCTGGTCGGGTCGGAACTAACACAACCATCGTCTAGGCCTCTACACATAGGTACGAGTCTCCCCAAGTCTGTTACTCAGGGGCCATGGGACCCGGGAGATCCCCGCCCACGCAGGGACAAGACTACCAGCCCCCAGCGACGGCCTTGGTGTCGGGCTTGAGAGCTAACCCCATTTCAACCGCAAAAGGAGGAGAGATCGACGAAACCATGCCGAATGTCCTCCCCTCCACGACCGCGGCGCCGCCGACTCTTGGAGGTTAGGGAGAGTGGCCTATGGATTACCAACACTCCCTTCCTCCGTGTCACCCCGCATGAAGCAGCCTCCTCCATAGAGCAGGCCGCAAGTACTGAGACCCATCGCTTTGACAAAACGAGAACCCGTTTTGGGGGAAGGAAGCAGGTACTCCCTAATCTGTGGCTGGTTTCGCTCAGTCACCGTGAAGCAAGTGTGGGATTTTGAGCTTGTTTCATAGCACTTGCTTGGCGTCATGCCGCTCAGGAAAACAATTAAGAAGTACCAATTCCAAGAGGATCTGTACGACTGCTGCATTTTTAGTATTGTATGACTACTACTACTATCCATTACAGGATGGTATTATTATAAACATTATTAGATATTATAAACCATTCAAAACTTTCATCTACTATAAGGCAGGTATGTCATGATCATGAAATCGTACCTTAAACAAAGAAGATTACAAGTAAAGTACGAAAACGAATACTCGTGGGGCCTTGGGCCTACCACGCGGATCAGTTTTGGGGCCTGTGTTGTAGATCTAATGTATAAATGCAGTACGCATTTCACATCTACCAGGAACTCCCGAAGTAGTAACAGCAACCTACGCTGACGATACTGCATGCCTCATACGTGAGTTTTACCTTGCGAAAGGGGGACTGCGCTCCTGTTCATTTGAACAATAACACACTGGGTACTAGCTACACTTAAGTACTTTGGTATACACCTTAATAGAAGGCTAACACAGCCTGGTAATGGAATGCTCCAGGTCTTGTTTCAAAATTGCACAATATTTTTTACCTTGCCGCTGAGTTTCTTTCGCCGGTTCTTCTCAGGTCTGAGGCGTACTTTTCTGAACCGGTGGTAGAGTGTTTGACAATCAATAAGCAAATGTAAACTTCTATATTGAATAAAGATACTTGAATTTGAATATATCTCTGTTGATAGGGCAACTTAAACTGCTTGTTTATAAAGCTGTCATAAAACCTATCTGAACCTACGGAATAGAGCTTTGGGCTTCTGCTAGCAACTCCAATATAGAAATACTTCAGAGATTCCAAAACATGGCTCTAAGAACAGTCTCCTGTGCACACTGGTTTGTCAAGAACACGGAAATACATAAGTTCTAGTGTCCGACGGAAATTTCAGTTTCGGTTTCGCTTTTGGCCGAGTTTCGACTAAAAATCAAGTTTCGGTTTTGGCCTAATTTGACCGAAGCTTTTGCCGAAACCGAAACTGGTTCCAGAAGTTCTTATGTTATCAAAATTTAACGATTTCAAAATTAAAACAAAATTGTAGCGAATGTACATTGCTACAATCCAGCTCAGATGCAGCGATTTTAGTTCTGACAACTATTCCAAGTTATCAAAATGTAGTGAGAACAACATATATACTCCTAGGTAATAAAAATAAATAAACACTGGAAGGCATAGCTCAGATATTTGTTATTTTAATAAAAATCTTCGATTCTTCTTACTTTTTTTAATGTAGTCATTTGTTTGCTTTATGTCAAACTTCTGAAAAACCAAGTGCGGGCTTGTTCATAAAAACCTCTGTTTAAAAAAATTAAGGACGCATGAGATTCAATGCGTCGTTGGAGAAGGTTTTGGAGGTCTGCACTGCCATATTCCATTGTCACAAGGTGGAGGAGCTTCTTTATTTAGAGTAAGAAGAACTAGCACGGAAGACGGATTATCGTTGCAGCTGGCAATTAAACTCAGGCTTCGAAGAAAATGCTGGCAAATTCGGAGATAACTGTATTGAGCGTCCGAAGAATTACGACCTTATTCGAGTAAAGGGCATTTTGAAAATGTTCAGCGTTCGTCTGTAAATAAATTTAAAAGTTGTGAATAAAACGTTTGTGTGTTAAAGGATATTATGACTACTTGATAGATACCACACCCTGGTATTGAACTGATCGCATCAAACTGTTAAAATATGATGTTATATGTATAAATTATTGAAAAAAGGAAATAAAAAGTTCCGCTGAGTTTCTGTCACCGGTTTTTTTCAGACCAGAGGCTTTCATTTCCAAACCGGTGATTACTTCTTTGACAATCAAAAAGAAAGTGTTATGCTTCCATATTAAATAAAGATCATATGGAGGTATTAAATCCAAATTGACACAATTTTTGAAAATGAGAAAAATCTCCGCAAGATGGGTACCGAGAATCAAAAACGAACAGACGCCTTGACATTTCGCAGATATTGTAGGACAGGTTATGAGTAGATTCTGAAAACATTTTGTCTCGTCTCTCTTGTGTCTCGTTTTATAACAGTGGATGAAACATAGGTTCATCCTTTTGATCAGGTTATGGCCTCAATATTTTGGGAGTCAGAAATGATATTGTTGATTGATAACCAGGAGTGTGGAATCACTATTACAGCTTATAATGCAGCTTTAAATCCCAATTTGAGTGTGCCATCACTAATAAAGAAAAGATAAACATCGTAGGGGTTTACTGTTTCGTCTTAATATCGCATCCGCATGTAGGTTGGCAGTAACGATGGCTGCCATTCAGCAAACTGGCTTCCAATTGGTTGAGAATCCGCTAAATCACCAGATCTGGCACCCAGCTGTTTTTAATCTTGTCACCAAATTAACGCCCGAGTCGCTGTGTAAGGGGAATATGTAGAATAATAAATAATAACGTTGTCAACCCTCATTAGATGCTATATTATTCTCACTTCTTTTTTATCTTTTCTCGGACCTACAAATACAAACGCGAAGTATTAATAATTAAAGATCTCAAAATACCAATACTTAGTCATCAACGCAACAGTAACAATTAGTAATTTGTTTACATTGCTTTGAGAATTTAATTAAAAAAATATTGTTGTAATTTTAATATTTTGTTGCATAAAAAGATATTAACAACTGAACTCATTACCAGAAAATTAATATACTGTGACTCCATTTCATTTCTGAGTTTATGTAGAATAATGAATAAAAAATAATCAAATTTCAGTATTTTAAGAATTTTGATATTTGACCAAGTGTGTTTCGGTTTCGGCCGAAACTAAAGATACGGCTGAACTTTAGGTTTCAGTTTCGATCGGACTCTAATAAGTACCTAAATGCCCACTGTAAGAGAGGAAATCAGCAACTACAGCAAGAAATACTGATGTTTAATCACACAAAAACACTAGCTAAGTACTTATGGATAGGGATAACATATACTGCCTAAAAAGATGGCACATACTCGAACTGGACCAAAGAAAGTAATATACTATACTATTCCTATAGATAAAGCTATTTAATAAAATAGCACATCAATCTCTCCTACGCAGACTGAATCTGATTATGGCAAGAATAGCCAATTGCATACATCTATTAAGAGAAAAAAAAACTATAAGTAAGGGTGCAAATATATCTTTATAACAAGTCTTTTATTTATAAATAGTAAAAAAATATATGTATGTTATTATCTGCCTTTTAAATATATATATTTGTGAATATGAACTTCTTGTAAGGTGTCCACTATAAAAAACAAGAAACTGGGTAAAATTAAGTTAGAAAGAGATCTGGTAAGCCCAAATCCACAACAATTCAAGAGGATAAGATTTAGAGTTCTTTTAAATGCAATTAACGCTTAACTGCCACACATTACTTCAGCTCTGAATGATATGCAAGAAACCATTCGAATCATCCAAACTGACGTCTGTCAAAAGATGTCTACTTTTTGAGGGATAAAGAGGATGTTTTGCTGCTATAATACAAAACTAACAGATCAACATAAAAAAACTCAATAGAATTGGCAAACAGATTCCTTTAACATTGTGATATGTATTCAAACAATGAAATCTTTCATGGGACAATGTATCAATATATACAGTTTTACAACAAAATCCCACATGTGTTCAGGTTCTGTCTATTAATAATTTAAGAAAGTTGTTGGGCAATAAATGTATATTATTGCTGTAGTGACTACTTAAATGACAACATACCCTGGTATCAAATTGTTTACCAAGGCTATTCCAGACTGAGAATATACAAAACATGTTTTACTGCTTCAATATTTTGTAAAGAAATAATAAGAAAAGAAATTAAAAATATGTAAAATCCAAATCCTAATGAGTTTTTAAAACAATTCTTCTCCTTCCAATTTCTAACCGGTTGAAGATTCATGGACAGTCAATAAGAAAGTGTAATAGTTCAAGATTGATAAAAGATTTTTACTTAGAGTTAATGTCTAGTAATTTAGTGGGGGTAATTTAAAAATGTTAATCAAAAATTCACTTGTGTAATTAATTTTTTTAATATTATAAGCCTCCACTCTAGTTAAACAGCCAATATCAATTATAAACAATATAAAGAATTTATTCAAATACATAAATTACAATAGGAAAATTTATAACAAAATCTTGTTTGCAAAAATTTCTGGTCTATTTTTAATTTCCGTGATAAGTCCTTTTATAACAAATGGTAAAGTGAACTTGTCGAAATTAGCACCACAACAAATATAGACAGGTTGTTTAAGGGCTGATGCTAGCTGACGCGCCAAAGGGGCTGCTACTACATCTGGTCCTAGCAACGAGCTGCTTAACGCGCTCGTTCCATCCACCCGAGCTGGCATTCCAATAGCAATCTCGCCTAGTTCAGTCCGATTAGCATCACCTATCCATATTAAAACAGAATTTTTCATTTTTACTGCGAAAATGCGGCACAATAACTCTCCGGTCCATATTTCAAAATCGTGTAAGCACCACGAACTCTTTCTATACACAATACGTCGTTTAGACGTTACAATTTTCGGAGATTCACCCTGCTCCATCATACACTTCACTTGATAGATCTTATTCTTCAATATTCAAAATTAGCGTAATAATATCGATAGTAAACTTGGGAGACTATTAGGCATGTGTTGGATATGTCAAACCGCAACCAAATATCGATATAAAACGAAATTCCGCGTTCTATCCGTTATCATAAAAACTATTTGATCACAACTAACTTTAACGTTTCATAACCAAACTCCAGCGAAACGGTTCGACGAAAACAGTTTGTTTGTTTTTACGCTAGGATATTGGCATTCGCCTCATCACTTTCTATCGCATGGTTACTGTTATGGAAAAAAGAGATGGAGTCTACGATCTATTGCTTGGCTACTTTTGGCAATCATATTATTCGTAATGATAATAAATTTCTGCATTATATTTATAAGATCTAGATTTGGTTGGTTCTTTGAAAATATTGTTTCATATCGATAAATAAACTGTTGCAATCGAAACATATGCTGTTACAAATACTGCTCAGTTAATATATAATCAAGCCGAATACTATAGCTTTATTTTTTTCCATAGATTTATTTGTGACTCATTTTTGTAAATTTTAAATTTTAAAACAGTTACAGGTTGTATTTAATATGGCGTGTTAGGCTATTATTATATTTAAATTTTTATGTGTGTATTACATTCGTGACAGAACTTAATAGTTAAAGTGACTGTATGTCGTACAAGTATCTATAAATTTTACAGTAATTGTTCGTAGTGAGATTAGTTCAGGTTAAATCGTAAATAGACTATTTATTAATCGTCAAATATAGGTCGTCAAGCCGCGTAAAGGCTCGTCGTCATTACGCGGCATACTACACACTACATTTAAAAAAAAGACAACATTATTGCATTGTGTACATATTATAAGCAAACTTTATCGTATAAAACGAATAGAGAGAATTTTAATTCGCTTAAAATAACAATTATATTAACGTACTTATTTGGTGAAAAGAACTGCAAATTAAGTGGGAAATATTGGGACTAATCCGCCAAAACCAAGCACATCCAACAAAGTAGCTGTAAATTCTGCTGGAAGAGAAACAACTCAGGTAGACCAGCTATTCATGCGCCGACTTTTTTTTTAAATTGCACGAAAAGAGCGCAATTACGTTTTGCTGTCAATTTTTTAGGTTTTTATATTGATATCAAAGCATAATTTCAGTTTTATTTCCCATCGGTTATGTAACCGTGTTTTCTAATATCGATATTATTGATTAAAAATCATAGATAACGCTCATGCCTAGAGACTATAATGTGGCGTAACACAATAATGTATGTATCAATTAACAAAATCCTTTGATTCCTTTTATTACAATTTAACAGGGGTGTTCGATAATGATGGTTTACAAACTCGAGTTAACTCGAGCCGACTTGAATTCAATTCCCTGAACTTGAAAACCATAATTTACTAATAAATGTCAGTAAAATAGTTTTTGTGTAATTGGACAATTTCCTTCATAGGAACTGTTAAAACATAATTAAGACAAAAATATCACGATCTTATTTAAAAATATTTTATTTGATTTAATTTTATTTTGACGAAAACTTGCAAAGTTTTCTTCAAAATATTGTGATAGATATATAAAAAATACTAATGAGGCTATAAGAGTATTTAAGTGCACTTAATCCTGCATTAGTCGGAATTAAAAACTATATTTATACCAAAGTTACACTAATAGCTAATTCGATTTTACACGATTATTTCCTTTTTTACATGAACAATGAATAGAAACACAAATTATACTCCTTTGGCGTAACAAGCTCGAAATTTTCAAAAATTTTATTTTTCGATTTTGTTTTACGTTTGAAGAGATAAATATTGTAAATACAGTAATCAGTTGACCATAGCTAATTTTAGTGTCAGTTTCGTGCCGGTGTGCGCGCGCATCCTAACATTTAGAAATATTATTTTCCCTAACGCGCGAAATGTAGTATAATGTGGAGTATAACATGAAAATAAAAAGGAATTTATATTTCAATTTTTAATAATTACAATTAATTAATATTACTTATGGAATAAAATGGTAAAATTTAGATTGCGGTCATATCTAGTGTCACTAGTGTTCGATATTCATCGATATATTTATCATAGATTATAATAAACATAGACATTTAACCGAAAAGCACAGACGGGTGGACTTTACGGGTGGACCGAAAACAGAAATAAAGAAATTGGTTTGCTTACCAAAAGTGTCGAACAGCGGCTTTGTAATTTTCAGTTCGCTGCTACGGAATGCTGGAATGATATACTTCCTCTATTAGAAACTCAATGTCTATTAATTTTTCAAATTTAATTTCAAACCATTACTAATATCCATACCATAATCCAGCATTTAGAAACTTTAATTTTACTGTTGTTTATTATTTTTTTTTCTTTCTTTTTTAAGTTTTTAAAGTTTACCTTACGTTTCTCCTTGAACTTATTTTTAAGGAGCTTTATTTATTAAATATTACTCATTATTATTTGAATTGATACTGACACTAAACAAAATTAAAATTGGCATACTTAACTTAATACAAAAGTACTAACACAAAAGACAAAGAAGGGAGGCGAAATAGAGAATTACTACTGTCTTTTATGATAATATGTCGTTGTAAAATGTGTTTTATTATTATTGTCTTTTTACTGCGTTATTTAATAATCGGAAGGTTCCACTGAAAATCAGCAATCACGAAACTTTTCGTGATGCAAATCTAAATGGCGACGTTTTTGGTGCATAAAATGTTTAAATTGTTTTAATATGATGTAGATTTTTATGATAAAATGTTTATTTTTATGTGCCAAATAAATGTTTCTTTAAACAAAAAAAAAATATAAAAAATGTTTAACTTGTTTTGTTATGAGTAAATAGATATATCAATCCACCCAAAAAGATAAGTAGGTGTAAACCATTCTCCAGGTGCAATATCTCTCTGCGAGACCAAGAAGTATACAACTTGGGTTTTTTTATGTGGTTTTTCTACAAATAAGTACAACGTACAACGTTGTACGTACGCTGGTCCAATGCGGGTTGTTTGGTGGACCGGCTTTTTACATGCCCATGCGACGCATAGTTCATCTTACTTTTCAGACCATTGGTTAATCGGCCCAAGTTGCCCTAACTAACTAGGAAACAACAATGAAAATTTGTTGAGTCCCCGGATTCGAACCCATGAACTCCAGTTTCTAAAGCACACGCTTTTACCACTTACGTTTTACAAGGCAAATAACGTTTTATGTAGTACTTATTACTTCCATGATTAAAATGAACATACGTTGTTTGTAAACTAGAACCTAGAGCCTAAGGGTTGACTGTAAATAATGAACAACTATGTGTTATTTGTCTATATTATTTTTTGTTTATGATTTTGCTAATTTTTCAAACTCTTCACTATTTTTACCCAATAAAAACCTAAATATTTTTATTAAATAAAAATATTTTAATATTTAGAAATTATGTATCGACTATTAAACCATGATCAAAGTTATGTTTTTTACTGTTTTAAAGTCTGAAACGTTGTATAAAATGACTTAAAGTTTAAAACTGTTTCTATTCACACTACTTTATGGCATACTTTTATTGATCTTATAAAATCAAATGAAAAATTATAGTATTATAACCTTTGTGCATACAAAAGTTAATTTATCCGAATTCTAATGGAATATTTATAGTATAGTGCACTTTAAAATTTATGCGCTAGGAATATATTTTACGATACTGGCAGCACAGTAATGGATTTCTCGGAGCCAATAGAAAAGGGACATATGTATTACATTATCCTGCGATTAGGCAGTTTTCTGTCGTGGCTTTCTGTCATTGGGTATATGTACAAGTTAGTAAGATAATATCCAATAAGAGCCGAACGGGTATGTTTCGAAACTTCATGAACTTGAAACTGTGAAACCGCTACCGCTGTTATTCTCTTGTGGATTTCGGCGTAAGTCTGTAACATTGTCGGTTGCGCAAAATTGTCGGCTTATGCCGGCTGAAATATTTTTATCAGAAGTTTGCTAATACGCTTATAAACCATGAAGTATATATTGTTAACATTAGGAATTCTATTCGTCACGGGTACGTTATTATTTTTTATTTGTTGTTTAACTTACAGTTAGGATTTTACAACGTGTGCATGAAATAAAACTACCAATGATGTATAGTATTAATTTTTTCAATCAAATTATTTAGTGTGTCGCAAATAGATTGTGCTAATTCAATTGATAAACCAGGTCGAGAATCGAGAACATTCCATTATCATTCCATTGAGATCGAAGTATATAAATATTATCATTATTAAGACAAAAGACGTAAAAATTAACTAAACAGTTTTTTCAGGATGTACTCTGGCACAAGATGAGGGAGTCGGCGTCGGCACTGTCGAAGAAGTCACCGTCGACGCTGATCTCGGCGCTTCCCGTGAAGGGTCACGTACAGGTTTGTTTTAACTTTTTTAATGTTTGCATAATAAAAGTGATGATTTAACACTATTCAAATAAAGTCTTCCCGAATACTTTTTAAACAAAGTCTGTACTACCTATTGAGTGGATGAGTGTTAAAAATGTACAATAGCTTTTTAAATAAATATTTTATCATAATCATTATCAACATCACCCTGTGTCAGTCTGCTGGACTTAGGCCTCCCCCAATGCACTCCTTCTCTATTAGGGGGTTTTTGGACCATATTCCATCACACTGGTCCACTGCGGGTTGGTGGGTTAAAAAAAAAATATATTTATAATAGAGCATAAATGCTGTCTAGACATAGAGTAAAGGAAACTGCAACTTTATTGATTATATTTCATTTGATAGGTTATAATATTTAATTGGACACCTATTTCAAGAAATTGCACTCTTAATTAAGCAAGAAAATAGAAAATTATAATTTGTATGGAATGATGACTGAAAACAGGATTTTACCATATTTATTTGCAAATTATTTTTAAATACCAGGAAAACTTAATTAAATAAATATATCTGAAGCCAAGTTTATTTAAAAGCTTTGTTTTAATTAAGTTGCCTGCTTATATTTTAGGACACATATTTATATTAAAGTTATAAAACTATACATAGATAAACATAGTCTGTTTGTAATGCATTTTTATTAATTGTTACAACACGGAAATTGCTGGGATAGCCAAACTGAAAGTCTGCCTAGAGTAAAAAAAAGTGAGGAGTAAATCATGTGCCGGAGCACATTTAGAAACACTTGATAGTTTAATAAAGAAGACACGCTAGAACTTACAACACCAAGATAATATGACTGCATTAGTATCTTAGATTAAATTTAAGTTGATATATTTGTAGAGCAATTTCATTATGGAACCCATTGTCATTAAATAACAATAAATATTTAATGTAGATTATAGCATTAAAAGAATTATAATTACATTATCAGGCACAAATTAAAAAAAAATATTAGACGTAAAAAATCAGGATGTGATGAGAATGCATATATAAAAAGATAAGATCTCTTTAATTTTGTTTTTTTTAGAAATTAATTTGTCAAATTATAGTTATTTAGCTTATACATATTGTCACAGTAATAATGCTAAAAGAACAAAATTATATCCTGATAATGTCAAGATTATTGATTGTTCAAGTGATTATCTATCACAATATAAATTAAGATTTGATAGCAAAGTTCCACTTTAATATTAAGTAAAATTGAGTTATATATTTTTTAAAGTTATAAACATTGCTAACCGATAAATAAATATTAAGACATTGTATACATTTGAAGTATTTGCCATATTTATGTTTTCAATCTTTAAGTTGATTCTAAAATAAATAATGGGACTGGATAAGCCTTGCTGCTTCCACTGGGCTATCTGCGTTTGTAGGCGGCGTCGGGCGCGAGGAGTCTCAGGCGCGCCCTCAACCACGCCGAGTCTCTGATATGGTGATGAGTGCGCGCATATTCACTCCTCGCCCCCTCGCCCTTCGCGCCGCACCACCAGCCATACCTGCTTAGATTGTTTCGCTTACATTCGTATAAGGCGATACCATGTGCACAAGTGCTGTAGAATGCAATACGCACTCGTGTGCTGAGGTCATCGGGTGCGGGTAAGTGTCGCGTGGGCCTTTGGAGAAGCTCTCCCGCACGGAGCGTAGCGCCTCATGCGATTCCCCCGCCTCGCCGGCGGAGCCGCGGGCGTACCACTTGTCCGTCAAAGGTGCGGCTGCAGGACAAAAAAGCTTCATTTTAAGGGATCTTAGAATGTTTTGTCGTTCAGTTCGCGTGGTTTTCCATTTATTATTTGACGACACTTTGTACGTTCCAATATCTTACGCAACGACAACGGCCTCACGGCAGAGACATTGGAGCGACCCGGTTCACGTTCAGCGGCAAAGCGCAGCTTGAAGGAGGGCGCCGATGGTCCACTCTGAGCGCCAATACCTACCTGGCTATTCGATTCTCTCACCGTCCCATCGCTCATTTTTAGTGACGTTCACTTATTGATCAAACTACTCGTGACTATCGAATGAACGTTTCCAAGGAGATGTTCGCTTGTGTCAGTTGGGGGGGGCTTGTGGCCAAGGTCTTGCTTGTGTGGGTGAAGGTTAGCGTCCGCAACGAGTGAGAACGTGTGTCGTTGCAGACGCGGAGGCGGTGGCGCGCGAGGAGGAGGCCATCTCCCCGGACGGGCTGAGCGTGGCTCAGATGCGGGAGCTAAGGGAGCGCGCGCAGAAGTACACCTTCCAGACCGAAGTGAACCGCATGATGAAGCTCATCATCAACTCTCTCTACAGGAACAAGGAGGTGATGATACATGCGTGTCATAAAACTTTTTCATAAATATTTATATATTTTTATTTGCAAATACTGTAGACTTTAATAAAAAACAAGAGAGAAACATTTAAGGTCTTATTATTACTACTAATAGTAATAAATGATTTACTTTGTAGATATTCTTGCGCGAGTTGATCTCGAACGGGTCGGACGCCCTCGATAAAATCCGTCTGCTTTCGCTGACCGACCGGAACGTCCTGGACGCGAACCCCGACCTCAGTATCAGGATCAAGGCGGAGCCGGAGAAACGGCTTCTGCACATCATCGACTCCGGCGTGGGAATGACCAGTCAGGAGCTGGTCAACAACCTGGGCACCATCGCCAAGTCCGGCACCGCCGACTTCCTCTCCAAGATGCAGGACAACGAGAAGGTAACCCGCGGGATGGTTTCGAAGCGCTCGGAGTCTCGGCGCCCACCACCTGACCGGCCACCTCTCGTTTCAGTCGAACGCGCAGGAGATGAACGACATGATCGGCCAGTTCGGCGTGGGCTTCTACTCGGCCTTCCTGGTGGCCGACACGGTCACCGTGGCCTCGAAGCACAACAACGACTCGCAGCACCTCTGGGAGTCGGACGCCAGCTCGTTCCGCGTGGCGCCCGACCCGCGCGGCGACACGCTCAAGCGCGGCACGCACATCACGTGAGCCCCTCGCCCACCTCCTATGCTCCTACGCCTCCGCCGCCTCTCGGCCAGCTCTAGCCGCGCCTCTCCCGCAGGCTGCACGTGAAGGAGGAGGCGGCCGACTTCCTGCAGGCGGACACCATCCGCGCGCTCGTCAAGAAGTACTCGCAGTTCATCAACTTCCCCATCTACCTGTGGGCCTCGCGCACCGAGACCGTCACCGAGCCCGAGGAGGACAAGGCCGACGACGCAGAAGACGCCGACGAGGACGCGCAGGTTCCTTCGCTCTCCTGTAATTGTATCGGTGTGGATAGACCTTACGAATTACAGTATTCATTTTTCCTTCGAGGTCGAGGACGCCGCCGAGGAGAAGAGCGAACCCAAGAAGACGGAGAAAACCGTCTGGGACTGGGAGTTGATGAACGACAACAAACCGATCTGGACTCGGAAGCCCAGCGAGGTGGCGGACGACGAGTACTCGCAGTTCTACAAGACGCTGACCAAAGACTCGTCGGCGCCTCTGTCCAGGTGAGCTATTGCGATTCTCCGATACTGGTGAAATGGATTCGCATTGTTATCGTGAACTAAAAGATTGCGCCTGTAGCTCTCAACTCTCTGTTTAATGTCATAGCTCATGAAAGCTACCTGGCACTCATTCCGTACAACCTCGACGGCGTCTGCCCGTTGGCTACGTGTGGTCCACGGGTGGACGCCGCGTCGTCAAATGGTGGGCCCTGCGTGGGCAACGAATGGGCGTCACTCGGTCCCCTCGATCTTTTCAGTAGCGTATAACAACACATGCACGCGTGCGTACCCGCTGCTGGGTAGCTGCAAAGAGATATGCCCCTTAAACTATTATCCACTTTACCATAAAGCATAATATTGTAATTACAATATAATTGTGCACTTATCTTGGATCGGTGGGCGCAGGGCGCACTTCGTGGCGGAGGGCGAGGTGACCTTCCGCGCGCTGCTGTTCGTGCCGCGCGTGCAGCCCGCCGACAGCTTCAACCGCTACGGCACCAAGACCGACCACATCAAGCTGTACGTGCGCCGCGTCTTCATCACCGACGAGTTCAACGACCTCATGCCCAACTACCTCGCCTTCATTCAGGTGACCGATCGCTCCTCGAGCCGCTCCGACGCCCCTCCGACCGCCCCTCCGACCCGCTAACCGAACGTTTCTCCACCAGGGAATCGTGGACTCCGACGACCTGCCTCTGAACGTGAGCCGCGAGACGCTCCAGCAGCACAAGCTCATCAAAATCATTAAGAAAAAACTGGTTCGCAAAGCGCTGGACATGTTGAAGAAGATTCCGGATGACGAATACGAACATTTCTGGAAGGAATATTCCACTAAGTGAGCTTTTATTTTTTGCTAAAATATTCTCGGTCGCTAGGAAGTTCCGGCCGATCACTGACTTGGCACTTTCCGCGTGCAGCATCAAGCTGGGCGTGATGGAGGACCCGAGCAACCGGTCGCGCCTCGCCAAGCTGCTGCGCTTCCACTCGTCGCGCTCCTCGGACATGACCTTCCTGGCCGACTACGTGGCGCGCATGAAGCCCTCGCAGGAGCGCATCTACTACATCGCCGGCTCCAGCCGCGCGGAGGTGCACCCTCGGGCCCCGCTCCCTCGACGCCGCCGGCGTCCTCCCACGACCGATTGCACCCTCACTCGCTCTTCGCAGGTGGAGAAGTCGCCCTTCGCCGAGCGCCTGGTGCGTGCCGGCTACGAGGTGCTCTACCTCACGGAGGCCGTGGACGAGTACTGCCTGTCGTCGCTGCCCGAGTACGACGGCAAGAAGTTCCAGAACATCGCGAAGGAGATCTTCGACCTCGACGAGAGTGAGTACCGCCGGCGCTCGGTCATCTAGCCGCGAACCGCGTTCCCGGGCGGGCCTCACCGAGCGCACTCGTTCCAGGCCCGCGCCAGAAGGAGCGGCTCGAGCAGGAGAAGCGCGAGATGGAGCCGCTGACGCGCTGGCTCGGCGAGAAGCTCGGCGACTGGATCACGCGCGCCTCCGTGTCGCGGCGCCTGTCGCGCTCGCCCGCCGCGCTCGTGGCCACCGCCTTCGGCTGGACCGGCAACATGGAGCGCCTGGCGCTGTCCAACGCGCACCAGAAGGTAGGTGCACCACCTAACCGAAGGCCACTCTCGTCCCCCGCACTCGCCTCACCGCCGCCCCTTGCAGGCCGACGACGCGCAGCGCAAGCACCACCTGTCGCAGAAGAAGGTGCTGGAGGTGAACCCGCGCCACCCGGTGGTGCGCGAGCTGCTGCGGCGCGTGCGCGAGGACCCCGACGACGCGGCCGCGCTGCGGGCGGCGCGCACGCTCTACCGCACGGCGGCGCTGCGCTCCGGCTACCTGCTGCAGGAGGGGCAGGCCGTGGACTTCGCGCAGAACGTGGAGGACATGCTGCAGAGCTCGCTGGGGCTGCCGGCCGACGCGCGCCCCGACGAGGACGACCTGGACCTGGACGAGGCCGACGCCGGCGCCGACGCCGACGCTGACGCCGAGGCGGAGGCCGAGGCCGAGGCCGACGACCACGACGAGCTGTAGGGGGCCTTCGCGCGCACTAGATACTCGCACTTTCCATAGGCTAATGGGGCGACTCGCCACTTCTTCCGTCTTCGAGTGATGAGCCGACCTGAAGTTCGCCTGTTCTTTGCGACTGATAATAAAATATTTTTTTAACTGCCACCCATACTCTCAAATTTAACATTATTATTAATTTTCATATACGATAGGGATAATGTTAATGTCGGCTCAATACACGAAGACTCCAACTAGCGATTACTTATATCGGAAGCGATTAAGACTGTGTTTTTTTTTATATTTGGTGTAAATGAGAACATGCATGTTTTGTGAGGATTGAAATGTTACTATGATGTAAATAAATGATATTTATTACATAGTGACCTTTGTTTTTTTTAAAGATGGTATCCTTAAAATCTTTATGTTAATTTTAACAAAATCTAACCACAAATTTGAATCGAGAATTGCAATCGGTTATTGAACTTAAACATAATTTATAGGGAATAAATATATTGCTTATGTTTAAAATACGCAATATTTATTAGTGTGTTGTAGTTTTGTATGATGTTTATAATATTAAAACTCAATTATAAAAGATTTAATACCATATAATTTCATCGTGGTTTTGAAAAATTGGATGTTTAAAAGTAAACCTGGAATTTGTCCTAGGGGAGAAACATGATGAGAAAGTACTTATTTAATAACTATAACTTTCTAACACTAAGTTTCACTTCAAAACATGTGTTAATGTAACATTCAAAGGAACTGAATACTCAATGCTGAATGTCTAAATAGATGCTTAATGCGTCCACTAGGTGGCGCTGTCGCAAAACGCTTTTAAAAATTTGTATAAATATGTTAATAACGCGCTCCAAAAATGCCTACACTAAAATTAATTTGTTACTGAAATGTTAACTAAGCTAAATATAAACAATTCATAACCCTAGAATAAAAAAAAAGATGGCGCGTAACAGAAAAAAAAGATGGGGCGTATCGAAAAAATGTTACACTAAATTTTTTTTCCAACCCCGATAAAGAAGTTTCACTTCAAAAATAATGATAATATATTTGTCATTTCTAAAAATTAAATTCTAATAGCTAAATGTGAATGAGGTATGAATAAAAAATTTATTGTTATTGTTTAATTAAATGGTTTGGCAAAGTCGTTAGAATAAGATAGAATACAGTGACTATTGATAACTTATTAATTTTATTTTTACATTGTCTCCGACTCCTTCTATACATCGAGTCCAGCGCTTGTCCAAGGCTTCAAACCATTGAAAATAAAGTTTTGTCTTGGTTTGATTTCATTCTTTATTAATGTAACAAATATTTGACCTACTGTTGCCAGTATTTTTTTCTGCCAAAGAGTATACATGTTGTTCTCCCTTTTTTTAATCCCTCCTCGTAGAAGAGGTTTTTGGCTGAAACCGAAACCGAAATTTCGGCCGGACGCTATCACAGGCTAATGATGATAATGGTGACTAATTGTAAGTTAAATTCAATTAATGTTTTGTCTCCTAAACAAAAAGATGAACTCGTGTTTCGTCCACTATTTCAATGCGAGACCAAAAGTTTTTAGAATTTTCTTGAAACTTAACCAACAATATCGTCGAAATGTCAATTTTGTTTCTAAATCTCGGTTAATGTTCTCGGCTTACATCTTGCCGAGACTTTTCTCATATTTAAAAATTGTTTTAATAAGGATATAATGTACCGCGTATATGAATTCCCGTTTCTTGAATCAGGTATCGGATAGTAATTCTTCGATCGCTCAGAACAACTTTGACTGATTGTTTAAATGGATGCTCTAACCGCTGAGCTAACGAGCCCTTTGACTGACGTTGTGGATGGCCGCAGCGATGTTCGTTTTCCGTGCACATTCTCCCTCGAATATTCGAAATTGAGAAGTCCACGATTTGCCTCTGTGGAATATCAACGGCTATGCAGACTTCTCTGATATTGCCTCTAAATCACAATGAAACTCTTGCGTCATAAACTTTTTTAAACAGCAGTTTAAAAAGGTAACAGCCCGCATTTTGTATTTACCATTTTTGATAACAAATTCCGACACAAATAACTACATTAATAAAAAAGAAAAGAAAATTGAAGATTTCTTTCTTTATTAACAAACAAATATCTGAGCTACTCCTTACAATACTTTCTACTTTTCTATCCATCCTCATAGAGTCTTCAATGTTTTTAAGGTATCTTGCAATAGTTGTCTGAACTAAAATCGACTAAACGGAGCTCGATTGTTGCAATGATACACTTAACTTTCAATACAATTTTGAAATTGCTTAATTTTGATAACACGACATCTTCTGAAATCATTATCGGTTTCGGCAATAAAAATTTCGGAGAAATTCGGCCGAAACTGAAATAGCTGCCGAATCCTAAGTCGAAATTTTGGTCGGGCACTAATTTTTACGTAAAAAAACGTCCCAGTTTTATTTTAAATAGTACCTTATTTTGAGTATATTAGGTTTTAAAATGTTTAATAAAATACCTGTATTACTTGTTCGTATTAATGATTTAGTAATAGTGATTAGGCTGTCGATGGACTCCTAAACGAGCAATTCTAGTAATATTTGATCATCGAGTGTAGTTTGGTCAAACTCCGATAGAAAAGTTTGAAACTTTATTTAAAGTCGTTATTTTGTTTATTGTATATAATTTTTCTATTATTATTTGATTCAAACGGTTAGCCCCGAAACGGTTGTGACAGTTGGCGATATCCATAGAACTTTGCGTTGATAATAGTAGAAATGGGATCATAAAAAGTAATTACCAAAAATTGCGTTAATGAATAATTTATTTTAATAATAAAGGTTAATTTTATATAGTTATTGTCTATGGTTAAAAATAAGAAGGCACCTTGAACACGTCGCTATTCAATAACAGGCAATTAAATAAAAAAAGTAATGCATAAAATAGCTTCATGAAGTACCTGTCAAATTATTCTATTTTAAGATTAAATTAAAATATACGTTTTATTTACTGCCACTACTTAGAACCTAATTTAAAAGTTTTAGCTTCTAAGTAATGATATAATTAATTTAATTAACATTTTTTTTAATATTTAAAAAAATGAATAACTCTAGAACCGTTGTTTTTGATTGAATATTCCACTTATAGGTAGATGGGATAAGTGTTATATTAGCTCCTCCGAATCTATTACATATATTAAAATATTAATTTTCTATTCTGAAATTCTTAAATTATATCTAATTACCTATTTTTTGTGATTGTCGAATTTGACTGAAAATTTATTGAATAATTTCTTAAGCCTGCAAAAATTAATTTTATTTAACAATAACCATAATTTCCTTAGCATAATAGCCTAATTCAAGATAAAGTTGCTTTTTATAAATCACTTTCGAACTTGGCAATAACATGTAAAGTTCCTTTCGTAGTAAAAAATCTGTTCCAATGTTTAAAATCTTTTTACCTTAAATTCAATTAAAAATTACGAGTGAAATTGACTAATTAAATTAGTTTTAAGAATGCTGTATTTGGCAAACATGGGACTGGGAAACAATGTTTGTACCATATTCAAGCAAATAAATGATTGATTCGTTGGTTGAATTCTTAGAAGCTATCTGTTTCTAGGGTAAATTTCTTCCCTAGTTTTTAACTACTTGGACCCTCTACGTTTTAGTCTTAGTTTTGCACCAGTCACCTATTTAGATCGTCCTCTGTTAGGCATCTGTGAATAGTGAAAAGCTCCTTGGGGTTTTGATTCATTCGCTGGTTGAGACGTGGACTTGATTAGGCTCGATCTTTCTAGTTTAAATTTCATATGAAAAATTGGTCTCTAAAATAATCGGTTATCACTTTTATCACCGGTTTATACTATAATACAAATTTGGTTATTACGAGAAGGTTTTTAAGTAATGAATATTGAGGCCATTCCGATGACGATAACTGATTGTCGCCATTCCATGGATTGTTGTTTCGATTCTGGTGTGACGTAGGCCACCCATGTTTTGTTACTACTAACAATGTGGTCCTCAAGACGATAACGAAGTTAAAACTTTTGTGACGCAGTGGTTAACAAGTCAGGCGGCATGATTTTATAAGGTGGGTATTCAAAAACTGGTGCCACGTTAAGACAAGTGCCTCAATATTCACGGAAATTATGTAGATAAGTAGATTAAGGTACAGGCTTATGTAAAAATAAATTGTAAGGTGAAACCAGCATTTGCATAGGATTCTTTTTATGAACACTGTATCTAAATCTTTTTATTTTTATGAAATAAACTATTTAAAATAGGTTAGGAACTCCGCGAAGGTTTCGGCTTCTCCGTGCAAAGGGGTGCTGTGGATACTCGCATCCGTATCTATTAATCATTACATCGGACATGTTTTTCTGCATCGGCATCGATTGGTACGGAGATTTCACTGACACGAATTTTATTCTCCTTCGTCTTTTGAAAATAAAACATATTTTAACAAATATACATATGTATTCGGTAAACTAAATTCGTCAAGAAGTCAAACGGGCAGGAGTGGGCGGTGCGCGGCGGTGGATTGCGGAGTGCGCAGCTTGGCGCGGTTGTAGGCGAGCACGCCGAGGCCGGCGAGCGCCATGCCGGCCAGGTTGAGCGGCGGCGCCGGGTTGCGCAGCAGCAGCAGCGACGCGCCCACCACCGCCGCGCGCTTCGCCGCCGACGCCACCGCGTACGCCAGCGGCGACACGCGCGACAGCACGCTGAACGCGGCCACGGCCTGCAGCCACGCGAGCGCCCCGTCCGCCGCCAGCAAGGCCCCGTCCGCGACCCTCCCTCCTGGCGGGCGAGCCGCCACAACGCGCCGCCCTCGCCCACCACCCACACCGGCAGCAGCAGCAGCAGCGCCAACCCTCCCAGCTTCTGTGATTTAATATAACGTGCACGTGCATTCTTAGCGGAACGACACACCATGACTGCAAATCACGAGGCCCAGTAGAAGCGAGTACCTGCAGCAGACGAAGGTGGTGCACCCCGGTGTCGCGCATGACTCGCTTCGAGTAGATATGCTGCAGGCTGAGCAGCGCGGCGGAGGCGAGCGCGGCGCCGAGGCCCAGCGCGTCGAACTGCAGCTCGGTGGCGGAGGCCACGCCCACGCCCAGCGCGATCAGCACCAGCGCCACCTGCACGCCGCGCGGCTGCCGCTCCCCGAGCAGCAGCCGCGCCAGCCCCGCCGTCCACAGCGGCGTCGTCGCCTTCACTGCCCGATGATAATACTTCAGATTAAAATTTGTTTTTTGAATTGGAACCTACCTAACAACAGATATTTCTACTACAACATGTTCAACGTAAGAGAGCATAATCAAAATTACTATTTTTCATGATGGATGTGTGCATCATGCAAAAGTAAATATTTTAGTTATCCTGTAAACATGATACATGAAATAAATCTCCAAACATTGGTAATAAAACATAAAAATAAATGTTAATAAATTGAAAAACAATATTTTATTTGTAAAGTATGTGTTTAATTTTGGTTACTATAGTTGTCACTCAAATTTACAAGAAATACAAACAAAATTATGTTATGATAAAAATTATTTTATTTCTCATTGATTAGTCTTTGTATCAGTTAAAAAGTTGGTATCAGTTATTTATTTACATGATATAGTAATGTAGTTTTTAAGTAACACATAATATTTTATATTGCTTACGTAAGTATGACAAATCACCTGTCATGATTTTTCCTCTATCGGTGAAGTTTACCTACAAGTTGCTACATCCTACAGTCATGTTTTAATGTGCTAAGTTTTACCAAATGGTTACTTTTGGCCTGATGCTAGCCTTTTCTAATAAAAGTTACAACATTCTTTACCTCAACTAGTGTCAGACTTTTAAAATGTATTCTATAAAAATACTAGTATGTCAATCTTTGCATGCCTCTCACTTCTCTTCTGGTTGCTTATGGAGTGTTACGTGAGTGGCGCTCTGACGCAGTTTTCGAGAGGAAGGAGACTCTACTTAAAACAATTTATAAGATATTGTCATGTCAAAAATACTTATCTACATAATATTAACAAACCTGGTATACGAAATAGAAAATTATTTATACTAATTACAACATAATTTTTAAACGATAAACATAGACGTTATTTTAGGATAATAAAAAGAGAGTTACCTGTGTGTGCATAGGATATGGGCACTTTCCAAATGGAAACCTGAGAGAACATGGTTGTAAAGAATTTGGCAACCGCAAGTGGTACAAGCACTCGCCAGAAATACGGACGGGAAAATTCAGGTTCACGGCGCACATTAAACAACGCGAAAGCTGGTCCACTGTATATTACAACTGATAGCAGCTGCACCATAGTCACTGTCAGAGGATACGGGAATTCCGTCATAGCGAGTTTACCGACTACATTGCTAGCTGAACTGAGAGTATACCAAGCAATGCACAGAGCTACTATGACGAGTGCTTCGTGTCGACCTCCTGGCATACCCATTTTTGACAAAATAAATAACTGTGTCGTTAACTCGCGTCTATTTCACACATAACTTAGAATTTTATATTACCGTATGCTGCGTTCAAGTACATTATACCACATTATTTAGTATACTATCGCTAAGTTTCTTACAATTTAAACAGACCATAGAAACACTTAAGCGGAAGGCCATCACAGGTGGCAGTCAAATTTCACAATTTTTAAAATTGACAGCAATCTGCGTCTATATGACATTTCACCGTCGATCATATGTCGGGACAATGAAGTGACATGGTGCATAGATATCTTAAAACGAATTAATGCGTCTAAGTGTGTCATATTTATAAATTTAAAAGGTACCGTAAAATAGGGTGAATAGACACAAAACCAGGAAAGTTTCTTTTAAAATCTTAACAGTTAATTATTAACGTAAGTAAATATACTATTGAGGGGGTTTTTTAAGGAACGCAATTTTTTAAATAAACTTTCGACCTCTAATTGAACCAGAAGTTATTCAGAAGTAATATATTTCTTAATGTTAGCGGTTAAACTACAGTAATTTATGCTTTAGAAACATATTTAAATATATTGTGATAAACATTGTGATTAGCGATAAAGAGTTGATTTTGTTAGAATATTATTCTTCAGTAATTAAGCACAATTATAATTTAAAATTATTAATATGAATGAAAATACCTATAAGTGTATAACTTGGGACTATTTGTGGTCAATAGACACGCCCTATTGGGTTGATAGGGACAAGGTTTGAATAAACATGAATATATATGATGGTGTATAAAAACGCTGTCGTTATGGCTGCCACAAGCCTATTTTTTGTCGAATAAGAGGTACCAGAAATAATAAATATAAAAACGTTACGGATTTTATACTTTTACTTCATTGCCGGTATAAAATATCTAACATGCCTTTTTTGCTGTTGAAAAAATCTACCTTACGGATTCTCCGCCGCCTAAAAAAGGGGGCAGCAGGGATATGTGCGGCTCCCTGGCCAAGATAGAGCGGCTGGTATACCCATTAAAACCAATGGTCGCTTCTTTCTCATGTCAGTGATCTTCTCTCCGGGTGTGTTGGGACACCCATATCCCCTATTGAGCCCTTATCTGGGCGGCGGACATCCTCTTGCCGGCAATCCAGGAGCTCAGAATCAGGAGATAAGGTTGCGCTTGTGCGCCACGGATAGCCAGGGTGCTATTGGCCTCCCTGTCTCTTTTGGTAGCTTCCTTCCGGGCCATCAAGTCTTTGCAGAACGCAAGGATGACGCCCTACGACCATTCGCTTTCTAACATCCTGCATACTACGACATAGTGCACGGACAGGTCGTTCCCTACGACACTACGCAGCCTTCGTCGTTGCTCAACCCAGGCTGGGAACTTCTCCAGCGCGTGCTGGCCTGTCTCTTCCGCTCATACACCACAGTGGTGGCACTCCTCAGTGGGCTCCCTACCGGTCACTTGCCAAATGTACCTCCCGAAACTGCCTTGTCCCGAGAGAACCTGCGTCGCGTGGAATGTGAGGGGTGCCGTGTCTCTTTTCTAACCACCACTTTAAAACCGGGTGTATGGCCTCCATAGTACGACGGCCACCGCTGGGGTGCTCCAGCTGTAGATTGCAATCCTGTATTGCAGAGGAACACAATTCATCGCTGCGCCCCCTTATTTCTGCGGGGCTTGTCTGCAGCCCAGAGACCTTGCCTCCTCGCACCAATAGTACAATAACGCGAGGATTTGCAGTGATGCTGATGCACCATTTCTCATACTTCAGTAACACTTTATCTTAGCCACAATCTCACGTAACAAAAGCTTTAAAAATTTAAGTACTAATAAAGCTTTAAATATTAAACTATGCCAATTTTTAGGAAATCCCTCTTATACTTTACTCCGGGTACACGAGTATTGATCAGTTTTTATGGAATTACCGAAAAAATAAATAAAAATTAACAGCAATGTTATTTCTGCAAGTAGAAACTTTAATTCTTCATGGTTATAATCATTGCTATAATAGTTGTTTTTACCATACGAACGTTTTCCCCGTATTTTTATATTTAGGACATTAGATTCATCATCTCATTTTTTTTTATAATTTATTACAAAATAATTTCAAAATAATCTCAAACAAATCAATTACATTATTTTTTTGAGTATTTTTCATATGCAATCCATTTTACGTTTGCAGGAAAATTATTACCTTCGTTCAAATGCGTCTGCATTTGTAAAAACTGATTGGAGCTCGTTTCATTCATTAATTCATGTTATAGTTGTCAATTGTCAATGTCAAATACACAACAGAGAAAGTTTAAAAGTATTTTATAAAGTTAAAAATTAATTAAATATATTACCTTATCACCAATATAAGCGTTGATGCAGAAAAACATTTATAAAAGTTTTGTTGCAACAAGTTTTAATGGAATTTTTATTTTAAGTTGTAAATAAAAAGTTTTGTGTTTATCAAAATATAGCCACTTATCTTTAGGTTTTCCTATGGATTTTTACAGAAACTATCTAATCAGATAACAGCACCAGAAGAACAAGTCACGTAAGTTGCGCTGTCGCTTTTTGGTTTGGAATAGTTTTATTATTCTCTATCCACTTCTATTGACCCACCCAATAAGAGAGAACTATGGCAGAATTGACGTCATTTAACTTAATAGTACATTTAGTTTCGATTCATAGTATTTTGATATTTCTAAATATTAACATTTTAAGATAATAATATCTTACCAAAATAGGGTCTATATTCTTTTTTATGTTATGACCTTGTTGCTATGCTTCACCAAAACTGATGTTGTTTAATCTTGTTTGTTTAAAAGATTTAGTTTTAAAGCGCTGAGTTTTAAAGTATGAAAAATTTACAAAAATATATCTTTTGTCTCTAATAATTACCTTGTTTGATAAAATTGGCAATTTTGGTACACCTTAAAAAGTAAATTGTATAAATATACATTAACAATTTAAATGTAAATATGCTCCAAAAATATAGGTATGTGATAATACAATGAGGTATTTTCTAAGCTAATTTAGAAAACTTAAGTGAGAGTACAAGTGTTAGTAAAAGCATTTAAAAGATAATTCTAAATATTGTTGCAGAGGGTGTTTAGATAATATTTACTAAAAAAATTGTATCAGTAATTCAATATGCTAAAGTAGAATGAAAGGAGCTTTGCTATGATAAAGCATATTGTCATTAGCTTATTTTGCACACAACCAACTGTACAATACGGCTCTATAACATAAGGTGAAATTGCTCGTTTTAAGAAATTACGCAAAGGATCGCCATAGTGAATGTCTTTCTAGCATAGATAGATAAAATATGTATTATAAAAATTAATTGTGTCAATTGCAAAGGTAGTTAAATAAGAACATAACATATATTGTAATTTAACAGTTTTTGTATTTAATAAACATCACCAGAACACATTCAAAAATAAATAAATACTGCAATGAAGACTAAATTTTGCCATGTTTGTAGGCAGCGGATGTAAATTTCATGTGCATCAGATGTAAACATAGTGCCAGGCTGAACTTTTGTATCTTACTTGCCATTTAAAAAGTAAGCCCCTGTTAATACTTTGAAGTGTTATCAAAGCAGAAACAATATTAAGTCTTGTAACTTAAAGTATATTTAGTTATCTTCTATTCTTTAAATGTTTTACTAATTCTTACCATGCAATATTAAAGCAATTTTTTTAAATTTTCCTCTACCTTAAAAATTTAGGTATTTTACATTTTTAATATATATAATTTTGCCATTGATAATTGAATATGACAAGTGGAATATTAACAAATAAATACAACCAACTTCAAACAGTGTATAACTTATTAAATAAAATTACTTTACGGATTTTATCGCGTTTATTTTACATTTTAAATTCCCGACGTTTCTAACACTTTCCAGCGGCCGTAAAGTAATTTTATTTAATAGTGTATAACCATTATGAACAATATAAGTGACTAATATTCTCTCTGCACTATACTGCCTTATTTTACATCTAGGTTATCTTTTAAGGTATTCATTGAAATTTAGTGTGTGATATGTGTTATGGTCATAAAATAAAGAATTTTTAAATGTATTATCAATTATGTAAACTTACATTGTGTTACCTTTGAATATAACTCATATCAATTCAATATAAATTTTTCAAAATGTATAATCATGAAGAACATAGTTTTGGTCTGTCTCTTAAGGTTGAGCCAGGGTTTGTAATTTAATTGCTCAAATATGTAATAAATTAATTGTCACAAAATAATATTAATAATAATAAATGGCACCTCATTATACCTAAGCCTAAAAAAAGCATGAAGGTAACATATAAATACAAAAAACATATGCTCCAAATTGTGTCCCTCTATCTTTTAGGAAGTCGGTCAACGAAATAAACAAACAAACAAGATGGACATTCTCATTTGGGGATCTTGCATAACTAATAATTGACCTGGCTGTCAATTATTAGTAATAATTCATAAATGTTATACCTAATTTTGCTCATATATCAACCTTATCAGTGCTATCTTATCCAGATTAGGTTATGTTCAATGTATCACAAAATGAATGAATTAATTGAAAAATAATCAATAAGAGAGTTTTTTTAAAGAATTCAATTATTAGTATTTACAGATCTGCCCGCATGTACAATAACACTAATCAATTTTATTTTATTATGAACATATTTTTAAATGCATTATAATTAAGTCATTTAAAATTTTGGGCAATTCATGTTTTATAAATTTAGGTTATGTTTTTTTATTAATGTTTAAGACATTTACCGGCGCTGGCGCGGCGGTGATGCGGCGATGGCGTCGAGGCGCGTGACGCGCAAGTGGGAGGTGTTCGCCGGTCGCAACCGGTTCTGGTGCGATGGACGGCTCATGACGGCGCCGCACCCCGGGGTGTTCGCGCTCACGCTGGCGCTCATCTGCGGCACGTGCGCGCTGCACTTCGCGTTCGACTGCCCTTTCCTCGCGGCGCGCGTGTCCGGCGCGGTGCCGGCGCTGGGCGCGGCGCTGTGCGGCGCCACCCTGGCGGCCTTGCTGCGCACCGCGCTCTCGGACCCCGGCATAATCCCGCGCGCCGCGCCGGCCGAGGCGGCCGCGCTCGAGCCGCCCGACGCCGGGCGCCCGCCACCGAGAGCGCGCGAGGTGCTGGTGCGCGGGCGGCCCGTCAAGCTCAAATACTGTTTCACCTGTAAAATGTTCCGGCCGCCTCGCGCCTCGCACTGCTCGCTCTGCGACAACTGCGTCGACCGCTTCGACCACCACTGTCCGTGGGTGGGCAACTGCGTGGGCAAGCGCAACTACCGCTACTTCTACGCGTTCGTGGTCTCGCTCTCGTTCCTGGCCGTGTTCGTGTTCGCGTGCGCGGTGGCGCACCTGGCGCTGCTGGCGCGCGGCGCCGGGCTGGCGGCCGCGCTGCGCGCCTCGCCCGCCTCCGCGCTGGTGGCCGCCGTCTGCTTCCTGTCCGTGTGGTCGGTGCTCGGCCTCGCCGGCTTCCACACCTACCTCGCCTCCACCGACCAGACGACCAACGAGGACGTGAGTGCCGCCCGACGCCGCCCGACGCCGCTCGGCGGGACTCGATCTAATCCCACCTTTTGTTCCGTTCCAGATCAAGGGCTCGTTCTCGAGTCGCGGCGGCGTCTCCAATCCGAACCCGTACTCGCGCGGCAATGCCTGTGCAAACTGCTGGCATGTTCTCTGCGGTCCTCTCGCTCCCAGCCTTATTGACCGGTGCTGTTTCGTTTATGACTATTTTTATATATTTTTCTATTCAACTTTATTAGTTTGACTGTTCATATTCTTGGTTTGTAGGAGGGGCATACTGTCTGCTGAAAGTAGCGAATTGCCCCCAATCTTCGTGCAGGCGCTGACCACTCCTCCCGGACCGGATCCCGCGGCGCCAGCTTCTGCTCATCTTACTCCCGCTCTCGCCGCTGCGTTTGGAACTTTTACAAGCGACGGTAATCGCTATTTTTTTATTGAGAGTTTAATTTTAATTTTGAATGAGACAAGTAGACTGTTGCATGTGATCAGTGAGACAAGTAGACGCTTACAGGCTATTTCGACGGAAGTCAATGTGCTTACTGCACTACTGATTTGCGGTGTAGATTGATTTGAAATAGGCTTCGCGGTGTTACTATCCCAGATGATCTCTTGTAGAAGACAAGCTTACCATCTAAAAAAATTAAATCTAATAAAATATTGTACGCATTATACAATAATAAAATATGATTTTAACATTAATTTTGAAATACAGGTAGCGAGGTGACACCTCGACATGCCTACATGAACCACAGCCTCGACCTGGACCCAGTGCCGTTGCAAGGTACGACCTGCTTTTTGGACGTTTGTACAATTATTCCATGATCTATATACATCTGTTGGAAAAATATTGGTAAGTGTGGTCCGTGTAGTGTAGTAGCGTAGCGCTTCTTCCTAGCTCAGCTAACTTAAACACGTGGGTTCGAACCCTGCAGGTCCGACATCTTTCTGTAATCACCGTTCTCTTATAGATGCAATACTTTGGTTATTAAGGTAATTCTGGCTTTATTTTACATAGATTTGATATTGTTTAAATTCTTAATAAAAACCATCCAAAAAAGGTTTTCTAGTGGATGGCACTTATAGATGATCACTATATATGTTTCAACCAACGGCGCAGTCAATCAAATTCAGATATTTTTTAACCCAGGCTTAGTGGCCGACTCACCCCCCGTAGTTTAAAAATGCATATGCTTGAGTAAGCGTCGTGTGCCTCTCGCGCAGAGGTGTGCATCGGGGGCGGGCGCGGGGAGGGGCGCGGGGAGGGGCGCGGCGCCGGCAGCGCGCTCAGCGCGTCGCGGCTGCAGCTGCTGCACGACACCACCATGATCGACGCCGCGCTCGACCTGGACGAGCCCGACGCGCCGCCGCACCTGCCGCACCTGCAGCACATGCCGCACTTGCCGCACCTGCCTCGCCTGCCGCACGTGCCGCACTCGCCGCACTCGCCGCACGGCCAGCAAGTGCCGCGAGTGCACGGCGCTCCGCCGCCCACAGCGGCAGTCGCTGCGTTGTGATTATACATATACATACCTTGTAAATATGATATCATATTTGAATAAAATGAACAATCTTTCTAATTTTTTGTTTCTCATCAGACTTGATAGGGAAAGTCGCAGTTGGTAGCATATATTGTTCTATAGACAGGCCCTGTAGACCGGAGGCGACAAATTCAGACTTTATAGACCTACCTAGTATTGGTAACTGCGCGCGGAGGGTACGGGCTGGTTATATTTCTGACGGCGACCTTAGGTTGCAGTATCGTGACCTCTATGATCTTTTTCGTTGATTTTGTTTGCACGAAAGTAAGACCTTACAAGAAGCAGGTTCAGGGCATGCTATGTCTTCATTAGAGTCTAAATTGAATTCTAAATTGAAATTGTAGTCGCTTGAATTAGAAAGGCAATTCTGAGGGGACCATAGCAATTCTTGGCATAAAAAAAAGTTTTACCACTTATATGGCAAATAATGTGATACATTCGATCAGAAAGGTTTTAAAATGTTTCTACTTTGAGTCTTGTACCGCTGCTTAGTTTTTGTTGGAACCAATTTTTTTAGTAATATAATAGAAACTTCGTCGAGTTTTCTCGTCACCCATAGTGCCTCAAATCGAAAGTCTTCGATCAGTGCGTCCTACCTGTTATGACCTACGGTGCCGAGACTTGGTCACTTACGGTTCGACTGGTCCACAAATTTAAAGTCGATCAGCGAGCTATGGAGAGGGCTATGCTGGGAGTATCTCTGAAAGACCGCATCAGAAATGATTTGATCCGTCAGAGAACCAGAGTCACCGATATAGCCCACCGGATTAGTAAGCTGAAGTGGCAGTGGGCCAGTCATATAAGCCGCAGAACTGACGATCTGTTGTACGGGGTACTCGATTTGTTTTAAAAAAAAAAAGAAATATTTATTAGCTGGAATTTTTAATAAAATTGACAATAAAAAATACATTAATATACGGACAAGTACCCCGGATGAAAGATTGAGACGGACTGCCGTGGGCTGTGCCCCCGCGAATATGTACCCATTCGAATGGTGCTGATGCGGCACCTTAGTCAGGGCCATTCCATACATAAGGGAGATATAACAACCTCCACGTTAAGAAGAAAACTAATGGAAAATTCTGGAAAATAAGTTTCCGTTAAAATTAATCGATTCTTAAGTGTGGTCCAGTAGATATCGTTTCTGGATCACATTCAGTTATTGGTTTAACGGTTTTCGTGAACAACTTTCCCAAATACTTGTCCTTTTTACAAAAATATAAAAGAATTAAAATTAAACATAGCATACATGAAAAAACACTTACAATAGAAAAACTCATATGATTATTCCAATTGTCTGGAGGTTTAACAGTTTCCAGACTTTTAAGAATTTGATTTGATACAAAATCTAAATCTTTGAGGCTGTCTAGGTTAACATTTTGAAGTTTTGGAACAGGTAAAGTAAATTTTCGTACATTACTAATAGTCCGGTCGGGTTGGAAGTTGGTCAACAATATATTAGAGCCAGTTCAAACTTTACTTCCACCTGCGCCGGAAAAACTGCTAAACATTATTTTTTGCAACTGCAAAAAGGGATGCAGTGCTAAATGTGGTTGCAAAAAAGTCGAACTGTCTTGTTCTTTGGCATGAACAAATTGTCAAGGCCGGTCGTGCTCTAATATTGAATCACAAACAATGGAGGATTCGTTTGACTCCGACGAAGTATCATGCGATACATCGCTATTGACGCAATTTACTTGCATCCAAAATGAAGATGAAGAAGAAGCAGAAGAAGAAGCAGGAGAAGAAGATCAAGAAGAAGAACAAGAATTTGAAACTTACGAATAAGACGAATAAACTTCAACACTTTTTTTTCATTTACATCGCTTTTATCTTTCCCAATCTTTGAAAATTTCCGTTATTTTGCAATAGTTTTACATTAAACAGGATCACAACTGACCCGTGGAGTAGGCCTACTGGGGAAACCACGTTAACAAAAACGCGCTAAGTACACTACCTCATAGGTGGCGTGGAAACGTGTGCATATTATGACGATAACAACTTTTATAACTTTTAGAATCGTTATATCTCAGAAACGGTGGCTCGTAAAAAAGTATTGATACATTTTTTATAGATAATTTTATGATCTACAATTTTTGTCTGAGGTACTTTTATGATAAAACTTACCGTTTTGCTGAAAATCGCGAAAAACTCATTTTTTTGACCTTTGACCTTGAATTAATTTTTTTCCTTACAGGGGAATGATGGGGAACTTCCAGACATTGTTTATAATTATGTTTTGAACAACTTCACAAAAATTCAGCTTGATGGGACTTTATGTAACTTCGAATGTCTAAATTGACCGGACTATAATGTTACAGCATGTATCGTTAAGAATATTAAATGTTGGAATTAGAACAGGTATGGTAATAGATGGGGAAATTCTCTTACTAAACTTATAATGCCTTTGAGAAGCTACACAATTATTAGGAATGTTTAGTATACCTGTATCGGATATAATGATTTCGGTGACGACAATGTCATTGCACTCGATGGAGAGTTTAACAGGTTTTGACTGTACAAATATCTGATTTTCATTTTATAATATGTGCCAAATATCTACGTCTCCAAAGAATATTCTATAATTACAGCTTATAGGTAAGTTTTTTCAGCTTTTGTTATTATATCTATTTCACAAGATGGATTTCCAGAGACAGTGTATATATCAGGTAAGTCACAAAGGTAAGTATTGGATGCAATAATAATTTTGCATGAAGCTAAGCTTTTAATATAAGTAAAAGTAGATTTATCTTTGCTTATAGCCATATAGTTTTCTGTTGGTACAATCATTATAAAAGAATTAGTAGTATCATTCATTTGAGGGGTTGGTCAAGGTACACTTTTATATATATTATAGTCTAATAGGTTTCAACCTTTCTGATGCGACCTGGATGAAAACATTTCGGACCCGACTTCCTTTATTATCATAATGATAGTATGTTCAGCGTTACAAATATTCGTTCCATAGACGTATTTTAATATGTCTTCATATAGATTCGATATAAGTACATGAATATAGTAATTCTAAAAACATTATTTTAAATCTATATACATCGATACGTCAGCAATTTAGCAACGCACTACATAAGCCGATGCCGACCGTCCGGCAGTTGGGCGACTAGCTGAGTTGTTGAGTGAACGAACGGCGTACACAACGAGTGTTGGGAGGTCAGGATGACGCGATACACCAATTCACGTCGACGTTTAATTGTTTGACGACCGTTAGACATTGTTTTACTTTTATTTTAAGAATTGCGATTGTAGTGATTTGTAATAATTTAATGGATAAATTCTGAAAGATCAACGAACCGTCAACTTGGTGAAAGTAGTGAAGTAAAACAAAGAAAACGTCTTTAGCGACAATTATTTGAAATTCTTGACATGTTATCGAGTAGGCTTATTGTGTGGTCTTAAACAGGAAAACCTCACACTATTGCGAAAATTTGATTTACCAAGCTATATGTAGATATAGCAGATATTATGTTTGAAACAAGGACGAAAACTCAAAGTATACCTCTCTTGACAATTTTAAAATTGATTTACATTTGAAATCAGCAATCTGATCTGATCCATTGTGCCAAATATATGCTTAAATGCTGTGCCTACTCCAGCAAACCAAGCTGATCGCTTAGAAACGCTATTAGAAATTATATGTGATACGGAACTAAAGTCACGTAGGATATCACTGTATGAAGAATATAAGGGTTGTAACATGTTTTGACAATTAGATTTAGCTATACGTACATTTTCTTGCTGCCTCCGTAGCCTAGTGGTATACGCGTTTGCTTTAGAAACCGGAGGTCGTGGGTTCGAATCCTGCGGGGACTCAACAAATTTTCATTGTTGTTCCTAGTTGGTTAGGACAATTTGGGCCGATCACCCAGTTGTCTGACAAGTAAGATGATCCATGCGTCGGTCCACCCAACAACCCGCATTGGACCAGCGTGGTGGGATATGGTCCAATAACTCCCTAATGGATAGGGGTGTATTAGGGGAGGCCTATGTCCAGCAGTGGACTATCAAAGGCTGATGATGATGATGATATTTCTTGACATTGAGATTGAATAGAATAAAAAATAAAACGAATATTTTTTATATACTTGTCATAACGTGAAACGTCGATAGGTATGATTACGTGAAATTGATCATTGACTGTTTTTAGGGTACCGACAGGGTCGAAGAGTAAACCGGGACTCTTGGTGATGAATTACGAATACAAATTGTTTGTCGTCGGTGGAAAGTACGGGGCTACAAAGAGCAGTGACGGTTCTGTAAATTATAATTTTATTCTATTTTAATTATATAATAGTGTAAATAAAATATCAGTAAATACAAAGAAATTGTATAAGCTACATTTAATAATAAGATTATTGTAGAAAGTATATAATAAAAAGTCTACGTTAAAATTATTGATTTTTATTAACATGGCATCGATTTATAAGTAAACTGAGAGTGTTATTACTATTAACACGTATAATCTTATAGGGGCCTTTCCAAATAGGGAAAGTGCTTTGCGGAGTCGAAGATGGTTTTTCAAATAAACGTATTCTCCTACTTTATACTGAACTGGGCGACTATGTTTGTCATAATAAGTTTTTGATCTTTCTTTTGATGTTTGAATATTTTGTAGCACCTTTTCTCTTGAGATTTTAAGGCGATGGTGTAGCATTCTGATATATTCCGGGTATGTTATATCAGAGCGAAGTTCGAAGACAGAATCTGGTATAAAAGGTTTATGACCAACAATTAATTCGTAAGGTGTAAATATTGTAGTATGCATAGAACTGTCATATGTAAGCATTGCGGTGTATACAAACTTATGACAATCAGTTTAGTTTTTCGTTAACGTATGATTTTAGGTACTCTTTTAGAGTTGAATGACTCCTCTTGAGTGCACCCTAGGTTTGTGGATGGTATGGAGAAGACCAGATTTGTTTAATTTTCAATTCACCGGCTTTTAAAATAATTCGTCTGTGAAATTAGTTCCCTGGTCAGTAAGCCGAATACGGAAATCATGTGGATTAAGCACTCGCATCATTCTTCCGCTGTGGCATTTGATATGGGATAGGCAAGTGAAAACTTTGATAGATCGTCTCTTGCAGCCTAGGTAACCAGTCCGAATATAGAAGTGACTCTTTAACGCCAACTTATAGCCCAGGTAACCAGTCCCGACGTCAAAGTGGCCCTATCACTGTCTCTAAGGTCACCCACAGCCTCGGTAAACAGTCCCCATATCAGGGTGAACCATCTATTGAACCTAACCATGTAATAAGTGATAATATACCAACATCTATGACAGTATATAATTCTATTTCTGAAAATTCTACATCAAATTGTAAGTCTTGCCCTTCATGCACGACACCTGAAAAGGAAGCAAATATATTAAAAAGTTATAATGTAACAACTAATCCATTAAAAAGACACTTACCTTTTATCGAAGTCCAAAACCTGTTTCTTCTAAAATTTTAAAATTTCTCCTTGACAGTGGTGCATCTATTAGTCTTATTAAAATTAACTCTATCGAGAAGATGCCCAAAGTTATGAACCACATTTTTAGTTTTAGTGGAATAACTAATAATCCAATGCTTTCGTTAGGACACCTCTATAGATATCGAAACATAAATGGAAATCCCAGGATTTTAATAACTGCATTATCGCGGTACACTGTCAACTCAAACATGCCGATTTGTTACAATTACGAGTCATTTCTGCTATTTAAATATAGCGCTCCGTATAAGCCCATATTACTGTATGCCTTGACCGTTCAATACTTGTATTCTTGCGGTAAATTATCAGCTTGTACTTGCTGATACGTTTTGATCAAGATTCATTTCAATTGTTTAAATATATCCCTCGATATAATCGTTCATAAATGGACATCCCAGGATTTTAATAATTGCGTTATCGCGGTACACTGTCTACTCAAACATGCCGATTTGTTTCGATTACGAGTCATTTCTGCTATTTAAATATAGCGCTCCGTATAAGCCCATATAACATTTTGCGTTGACCGTTCAATACTTGTGTTATTGCGGTAAATTATCAACCTGTACTTGCCGATTTGTTTTGATCAAGATTCACCTCGGTGTTTAATTATATCTCTCAATATAATTGTTCATTAATTGACATCTCAGGATTTTAATAATTGTGTTATCGCGGAACACTGTCGACTCAAACATGCCGATTTGTTTCGATTACGAGTCATTTCTGCTATTTAAATATAGCGCTCCGTATAAACCCATATAACATTTTGCGTCGACTTGTTTTGATCAAGATTCATTTCTGTTGTTTAAATATATCTCTCGATATAATCGTTCATAAATGGACATCCCAGGATTTTAATAATTGCGTTATCGCGGTACACTGTCTACTCAAACATGCCGCTTTGTTTCGATTACGAGTCATTTCTGCTATTCAAAAATAGCGCTCCGTATAAGCCCATGTAACTGTATGCCTTACGCTCCGTATAAGCCCATATCACATTTTGCGTTGACCGTTCACTACTTGTGTTATTGCGGTAATTTACCAACTTCTACTTGCCGATTTGTTTTGATCAAGATTCATTTCTGTTGTTTAAATATATCCCTCGATATAATCGTTCATAAATGGACATCCCAGGATTTTAATAATTGCGTTATCGCGGTACACTGTCTACTCAAACATGCCGATTTGTTTCGATTACGAGTCGTTTCTGCTATTTAAATATAGCGCTCCGTATAAGCCCATATAACTGTAAGCCTTGACAGTTCAGTGCTTGTGTTCTTTCGGTAAATTATCAACCTGTACTTGCCGATTTGTATTGATCAAGATTCATTTCTGTTGTTTATAGACATCCCTCGATATAGTCGCTCATAAATGGACATTCCAGGATTTTAATAATTGCGTTATTGCGGTATATTGTCTACTCAACCATGCCGAATTGTTTCGATTACGAGTCATTTCTGCTATTTAAATAAAGCGCTTCGTATAAGCCCATACAAGGGTTTGCATTGAGAGTTCAATGCTTGTGTTCTTTCGGTAAATTATAAACCTGTACTTGCCGATTTCTTTTGATAAAGATTCATATCTGTTGTTTAAATATATCCCTTGATATAATCGATCATAAATGGACATCCCAGGATTTTCATTATTGAATTATCGCGGTACACTGTCTACTCAAACATGCCGATTTGTTTCGATTACGAGTCATTTCTGCTATTTAAATATAGCGCTCCGTATAAGCCCATATAACGGTATGCATTGACGGTTCAATACTTGTGTTCTTGCGGTAAATTATCAACCTGTACTTGCCGATTTCTTTTGATCAAGATTCATATCTGTTGTTTAAATATATCCCTCGATATAATCGTTCATAATCTTGGGAAGATTATAAAACTGCGTTGTCGCGGTACACTGTCTACTGTATGACATTTTGCGTTGACTGTTCAATACTTGTGTTATTGCCGTAAATTATCAACCTGTACTTGCCGATTTGTTTTGATCTAGATTCATTTCTGTTGCTTAACCCTAGTCTCAGAACCATATAAGGAGTTACGTTTATCATAACCATACGCTTCGGAGGCGCACGATACTTGGATGGATGACTTATTAAGATTTATTGCATTGCAAACATTTTTTTTATTTTATTCTAATAATATGTTATACAACTAATAAATGAAACAGAGTTTGCAATAACTAGAGTTTTATTTATGGTAATTAACAATGTTAGAAACTTACATCTAAGAAAATCAACAAAAATTAACAGTCTTTTTGTAAATGCCTCTGAAAAATAATAAAAAAAACAAAATTATAATTTTTCTTCTTCTTAATAATTAAATAACAATAAAATCAGTCTAAAAAAAGTAAAAGAAAACAAAAACTAAATCTTACAGACACACATGACACACGTCATTCTTGTGCTCCCCGCAAATAGTTTTTTTACACTTCACGCAGGTCATCTTGGACATTCTCTTCTTTTTGGTTGCACAATAAGCACAATATCGGCGTTTTTTGATTGCAGATTCATTATCGTTACTTATTTGGTCGCCTTCAGCCGGTTGAGTAATAATACTTTCAATTTTTCTCTTCACGTGTCTTGGCAAAGTTGGAGCCTCTAATCTTTTATTCATCCAAGGTGCAGTCAACTCTTCACTTAGCTTCTTCATATATGATTTACGAGACAAAGGTTTCTCATGCTTTTGTTGCTTGTTATGACAATAAATCACATATGAGTTAACAAATGCCATGTTCATTATGCCATAAAACATTGCCATGGGCCATCTGTTAGTTTTTCTAGAACAGGACATTGCTGAACACATTTGATCGAATGTGTCAACGCCACCTTTAGTTTGGTTATAAAACGTTATTGTTTCAGGCTTACCTGTTGTTGCATTGAGCACACCTTCCTCGTCACAAGATGATAAAAGATATACTATCTTAGATGGTTTTGGCTTGTAAGAAACCAAAGTTAAAAGGCCATCGTAACCAAACATAGAAGTTCCCACAGGCCGAACACGGGTATTTTTCATTTCCTCTGGTATTTCACGCTTATTTGATCTGATAGTTCCTACTAGTGTCAGCTTATATGGTTCAAGAAGCAGGGATTTAGCTAGAGGAACAGAGGTAAACCAGTTATCACAGGTGACATTGCGGTTGGTGCCGTGGATGGGCTTCGATAACTCTTTCACGTAATATTCTCCCTGTGGTACTCCATTAGTTTTTGTAGCCTTACCTATATATGGCATAGCATTCAACATATATTTTGTTCTACTGTCACAAAGCATAGGGATCTTTATGCCATATTTATTAGGCTTGTTTGGTATATACATACGAAATGGGCATCTTCCACGAAATCCAAGCAATTGTTCATCTATGGTAACATTACTTCCGGGTATGTAGTTTAGCTGACATTGTTTTATGAAAAGTTCCCAAACTTTTCTCACTGGTACAAAAGGATCTTCTTCACGAGCAGCAGGTCGCAGAGTTTTATCATCCATCCTCAGGCAAGAAGATAAAAATTAAATCGATCTCTACTCATAACAGCTACGTATCTGGTACCAGAAAATGAACTATCAAATAATTCATCGTAGACAAATGATTGTCTTTCATAGCTGCACTAAGAGTCATATCCCAATAAAAGCTCGTACTTCTGTTGTTGTACTATCTTTAAAAGTGGCTTTCGTGCTATCTTGGCCTCCACGTTTCCTAATCATTTCTACATTTGTCCACTTGACAATCTCCTCAATTATTACTTCGGTGACGAATAGATCAAAACATAAAACAGAATCTGTTATGTTTCGGCACATACGTGTTGGACCACAGCTGGTCCGTATAATATTTATAGCAGAAGTTCTTGAATGCGTTTGACCCTTAACAGTAGACCACCGATGTTTATTCTTGCCTTTCATTACAGCCTGAGCCGGAACTATAATACGTCGGTCACGTTCGATATCCGCCCGATCACCAGAATTCAAAGGACCAGGTTGTGTCGAATCCTCTTCATCATCCGACGAACTTTGCACATTTTCAGGTCCTGTATCTATAAACGCTTCTTCAAACTCACTTTGGACTTCGTCTTCACTTAGATGGTCTTCTAACTCACTATCAGTTTGATAACCTTCACCAGTATCAGAATCATCTTGTGCACATAATAATGCTATTAATTCGTCTTCATTTAATCGTTTTCTAAAAGCCATAGTAATTGCAGTCTATATGTGTTCTGGCAACAAAAGAAAAAACGTTTTAAACACAATAAAAACAAATAACCACAAGTATTTAAATGTGCCGAAAGTTACTCAAATCATAACCATACGCCTCTCGAGCGCACGGACCTGTTATAACTTGAAAATTATTGTACTTACCGCCAACACGCGGTCACCGTTCAAGAGTCCTAATGGACGACTGAGTTGGCTTAAAATAACAAACGCGTACGCGCAACGGATAAAATGAGACAGCGATAAAATGTTTTCGCTGGCGCCTCTGCGACGTAGGTTATGAGACTAGGGTTAAATATATCCCTCGATATAATCGTTCATAAATGGACATCCCAGGATTTTAATAATTGCGTTTACGCAGTACACTGTCTATTCAAACATGCCGATTTGTTTCGATTACGAGTCATTTCTGCTATTTAATTATAACGCTTCGTATAAGCCCGTATGACATTTTGCGTTGACCGTTCAATACTTGTGTTATTGCGGTAAATTATCAACATGCACTTGACGATTTGTTTTGATCAAGATTCATACCTGTTATTTTAAGGTGTACCCCGTTATATTCGCACAAAATGACATCTCAGGATTTTAATAATTGCGTTATCGCGATACACTAACTACTCAAACATGCCGATTTGTTACGAATACGAGTTATTCTTGCTATTTAATTATAACGCTCCGTATAAGCCGTATGACATTTTGCGTTGACTGTTCAATACTTGTGTTATTGCCGTAAATTATCAACCTGTACTTGCCGATTTGTTTTGATCTAGATTCATTTCTGTTGTTTTAATATATCTCTCGATATAATCGTTCATAAATGGACATCCCAGGATTTTAATAATTGCGTTATCGCGGTACACTGTCTACTCAAACATGCCGATTTGTTTCGATTACGAGTCATTTCTGCTATTTAAATATAGCGCTCCGTATAAGCCCATATAACTGTATGCCTTGACCGTTCAATACTTGTGTTATTGCGGTAATTTATCAACTTGTACTTGCCGATTTGTTTTGATCAAGATTCATTTCTGTTGTTTAAATGTATCCCTCGATATAATCGTTCATAAATGATTATCCCAGGATTTTAATAATTACGTTATCGCGGTACATTGTCACCTCAAACATGCCGATTTGTTTCGATTACGAGTCATTTCTGCTATTTAAATATAGCGCTCCGTATAAACCCATATAACTGTATGCCTAGACCGTTCAGTACTTGTGTTATTGCGGTAAATTATCAACCTGTACTTGCCGATTTGTTTTGATCAAGATTCATTTCTGTTGTTTAAATATATCCCTCGATATAATCGTTCATAAATGGACATCCCAGGATTTTAATAATTGCGTTATCGCGGTACACTGTCTACTCAAACATGCCGATTTGTTTCGATTACGAGTCATTTCTGCTATTTAAATATAGCGCTCCGTATAAACCATATAACATTTGCGTCGACTTGTTTTGATCAAGATTCATTTCTGTTGTTTAAATATATCCCTCGATATAATCGTTCATAAATGGACATCCCAGGATTTTAATAATTGCGTTATCGCGGTACACTGTCTCCTCAAACATGCCGATTTGTTTCGATTACGAGTCGTTTCTGCTTTTTAATTATAACGCTCCGTATAAGCCTATATAATATTTTGCGTTGACCGTTCAATACTTGTGTTATTGCGGTAAATTATCAACCTGTACTTGCCGATTTGTTTTAATCAAGATTCATTTCTGTTATTTGAAGATATACCTGTATATTTGCAATAAATTGACATCTCAGGATTTCAATTATTGCATTAACGCGGTACACTGTCGACTCAAACATGCCGATTTGTTTCCATTACGAGTCATTTCTGCTATTCAAAATAAAGCTTCGTATAAGCCCATATAATTGTAGAACTTGACCGTTCAATACTTGTATTATTCGGTAAATTATCAACTTGTACTTGCTGATTCGTTTTGATCTAGATTTATTTCTGTTGTTTAATTGTATCCCTCGATATAATCGTTCATAAATGGACATCCCAGGATTTTATTAATTGCGTTATCGCGGTACACTGTCTACTAAAACATGCCGATTTGTTTCGATTATGAGTCTTTTCTGCTATTTAACTATAACACTCCGGATAAGCCCATATAACATTTTGTTTTGACCGTTCAATACTTGGTTATTGCGGTAAATTATCGACCTGTACTTTCCTATTTGTTTTGATCAAGATTCATTTCTGTTGTTTAAATATATCCCTCGATATAATCGTTCATAAATGGACATCCTAGGATTTTAAAACTGCGTTATCGCGGTACACTGTCTACTCAAACATGCCGATTTGTTTTGATTACGAGTCATTACTGCTATTCAAAAATTAAGCTCCGTATAAGCCCATATAACTGTGTAACTGACCGTTCAATACTTGTGTTTTGCAGTAAATTATCAACCTGTATTTGCCGCTTTGTTTTGATCAAGACATATTTCTGTTATTTTAAGATATACCCCGTTATATTCGCCTATAAAATGACATTTCAGTATTTTAATAATTGCGTTATCGCGGTACACTGTCTACTCAAACATGCCGATTTGTTTCGATGACGAGTAATTTCTGCTATTCAAAAATAAAGCTCCGTATAAGCCCATATAACTGTATAACTTGACCGTTCAATACTTGTGTTATTGCAGTAAATTAGCAACCTGTACTTACCGATTTATTTTGATTTAGACACATTTCTGTTATTTAAAGATATACCCTGTTATATTCTGCACATAAATTAATATCTCAGGATTAAAATAATTGTGTTATCGCGGAACACTCTCAACTCAAACATGCCGATTTGTTTCGATTACGGGTCATTTCCGCTATTTTAATATAGCGCTCCGTATAAGCCCTTATAACATTTTGCGTTGACCGTTCAATGCTTGTGTTTTTGCGGTAAATTATCAACTAGTATTTGCCGATTTGTTTTGATCAAGATTCATACCTGTTGTTTAAATATATCCCTCGATATAATTGCTCATAATGGACATCCCAGGATTTTAATAATTGCGTTATCGCGGTACACTCTCAACTCAAACATGCCGATTTGTTTCGATTACGGGTCATTTCTGCTATTTAAATATAGCGCTCCGTATAAGCCAATATAACATTTTGCGTTGACCGTTCAATGCTTGTGTTATTGCGGTAAATTATCAACTTGTATTTGCCGATTTGTTTTGATCAAGATTCATACCTGTTATTTGAAGATATACCCCGTTATATTCGCACATAAATTGATATCTCTGGATTTTAATAAATGCGTTATCGCGGTACACTGTCAACTCAAACATGCCGATTTGTTTCGATTACGGGTCATTTCTGCTATTTAAATATAGCGCTCCGTATAAGCCCATATAGTTTTTGTTTTGACCGTTCAATACTTGTGTTATTAGGGTAAATTATCAACCAGTTCTTTCCGATTTGTTTTGATCGAGACAAATTTTTGTTATTCGATGATATACCCTGGTATATTCAAACATAAATTGACATCTCAAGATTTTAATAATTGCGTTATCGCGGTACACTGTCAACTCAAACATGCCGATTTGTTTCGACTACAAGTCGTTTCTGCTTTTAAATTAAAACGCTCCGTATAAGCCTATATAACATTTTGCGTTGACCGTTCAATACTTGTGTTATTGCGGTAAATTATCGACCTGTACTCGCCGATTTGTTATGATTACGAGTTATTTTGCTATTTAATTATAATGCTTCGTATAAGCCCATATAACTATATGCCTTGACCGTCCAATACTTGTGTTATTGCGGTAATTTATCACCGTGTACTTGCCGATTTGTTTTGATCACGATCCATTACTGTTGTTTAATTATATATCTCGATATAATCGTTTATAGATGGACACCCCAGGATTTAATTAATTGCGTTATTGCGGTACACTGTCGACTCAAACATGCCGATTTGTTTCGATTATTAGTCTTTTCTGCTATTTAATTATAACACTCCGGATAAGCCCACATAACTGTGTGCCTTGACCTTTCAATACTTGTGTTATTGCGATAAATTATCCACCTGTACTTGCCGATTTGTTTTGATCAAGATTCGTTTCTGTAGTCTAAATATATCTCTCTTAAATATATCGTATTGCTAAGGGCGTGCCAATAAACAGCAGCTGTCCCCCAGAAAGCACAGACACACGCATCCACTTCATCCAGGCTAACCTGCAAAGATCCAAAGCAGCTACAGCCGAACTCCTTCAGGCAGCATTGGAAAACAAAGTGTCAGTCGCCCTTGTGCAAGAACCATACGTAGGCAACAAAGGCGTACTAAAACAACACCCGGGCACCCAAGTCATCCAATGCACCCTAAACAGGACGAAACCAGTAAAAGCGGCTGTGATCATTTTCGGGGACAAGCTGAGAGTCATCCACGACCCCCAGCTTGTGACCGAAACCGAAGCAGCCGCCCTGCTCGTCGTTGGGAACCTGAAAATAGGAGTAGTGTCTGTGTATTTCGAGGGGGACCAGGATATTGACCCTTACCTGAGGCGCACCCAAGCAATCTGCGCTAAACTAAGCACTAACAACATCATAGTAGCTGGGGACGTGAATGCTTGGAGCCAATGGTGGGGAAGCAGCACAGAGGATGCCAGAGGAGCGGCTTACAACACCTTCCTGAACGAAATGGACTACCACATCCTAAACGTCGGAGAAACGCCGACATTTGAAACCTACAAGAAAGGGAAAATTTACTCGAGCATAGTGGACGTCACTGCTTGCAGTGAAAACGTGCTCGAGAGAGTGGAAAGCTGGAAAGCGAACAGAAGTCTCACAACATTTGACCAAACGCCATCACTTTCTCGTTGCATCTGGTGGCAGCACCTACCAAACTGCCCCGAAGCACAACGCGAAAGTACAACACCAAGAAGGCGAAATGGGAAGACTTCAAAACACACTTCAGCAGACTACTCAAAGAAAGAAACATCACTCCCTCCAAAGTGGGCTCGGCGAAGACCACAGCCGACCTGGAGTCCATCTAAAGCATACACGGAAGTCATCCAGGAATCATGTGATAAGGCTATTCCGAAAGTAGGAAACAGGAAGGGAAATGCCGTCCCTCCGTGGTGGTCTAAAGAATTAGACAGCCTTAAAAGGGAAGTCTTAAGGAGAAAAAGGAGGATCAGAAATGCGGCACAAGCCAGAAGGCAGTCCGTAATCGACGACTACATTCTGGCTAAGAAAGAGTACTCCGCCCGAGTTGGAGAGGCACAAACCAAGAGTTGGAAGGAGTTCTGCACGGCACAAGAGCGGGAGAGCATGTGGGACAAAATATACCGAGTCATCCGCAAAACCTCGAAACAACAGGAGGACATGCTCTTAAGGGATCCTAACGCCGGAAAAGTCAGGAACTCTTAGCCAGGACATTCTCTCCAGACGACATGTGGCATCAGACCAGCGAGTCACACCAAAGTACGAGAATGGACACAAAACATTGGGACCCAGGAATTATCGGACGATGACCCACCGTTCACAGTAGCAGAGCTGGAGCACAGTCCTGAAAGGACTAAACCCCTAAAAAGCACCGGGGCTGAACAACTTAACAGCGGACATCTGCTCAGCAGCCATCTATAGCCATCAGGAGTATTCATGGCCGTGGCCAATAAGTGCTTATCGCTGAAATACTTCCCTAAGCAATGGAAGACTGCATGTGGTCATACTCGAAAGCCGGAAGGAGGACTACACCACCGAAGTCTTACAGACCGATAGGACTTCTGTCAATTCTCGGAAAAATCGTCGGAAAACTTATGGTAGCTCGTGTCCAATGGCATATTCTTCCAACCCTCAATAAACAACAATACGGTTTCACGCCTCAGCGCGGAGACCGAGGACGCTCTCTATGACCTAGTGGAATACGTAAAAAGGAAATCAGTAACAAGAAGATAGTCCTCGTTATTTCACTGGACATAGGGGCCTTCGAATAACGCCTGGTGGCCAAACTTCAACTCGCGCGGAAAAAATGCCTAAAAATCTCTTCCGCATGGTTGAATCATACCTCGCCGACCAAAGAGTCATCGTCAACTATGCCGGGAAAAAGCGAGAAGAAACGACCAAAGGATGCGTCCAAGGATCAATCGGAGGACCTAACTTCTGGAACATTATCCTAGACTCGCTGTTGTGCCAACTCTCCGGCAAGTTTACTGCCAGGCTTTCGCGGACGACGTCGTCCTGGTCCTCACCGGACACTCCGTGACTGTCCTGGAGGAGCAGGCCAATGCCGCCCTCGATAGAGTGGTGATATGGGTGCCCAGAATAAGTTAAACTTTGCCCCGCATAAAACCAACGCAATGGTTATGACAAAGAAACATAGGGAACCCCGAGGCTCCGGATGTCCGGCAGGAGATAGTCTAGTGGAGGAGATAAAGATCTTGGGCCTCATCATTGACCGTAGGCTCACATTCAAACCACGTCAGCAATATGCAAAAGACTGCTGATATATACAAACAACTGGCGTGTGCAGCGAAAGTGACCTGGGGTCTAAACAGTGAAATCATTAGGACCATATACATCGCAGTGGTCGAACCAATAGTGCTGTACGCCTCCAGCGCTTGGCATCACCGCGGCAAAGCTACAGGTGGTCAGAAACCAACTGGATTCATTGCAGCGTGGTTTCGCCAAAAGATCTGCAAGGCGTACCGCACTGTTTCGCTCACGTCGGCACTCGCCCTGTCAGCCTCCTGCCACTGGACTTAAGGATACAAGAGGCCGCAATTCTGTATCTAACTAAAGAAAAAATCTTAAGACTACCTACCTCCGGGGAAAACAGCTGGAGAGCCAGACTAAATTCATAGACATGCCTCATCCCTCGCATTAACATCAATAAAGTACGAGCTCCTGGATTGCAAAACCAACAACCTCACCAAATATCCGGACCGAAGATCTTTACGGATGGCAGCAAAATAGAAGGAAAAGTCGAGCTGCCTTAACTTGGTGGGAAGAAGACAGGAAACCAGTTATGACACTTTCAAACTGGATCCTTCCTGCACGGTTTTCCAGTCAGAGCTGTACGCGCTTCTCAGGGCTGTTCAGTTGATCAAATCAAGACGAGGACCAATCGTCAACATACTGAGTGACTCAAGATCTTTATTCGATCTTCTGAGCAAGCCTGGAGCAAACCACCCCTAGCAAACACCATCAAGCTACAATAAGGAAATAAATAGAAAGGGAAAAACAGGTGCGTCTATTCTGGAAGCTAAGGAACTCCGGGTAACGAGAGGGCTGACAGGCTGGCTAGAAAGCGGCCCTTCGCGAGACAGGCGGCGTGAACTATGACGTGTACCCCTGTCTTTTGTCAAAAGGAAGATCAGAGAGGAAACTATCCAAAGATGGCAAGATAGATACCAAACCTCAAGCACTGGGCTGGTTACAATGAAATTCTTCCCGGATGTCGAAACGGCGTATCGGGCAATAAAAATCAAAGCCAACACCAACTCAAGTGCAAGCACTGACGGGACACGGGGTATGGGGGAATACTTGCACAGGTGCAAGCTAAAGACAGTCCTGCTCGCAGTGTGACCCGAATGTCATCGAGTCTGTGTGGCACGTCATCCTGGGATGCCCAGATTCGCGCGCCCGTTCGGATCTGGAGTTCCTTATTAATACAAATCTCACTGAAGAAAACCTCCACAGTGTTATGTCAGACGATCAAAAGACCCACCTCTTGGCTTTCTTGGAGAACACCTTTCAAATTGTCGCCAGGAGGAACGGGTCCACAAACCTGGCTTAACACCAGCACAAACTCATCCAAACACCTTCCACCACATCCTCACAAACACAAACACCAACACCAACACAAACACATAACCACACACACACTATCCTCGATCCATATATGGGGCGAAAAGGGGAACCAGGGATAAGGATCAGAGGGTAGCCCTCTTTATGGATAATAACTCGGAGGCTCGGCATCAACTTCTGCATTGCGAGGGCTAAAAACTTTGTCAAGATTTCTCCCGGTCTCGTGAGTCCTGTTGAACGGCAGCACTTTTAAAACGAGCATGAAGCGCAAGACTGACAGATACGACGCGTTACCGCACGACCGTCGCCGAGCATCAGTGCCGAAGTAAGAGCGAAAAATAAGACGATCATACTATTCGCATGGAGCGACTCGGAAACACCGTTCGTGCAAGCATGCTCGCTGCTAGTAAACTCGGACGAGCGAGACAAGCGCCAACAGCGCCCCCCGCAAAATAAGTGTGGATGCCATGGTGGTTGACCATGAGAAAGGAGGGTCGCAGACTATATCGGTTGTGTAAAGCCTCCGAAACCACGAGGTAGTCGTATGAGGACAGAGGCGAAAGCTTCCTTAAAAGTACGACTCCGCAACCGCGACTGAAAAAATCGACAGCTGGGGTCATCCTATAGGTAATCCAGATGCACTTAGCGGGTCTGAGCGCCTTCAGCTAAGAACAGCCAACGAAAGAGCCCAGAGCTAAACAAGACCAAAGTCAAAAAAATTCAGGGAAATCAGACAAAAGGACATGATCACCGCAGCCCTAAGAACCTTAAGCATGGCAGCGTGACCTTGCCAAAAATCGCGAAAAGCGCTGAAATCCTCCGAGGGCAGCAGTCACCAGCCATCCAGGACAAAGAGGAGCCTCCTAAAAACCCTGCCCTATAAAACCCCACACCATCCCGACAAAAAGCCGACAAAGGAATAGTGAGCCTGCCAAAACTTCGATCGGCTACGGAACCTCGGACCACATCATAAATGCTTTCCTTGAGTTTCAAGCCCTCACAAAGCCACGAGGGTAGTAAACACCATGACTTTGCAGAAGAAATTCTGCATGAATACGAGGAAAAACAATGAAAAGCTTCTCTTGGCCAAACTCGAGGAAGCAGAGCCGCGATATACAACAATGCCACTTCAGAGGTCTTGAAAGGAACCATGAAGCAGCATATGGCGCCTATAGTGGGTCTCTTGGTTTTGTGGAACTGGACGAGACACAACCAGCCAAACTGGTCACCCAACGTTCAAAGTCCCCCGGACGACCCAATAGTCGTCACCGCCAGATGTACCAAGGTGATGTTGGACCACAGAATCCCTAGACATGGCAGACACCATATCGGAGCCAAGGTCTGGAAGCGCCCTGGGAAGACTGGGCGGTGCCAACCATCAAGTGGGTAAATGGACTTTCTGGATGCGGATAAACAACGTGGGTGATCAACAACTTCGATGTAGAGCGGGACATCGTCATCACAACAACCAGAAGCAGCCAAAGACCTCCGCGAAAAACTGGCAAGTCGTTTTAGCACGCACACCACACCAAAGTGTCTGCAATAGGCCTCGTTACTGGTCAACGGGTTTGAGGGAGCCGGACAAGAAGATCTGCAAACGGCTCGCAGTCGACGAAGCCACAATGAACCACTTCGGAGCCATCGTGATGGCGACACGACTCTGCGGAGCGAAGAAATTCTTCTAATCGGTGACGTAAGCCAACACCCTACATCGACGAGAAAACCTCTTCCGATGCAGTACACGCGGCCAAACCTCGTGGCGGGCGTTAGCCAAGAGCTACGTGTACGCATAGAAACCCGATGACGTCGCGTATGCCCTGAACGAAGTATAAGCGGCATATACTCGTCCAAACCCCTTGTGCGATCGTTAAGTATCGAAGGATACTCTGACTCGCAAATACCTAACACCAATCCAAACACTCTTTTCCTAGTGTACACCCAGGCGGAAAGAAGCCCTAACCACCCAAGGGTACGGATCGGGAGAGGATCGCAAGTCCTCACTATTCACGAGCACAAGGACACACGCAAACAAGGCAACAAAACTGCAACTGCACGACAGTGTGCAGCACCGCAAGTAGTGGCGTAACCCGACATACTGGCAGCTGTGTACTACACGGACGACTACGACAACGCAGCAGGACGTTTTCATCCAAAGGCGTTGGCGCGTCAACCTCAAAAATAATAAGTACAACTAGGATGGCAATAAGGAACAGAGACGCAGCGGTCGTGGAAAACCTCACCAAGCACAACACTTGAAGCGACGATGAGATCTCCGACTCTGTGTCATAATGTTAGTATTGTCATATTGTATTCGAAACCGTAAGCAAGAAGTGTGTCAACTAAACAAAGTATAATAAGTAAACAACTATAAATTAAAAAAAAAAATAATCATAATAATAAAAAAAAAAAAAAACTATAATAATAATACAAAACAAAAAATTAAAAAGAAAAATAATAATAATAATAATAAAAAAATAAAATAAATATATATACAATAACATTCATAACCTATAAGAATAATTAAATGAACTCACTGCTGCACTAACAACACCCATGCAGCGATGTAGTACGTAAGAATTTTTTTTTTGTAATTCATAAACAAATAAATAAATGCAAAAAAGAGTACGGACCAAGTGTCTGTAGTGTTCGTTTTATTTAAAAAAATATATATCCCTCGATAGAATCGTTCATAAATGGACATCCCAGGATCTTAATAATTGCGTTATCGCGGTACACTGTCTTCTTAAACATGCCGATTTGTTTCGATTACGAGTCGTTTCTGCTTTTTAATTATAACGCTCCGTATAAGCCAATATAATATTTTGCGTTGACCGTTCACTACTTGTGTTATTGCGGTAAATTATCAACCTATACTTGCCGATTTGTTTTAATCAAGATTCATTTCTGTTCTTTAAATATATCCCTCGATATAATTACATTAATAATTAATACATTCATAAATGGATATATCAAGTTTTAATAACTACGTTAACGCGGTACACTGTGTACTCAAACTTGCCGATTTGTTTCGATTACGAGTCATTTCTGCTATTCAAAATAAAGCTCCATATAAGCCCATATAACTGTATAACTTGACCGTTCAATACTTGTGTTGTGCAGTAAATTAGCAACCTGTACTTGCCGATTTGTTTGATCAAGACACATTTCTGTTATTTAAAGATATACCCTGTTATATTCGCATTAAATTGACATCTCAGGTTTTAATAATTGCGTTATCGCGGAACACTGTCGACTCAAACATGCCGATTTTTTTCGATTACGAGTCATTTATGCTATTTAAATATAGCGCTCGAATATGCCCATGTAACATTTTGCGATGACCGTTCAATGCTTTGTTTACAGTAAATTATAAACTTTGTATTTGCCGATTTGTTTTGGATCAAGAATTCATACCTGTTGTTTAAATATTCCCTCGATATAATTGCTCATAATGGACTCCAGGATTTTATTAATTGCGTTAACGCGGTACACTGTCAACTCAAACCTGACGATTTGTTTCGATTCGGGTCATTTTTGCTATTTAAAATAGCCTCCGTATAAGCCCATATACTTTTTTGACCGTTCGATACTAATTATTGGCGGTAAATTATCAACTTGTATTTGCCGATTTGTTTTGATCCAGATTCATACCTGTTATTTGAAGATATCCTATTATATTCGCAATAAATTGATATCTCTGGATTTTATAATTGCGTTATCCACATAAATTGATATCTCAGGTTTTAATAATTGCGTTTCGCGGTACACTATCAACTCAAACATGCCTAGTTGTTTTCAATTTGGGTCATTTCTGCTATTTAAATATAGCGCTCCGTATAAGCTCCATGTACTTTGCGTTGACCGTTTAATGCTTGTTTTGCGGTAAATTATCAACAACTGCGATTTGTTTTGATCAAGATTCATACTGTTGTTTAAATATATCCTTGATATAATCGCTTTAAATGGACATCTCAGGATTAAAATAATTGCATTATCGCGGTACACTGTCAACTCAAACATGTCGATTTGTTTCGATTACGGGTCATTTCTGCTGTTTAAATATAGCGCTCCGTATAAGCCCATATAACATTTTGCGTTGACCGTTCAATACTTGTTTTATTGCGGTAAATTATCAACTTGTATTTGACGATTTGTTTTGATCAAGATTCTTACAAATTTTTTAAGATATACCCCGTTATATTCGGCCATAAATTGATATCTCTGGATTTTTATAATTGCGATATCGCGGTACATTGTCTTCTCAAACATGCCGCTTTGTTTTGATTACGGAGTCATTTCTGCTATTTATTTATAACGCCTCCGTATGGGCAATTTAACTGTTTGCCTTCATCATTCAATTTTAGTGTTATTGCAATAAATTATCAACCTGTACTTGCCAGATTTGTTTTGATCAAAGATTCATTTCTGTTGTTTAAATATATCTCTCGATAAAATATTCATAATTGGACATCCCAGGTTTTAATAATTGCGTTATCGCGTTACACTCTCAACAAACATGCCGAGCTTCGATTACGGGTCATTTCTGCTATAAATATAGGCCTCCGTATAGCCCATATAACATTTTCGTTGACCGTTCAATCTTGTGTTATTCCGTAAATTATCAATTTATATTTGCCGATTTGTTTTGATCAAGATTCATACCTGTTGTTTAAATATATCCCTCGATATATTCGATCATAAATGGACATCCAGGTTTTCATAATTGCGTTAACTTGGTACACTGTCTATTCAAACATCGATTTGTTTTCGATTACGAGTCGTTTCTGCTATTAAAATAGAACGCTCCGTATAAGCCAATTATAACTGTAAGCCTTGCCCGTTCAATACTTGTGTTATTCGGTAATTTATCAACTTGTCTTGCCGATTTGTATTGATCAGATTCATTTCTGTTTAGACATCCCTCGATATAGTCAATCTAAATGGACATTTCCAGGATTTTAAAATTGCGTTTGCGGTATTTGTCTGCTCAAACATGCCGATTTGATTCGATTACGAGTTATTTCTGTATTTAATTATAACGATCCGTATAAGCCTTATAAAACATTTTGCAGGACCGTTCAATACTTGTGTTATTGCGGTAAATTATCACATGTACTTACCGATTTCTTTGATCAAGATTCATATCTGTTGTTAAAATATATCCCTCGATATATGATCATAAATGGACATCCCAAGTTTAACTATTGTGTTATCGCGGTTCCTGTCTACTCAAACATGCCAATTTGTTTTCGATTACAAGTCATTTCTGCTATTTTTAAATATAACGCTCCTATAGCCCTACAACGAAATGCATTAACGGTTCATTACTTGTGTTCTTGCGGTAAATTATCAACCTATACTTGCCGATTTCTTTTGATCAAGATTCATATCTGTTGTTTATATATCCCTCGATATAATCGATCATAAATGGACATCCCAGGATTTTCATTATTGAATTATCGCGGTACACTGTCTACTCAAACATGCCGATTTGTTTCGATTACGAGTCATTTCTGCTATTTAAATATAGCGCTCCGTATAAGCCCATATAACGGTATGCATTGACGTTCAATACTTGTGGTTTTTGCGGTAAATTATCAACCTATACTTGCCGATTTCTTTTCATCAAGATTCATATCTGTTGTTTAAATATATCCCTTGATATAATCGTTCTAATCTTGGGAAGATTATAAAACTGCGTTGTCGGATACACTGTCTACTCAAACATGCCGATTTGTTTCGATTACGAGTCATTTCTGCTATTTAAATATAGCGCTCCGTATAAGCCCATATAACGGTATGCATTGACGGTTCAATACTTGTGTTCTTGCGGTAAATTATCAACCTGTACTTGCCGATTTCTTTTGATCAAGATTCATATCTGTTGTTTAAATATATCCCTCGATATAATCGATCATAAATGGACATCCCAGGATTTTTATATTGTGTTATCGCGGTTCACTGTCTACTCAAACATGCCGATTTGATTCGATTACGAGTCATTTCTGCTATTAAAATAGAATGCTCCGTATAAGCCCATATAACTGTAAGCCTTGACAGTTCAGTGCTTGTGTTCTTTCGGTAAATTATCAACCTGTACTTGCCGATTTGTATTGATCAAGATTCATTTCTGTTGTTTATAGACATCCCTCGATATAGTCGCTCATAAATGGACATTCCAGGATTTTAATAATTGCGTTATTGCGGTATATTGTCTACTCAACCATGCCGAATTGTTTCGATTACGAGTCATTTCTGCTATTTAAATAAAGCGCTTCGTATAAGCCCATACAAGGGTTTGCATTGAGAGTTCAATGCTTGTGTTCTTTCGGTAAATTATCAACCTGTACTTGCCGATTTCTTTTGATAAAGATTCATATCTGTTGTTTAAATATATACCTCGATATAATCGATCATAAATGGTTATCCCAGGATTTTAACTAATGTGTTATCGCGGTTCACTGTCTACTCAAACATGCCGATTTGTTTCGATTACGAGTCATTTCTGCTATTTAAATATAGCGCTCCGTATAAGCCCATATAACGATATACATTGACGGTTCAATACTTGTGTTCTTGCGGTAAATTATCAACCTGTACTTGCCGATTTCTTTTGATCAAGATTCATATCTGTTGTTTAAATATATCCCTCGATATAATCGATCATAAATGGACATCCCAGGATTTTAACTATAGTGTTATCGCGGTACACTGTCTACTCAAACATGCCGATTTGTTTCGATTACGAGTCATTTCTGCTATTTAAATATAGCGCTCCGTATAAGCCCATAAAACATTTTGCCAGGACCGTTCAATACTTGTGTTAGTGCGGTAAATTATCAACATGTACTTACCGATTTCTTTTGATCAAGATTCATATCTGTTGTTTAAATATATCCTTCGATATATTCGATCATAAATGGACATCCCAGGATTTTCATAATTGCGTTAACTTGGTACACTGTCTACTCAAACATGCCGATTTGTTTCGATTACGAGTCATTTCTGCTATTTAAATATAGCGCTCCGTATAAGCCCATATAACTGTATGCATTGACAGTTCAATACGTGTGTTCTTTCGGTAAATTATCAACATGTACTTGCCGACTTCTTTTGATCAAGATTCATATCTGTTGTTTGAATATATCCCTCGATATATTTGATCATAAATGAACATCCCAGGATTTTCATTATTGAATTATCTGCGTACACTGTCTACTCAAATTTGCCGATTTGTTTCGATTACGAGTCATTTTGCTATTTAAATATAGCGCTCTGTATAAGCCTATATAATTGTATGCATTGACGGATCAATACGTGTGTTCTTTCGGTAAATTATCAACATGTACTTGCTGACTTCTTTTGATCAAGATTCATATCTGTTGTTTAAATATATCCCTCGATATAATCGTTCATAAATGGACATCCTGGATTTAAAACTGCGTTATAGCGGTACACTGTCTACTCAAACATGCCGATTTGTTTCGATTACGAGTCATTTCTGCTTTTTAAATATAACGCTCCGTATAAGCCCATATAACTGTTAGCCTTGACCGTTCAATACTTGTGTTATTGCGGTAAATTATCAACCTGTACTTGCCGATTTCTTTTGATCAAGATTCATATCTGTTGTTTAAATATATCCTCGATATAATCGATCATAAATGGACATCCCAGGATTTTAACTATTGTGTTATCGCGGTTCACTGTCTACTCAAACATGCCGATTTGTTTCGATTACGAGTCATTTCTGCTATTTAAATATAGCGCTCCGTATAAGCCCATATAAAGAAATGCATTGACGGTTCAATACGTGTGTTCTTTCGGTAAATTATCAACATGTACTTGCCGACTTCTTTTGATCAAGATTCATATCTGTTGTTTAAATATATCCCTCGATATAATCGTTCATAAATGGACATCCCAGGATTTTCATTATTGAATTATCGCGGTACACTGTCTACTCAAACATGCCGATTTGTTTCGATTACGAGTCATTTCTGCTATTTAAATATAGCGCTCCGTATAAGCCCATATAACTGTATGCATTGACGGTTCAATACGTGTGTTCTTTCGGTAAATTATCAACATGTACTTGCCGACTTCTTTTGATCAAGATTCATATCTGTTGTTTAAATATATTCCTCGATATAATCGTTCATAAATGGACATCCCAGGATTTTAAAACTGCGTTATCGCGGTACACTGTCTACTCAAACATGCCGATTTGTTTCGATTACGAGTCGTTTCTGCTATTTAAATATGTCGCTCCGTATAAGCTCATACAACGGTGTGCATTGACGGTTCAATACTTGTGTTCTTTCGGTAAATTATTAACCTGTACTTGCCGATTTATTTTGATCAAGATTCATATCTGTTGTTTAAATATATCCCTCGATATAATCGATCATAAATGGACATCCCAGGATTTTAACTATTGTGTTATCGCGGTTCACTGTCTACTCAAACATGCCGATTTGTTTCGATTACGAGTCATTTCTGCTATTTAAATATAGCGCTCCGTATAAGCCCTATAACGATATGCATTGACGGTTCAATACTTGTGTTCTTGCGGTAAATTATCAACATGTATTTGTTGATTTCTTTTGATCAAGATTCATATCTGTTGTTTAAATATATCCCTCGATATAATCGTTCATAAATGGACATCCCAGGTTTTAACTATTGTGTTATCGCGGTTCACTGTCTACTTAAACATGCCGATTTGTTTCGATTACGAGTCATTTCTGCTATTTAAATATAGCGCTCTGTAAAAGCTCATATAACTGTAAGCCTTGACCGTTCAACGCTTGTGTTCTTTCGGTAAATTATTAACCTGTACTTGCCAATTTATTTTGATCAAGATTCATTTCTGTTGTTTAAAGACATCCTCGTTATAATCGATCATAAATGGACATCCCAGGATTTTAACTATTGTGTTATCGCGGTTCACTGTCTACTCAAACATGCCGATTTGTTTCGATTACGAGTCATTTCTGCTATTTAAATATAGCGTCCGTAAAGCTCATATAACGATATGCCATTGACCGGTTCAATACTTGTGTTCTTTGCGGTAAATTATAACCTGTACTTGTGATTTCTTTTGATCAAGATTCATATCTGTTGTTTAAATATATCCCCTTGATAATAATCGTTCATTAATGGACATCCCAGGATTTTACACTATTGGTTTCAGTGTTCACTGTCTACTCAAACATGCCGATTTGTTTCGATTACGAGTCATTTCTGCTATTTAAATATAGGCGCTCGTATAAGCTCATATAACTGTAGCCTTGACCGTTCAATGCTGTGTTCTTTCAGTAAATTATTAACCTGTACTTGCTGATTTATTTTGATCAAGATTCATTTCTGTTGTTTAAAACATCCTCGATATAATCGATCATTAATGGACATCCCAGGATTTTAACCATTGTGTTCTCGGTTCATTGTCTACTCAAACATGCCGATTTGTTTCGATTACGAGTCATTTCTGCTATTTAAATAATAGCGTCCGTATTAAGCTCCATATAACTGATATGCATTGACCGTTCAATGCTTGTGTTCTTTCGGTAAATTATCAACCTGTACTTGCCGATTTATTTTGATCAAGATTCATATCTGTTGTTTAAATATATCCCTTGATATAATCGATCATAAATGGACATCCCAGGATTTTAACTATTGTGTTATCGTGGTTCACTGTCTACTCAAACATGCCGATTTGTTTCGATTACGAGTCATTTCTGCTATTTAAATATAGCGCTCCGTATAAGCCTATATAACTGTAAGCCTTGACCGATATATACTTGTGTTTTTTCGGTAAATTATTAACCTGTACTTGCCGATTTCTTTTGATAAAGATTCATATCTGCTGTTTAAATATATCCCTCGATATAATCTATCAAAAATGGACATCCCAGGATTTTAACTATTGTGTTATCCCGGTTCACTGTCTACTCAAACATGCCGATTGGTTTCGATTACGAGTCATTTCTGCTATTTAAATAAAGCGCTTCGTATAAGCCCATACAACGGTTTGCATTGAGAGTTCAATGCTTGTGTTCTTTCGGTAAATTATCAACATGTACTTGCCGACTTCTTTTGATCAAGATTCATATCTGTTGTTTAAATATATCCCTCGATATATTCGATCATAAATGGACATCCCAGGATTTTCATAATTGCGTTTACACGGTACACTGTCTACTCAAACATGCCGATTTGTTTCGATTACGAGTCATTTCTGCTATTTAAATATAGCGCTCCGTATAAGCCCATATAACTGTATGCATTGACGGTTCAATACGTGTGTTCTTTCGGTAAATTATCAACATGTACTTGCCGACTTCTTTTGATCAAGATTCATATCTGTTGTTTAAATATATCCCTCGATATAATCGTTCATAAATAGACATCCCAGGATTTTCATTATTGAATTATCGCGGTACACTGTCTACTCAAACATGCCGATTTGTTTCGATTACGAGTCGTTTCTGCTATTTAAATATAGCGCTCCGTATAAGCCTATATAACTGTATGCATTGACGTATCAATACGTGTGTTCTTTCGGTAAATTATCAACATGTACTTGCCGACTTCTTTTGATCAAGATTCATATCTGTTGTTTAAATATATCCCTCGATATAATCGTTCATAAATGGACATCCCTGGATTTTAAAAACTGCGTTATAGCGGTACACTGTCTACTCAAACATGCCGATTTGTTTCGATTACGAGTCATTTCTGCTTTTTAAATATAACGCTCCGTATAAGCCCATATAACTGTAAGCCTTGACCGTTCAATACTTGTGTTATTGCGGTAAATTATCAACCTGTACTTGCCGATTTCTTTTGATCAAGATTCATATCTGTTGTTTAAATATATCCCTCGATATAATCGATCATAAATGGACATCCCAGGATTTTAACAATTGTGTTTATCGCGGTTCACTGTCTACTCAAACATGCCGATTTGTTTCGATTACGAGTCATTTCTGCTATTTAAATATAGCGCTCCGTATAAGCCCATATAACGGAATGCATTGACGGTTCAATACGTGTGTTCTTTCAGTAAATTATCAACATGTACTTGCCGACTTCTTTTGATCAAGATTCATATCTGTTGTTTAAATATATCCCTCGATATAATCGTTCATAAATGGACATCCCAGGATTTTAAAAACTGCGTTATCGGGTAACTGTTATTCAAACATGCCGATTGGTTTCGATTCGAGTCGTTTCTCAAAATATATCCGTCTAACTTTAACGGGTTTGTTTCACGGTTAAATGCTTGGTTCTTTCGGAAATTATCAACCGTACTTGCCGATTTATTTTGATCAAGACATACTGTTGTTTAAATACATCCCCGTTATAATCGATCATAAATGGACATCCCAGGATTTTAACTATTGTGTTTGCGGTTCACTGTTCACTCAAACATGCCGATTTGTTTCGATTAGAGTCGTTTTCTATATAAATAAAGGTTCCTATTAGCCCATATAATAGTACATTGAGGTTCAATACTTTGTATTCTTGCGGTATATTCTCAACCTGTATTTTCCGATTTCTTTTGATCAAGATTCATATCTGTTGTTTAAATATACCCCTTGATAAAATCGATCATTAATGGACATCCCAGGATTTTACCTATTGTGTTTTCTGGTTCACTGTCTACTCAAACATGCCGATTTGTTTCGATTACGAGTCATTTTGCTATTGAAATATAGCGCTACGTAAAAGCTCATATAACTGTAGCTTTGACCGTTCAATGCTTGTGTTCTTTCGTAAAATTATTAACCTGTATTGCCTGATTTATTTTGATCAAGATTCATTTCGTTGTTTAAAACATCCCTCGTTATAATCGATCATAAATGACATCCCAGGATTTAACTATTGTGTTTCTGCGGTTCACTGTCTACTCAAACATGCGATTTGTTTCGATTCGAGTCGTTTCGCATATAAATAAAGCGTTCCGTATTAGCCCATATAACGATATGCATTGACCGTTCAATGCTTGTGTTCTTTTCGGAAATTATTAACCTTGTATTGCCAATTTATTTTGATCAAGATTCATATCTGTTGTTTAAATATATCCCTTGATAAAATCGATCTTAATGGACATCCAGGATTTTACCTTATTGTGTTTTCGGGTTCACTGTCTACTCAAACATGCCGATTTGTTTCGATTACGAGTCATTTCGTTATTTAAATATAGCGCTCCGTATAAGCCCATATAACTGTAAGCCTTGACCGTTATATACTTGGTGTTAATGCAGAATATTAACCTGTACTTGCGATTTATTTTGATCAAGATTCATATCTGTTGTTTAAATATATCCCTCGATATAATCGATCATAAATGGATATCCCAGGTTTTAATATTGTTTATCGCGGTTCACGTCTACTCAATCATGCTGATTTTTTCGATTACGAGTCGTTTCTGCTATTTAAATAAAGCGTTCCGTATTAGCCCATATAACGATATGATTGATTGTTCAATACTTGTATTCTTGGTAAATTATCAACCTGTATTTGCGATTTCTTTGATCAAGATTCTATCTGTTGTTTAAATATACCCCTTTGATAAAATCGATCATTAATGGATATCCCAGATTTTTACCAGGTTTTCGCGGTTCACTGTCTACTCAAACATGCCGATTTGTTTCGATTACGAGTCATTTCGCTATTTAAAATAGCGCTCCGTATGTTTAATAACTGTAAGCCTTGACCGTTATATACTTGTGTTATTGCGGTAAATTATTAACCTGTACTTTGCTGATTTATTTTAATCAAGATTCATATCGTTGTTTAAATATATCCCGATATAATCGATCCAAAATGGACATCCCAGGATTTTAACTATGTGTTAATCGCGGTTCACGTCACCAAACATGCCGATTGGTTTCGATTACGAGTCGTTTCTGATATTTAAATATAGCGCTTTTCAGTCATAAACGGTTTGCATTGACAGTTCAATGCTTGTGTTATTGCGGTAAATTATCAACATGTACACTTCTTTGTTAAGATTCATATTCGTTGTTTAAATATTCCTGATATATTCGATCATAAATGGACATCCCAGGATTTTAAATTGTGTTAATCGCGGACCTTCTCTCAAACATGCGATTTGTTTAGCTTCAGTCTTTTCTTTTTAAATATAGCGCCCTTGTTTATATAACTGGGCATTGACGGTTCAATGTGGCTTTCGGTAAATTATCAACATGTACTTGGACTTCTTTTGATCAAGATTCATTCTTTATTCAAAATATCCCGTATAATCGTTCAAAATGGACATCCCTGTTTTAAAACGCGTTATAGGGATGTCTACTCAAACATGCCGATTTGTTTCGATTACGGTACTCAAAAAAAACCGTATGCCCATATAATTTAAGCCTTGACCGTTTAAATTTGTTTTAAATCATCAACCTGTCTTGCCGATTTATTTGTTCAAATTCATATCTGTTTTCAAATATATCCCTCATATAACGTTCATAAATGGACATCCCTATTTTAAAACGCGAAAGGGTTTTGTTCCCTCAAACATGCCGATTTGTTTCGATTAGATATTACTGCTATTTTAAATATAAATGGCCCTTTTTGGTTTGACCGTTCATACTGTGTTCTTGCGGTAAATTACCAACCCTTGGATTTATTTTGATCAAGATTCTTCTGTTGAAATATATCCCTGAAAATGTCATAAATGGACATCCCAAGGAAAATTTGGTTTATTTGGGGTTCCTGCTCAAAACCATTTTTTTGGATTTAAGTCATTTTTATTTAAATATAGGTTCCGTATGCCCATATAACAAATGCATTGAGGTTCAAATGGTTTTTTAGTAAATTATCAAATGTACTTGCCGACTTCAATCAAATTATATTCTTTGTTTTAAGGAAAAACTATTTTTAATGGGCACTTCAAAAAGGATTTTTGGGATTAGAGTCATTTGCTATTTAAAATATCGTCGTCTAAGCTCATAAACGGTTTGCATTCACGGTTTCTTGTGTTCTTTCAAATTATCAACCTGTACTTTGGATTTATTTTGATCAAGATCATTTCTGTGTTTAATTATATTCGATGTAATCGATCATAAATTGACGTCCTAGGATTTTAAAACTGATATCGCGGTACACTGTCTCACTCAAACATGCCGATTTGTTTCGATTACGAGTCATTACTGCTATTTAAATATAGCGCTTCTATAAGCCCATATAATTGTATGCATTGGAGGTCAATACGTGTGTTTATTCAGGTAAATTATCAACATGTACTTGCCGAAAACTTTTGATCAAGATTCAAGTCTGTTGTTTAAAAATATTCCTTGATATAATCAATCATAAATGGACATCCCAGGATTTTAAAATAGCGTTATCGCGGTACACTGTCTACTCAAACATGCCGATTTGTTTCGATTACGAGTCATTTCTGCTATTTTAATATAGCGCTCCGTATAAGCCCATATAACTGTAAGCCTTGACAGTTCAGTGCTTGTGTTCTTTCGGTAAATTATCAACCTGTACTTGCCGATTTCTTTTGATAAAGATTCATATATGTTGTTTAAATATATCCCCGATATAATGATCTAAATGACATCCCAGGTTTTAACTATTGTTTTCCCTGTTACTAAACATGCCGATTGGTTTCGATTACGAGTCATTACTGTATTTAAATATAGCGCTTGATAAGCCCTTAATTTAGCTTGGAGGGGTCAATACGTGTTTATTCGAAATTATCAACCATGTACTTTGGAAACTTTTGATCAAGATTCGTATCTGTTGTTTAATATATCCTGATATAATCGATCAAATGGACATCCCAGGATTTTAACTATTGGTATCGCGGTAACTGTTACTCAAACGCTGATTTGTTTAGCTTACGAGTCTTTTCTGCATTTAAATATAGCGCTCCATGTTCCATATAACTGATGCATTGACATTCAATACGTGTGTTCTTTTCGGTAAATATCAACATGTACTTGCGACTTTTGATCAAGATTCATATCTGTTATTCAAATATCCCTCGATATAATTCATAATGGACATCCCTGGATTTTAAAAACTGCGTTATAGGGTTTACTGTCTTACTCAAACATGCCGATTTGTTTCGTTACGAGTCATTACTGCTATTTAATATAACGCTCCGTATAAGCCCATATAACTGTAAGCCTTTGACCGTTCAATACTTGTGTTATTGCAAAATCATCAACCTGTACTTGCCATTTATTTTGTTCAAGATTCATATTTGTTTTTAAATATTTCCTCGATATAATCGGTCATTAATGGACTTCCCAGTATTTTAAAATGCTTTATCGCGGTAACTGTCTACTCAAACATGCCGATTGGTTTCGATTACGAGTCGTTTCTTATTTAATATACGCTCGCTAAGCCTCATACAAGTTTGCATTAAGGTTCAATGTTGTGTTCTTTCGTAATTATTTACCTGTACTTGCTGATTAATTTGATCAAGATTCATATCTGTTGTTTAAATATATGCCTGATATAATCGATCATAAATGGACATCCAGGATTTTAACTATGGTTATCGCGGTTCACTGTCACTTAAACATGCCATTTGTTTCGATTACGAGTCTTTTCTCATTTAAATATAGCGCTCCAAAGCTCATATAACTGTGCCTTGACCGTTCAATGCTGTGTTCTTTCGGTAAATTATCAACCTGTACTTGCCGATTTGTATTGATCAAGATTCATTTTTGTTGTTTATAGACATCCCTCGATATAGTCGCTCATAAATGGACATCCCAGGATTTTAAAATTGCGTTTTTGCGGTATATTGTTACTCAACCATGCCGAATTGTTTCGATTACGAGTCATTTCGTATTTAAATAAGCGCTTCGTAAGCTCATAAACGGTTTGCATTGACAGTTCAATGCTTGTGTTCTTTCGGTAAATTATCAACCTGTACTTGCCGATTTCTTTTGATAAAGATTCATATCTGTTGTTTAAATATATACCTCGATATAATCGATCATAAATGGTTATCCCAGGATTTTAACTAATGTGTTATCGCGGTTCACTGTCAACTCAAACATGCCGATTTGTTACGATTACGAGTCGTTTCTGTATTTAAATAAAGCGTTCCGTATTAGCCCTATAACGATATGCATTGACGGTTCAATACTTGTATTCTTGTAATAAATTATCAACCTGTATTTGCTGATTTCTTTTGATCAAGATTCATATCTGTTGTTTAGAAGTATACCCTTGATAAAATCGATCATTTATGGACATCCCTGGATTTTTACCGTATTGTAAGCTTTTCGCGGTTCATGTCTACTCAAACATGCCGATTTGTTTCTGATTACGAGTCATTTCTGCTATTTAAATATAGCGCTACGTAAAAGCTTATATAACTGTAAGCTCTTGACCTGTTCAATGCTTGTGTTCTTTCGGTAAATTATTAACCTGTACTTGCCGATTTATTTTGATCAAGATTCATTTCTGTTGTTTAAAGACATCCCTCGTTATAGTCGATCATAAATGGACATCCCAGGATTTTAACTATTGTGTTATCGCGGTTCACTGTCTACTCAAACATGCCAATTTGTTTCGATTACGAGTCATTTCTGCTATTTAAATATAGCGCTCCGTATAAGCCCTTATAACGATATGCATTGACGGTTCAATACTTGTGTTCTTGCGGTAAATTATCAACATGTATTTGTTGATTTCTTTTGATCAAGATTCATATCTGTTGTTTAACTAAATACCTCGATATAATCGTTCATTAATAGATATCCCAGGATTTAACAATTGCGTTATCGCGGTTCACGTCTACTCAAACATGCCGATTTGTTTCGATTACGAGTCATTTTCTGCTATTTAAATATAGCGCGCCGTATAAGCTCTATAACTGTGTCCTTGACGTTCAATGCTTGTAGTTCTTTCGGTAAATTATCAACCTGTACATGCCGATTTATTTTGATCAAGATTCACATCTGTTGTTTAAATATATCCCTCGATATAATCGATCATAAATAGACATCCCAGGATTTTAACTATTGTGTTATCGCGGTTCACTGTCTACTCAAACATGCCGATTTGTTTCGATTAGGAGTCATTTCTGCTATTTAAATATAGCGCTCCGTATAAGCTCATATAACTGTAAGCCGTTTCCGTTCAATGCTTGTGTTCTTTCGGTAAATTATTAACCTGTACTTGCCGATTTATTTTGATCAAGATTCATTTCTGTTGTTTAAAGACATCCCTCGTTATAGTCGATCATAAATGGACATCCCAGGATTTTAACTATTGTGTTATCGCGGTTCACTGTCTACTCAAACATGCCAATTTGTTTCTATTACGAGTCATTTCTGCTATATCAACAAAGCGTTCCGTATTAGCCTTCATATAACGATATGCATTGACCGGTTCAATGCTTGTAGTTCTTTCGGTAAATTATCAACCTGTATCTTGCTGATTTTTTTGATCAAGATTCATATCTGTTGTTTAAATATATCCCTTGATAAAATCGATCATTAATGGACATCCCAGGATTTTACCATTGTGTTTTCGCGGTTCACTGTCTACTCAAACATGCCTGATTTGTTTCGATTACGAGTCATTTGCTATTCAAATATAGCGCACGTATAAGCTCATATAACTGTAAGCCTTGACCGTTCATATACTGGTGTCTTTCGGTAAATTATTAACCTGTACTTGCTGGATTTATTTTGATCAAGATTCATATCTGTTGTTTAAAACATCCTCGTTATAATCGATCATAAATGGATATCCCAGGATTTTAACTATTGTGTTATCGCGGTTCACTGTCTACTCAAATCATGCCGATTTGTTTCTGATTACGAGTCGTTTCTGCTTATTTAAATAAAGCGTTCCGTATTAGCTCTATATAACGATATGCATTGACGGTTCAATGCTTGTGTTCTTGTCGGTAAATTATCAACCTGTATTTGCTGATTTCTTTTGATCAAGATTCATATCTGTTGTTTAAATATACCCTTGATAAAATCGATCATTAATGGACATCCCAGGATTTTACCTATTGTGTTTTCGCGGTTCACTGTCTACTCAAACATGCCGATTTGTTTCTGATTACGAGTCATTTCTGCTATTTAAATATAGCGCTCTGTATGTTTCATATAACTGTAAGCCTTGACTGTTATATACTTGTGTTATTGCGTAAATTATTAACCTGTCTGGATTTATTTTAATCAAGATTCATATCTGTTGTTTAATATATCCTCGATATAATCGATCATAAATGGACATCCCAGGATTTTAACTATTGTGTTAATCGCGGTTCACTGTCTACTCAAACATGCCGATTGATTTCTGATTACGAGTCGTTTCTGCTTATTTAAATATAGCGCTTGTATACCATACAACGGTTTGCATTGACAGTTCATGCTTGTGTTATTATGGTAAATTATCAACATGTACTTACCGACTTCTTTTGTTCAAGATTCATATCTGTTGTATAAATATATCCTTCGATATATTCGATCATAAATGGACATCCCAAGATTTTCATAATTGCGTTAACGCGGTACACTGTCACTCAAATATGCTGATTTGTTTCGATTACGAGTCATTTGTGCTATTTAAATATAGCGCCCGTATAAGCCTATATAACTGTACATTGACGGTTCAATACGTGTGTTCTTACTGAATTATCAACATGTACCTTGCTGACTTCTTTTGATCAAGATTCATATCTGTTGTTTAAATATATCCCTCGATATAATCGTTCGTAAATAGACATCCCAGGATTTTCATTATTGACTTATCGCGGTACACTGTCTACTCAAATTCTGGATTTGTTTCGATTACGAGTCATTTTGCTATTTAAATATAGCGCCCTTATAAGCCTATATAATTGTGAAGCCTTGACCGTTCAATACTGTGTTCTTGCGGTAAATTACAACCTGTACTTGCGACTTATTTTGATCAAGATTCATATTCTGTTGTTTAAATATATCCTCGATATAATCGATCATAAATGGACATCCCAGGATTTTATTAATTGTGTTTATCGCGGTTCACTGCACTCAAACATGCCGATTTGTTTTCGATTACGAGTCATTTCTGCTATTTAAATATAGCGCTCCGTATAAGCCTATATAAAGAAATGCATTGACGGTTCAATACGTGTGTTCTTTCAGTAAATTATCAACATGTACTGCTGACTTCTTTTGATCAAGATTCATATTCTGTTTAAATATATCATTCGATATAATCGTTCATTAATGGACATCCCAGGATTTTAAAACTGCGTTATCCGGGTACACGTTATTTCCCC